>JAESUZ010004103.1:537500-1224719 GCA_017311185.1 Proteles cristata cristata | reverse complement strand
CTCTTTTTTAAAATAGCAGTTCAGAGGTATTTCTCTGAAGGTTCATGTGATCTGGTAAAAAAGAACTTCCCTGACAATGTAAAGTCAGGTGTTGTGGCTGTAATCTCCTACCTTGTTTATTGGTTCCTAACATCCCATGTGATGGATCGCAAAATGATACTTTGCAAAGTATCTATGGAAACCCGTTATGATGCAATTTGTCAATTCACATCTCTAGTGTCTGAAAGATTTTTCTGATTTTGTGTACTATTCTTATTCATGAATTATACATGCCAGATGGATCCTGTGAGGTTACCTGAGGAACTGATGCACTTTCCAAACATTTTCAATTACTCTTAGCTCTTCTTCCATTCAGAAAAAAAAATTGTTTCAAAATAATTCTTAGGGCCTTTCAACTTTTCATTTACATCATGCCTGCTTTCAGGCAAATTGAACATTAACGATAATACGGTAACATGTAACATCCTTCTATCTATCTATCTATCTATCTATCTATCTATCTATCTATCTATCTATCTATCATCTGTCTTTGTAGAGTTTATTCTTATAGAGTATCTCAGTACTTACTTTGATGGAAATTCAAATGGCGTTTTTTAATGTTGAAAGAGTAGTACCCTAACCCTCCAAATCTTCAGATACAAGCAGAGTGATGCTAGATATTATTTCTTTCAACAAGGTAAAATATTAATTGAATGTACCCTGCTTTTGTTATCTTTTTTACTTAGAAAATTATACTTCAGTTCTTTTTAAAATTTTTTTAATGTTTTTTTAATTTACTTCTGAGAGAGAGAGACAGTGTGGGCAGAGGAGGGTCAGAGAGAGAGAGAGGGAAGGACAGAATCTGAAGCTGATAGCTCAGAGCCTGACATGGGGCTGGAACCCATGAACCATGAGATCATGATCTGAGCCAAAGTCAGACACTTCACTGACTGAGCCACTCAGAAGCCCTGCTTCAGTTCTTTTTAGCAAATTTTAGAAGCCAAAGATATGACCTGATCTCTCGACCAAGGTATTGAGAAAATAAGTTGTGCTCTCCTCTCAATTCCAAACTCTGATAACTATGTTTTTGTTTATGTACGGAAAAAGCCAAGCAAATAGTTGGGCATTTATCTGTGTGCTTGGAGAATATAATTGACATCTTATTTCTGATTTGCTTTTACAACCTGAAACCTGCTGTTTGTTAAGCAGACAAAAGATTGTTAGGTTGAAAGGACACTAACATTTTTCTGATTTACTGCAACTGGTCACCAATTATCATCATAATCTCTCTCTATTTATGTATATGTATTTACTTGCAAGGCAGCCATTTCAGGCTCTTATATTTGAGCTCTGCTTTCCCGTAAGCCCCTTACTGTAACTGATTAAATCAGCGGTGTGGAAATTGCCAACAGCAGAGAGGGCATTTATTATTTCACATGTTGCCACTATTTCTTTTGTGACTTACAAACATTTCAGTAATGGTAGACTTCATGGGATTTGAATATAATGAAATTATTTGTTAGGACATTTGAAAGACAGGTAGATACTTGATAGAAACATTAGAAGCCATGTGATTATTATTTATTTAAAAATTATTAGGTAAAGTATATTTGACATATTAGTTTCAGACATACAACATCCTGATTTAACAATGATATACATTATATAATGCTCAGCATAAGTATTTTATAATATTATTGAGTATATTTTCTATGCTGTACTTTTCATCCCGTTGTTTTATTGATTTTATAACCTCTTAGTCCTCTTCACCCATTTTGCCCATTTTCCATCACCTCCTCCATTGGTAACCACCAGTTTGTTTTCTCTATTTTAGTCTGTTTCTCTCTTTGTTTTATTGTAGTTTACTTGTTTACACTTGTTTTGTTCTGTAAATTCCACATGTAAGTAAAATTATATGGTATTTATCTTTGGATTATTTCACTTAGAATAACACCCTCTAAAAAGAAGAGAAAAAAAATACCCTCTAGATCCATTCATGTTGCAAATGGCAAGATTTCAATTTTTAGGGGTGAGTAATATGCCATTCTATATGTGTACTACATCTTCCTAATCCATTTGTTTATCAAAAACACTATTTCAAAAAAGATAGATTTACCACTGTGCTTATTGCACTATTATTTTTAATAGCCAAGATATGGAAGCCCCTTGGTTATTTTATATGTAGAGGGACAATGTTTAAAATTTGAGAGAGACTATGCCAGATCAGTTTCTTATCTATGCCTACACCCCAGGGCCATGTCAGATGCTGTCCCTGGAGGTTGGGCTGCTCTCTAGGTCTTTCTCTCAAAGCCCTTTCTTTAGGATTATTTGCTTTTGTGAAGCTTAAATTTGCTAAAAAATAAGGTGGAAAACTTACCCCTGTCAATGCAGATAATCTATACAATATTCTTGAATTTTTAAAATTTAGTTTCAGAATCAACATATGACTTTTGTCATCTTTTAGTGCAGCTGGTGAAGTTTCGTACATAGACATTGAAACAGTGGAAGAAGGAAGTACACACGTCCCTTCTCTTTTCCTTGGTAGGTTATATTAAATACTATCAAGATGATTAATGGGATATGGAGATTTCCAGCTAAAGATAGTTGGGATAAAACCACAAGAAAAGCAGTGTTTCTTCAAAAATAGTAATACAAATAGCTTTAATATTTATGGAACACTTATTGTATGTCAGATTAAGTGCTAAGAGCTTGGCCTGCCTTATCTCCTTTATTTCCTTCCTAAAAATGTAAATAGCTTTTACAGATAACTTAACCAGGATTGCAGAGTGACAGCATTGGGATGCAAAACTAGGCAGAGAGCCAGCTCCCCTAACCACAATCCCTGCATAGGGTTTTGGAACAATGCAAGATATTTCGCAGCAGATGTTATTTACTTTTTTTTTTTTTTTTGAACATGCTTCTTCTCAGAGAATACCATTCATTGTATTTTATTTTCAAAGAATACAAAGTTTGAATCCAAGTAATATCAATAGCTGATAAAAGATTTTTTAAATCATGTATGTAATGAGATTAAGGTAAACCATATACCAGATACTGAGACATATAAATGAATGGGATGTATCAAAATAAATCCTTTAAATAATTTGATACTGCTTGTTGGTCTTCTCCTGGTTTGAATGAGAAGCATCTGAGTTGATGTGTCATTCTCTTCAAAGGGATGCCGACAATATGGATGTTATGTTTGTTTCTCTGTTCAAATCTTGATTCCCTAGTTGAATCCCCATATTTTATTTAAAAAATATGTGTTTTTCTTTATTTAAGTAATCTCTGTACCCAACATGAGGCCCAAACTCACAACCCCAAGATCAAAAATTGCATACTCTCCTGACTAAGCCAACCATGTACCGCAATCCTTATATTTTAATTTCTATTCCTCTGTACTCTACTAAAGAGCAGTTAGATCTGTGCAGTTTAATTAAGCAAATATTGGGATTTATTTCATTTTTAAGGCACTGTTCTAAGCATAAGGGTAATTAGTGAGTAAATTATGGCCCCTATATTCAAAAGAGAATCTAAAGACAAGAGAAAATACTTGGAACCTGCATATCTGATAAAGAGGTATCTAGAAGTTTAAAGAACTCTCAAACTCAACATTTAAAAAATCAACAGTTCAGGGGTGCCTGGGTGGCTCAGTCGGTTAAGTGTCTGACTTCAGCTTGGGACATGATCTCACAGTCCGTGGGTTCAAGCCCTGCATCGGGCTCTTTGCTGACAGCTCAGAGCCTGGAGCCTGCTTCAGATTCTGTATCTCCCCCTCTCTCTGCTCCTTCCCCATTCATGCTCTGTATCTCGCTGTCTCTCAAAAAATAAACAAATGTTAAAATAATAAAATAAACAGTTCATTTAAGAAGCACAAAAGTCATGACAAGACATTTCACCAAAAAAGTTATACAACTGGCAAATAAGGATTTGAAGCGATGTTCAACCTGAAAGCCATGAGGATAATGCAAATTGTAACCCCAGTGGAATATTACTACACACCTATTAGAATGACTCAAATAATTGGTATTCATTAATAATGCCAATGAGGTTGTAGGAACATTGTGTCACTCATACATTGTTTGTGAGGATGTATAATGGTTCAACCACTCCAGTTGGTAGTTTCTTTTAAAAAATGTAAATATTACATGACATACCAGTTGCACTTCTGGACATTTTCACATAAACAATGACTTACGTCCACAAAACATCTGTACACAAATGTTTATAGCAGCTTTATTTGTAATTGCCTAAACTGGAAGCCACCTAAATGTTCATTAAGAAATGAATGATTGAAAAACATGTGCTACATTCATACCATAAAATACTACTCACCAGCCAAAGGAACAAAGTATTGGTACATGAAGCTCTTCGGATGAATCTCCATAAAATTATGCTGAGTGAAAAAAGACAATCACAGAAAGTTACATACTGCTTGATTCCAAGTACATAATATTCTTGATGTGACAAAATTGTAGAAACAGAAGACAGATCACTGGTTGCCTAGGATTCAGATGAAAGTGGAAAGAGAATGAATGTGGATGTAAAAAAAAAAAAACAACACAAGATTCTTGTGATGGAAATATTCTGTATCATGACCATATTGTCAGTCTGCTCTTTGTTGTATTATAGTTTTGCAGGATATTTCCATGGATGAAGGTAAAGTATCTTTCTATATAATTTCTTACAACTGTAAATGAACCTCCAATCATCTCAAAATAAAACTGTTTAATTAAAAGAACAAAAATGTGATATGCACAAATAAAATTTACTTTCTAAATTATCTGTAATTGGAAATAATCTGCATTGAAAATGACACTCTTACAAATACAATCAATTATTTTCCCCTCAACTTATGCAAGAAAACAGAAATATTTTCAGTCAGTGAAGTAATTAGAACAAAAATACGTAACTATATATCCATTTTAATGAAACAATTTGATATTTTGCATCAAATAGATGACCTACTGCTGCTATAGTAGACCTATGGTAAAATCCTTAGAACAGATTATCACTCAGAACTTAGTTAAGATGACCATAAAAGAGCTAAGAAATGACTGGCAATAAGAGTAACTTACTTTTCATTTCTCACGTACACTGTCATTTCCAAGGTAATCTAAAGTAACTATTAATTTGCTTTCAAAATAAGCTCAGATTCCTCATCCATATTTTATAATACTTCCAAAATTAGTTTGGGTAAAAAAAGAAGTCATGGGGAACCTGGGTGACTCAGTCGAGCATCAGATTCTTGGTTTTGGGTCAGAGCATGATCCCAGATCGTGGGATCAAGTCCTGCATTCTGCTCTACATTGTGCATGGAGCCTGCTTAAGATTCTCTCTCTTCCTCTGCCCCTCTCCCCTGCTCATGTTCTCTCTCTCACTACATACTGACATGTTTTTCTAAGAGATTTAAATATTTTACCATGCTTCTCACAGCAAACCCTGTACACAGATTTTACTGTTATAGTTGCCATCATCATCGTCATCTTCACCACTTTAAAGGTAGGTAAACTGAGGCCCAGAGAGCAGCCCGAATGAGGTCGTCCAAGGTTAACATCAATAATAAATGGTAGTACTGAGATTCTTACTGAGGTCTAGCTCCTGAACATGCCATGTAGTGCATATCCACTTTTTTTTCCTGTGTGTAAGTCAGTACATGGTGCCTGATCAGTACCTTTTAGTGATTTGCTTACTTTAGAATGAATATAATTGCCTACTTGGATTTTAGTAGATTTTTATGCTATATGCCAAGGTTATTAAGATTAAACTTTAGTAACTCTCATAATATTATTGAGAATTTTGCAAATATAAGGTTAATTATACATTAGCCTGAATGGTCATACTGTCAGAATTCAACTGAGTATAGAAATGGAAGCTTATAATCCTATGTACTCGGCACAAAACAAACAAAAAGTTGGGCTTGAATGAGAGAAATACTTATTCAGTTTCCACAGGTAATAGAATTTAAAAGCAGTGTTAGGAATCAGGTTCTCTGAAAATACAACTTTTTATTTTTGAGGTGACAGGTTTTTCAGGTAAACAGATTTTTATTTTGTTGACTGGGAATAGAAATTTTCTAGCATGCTTTGCAAATGGTATTGTATAGAAAGTTAGTTTGCTTTGGGTCTTGTTCCTCCTGGGATACATTGACAATGTGACTGTACTCAGAGGCGATGTCGTGTCTACAAATGGAAACACAAGAATCTCAATGAAGTTTATGTGAGAATAATGCCAAGAAAGGTATATGTTGGCTAGATACTCACAGATTAAGGGACATGTTTGTTTGTGTTAATAATAATAGGTATGAAGTGCCATTGAATAACTTTGAGAACTTATGTGTATTGGTTAAGATAGCTTAGGATGTGTTGCAGTAACAGAGAAACTAAAAAATATCAGGGATAAATACAAGAAATTTAATTTAAACTCCTATAAAGTCTGCAATTTGGGGATTTCTCTCATGGATTTTGTAACTGTACCATCGGGAACATCACTTCCGTGGCTTCCATGTTTGTCACTGGACCAAAGACAGATTGGTGATATGACAGATTGGCTCATAACTGCCTTGAACCAGAACTGGAACATCTTATTTCTTTTGGTCAGAGCTAATTGCATGACCTCTAACTAATTATAAAAAAGACTGTGAAAAGTAGCAGATATTGAGTAATTACGGACTGTCTCTATCTACCATGTGGGTGAAAAGAATGCTCATTTTAAATATTAGTTTGAGGGGCTCCTGGGTGGCTCGATCAGTTAACCATCTGCTTCTTGATTTCAGCTCAGGTCATGATCTCATGTTTGTGGGATCGAGCCGCGCATCAAGCTCTGCACTGATTGTGGGGCCTGCTTGGGATTCCCTCTCTCCTGTTTCAAAATAAATAAACTTAAAAAAATAATCTCTTTAAAATTTTAAGTTTAGATTAAAGAGACAGTAGATTTTGTCTTCTAATTGTTTATTTACTGCCAATAAACTGTTGTTCTTTTGTAATTTGTAATAATTAATGATTTTATTTGAAGTCTCTTGAGAGTGCCTTCCTATACAGGGTCCATAATCAGATATTTAATGTAGATGTTTTCCAATTAACAAAGTAAGGCCCAGTTTAAGAAGTGATTGGTTATGCTAGACAGTAACATCCAAACTGAATTTGGATTTGCCTACTTCTACCCTACATACCTCTTCTATATCTAAACAGGAAATCTTTATCCATGTGATCACTGTTAAGTGTGCTCATTTTTCTAAGGATAATAAATATACCAAAAAATCTCAACACATTTTACCTACTTCCCCATTAATTTCAGTATTAATTATTCATGTACCCAATAAATTTTTTACAGAAAATGATAAAAAATTTTGGACCTTGAGTAAGTCAAAAAAGTTGTTTCTTGTGAGGTAAACATATTTTTACCAGAGCCTTCATATGCTTATGGAGCTAAATTCTTACTTCAAAATTTATTGAACAAATAGTGGCTCTACATATATAAAATTAACTCATTATTCCTGCAGCTCCAGATATTAAAAAGATATATATAATTGAATAGGAAATACCTAATAGATTATAAGATCATCACTATCAATCACTATGTCTTATTTTAAATATCATTATGTGTGCTTATGCATTATTTCAGAATATTTTCTCATACTTCAACTTCTCTTTTGTTCACTCCCATAATACCCCATACATGAACTCTTCTGTTTTCCTCATCTGTGAGATCAGAGGAGCATCTTCTCATTATAGAGCTGGAGGAACTAAGTTACAGAGAATTTTAGTGACTTCCCCATGGTTACAGGATACAAGGCTGGTAATGGGAAAAACTAGGGCTTATATTCAGGCTTCCCTTCTTTAAGAGAAATATGCTTTTTTACCCCCTTGAATATTGACTCAATTTTCTGCAAATACACAGATACTTCAGATAAATATTTAAAGATGTTCTGAGTAACAACGGGTGGGCATCTATTACAGGGTAGAAAACGGGCATCATTTATATGGTAAAAATAACACTTTTTAAAGTTCTAGGGCAAGGATGGCTAAAAAAAAACCCTTTTACCTAATTTTAGGGTTCAAAAAGAGTAAAATAGCTATCCAGGAAGAAAACTGTCAGCACAAAGCCTGACGCGGGGCTCAGTTTACCAACTGGGAGATTGACATGAGCCAAAATCAAGAGTCCCGAGATTAAGTGACTGAGCCTCCCAGGTGCTCCTGAATTGTGCTAATTTATAATGAGTTAGATTCTGGGTATGTATGGCTGGATGTGGTAACAAAACAAAAACAGAAAAGAAAAGAGAACCAGGAAAGAGATAAAAGAAGGATAATCAGGGGTGTCTAGGTGGCTCAATTGGTTAAGTGTCCAACCTCGGCTCAGGTCATGATCTCACAGCTTGTGGGTTCGTGCCCTGCATCGGGCTCTGTGCTGACAGCTCAGAGCCTGGAGCCTACTTTGGATTCTCTCTCTCTCTCTCTCTCTCTCTCTCTGCCTTTCCCCTGCTCATGCTCTGTCTCTCTCAAAAATAAAACCTTAAAAATTTTTTAAAAAAAGGATAATCAGTTCACCTAGGCCTTACCTTTATACCACCCTATATTGTTTTGAAAATATTGATCAGAGGGGCGCCTGGGTGGCTAGTCGGTTAAGCATCCGACTTTCGCTTAGGTCATGATCTCGCGGTTCGTGGGTTCGAGCCCCGCATCGGGCTCTGTGCTGACTGCCAGCTCAGAGCCTGGAGCCTGTTTCAGTCTGTGACTCCCTCTCTCTCTGACCCTCCCCTGCTCACGCTCTCTCTCTTTCTCCTAGAAATAAATAAAAATGTTTAAAAAAAGAAAAAAAAAGAAATATTGATCACAAAATAATTTAAGAGTGATAGTAAAATTCAATCTACTCTCATTTAGTAGGTGCTCATATTAAGCTCCTGCTCTGCCAACAGTGAAACTTGATTTGGAAATGAGAGGAAATAGCATAACATTGCCTAAAAATGTCCTCATAATGTTGCATAAATTCAGTCTGTTCTTGCATGAGGGGAATTGCATTTTTCAGGGAAACGTGTTTTTCTCTTGTTGACATCTTGTTCATCTTATCCACAGCTTATATTTAATGTAAATGATAACTAGGTATCATTAATTATAACATTCTTTAACATATGTGTGACTACTACTTGCTAAGAAGAACTGGTAAATAGCCGCTTATTATTCATATTCTTCAAATTGTCTGAGGATAAACATGATCACACCCAGTATACAAGTCCATATTTTTCAAATAAATTTGGTTTTATCATTTATATTTCAAGGAAGACAGGAAATTTTTTCATGTTTAGCCATTTTTTCTAAACTCTCTGCTGTATTAATATTTTTCATCTTTAGCATGTATACATTGTCAAGTAAGATTTAACCATTTAGATACATATAATATCCCCTTTTAATTTTTACAATACAGCTACTTATTTTAATGCTGTGAAGAAATGAAATAATTAAGGAGACCCTGTAGTGTACAACCAATGAATAGCCTCACTCTTCTGCATTGCTCTCTTTTTTTGTTATTCTGACAAATCTTTTACCTGGCAATATTTCAGGCAGATCCCAGGGCTTTACTAATCAGTCTCAGGTAATAACAAAAGCTCCTTTTCAGGGAATAAAAACTCCAGTCCTGTCTACTCTTGAAGCTACTCCCATTCCATTTAAAACTACTCCTGTCCCAGGTCAAGCCTCTCTGTGCAGGAAGCCTGCAGGGATAAGGAGAGGCACATCAGTGGCTTCTCCCTTCACCTTTCCACTTCTTGACCCATTTTCTAGCTACAGTGTCTGATCAGTGTATTTTCTGGTGGTTTTGAGGGATCTGACAAAAAAAAAATGCATACTCATATGGGCTTGTCTAAACTGTACTTCTCTGTCTTGGGTGCCCAGTCAAATCTTGAGTGAGGTACCTTTGAGGGTTTCCTGGAGAAATTTCTCCCCATCCAGGAATTTCTAAGTGCAGTGTTTTGCCAAGGATGCTACTGTGTGATCATTTACAATCCCCCTCAACCTGCTGCTTCTAATAGGCTTAAACCATAAGAACTTGCTCTGAGTTTACCCACAGTCCTTTTGTCAAGCTTTATCTAGGCTGGCTTCTCTTCCAGGTGGACACAAATCTGTCTCGCTGGAGGCATCTGACTTTGACCTGCTTTGGGTCATCTTTTCTCCCTGTGTTATCAGAGTACTAGTCAACCTCCCATTATGAGTTGTCTCAGGCAAGACTCTGGCTCTAGACCTTACACTGTACAGATCGTACAAAATATAGACAGATTTGTTGAATGGCTCCTTTGAAGTGTCGATGTTTGTTTCACACTCTACCCACAAATACAGGTGAGGAGGGAGCACCTGGCAGAGAGGACATGCCATAGAGCTCTGACAACTATCTTCAAATAAACCTCCCCATTGAAATTTCAACTCATCGATTTTAAGCCTCCTCTTCCAAAGTCTTGAGGCCAGGTAGGTAATGATAAGCTAAGAGTGGCTGGCGTACTTACTAAGTACTATATCACTGAACAGACTAGCACATATTTATACAAAATGTGGACAGTCAAATCCTCCTCCAAGTTGTAGGGTCTCAGATAGAACTGAAACAATATGCAATGCCTTTGGGACATTAGTCTTGGTACACTAATATGACTTACTTGCATGAGAATTATACTGTATTCCTTGATTTCTAATGTAAAAGAATCAAGCACATTTTGTAGAAAGTATATTCTGAAATTTAACTACACTGAAACTTAATTTACACTACTGTGTGCAGCATTTAAAATAAATCAATCTGATTTAGTTCTTTTTAAAAAAATTTTTAATGTTTTATTTATTTCTGAGAGAGAGAGAGAGACAGAGTGAGCAGGGGAGGGTCAGAGAGAGAGGGAGATACAGGATCTGAAGGAGGCTCCAGGCTCTGAGCTCTCAGCACAGAGCCTGACGCGTGGCTCGAACCCACGAATCGTGAGATCATGACCTGAGCCGAAGTTGGACGCTTAACCGATTGAGCCACCCAGGCGCCCCTGATTTATTTCTTCTTTAATGCCCATCGGAGTGCAAGACTATTCTTAAACATAATTTATGATTGTTCAACTCACTCTTGGTCTACCATGTGTCTTATATATGGCAGTCTTTTCAGACTTTGCTTTTGAAGTTCTCATATTTTGAACAGAATTTCCACTGCCACAGGTTAAAATTCTTCTTGGTCAAAGGAGAAAGCTATCAAGTGTTTTCATGTGTGATATTACTGTGGTATTTTTATATTTTTAATTTTAAAAGTATACCATGTTATAGGAGTTAAAGTACCTGATTACAGATACTTTATCGGTATTACTTTTCCTTCTTGGTGCTGAAAGATTAAAGAAAAACTCATCTAAATTGTCGTTGTGCTCTAGATACAAAATACACTTGAGTAGAATTAATATTCTGTTCTTTATTAGATCTCTAGTTTTTCCTTCTATTTCTCACTATTTTTGGCCAACCCTTTTGTTTGAAAGATTTTCATTAGCACCCTACATTGTTTCAAAAAGAGTAGCTTTTACAAAACATGTTTTCCTGAATTATTCTAAGAATAGTATGCATTTCTACCAGAGGGCATTCTTCAAACAATATTTTAAGCTAGATTTTAAAATACATCGAGGTGCTATGACACAGTAATAAAAATAACTATATTTTAATTATATTTCATATAATCTGAAACAAATGAAAATAAAAGCATGGTGTTCATTTTTTTCTAGTTATAGGAATTAAAATGATGCTTATCCTCTTTTTCAAGATGAATTGACAACTGAAATGATAGTTTTATGTACAATTTTCTATTGGGATAGGTATGTTACTATTTATGTTAGAATTAAATTTTTCTGTGTTTAGCAGTTAGATATGTGCTCATTTGGCAGTAACAGAAATCCTAAAAAATTGAGATTCAAACACTTTAAAGGTGAACATTTCTCATATCTAGGAAGCCTGGAAGAAGGCAGTCCAAAGTTGGTTACTATTGCTCAAGGATGATGTCTTAGATATAATCTCTACATTCTTCTCGTCTTTCATAGCTAGTATCTTTTGGCTTCAGGATCACATGACGACTGTCACAGCTCCAGGCATTAAGCCTGCATTCCAGACAGGAAGAATTAATGATCAATACATGGTGTTGAGAAAACTGGATATCCACATGCAAAAGAATGAAAATGGACCCTTATTTTACATCGTTCACAAAAATTAGCTGTAAATAGCTGAAATACTTAAATATAAGACCTGAAACCATAGAACTCCTAGAAGAAAGTATAGAGAGAGACTCCTTGACATTGGTATTGGCAATGATGTTTTGCATTTGATTAAGACATCACAGGCAACAAAGGCAAAAATAAACAATTAGGACTACATCAAACTAAAAAATAAAACAAAACATTAAAGGCAACAATCAACAGAATGAAATAGAATGAAATGCAATCTACAAATAGCAAAAATAAATTTGTTAATCATATATCTGTAAAAAGTTATCTGAGTTGTGTCTATATTTGTGAATTTGTGTGTGTGTGTGTGTATAAACATATGTAGTCCCATCTTATATACACAATGAGATTGATAAGCAGCTGGAAATATAGATAAAAAATTCTGGTCTCTAAATAAATAAAAATAATAATCTTCATCTTTTATCCCATTCATGCCATTTTATATTAAAATCTATCTTTTCATGCTGTGCAATAAAGCTTATTTTCTTCTCAACCTTTTGATATCAGTGAAGCAATGATAACATTCTTAATGAAGGAGTATTGTTATACATATCCTATAATAGAAGGTACATGCTAAAGGACTATAAGTCTTTTGTTTCTTTTGTATTAATGCAAAAAGTGATATTATTGTTAGTCATATCTGTGCAAACACTCTAACTATGAAAACACAGTCTATATATTTCTGCCCAAAGGGGATGTTGGAAAGATCAGAGCATGTGGGAATAGAGGTCATGATAGAAAATGGCCTTTGCCATAGTTCCCCAAATTTCCTACAGTTCTATGAATGCCTCAAGGAAGTGCTCTGATCTGAATTCCCAGGGCCTAGTTTCAGAAATAGGACCCTGGAAATAGCTGGAATTACAGTCTTAAAGTAATATAAATCTTCATTATTCACTAAGTATTATTCTCATTATAAATGGAAACTCCTTTAGAAAAGGGCTATGTCTTACTTGCTTTAGTATTTCCTGTACTTAGTATCAAGTTGGTGCCTAAAATACAGGTTTTGAATGCATGAAGGGGTGAATAAATGAATATTGAGTACATGAATGAATACAAATAATATTTTAAGAAATCTTATTTTTTCTATATTTACACTACCGTTTCCAAAAACCAGCCTTTAGGCAAAATATTTTTATTTCATTTGTAAACTACCTATGTATGACATTTTATTTCAATGCGTTTATGATCTGAGATTCTGAATTTCAAGTTTTTCTCCTTTTTGTAGAAGAAAATTGTGTGTACTAAGATAACAGTTTGAAGAAAGCAAGATAATTACATAAAGTACTTTATAGAACATCACAGTTTAATTGATTAAGACAATACTTCCTTAATGCAGGGAAAATGAAATTTGTTCTAAATATCTAAATTTGCCTGCATTTTCAATCAGTGTATCAGTTAATCAACATATATTATTTGTGGATCTACGAAATAGAAATTCACAATACTGAAATTAAAGATTAAGAGTGTGTGTGTATGTGTGTATGCTTGTGTAGGAAACAAGAAAGGTAGAACACCTGGAAAGGTCAAATACACAAGTGCTATAGGGCTCTAGGAATTATAAGACAGGCAGGTATTTTGGAGCTGATACTACTTAGCAAAGCTTAAGAGATGTCAGAATTTTTTATCTGTGTATTCATAATAGATTTTTACACATATATCTAATCAGTGATAATTTTCTTTCAATTATTTATTTTTGAGAAGGAGACAGAGTGCGAATGGGGGAGGAACAGAGAGAAGGGGATAAAGAGAATCTAATCTCAGCTTCAGCCTCTGAGCTGTCAGCACAGAGCCTGAAGCGGGCCTTGAACTCACGAACTGCAAGATCATGACCTGAGCTGAAGTCAGATACTTAACTGACTGAGCCACCCAGGCACCCCATCTTTCTAAGTGGTCATACAGAAATATGCAAATTTTTTTTACAAATAGTTTATTGTCAAGTTGGTTTCCATATAACACCCAGTGCTCATCTCCACAAGTGTCCTCCTCCATGTCCACCTCCCTCTTACCCCCCCCACACACACATCAGTCCTCTATTTGTTCTCAGCATTCAAGAGTCTCTCATGGTTTGCCTCTCTCCCTTTCCCCCACCATTTCCCCTCTTCTCCCCCATGGTCCTCCGTTAAGTTCCTCCTAATCCTCCTATACGTGCACACATATGATATGTGTCTTTCTCTGCCTGACTTATTTCGCTCAGCATAACACCCTCAAGGTCCATCCATGTTGCTACACATGGCCAGATTTCATTGTTTCTCATTGCCATGGAGTATTCCATCGTATAGATAAACTACATCTTCTTGATCCATTCGTCCCTTGATGGACACTTAGGCTCTTTCCATTGTATGCAAATATTTTTAAACAAAATTTTATCTAAAATGTCTTGAGGATTACCAGCCTGTATTAGAAAGATAAATTTGTCTCCAATTGTATTTTAAATTACCAAAACATTTCATGATACATTTCAAAAGTACAAGGTCTAATTTACAGCTAGAAAGATATCTTCTCTGATGATGAGTGATGTTGAACATCTTTTTAAAAAATTTTTTCTAATGTTTATTTATTTTTGAGACAGAGAGACAGAGCACGAACTGGGGAGGAGCAGAGAGAGAGGGAGACACAGAATCTGAAACAGGCTCCAGGCTCTGATCTGTCAGTACAGAGCCCAATGCAGGGCTTGAACCCATGGACCACAAGATGACCTGAGCTGAAGTCGGCTGCTTAACCGACTGAGCCACCCAGGTGCCCCTTTAGCAGCTTTTCATGTGTCTCTTAGCCATGTGGGTGACTTCTTTGGAAAAGTGTTTGTTCATGTCTTCTGCCCATTTCTTCACTAGATTATTTGTTTTTTGGGTGTTGAGTTTGATAAATTCTTTATAGATTTTAGATACTAACCCTTTATCCAGTATGTCATTTGCAAATATCTTCTCCCAGAAATACACATCAGAACCACAATGAGATGCCACTCAAAGCTGTTGGAATGGCTAAAATAAACAACTCGAAAAACAATAGATGCTGGCGAGGATGTGGAGAAGGGGGGACACTTTTGCACTTTTGGCGGGATTGCAAACTGGTGCAGCCACTCTTGAAAAGTATGAGGCTCCTCAAAAATTAAAAATGGAACTACCCTGTGACCGAGCAATTGCACTACTAGGAATTTATCCAAAGGATAGAAGATTGCTGATTCATAGGGACACATGCACCTTAGTTTTTATAGCATCACCATCAATAATAGTCAAACTATGGGAAGAGCACAAATGTCCATCGACTGATGAGTGGATAAAGAAGATGCGGTGTGTGTGTGCGTGTGTATGTGTATACATATATATTTATGTGTATATGTAATATGTATGTATATATTTATATATGTATTACACATACACAAGGGATTATTACTTGGCAATCAAAAATATGAAATCTTGTCATTTGCAAAAACATGGATGGAACTAGAGTATATTATGCTAAGAACATGTCTGTCAGAGAAAAAAAAGTGTCATATGATTTCACTCGTGTAGAATTAAGAAACAACAAAAGAACATAGAAGGGAAGGGAAAAATAAGACAAAAAGAGTGAGGGAGGCAAACCATAAGAGACTGTTAAATATAGAGAACAAAGCGAGTGTTACTGGAAGGGAGATGTTACTGGGTGTTGTCTGTAAGTTATGAGTCAGTGGGTTCCACTCCTGAAACCAATACTATACTGTATGTTAAGTAACTTTTTTTTTTTTATGTTTTGTTTATTTCTAGGAGAGAGAGAGAGACAACGTGAGCAGGGGAGGGTCAGAGAGAGAGGGAGTCACAGACTGAAACAGGCTCCAGGCTCTGAGCTGGCAGTCAGCACAGAGCCCGACGCGGGGCTCGAACCATGAACCGCGAGATCATGACCTAAGCGAAAGTCGGACGCTTAACCGACTAAGCCACCCAGGTGCCCCTATAACTTTAATTTAAATAAATACTTTTTATAAAAGAAAGATACTACACTGAAAATTTCAACAGCCCCCAAGTTCACTCAACAAGTAGAACTAGTTTTGTTAACTACCTAAGTAAATTTTGAATCTGTAATTTATCCTCTCATTACCTATAGATTTGCTTTGAATTTTGGCTTGTCTCCTATGATTTATAAAGCATAGAGGAATAGAGCCAGTCACCCGAATTAAGAACTCAAGAGCCATAGACCCCTTGATTTTTCTAACTTTATTAGTCTGAGTTCTCCAGAGATATAAAACCAACCATATATCTTATACTGTATTATATTATATATATTATATATTCATTTCCTACCTGATTATTTAAGACTCTATTATATACTCTATATTTTATATATCTCATTATATATTAATAATATATTTGGTCAAATGCATATTTATATATGCTCATTAAATATACATATACTATTATTTTTTTAATGTTTGTTCATTTTTGAGAGACAGAGAGATACAGAGCATGAGTGGGAGGGAGACACGGAATCTGAAGTAGGCTCCAACCTCTGTCAGGACAGAGCTGGACGCAGGGCTCAAACTCATGAACCATGAGATCATTACCTGAGCTGAAGCTGGATGCTGAACCTACAGAGCTACCCAGGCTCAGCCACTCTACATGTACTATTATATGTAACATATAACCTATAATAATAGGTACACACACAGAAGGGGGTGATTTTAAGGCATTAGATCACATGATTTTGATTTGGGGGGTTGGTGTGTATAAAACCTATGAGGCAACTTGGTCAACTGGAAACTGAGGTGAAGGTTGATGATGATGCTGCAGCCTAGAGTTGAAGTTCTGCAGGACAGCAGCCTTTCTGTCTTGCAGTCTTGATGCCAAATTTACTTTTGCTTGTAACCTCAAGCCTTTGTTTTTAAGGCCTTTGACTGATTAGATGAAGCCCCACCATATTATTTGCTTTGCTCCAAGTCGACTGATTTAAATGCTAAATCTTATCTAAAAGTAGAGTACCTTCAGAGCAACAACCAGACTGTTGTTTAACTAAATAACTAGGCATCATAGCCCAACCAAGTTGACATATAACGTTAACCATCACAAGAACTAAGTTGATATTGATGAGTAATAACTCTGAAAAGGGGATTTTTATTTTTATTTCAAGTTACATTTGTTAGACCTTACATATAGGAATACGTACAGGTATAAAAACTATTTTTAAAGATTTTAAAAGCTTTGGTCTTTCTTCATAGAGACTAACTTCCATTTTTGCTTCCTTTTTAATATTTTTATTTTTAATTTCTTTAATTTATAAATTGCAGATTTATTAGTTCTTATTTAACTTAAAATTCTTTCTTAGTTTACTCATCACGTTGTGCTGTTAACACCAGATTTCTGTGGCTCATGATAGAGGCAATCTTCAACTTTAGGATGTGACTTGTTTGAAGGAGAAGCAAATGATAATATAGTCTATTATGCAAGACAGTTTGTCTTTTAGTTATGCTTTAATTTTTCAGTGTCTTGGAATAATTTAGTTATCAACACCTATTAGTAATGTTTCTGTTAAATATAACTTATTGGTATTTTGGGGGAGAAATTTTGGAGTCAAGGTCATTATTACATAATTCTTAACTTACAATGTGTTATCTCTTTTTTTGAATAATATTTTCATCTATCTCCTCTGCCTTTCCTTCTTCCCATCTGCTCATTGCATGTAATTTATGTTTATAAATCTCTGCTCCTTCTAATTGTTTTAGTCACTAAATCTGCTTTACTCAGTCTTAAATTGAAAATTATTTACTGCATTTTGATTACTTGAGATATGCTCCATTTAACATTTATACTGTAAAATAGTTGCAGTACTTTATATTTCATTGTGTTTGATTACTCTTTCAAATACTGACATCTACTATCTTAAATTGTATTGTTACCAAAGAAACACTATAATTCATTGAGGATCGATAAAGCATTTTCCTATTGGAACAGATGATATCATAGAAACTTATTCTGGACAGAGAATTAAATCCAGAGATTACTTAACTAACCAGCTCTGTGAGTTAGGCAGTCACTGATCTCTCTACTCTGACTTCCTTTGTGTGTGTGTGTGAGATGACCTAACACAAATATATTTTGAAAGGCCCTTCCATTGCAATAGATACTTGCACAAATATCTACTAGGAGCTACTAGCACCTCCACAAATCATGCACTTTTCAGATCTCTTGGTTTTAGCAAGGCTGTGCTGCTCTTAATGTTCCTTTGAAAACAGAAGACTGGTTCTCTAGAGAAAAAGTACAAAGAAAGGTGACCCACCCACCCATTACAACTTTTAGGTACAATTTTTAGGAGACAGTTTTTAGGTATACCTCCATTCTATTGCCTAGGGCATTTCCCATAATCTCAAAAAATCCAACTCTATCAGATTTCCGTGTATTTTCCCAATTGGCTTCCTAATCAGGCTGTTCCCCAGTCACCTATGTTTCTTTTGCTAGAAAACCCTTTTTTTCTAGCCTATTAAAGTGATTGCAAATAAATTTTGGCTGCTAAGTCATCTGACTTGTCTACTTTATTAATTACCCCTTAATCTTCTTGAGTGATTTTTCATTTACAATTTTCATGAACTTAAACAAATCTCTATTAGACAGCATTGCAGGTACAGTGACAAAGTGAAGTGAAATAAGTATATAGCTGGCATTAAATTTAAGCAAGAATTGCCATGCCTGAAGCCAGACAGACTAAGAGTGGAATTGACTTTCTATGTTCAATTATTCTAATTGGGAAGAGCTTTCTTAACTTCACACTCCTTTTTCCCTGAATCTATTTGGCTACCTATTTTCTTTTTGAATTTGTTCTTTCAGAAGAGGCACATGGGGGAAAGGAGAAGGGAGGATTCCATTGAAAATATTAGGACAGCATCTTTGCTTCACAAAAAAGAACACTAAAATCAAAATATATCCATTTAACAAGCATTATTGAGGATCTCCTGTGTGCCGATCACTTAGTCTTTTTTTTTTTTTTTTCCAGAGGCTTGGAATCTATCCTTTATTTAAACACAAACCTCTACTCTTTTAGGCTTGCACTACTCTTTTATAGTGTATACTAAATAAGTTTAACCAATTTATTCCTCTCCACTTTACAAATCACAATTTGTTTTAGTTGAAACATGATTTGTTTTCTTACCTATGCAATTTCCTTATCACTGATAGGTTTCTAAATCTGGCCAAGAAATTAACTGTCTACATAAAAAATAAAAGTAAATAAAATTTTTAAAAATTTTAAAAAGACCAGTTCTCTAATGTCTACATTGAGTTTTAATGGGAAAAACATTGAGAAGAAGAAAGAAATTTATGAAAATTAGCACAAGAATCAGAAGAAAAGTATATGTGTTGCAAAGTTATAAATAACCAATAGCATTTTCATCTAGTTGAGCGATGAACTAAGGTGAAAGAAGCCCGAAAGTGACATAACTAGTAATCTGCTATGACACTTTTTTTTCGGAATAGTCTAATCATCAATAAAGGGCTTCGTTTAAAGACAGTGAAAATGGATGTAAGTTTCTTTTAGATTTCACATCTCTAAATAGGTGTGAGGAAGTAATCACTCATTTAGATTTATCAAATATATATTTTCTCTATTAAGAGTTATGTAAACATATCTAATGGAAATAAAAGTGATGTTCCAATTATTTTATACACTTATTTTAAAATGATTTTTAAAATCCCATGCGATTTTTTTCAATACACTTCCATACTAAGAACAACAATATATTTACATTTAAGCTTTTCCGTCGGCCGTGACTTAGCTATTTAACTGGGCTGAAAGGCCGCGCTCTGAGATTCCCAGTGCTTGCTTCCCCATTATTAAAATATTCCCTGGTGAGTTGTACAAACTACAATGATTCTTTCTTTCATTCTGCAAATAGTAATTAACCATTGATAAATGGTACTTTATAGCAGTAAAATAGGAGATTATCTAGGTCATTTTCCAAGGTCCTGCATCCCTGGAGCGATAACACCTTCAGGAAGTAGATAGCTTTTGTTTGAAAGAAACTCTGTATCATTATCATTGTTACTTTGCTTATTCATTACCAACAATTACAAATGATAGAATTACACTAAAACTGACTTCATTTTTTTATTCTCATAGCAGTGTTATAGAAATGGGTAAAGTGCTTCTGATTTTTACTAGCTTGCGGAAAATTGCTTTACAATTTCTTAAAATTTACATAATTTGAATTTCATAGAACAGGTTATCATAGCAGTAATTCCTATACCCTTCAGGGGTGAATAGGAGATTATGTATTTTTAAATGAGATAGATTCTGTTTGGAAGACTGTGATTAAATAATTCCTGACTAAAGTTTGGGTATTACCTCAGACACAATATATTTTTTTCCCTCTTTCACTTAATAAAGGACAAAGCAGAAGTGAGACGACTAATTAATTTGGAAATCCTGATACTGCTTTAAACATGGGATTGACATTTAGACATGTAGGGTCCTAGAATTGCCTCTGAAGAAATTACCTTCTTATTTCAAACTAATTTCTATATTATCCTATGTGAAACACTGTGATTTTCTGTACAGCAATAATGTTAAAATCCTTAGAAATGTAATCTATATGAGAAGCAACTTGAATGATGGAGCCATTTTGAAATTTTAAGGCATTACATGTGTGTGTGTTATATTGTGTATTACATGGGCATGTGTATGTGTACATATACTTGTGTGTGCATATATGTGCTGTTGTTAACTGATTTGAAACAGTGCTCTAATAGTTGAAGCATGGAGCCATAACACCAATGACAGCCTTGTCACAGCAGCCAAAACAGATTTGATACTGGTTGAGGAAAGAGACTTTGGTGCTTTCTTTGTATTATTATTTCCTCCTATCTTTTTGAAGTTTTAGTTGAGTTTGAACTCTGGGAGAAGACAGGAGCAGAATATACTGGCCTGTTTATAATCTCCCCATTGCACAGAGCAAGACTGCATAGCAGTATTACTGCTGTGGCCTTCAGTGTGAAAAGCGTGTTATAGTGACTCCTAGCCATATGTGTCAGGTATTATCCTGAATATGACATAGGGCCTAGTGGCTGGAGCTCTTCAGTCCTCTACACTCAAAGGATGCAGAAGTTGCAGGAGCTCTAAGAATCCCTAGGGATGAGATGTGCCTCGTCCCTTTGGACAGAGGCTGAGTTCTGTGAGGGCATCTCAGAATGGAAGACACAGGCTGACTTTGAATGCCAGGAAATTCTCAAAGTAAAAGTGAAAATTCAAGTGTAAAGCAGTTTTAATTTCTTTACTATTCTGCTCAATTTCCTGTTTCTTTCCAATTTCTTAATTTCCTGTTTCCTTGATTTAAATCTAATCTTTCTTTGAAGTTAGGTAGTAAGTATAGGTACTTTGTGCTTAGAAGTTATATTATTACTTTATTCTTTTCCTTTTTTAAAGTTTATTTATTGAGAGAGAGAGAGAGAGACAGAGAGAGAGAGAATGAATGAATGAATGAATCCCAAGCAAGCTCCACGCTCAGCACAAATCCTGACATGGGCCTCAAAACCACAAACCGTGAGATCATGACCTGAGCCAAAATCAAGGGTAGGATGCTTAACCAACTGAGCCACCCAGGAGCCTTTATATTACTATATTAATAGAGGGCTTTTATTAAAAAAAATCAGTGTTATGCATGAGCATATATTATTTTTTCTCAGTGTGAACAAAGACTTGAGTAGAACTATGGCATTTGTCTTTCTGCTCTAAGTATTCACTGTAATCTTTTGGCCATACCTGAATTTCTAGTGGACCTCGAAAGAGAATAGCTGTACTGTGTCAGGCCTTCAAGAATCGCATGAATCACATGAATTCACATTCCTTGGAATTTCCCCTATTTCAGGAAAGATAATTATATAATTTACATGAAGATAATTTTTATCTCAGTATAAAGTTCTTATTGGTTTTAAGATGATACAGTTGTGAACATTTATGTTTAAATGATAGTAGTGGATTGTTTTCATACCTTTAAATTAAATATTGGCCAGTGAGTAATTTTAAAATATTTAAAAATGTTATATAGTGAATATATTCATAATAAGTAGGCCTTAAAATTATTCAATACTATATTAACTACTAATACCACTGACTCATTAGCTTTCTTTGTTACATTAGGGAATCTACTGATTTTTCTGCAAAGAAAAAAAAAAAGGAAAGTAAGAGTGATTTATCCCCTTGGTAATTCCTAATATCTTTACAAAGTACTCTGTTTCCTTGTTAAAGAATATGACCCTTAAAAGCTTTTGCTCTTTGACTTTATGAGCTCATTACAAATGAAGGGAGCTTAAGGAAAAGTCATTCTTAACAGCCGTTGTCAGATGGCACTTCGGTGGAATATATTAGTGGTAAGCCATAACACAAGTGGATTGCTAGTGTAACTTTCAACAGACTTCTGCTGATGAGTTCATTTCAAGCTTTCATTAAAATTTGTCCCACTGTTCTGAAGTAGTATTATTCAAGATACTTTTTTCTGTACTCTAACATCGTTTTCTTATTTTTGGTGCATTATTATTGATATAAATGGATTCTAAGATTTTGTGTATATTTATTCTTTCACTCTATCAGCATATGTTGAGTGCTAAACATGACTTACATAAACTATTATAAATGTGGAAGATAGGTAAATAAATAAAAATAAATAAATCTCACTGTGTTACTGAGAGATAATCACAGGTTGCCTCACCATGAAAATCTCTAGAATCATGAAAGAGGGAGTATTCACCTCTCTAGGGTGCATAGAAGGGCTGGGATGTCTTTTAGAGAAGATGACAGCTGAGCTGAGTCTAAGGTGGAAAGAGAGTCCACCAGACTGAGAAGAGGAGATTCTAAATCTAGTAAGAGTTTAAGAGAATAATTGGGGCAGCAATAAATGAGATTGTCCAAGTAAGTGAATCTAGTAATATGCTAAATAGTTTATAATTTGGATTGCAGGAGGAAGGGAGATACTAATTTTAAGAGAATGATTAGACCAATTAAATTTAAATTTTTAAAAGTTATTTTGTTCTCAATTTAAAGAATAGGATGGAGGAAGAAAAATGATTTTATACTGGGTATTGCAATATGTAAGCAAAGAGTAATGAGAAACACAAACTCAGGTAGGGGCAGATAGAAGAGGAACTTATTCATTCATTCAAAAAACATTTATTAATTATACTAGTGACCTAGCATTATGATATAAATGAGGCAATGTAATAGACTTCAAGAATATGACATAGCAATGGTATTATAAATAACGCTATATGGTGATAGATGGTAGCTACACTTGTGGTAAGCGTAGCATAATGCATAGAGTTGTTAAATCACTGTGTTGAATACCAGAAACTAATTTAACATTGTATACCAACTGTACTTCAATTAAAATGAATGAATGAATAAATGAAATGTGATAGTATAATCAGTCCGATTTCTTGGCCATCTGGGTGAGAGAGAAGAAAGTGAGGAGTTTAGACTATGCCTCAGGATTATGAGTTGTTAAACTTGACCTGGAAATTAGAGATCTAAAATGGAAATAGGAAATAGAAAAGGAGAGAGTAGGTTTGGAGGGTGTAATGAACTAAAATACTAGTGTTTATTCAAGAGAGTCAGTAGGTAGTTAAACTGAGTAAGTCTCACTTAATAGAGGGACTTGGGGTAGAGATCTAAACTGTGGGGTTCTCCACATATAGTGAGTAAGTGAATTCAGAGTTTTGAGAAATGCTGCAAGAAAGGGAACATAAAATAGTAAGTTGAGAGTGTCTAAGACAAAACCCTGCAGCTACTTAGACAAATAGGGGCTTGCAAAGAAGCCAAGAAGTAGAAAGAAAACTAAAACAAGAATATCGTTTTAGAAGCTAGAAAAATGGAACCATCTAAAATGTTAAATTCTGCCATCAATGAGAGATAGAAGGATTTAAGTGTCAATTGGCTTTAGTAAGAAATCATTTCCATATGTCTTAATCTTCTGGGTTTTCATAATGACATTATGTAATGACATTGTGTTTTGTTTTTATTTTGAGGTTATAATTTTTGTCCTTTGATAAGTAAAACTATTTAAGTTGCTCTCAGCTACAGCTATCCTTGGTGTTTGTAGCCATCCTCTTAATCAGTCCCATCCAGTCTCAAGATAATTCCATTACTTTCCATATACTAGTGACACACAAATTTATTTTCTGATATGATATCTCCATTGCGCTTCTGATCCATACACCAGGCTGTCACGTAGACATTTTCACTTGAGTATCTCAATAGCATCTGAGAGTGAAAATGACCAATATTGACCTGTAAATCACCACCCGCTCCCACGCCAGCTCTTCATGCTGCCAGACCATTGGTCCAAACAAGAAATCTGGCATCATTATAGATCTTTCTGTCCTTCTTTCATTCCTGAACATCCCATAACACTATGTTGAATTTGTTCATTTATCTTCATCCTCACTCTCTCTATTCAGTCAGTTCACCAACATTTCTTTTCCAGTGCAGTAAACCTTTAGCTGGTTTTTCCTGTTTTCAATCTTTTGACTCTGTTTTTTATATTGTAGTTGATTTCTAAAATGAAAATGGAATATTCTTACCTTTCTTAAAATACTTTACTATTTCCTAATCATTCTCGTTAAATGATCCATTCTTGATATCACTGCAAGATTCCCTATAGTTAAATTCTACTATGTCCTCACCTTTCCCTTTCCGTACGGTTCCTTTCACCTTTCTAGTATCCAGCCTCACTGAACTACTCTCACGTCCGCAGACATCTCACCTTTCACTCACCTCTAGGTCCTTGAATATGATTTTCAGTTACTTAATATTCCAGACCTTTCATGTAGTTAATTCCTTCTCAATCTTCAGGCCTAGTTTGGGCATCGTTTCTGCAAGCCTTCTCTGGCTAACCAAAACTTTGTTGGGTGCTAATGAATGTTGCCATCAAAGCATCCATATGCCACCTCTCACTGCACGTCACCAGTGTTAAAATTCTATTTTCTTACATGTAGCTCCATGTAAATTAATTTCTATAAGGAAGGAAGTGTGTCTACTCTTCTTGGGCTTTATCCCCAGGATCCATTATGGTAGTTGGCACTGATACTTGCTATCTGTATATTTTCTTAATGTACTAACCAAATGAGGAGGATTTTTTTTATTATTATATAAAGTGAGGAATAATAGATTAAGCAAGATCTTGGATAAAATGAGAGTGGCTTCAATCCAAAGTATAGTTGATAATATTTCTCATGGCTAGAAAAATGACCCTTTCAACACAGGAAAAACAGTGAGCAAGCAAATGGAAGTTTAGATGCAACATTTCATTTCTGGGGTTGGAACAGACTGATTTGAATTGGGTTATGATGAATATCTATTATACCCTATAGGATTTCCTGACAGGTATGATAGGATCACTTAATATGTAAAAAGTTTGATGTGAACATAAATGCAAAGCTTGAGCCTTAAGTGTAAGATTTCTACCTAAATTTTTATGTTAATGTTTCACTAATTCAAAATAACAATACTTTATATAATAATACAAGTAAAAACCAAGATATGAAGGTTAACTTACCCTCCAGTGAGTCACTTAAATGTCATGATGATCTAATTAAATCCATAAGCAATTTTATCACTATTTCCTCATGTAAACACTTTTTAATTAAATGAATTTTATCATACTCAAACAATCTCCATTTATAACCATAAAAGAAATACAATACATATCGATGTCATTTATCAGCATTTATTTTCTTTCTGAATTATCAGGTTTATCAATTCTTTCTTGAATTAAGCACAACTATTAATTTCTTGTTCTTAGTGATGCCAGGAAAAGTTTATGAGATTTGATTTTTTTCCACATGTATCTGAGAGTCATTTATTCTTGTCAGGTTTCTCTGACTATTCAGGGGGTGTTGAAGTGAACTTGAAGACTCAGTGGTTTTACTCCTCCAAGGCATCTTTCTTTCACAGTCATTTCATATATAAATTACCTGGTTATGCTCAACTAAGAAAGGGCTCAATCTGAGTTATTTAAAAGGCTTCCACTAGTATCATAAAAAGAGAGTGATTTTTTTGTATTTTACTTGCTATACTATGGATTTAGGAAATTTAAGAAAATTATTATTATTACTATTATTTTTGAGAGAGACAGAGCTTAAGTGGGGAGGGGCAGAGAGAGAGAAAGAGAGAGAGACTCAGAACATGAAGTAGGCTCCAGGCTCTGAGCCTGACACGGGGCTCGATTTTGTGAACTGCAAGATCTGACCTAAGCCAAGTCAGCACTTAATCTCCTGAGCCCCCCAACCAACCCCCTAGGCTCCCCCTGGATTTAGGAAATTTTTAATTTATTTTCTAAATAGCCTAATATCCTAATATAGCATTGAGTATGTGTGCTTTAAAAATTATAAAACAGGGGTGCCTGGGTGGCTCAGTCATTTGGGCGTCTGACTTTGGCTCAGGTCATGATCTCACAGATCATGGGTTCAAGCCCCGTATCGGGCTTTGTGCTGACAGCTCAGAGCCTGGAGCCTGTTTCAGATTCTGTGTCTCCCTCTCTCTCTGACCTTCCCCTGCTCATGGTGACTCTCTCAGAAATAAATGAAACATAAAAAAAAATTATAAAACAAACACAAAATAGAAACTAATGTCCTTTTAATTTTGTTTTCTTAAATAAATAACAAAGAACACTATTTCTCCTTGAATAATTTAGTTTGATGCTACAGACACAAATATGTAATCCTAACTCAAAAAGTATTGCCATGTCAACTTGAGAAATAATATTTATTCAAGATTTTCAAAAAACTTTCTGAAATGGAAAGTCCCATTTGGATAGCTATTTTTCTTCATTGAAAAACACTAAATAAAATGTCATCTTAAATTACTTAAGTTGTGGTCTTTTTATCAAAATATGTGAAAAATATATTAGAATTATTTATGTTTATAATCATGGATCTTAATAGCTAGAAGACTGCTAGTATTCACTTCTGGAATGCCAAATGGACCCCTATAATTAAAAACTAAGAATTTGTGTTGTTGCTTTTTAATGGTAAAATAACATAAAAAGAACATTTGTCTCTGAGGTGAAATGAATGCTCAAAGAACTGGACTTGTGAATTCCATTTTCAGGTTTAATTTATAGCATCAAGTTATCTTCAAAAAATACAAAATTGTATATTTCTGTGCTACTTCCCTTGAAACTGAACTTACTTGCTGAATCCAAAGAGCAAAATAAAATAGAGTGAATGAGCAATGAGAGGTATATGAGTAAATCATAAGATGTGGAATGACTGCCCAGAATAGATGAACACACAGCTGTGCTCTGTGAGCCATGTATTTTCCTCCACCCATCCAGATGTATGATGACACAGTTCCTAAGATTATTGGCCAACCGCTTTTCTAGTTAGGAAAATAAGAATGATAATAAATAAATACTTTGCTTAAGTATGTATTTATGCTGTGCAATAACTTTTATTCCATGCTTGTTAAGTTCTAAGCA
This sequence comes from Proteles cristata cristata, assembly GCA_017311185.1. NCBI lineage: Eukaryota > Metazoa > Chordata > Mammalia > Carnivora > Hyaenidae > Proteles > Proteles cristata. The sequence continues at coordinate 1,197,102 of JAESUZ010004103.1, read as the reverse complement.
GTTTTTCATTTAATCAAAACAGTGTCATGAGTTACTGTTTTAAATGAGAGGAAACTGTAAAACGTGAAAGGGTAGCAAGTAACTTGCCCAAGGTTAAAAAGCCAAAATAAAAAATGCTAGAATTCAAACCTCAGCTTGTCCCCTTCTCAGAATTAATTTCTTCTCCAATAAATAATTCTCTTTCTATATCAGAAACAGGAGAGCAAGAGAAATAAAGTAATGACAGATGAGTAAGAAGATAATAAATGTTAAAGGGTACAATCATTCATGAAATATTAATGTAGTTTAATTCAACAAACATTGTGTTGTAAACAGTTTGCAAACATCCTTGTTACCGGAGTTATAAGACAGGTAATGAGGTGATGCTGTTATTTGACTACTTCTCATCTTTTTTGGAACTAAATTCTAAAAATTTCTTTTTAAATATTATATTTATTGCACTTATTAACAATTTAAAACAAGTGCAAAAGTAGTTTTTATATTGCTTACTGTTGAATTACTGTTTGCTTACATGTTGGCCATTTTTATTTGGTTTCAAGATATATTTTATTTACCTTTATTCATCCATCATGTTTCTATTTTCTCTGTGTATTGTATAACTTTTTCCCCCGTTATCTTACAGAATACCTCATATATTTTTACTTTAAACACATAGAAAAAGAGACTATTAGGTTTGACAGAAAATCAAGTTTTTACTTAAACACAAGAGGAAATCTGCCATAGTCCACCAGAGCTTTGTTAGAGAGGAGAGAGTGTATTTAAAAATGTCCCAGTCTTGAAACTTGTGTATTAGATGTTCTTAATTTCGAGTCTATTAATGGGTTTAGGATGTTCTGTGAATTTAAGGAAGATATGGTATTTGTGTGCAGCTATAACCTGGAGAAGATGCCCTGTTAACTTTCCTCCAAAACATGTGCTAAATGAAGGTTCAGGGGGATTTTCCATATAGGGACTAGAGTTTATGTTCACCTAAGTCACAAATAGTTTCAAATACAAGAGTTTGTTAGTAAGATTTATTAATAATTTGTATTTTAATAGGAATCAATTATTTTCTAAGTATTATTATTATATTTTCCAAATGTTAGGTTCAAGATTAGAAAAGTATCGGGGCACCTGGGTGGCTCAGTCAGTTAAGTATCCAACTTCTGCTCAGGTCATGATCTCGCAGTTCGTGTGTTGGAGCCCTGCGTTGGGCTTTGTGCTGACTGCCAGCTCAGCCTGGAGCCTGTTTCAGATTCTGTGTCTCCCTCTCTCTCTGACCCTCCCCCACTCACTCTGCCTCTCTCTCTCTCTCTCTCTCTCTCTCTCTCTCTCTCTCTCTCAGAAAAAAAGAAAAAAAAGATTAGAAAAGTAGCTAACTATGAGAAGGAGTCCTATGGATTGGAGAGCAACTGTTTGGTGTCTTGTTCCATGCTACATGCTATATGAACATTACCTCATTCAGTCTTTATTGGAACCTGAAACAATAAGGCCTTCTGTCCCCAATTTAGAGAGGAATAATTTGAACCAGAGTTAAACAACAGGATTTTATGGTCTCACAGTTGTGGAGACCAGAAGTTCAAATACTACAATATCTGCAAAGTTGGGTCCTTTTGAGAGCTATGAAGGAGAATCTGTTATGAACCACTCTCTGCTAGTGGTTTGCCTGCAGTTTTGGTGTTTCTTGCCTTGTGGTGGCATAAAGTTCAGTCTTCAGAAATGCCGTGTGTCTCTAATGTTGTGTCCAAATGTCTCCTTTATAGTAAGGACAACTAACTGTCTTACTATGTTAGGGACCCACCCTACTTCAGTGTAACCTTAACTAATTACTTTTTCGTGACTCTATTTTCAAATAAGTCCATAGATCCTAAGGTTCTAGGGGCTAATTTTTCAACTCATGAATTTGGGGCAGAGGAACACAATTTAACCCGTTACAGCTAGGAACAGATGCCAAATCTAAGTGCAGCATTACCCAAAGGTAGGAGGAAGAGGGGAGTATATTACAAGGACTTTTGTGATGTTTAGGGGATGTAGGGAAGAGAGAAAGATAGCAAAAAAGTTATATTCCTCAGGTATATTCATCATTTGACATTTTGCGTACTTACATTTAGCTTTTTAGAATGTAAGCCACATTTCTCAAAAGTCAATTATAGCTATAGTATGTCACTGACCCGTTTTCTTTATAAATGAACCTTAGCTTTAGTTGAAACTTTGCTGTCTAAATTCACTTCTCTAGGACCTCACCATAGTTCTCTTAGTCGTTCACAGTGCTGTGATTTCTGGTTTGACCTTTCAAGGTGATGGTAATTGTGCTGCTTTTAATGCCATCTTCAAATTTAATGAACCAACTTGCAATCCATCCGTCATTAACGCAGAGGCTATATATTATGAGCCCCAGAACGGAAACTTGGAGAACACTTCTAAGACTGTTTACCTTCAAGTAATGGTCAGATATTGATAATTAAAGGATCGTCTGGGCGTGAGGCACCTGCTGGATTTGCTCCCGCGTGAAGTCTGCCCATGTCATGCTCATAAGAATAATAATAATGTTATGATGTAAAAGAAGAATAGTATCCCGCTATACATGTGTTCTGCAGCATTAATCATAAGTCGCACTAGAGCAGATACTGTTTTGCATCTGAGAATCCTGTCCTCTGCACCATGAGGCCATGCATCAGGAGAAGCGGCTCCTGTGAAATGTCACTGGATGATCCATGAAAAGAAAACAGTAATCAATTAAAATGATTTCAAAATATGTAATTTAATCAAGACATATTGTAACATGTTCAAAGATGCTTCAGTTCTACTGAAAGCATAATAACTGACCCATAAATTATGGAGCACTTCACAAAGAGAACAAATTTAAATAGCATTCCTTTATATTGCAACAACAGTATTATCAGTTTAACTGTCAAATAAGATGACCAAAAAAACCAATTTGTATGTTTATCAAACCATAGTGTAAAGCAAATAGTTTTAAATATTTAAGCTGCTGGGTAACATGGGGTGCCTGAGTGGCGCAGTCAGTTAAACGTCCACGTCTTGATTTCAGCTCAGGTCATGATCTCATGGTTTGTGGGTTCGAGCCCCGAGTTGGGCTCCATGCTGACAGTGCAGAGCCTACTTGGGAATCTCTCTCTCTCTCTAAAATAAATTAACTTAAAGTTGACTAATATGTAGGAAACACATGCACAATGAATGACAATACCTAAGGAAGAGTTTTAGATATAAAGGGGGATGTATGCCTTTCGTGGAACCTCATTTTTATAAGAATCACTGTCAGGAATTTAATCATGATGATGGCATGAATGTTTCCTTCCATTTCCTTTTCTTGAATCATAGGTCTACAGGGGAAAATCTGCATTGATCTGTGTTTGCAGTGAACACTGTCTTTAGTCAACTCTTCTATTAATGTTAGTTGCAAATCCACCAGTTTTGGTGACACACTGCTAAACACTTTGATTTGCTTGCAACTAACTTGGCACACACACACACACACACACACACACACACATACACACAACATCATAACCCTAAAACAGTCACTTTCCTGACATTAAAAATATTTGTCATTGGGGAATTCCTGATGCTTTCATTAGAGATCAACATTCAGGTGAGGTTTATTTACATCCTTTGTGAAATGTGATAGTTCAGACTATTTAAGAAAATATTGTTATTCATGTGCCTTCATTGACTCTTTTATTTTATTTTTTATTTTTTTAGAGCATGAGTTGGGGAGAGGAGCAGAGAGAGAGAGAGAGAGAGAGAGAATCTTAAGCAGGCTCTAACACTCAACACAGAGCCCAACACAGGGCTCAACTCCACCACCCTGGGATCATGACCTGAACCAAAATCAAGAATCAGTCACTAAACTGAGCCACGAGTCACCCCTGACCCTTTTAGGAATTAAATACACATATATCAAAGTGGTTCAAAAATGTAAGGACCAATGGAGGCATGTAGTAATCTGGTATATAGTAAATATTTATTGAGTGGACTAAAGTGGAAAAGAGGAATATACTTCATGTGCTAAAAAGAAAAAAGAAAACCTGCTGAGATCTTATATGTGAATTAGATAAGGTAGGTGCTAAGCCATATCATAACAAAGAAGCTCAAAAATGCAGTGGCCAAATATAACAGTTTATTTCTCCTTCATAGAAAAGTCTAGAAATGGGCATTGTGTTCTATCCAGGTTTGGCGAGACTGTTTTCTTCCCCCAGACTCTTAGGAACTCGGGTCCTTGTCTTGTTAAGCTCCCACCCTTTAAACCATTGACATATTGTGTGTGTGTGTAAGCTGGATACCAGCAACATGACAACATCCCAGCCTCAAAGGAGACGAAAACGAGTGAAAGGTAATCAACTTCTTCATGGAAACAGGTTAATAATTGGAAACATCACTTCCATTCATTACCCATTGGCCACAGAAAGGTAAAAAGAAGCCTGGGAAATATAGTGTCTAGCTGGGATTCTGTTAAAAGGAAAGATAGAAGCCTATATTTTAGGTAAAATTTTGAAATCTCTGTCTAAAGACCCACCAGGTGACTTTTGTCATCATGTGATCCTCATGCACCATATTCATGCCTCCTGCTGTCCTGGAATCTGCCTGTTTTGCTTGTTCTGTGCTCAGCAGCTGGACGATGGCACGCTTCTCAGGACGTTTGACCTCATGCAAAGAGACACTTCTTTTCATTACAAAAATATTCGAGTACTATTTATATACTTTCTCTTTATTAATGTTGTTCTAGTGCAGGCTAATGTGGTATGAATGTTGCTTTCCAGCTACCTAATTTGTTTTCCAAGCTTGGTTTCTAAGTTTTCTTTTCATTAATGTTACATTCTTCTGCTTGGTTATTATTGTTCTTTTGCCGCCTTCTTTCTGCACTTTGGATTTTAAATAATGCCTTACGGTTAGACATTGCTCAATTCAAAATGGATGAATAGGCCCATGACAGTGGTTTTTGTTTCAGTGTGTTCTGGGTGAGAATTCTGTCCTCGGAGGGATCAGAAAAGCCAGAATCTGTTTAGTACCTGCGTGTTCTTTTGTCTCTGCTGGAGGAGATCAAGTAGATTCCTGATCAGGTAGATTCAGGACATGTTACCTGAACACAGAAATTTCAAGTGCTACCTCGTTTTATTCCTGTTCTCCTTCTAGACCTCTAATGGATAAAATGAAATGTCTTCTCTAAACTGATCTTATTTAGAACTCAAAAAATAACTTGAAGTCATTAATAACATCAATATTTTGCTTTATTTACTTGGCACTAATTTTCTTTATTTATTCATTCATTCATTTATTTTGGTAGCATTTCATTTATTATTGACACACTTAGTCTTCCAGTTTCCTGTTGTATTTCATTTACATGGTCCACCTAATTGAACTTCTCTGCATTCTGATAGCACTTCACCTAAAGAATCAGGGTTTGTGATGGAAAGAACGCTGCACATAGACTGTTTGAAATTCTCTGCTGGATTCCAGGACAGAGAAATAAGATCGTAAGTTCTGCCCTCAAGAAACTCCTAGAAAAACCTCATGTTAAATCTAGTGGTCACTCTCAATAGGCATCAGCTGCTTTTGATAGTTGCTCCGTCCCCTTCTTGACACCAATTCTTTATTTTGTTGTCAGATAACACATATTCCAAATTCACCAGTTAATCTTTTTGTTAGTTTTGTCCTCCTTTGCTGAGTAATCCCCTCCTTAGTCACCTTTCCTGGTTTCATCGTCCCAAATCTCTTCTCTTTAGGGGGCTCCATGGCTGAGTCCTTGGGGTCCTTTTCTTCTCTTTCTATGCAAACTCTGATGATGTCCTCCCTTCTTAGATCTCTAAACACCCCCAAAATGATAATTTATAGCTCAAAATTATATCCACAGACCATACTGCTCTGTTGAACTCCAGATTCATATAGCCACCTGAAAATCTAAAAAACTGAACTTTTATTATTTCCACAGAACATTTTCTATCCCCTTTTTCTGCATATCAGTTTATACTTACCCCATTATGACATGTGCCTAGGCCAAACGCTTGTATTATATTTGACTTCTCTTTTACACATACCCCCACCCCCATTCAATTGGTTAAAAAAAACTTGGGGCATATCTTTAAAATATGGTATATCATAATCTGTCCTATGGCTATTACCCAGGATAAACCTTCAGCATCTCTGCCTAATTACTTAATAATGAGTCTCTCTAAGATCACATTATCCCTCTGTTCAAAAATCCTCTATTCCTTCTACTTTTACTGAGTAAAGACAGTGTTTTTCAAGTTTTTATTCAAATTCTAGTTAGGTGACCTAAATGTTAATTTCAGGAATAGAATTTAATGAGTCATCACCTACATATAACACCCAGCGCTTATCACAAGTGCCCTCCTTAACACCCATCACCCATTTAGCCCATCCCCCCACCCCCCTCCCATCCATCAACCCTCAGATTGTTTTCTCTAGATAAGGGTCTCTAGAGATTTGCTTTCCTCTTTTTTCCATCTTCCCCTATGTTCACCTGTTTTGTTTCTTAACATCCACTTATGAGTAAAATCATATGGCATTTGTCTTGCTCTCACTGACTTGTTTCACTTAGTAAAACACACTCTAGCTCCATCCACATCATTGGAAAAGGGAAGATTTCTTTTCCGTGGCCGAGTAATATTCCATTGTACATATATACCACTTCTTCTTTATCTATTCATCAGTTGATGGATATTTGTGCTCCTTCCATAAAGATAGCCATTTTAATGACCCACAAATCACTGCATGAGTCCTTTTACTCTTCTGCCATCCCCTAGAATTCCCATGTCTTCCCTCTACCACAGACATAGTGGTCGTCTGTTGTCCTTCAATCATCCCAGGACTGTTTATTGTGTTGGGCCTCTACACTGGCCCTTCTCTGTGCAGGAGTTATCTTTTTTCAGGTATCTGGATGGACTCCTCTCAATAATGCTTACCCTGAGGAACGTAGTTAAAAGTGCAATAGGGCCTGGTCAACTTGTCTATCAAATTGATGTCCCCTTCCCAGTTCTTTCTTTCCTCTGAAGCCCTTACATATTGTACCAGATAATTTATTTTTGTTAGATTTATTGTCTGCTTTCCATTATAGAATATAAGTCTTTCAGGGGTACATATTTTTATCTGTTTTATTGTCAAATTATTGTAAGTACTAAAAACAGTGCCTGGCATAGAGTAGCTACTCCACAAGTATTTGCTGATTATGTAAGAAGACATGAAATTAGTTTTTGATCATTCCTTTAATAGATTATACCCATTTTACTGAGAAATATAGAGGTGCAAGGATATCTCTGGACTGTACATCTTTTTATTGGTAAAAGGGAAATGATTAGTTCAGTGAAACATGCCCATGTTTGTGGAAATAATTTTTACATTTTAAGGTTCTAGAAACCCACAATAAAAGATTTCCATAAGCTTCCTTTCCCCACGTTTTTCAACATAAACTCTCTTGCTAATCAGAAATGAGTTTACAGTTTTCTTTTTCTCATGTTATTTTTCTTAATATAATCTCTTTCTTGGCTTCTCAGTCTGGCTAAATATTTCTTTTTCTTGAAAACTCAGCCAAAGCTGTCAAAGACTATGTGTCTGGAATTCTCAAAGGACTCTTATGGAGGGGAAGCTATTTCCCCACATACACCCATTTTTCTATCTGCAAATCTTCATTATATGAAACTGTATTGAAGGAATGTGAACATGGAAAAAGGAAATGAGTTTTTATTTATTTTTATTTTTATTGTGTTTATTTATTGAGCAAGACAAAGAGAACACATGCAGGTGGAGGAAGAGCAGAGAAAGACGGAGAGTGAGAATCCCAAGCAGGTTCCATGTTCAGCATGGAGCCCGATGCAGGAATCCATCTCATCATCAGGAGATCATGTCCTGAGCCAAAATCAAGAGTCGGACACTTAACCGACTAAGCCACTCAGATATCCCGAAATAAATGGGTTTTTAAAATAGTTGGTAGATAGGGAAGCTCAAACTAAACGTAGTTGTGTTGTGCCCCCACAATGAAAGTTTTCATTTCCTTGAGTACTTCTCAGTATTAATGTCCAAAGCCTGGAGAGGCAGAAAGCACTATAGCTGCTATGACTGTGTTCTGGCTCCAGTTAAGACCCAAATCAGGAACATCTGGGGAGGGGCTGTGACCAGAAGGAGGACCAGGACCTGTGTCACTGGGAGGGGAGATGAAGATAAGAGGTTTTCAATGACAGGGTGGGAACAAATGGGTATAGAATAATAAATGCAGTGAGTTAAACCATGTTCCCCCGACCTTCACCAAGTAACTACAAAGAGAGCTTACAATTCTCATCTCTGGAGCAGAGCAATGTCCCTTTTTGTCACATCTAGAATACCAGGGTCTGTGCTGGTCTCATTCATTATAGAAAAAAAGAGTGAGCTCAGTTTGTCACTCTGCCAAGACCCATGATAATCCAGGAGTCCAGTGTTCACCCTGAGGATAAAGGTTAAAATGGTTTCATAAATGCCTGTAAAAGACAAGGTACAAATAGAGTTATAGAAGGAAGGATAGATGTAGCAATCAATAAAATTCTCTCCCTTCTTATTGAAAATTATTCTACTTAGACACATACTACAATTTATAAATGTAAAGTTTATGCATTTTTAAGCTGCAAACAGCACCGTAAGAGTTTTACTCTTCTTTGAATTTGACAACGCTATTTATTGGTTTGTCCTGAGGTTCTGAAGTAAAATGTGGTCACATCTGGCATAAAGTAAAGGTGTCCTGCAAAACAACGATCTTAAATAGTGGTCGGTTCCACCACAGTGAATTTAAGAAGACAGGTTGGTTATGGTAAGAGTCTATTAGACTCTTAAATATGGAGATCAAAGTGAGGGTTGCTGGAGAGGAGGTGCATGGGATGGGCTAGATGAGTAATGGGCATTAAGGAAGGCACTTGTTGGGATGAGCACTGAGTATCATGTGTAAGTGTTGAATCACTGGGTTCCACTCCTGAAACCAATATTGCACTGTATGTTAACTAACTTTAGAATTTAAATAAACAATGAAAAAAAAAAAACTGGTGAAAAAAAAGTTGAGACAGCGCTTTTGGCAGGTGTTTTATAAAATTTGTGTGGATTACGTAAGTTTTCCATTACATGACTTTGATATCTTGGATAATACTAATTTTATAAGATTTTTCAAATTAAGCAATGAATATTTATTACCACCTAAATGTACTTGTTCAAATATGAAAATAGTCTGGTGATACATGAAGCCGGCAAGATTAATTTATAGGGAAACTATAGCAGAGTAAATATCACCCTGTTATTTTGCTTCAGTCTAGCACAATGTTTTTGTTTTTTTTTTTCACATTGCACAGCTGACCTTTTAATGGATCATATAATTGTTTGGATGGGTTGTAACTAGAAATTATTTCTAATAAAATATGAAGTAGAAAAAGATTGGAGTGAATCGAGTAGGAAAGAATGGAATGGAACAGAACAGAATGGAATAGAATAGACACATGCACACATACTAGTGTTTTTTTTTTTTTATAAATAGTTTATTGTCAAATTAGTTTCCACATAACACCCAGTGCTCATCCCCACAAGTGTCCTCCTCCATGCCCATCCCCCCCCCCCCACATCCATCAGTCCTCAGTTTTTGTCAGCATTCAAGAGTCTCTCATGGTTTGCCTCTCTCCCTTTCCCCCACCATTTCCGCCCTTCTTCTCCCCCTTGTTCCTCCATCAAGTTCCTCCTAATCCTCCTATACATGCAAACATATGATATTTGTCCTTCTCTGCCTGACTTATTTCACTCAGCATAACACCCTCAAGGTCCATCCATGTTGCTACACATGGCCAGATTTCATTGTTTCTCATTGCCATGTAGTATTCCGTGGTATAGATAAACCACATCTTCTTGATCCATTCATCTGTTGATGGACACGTAGGCTCTTTCCAGGTTTTAGCTATTGTGGAGAGTGCTGCTATGAACATTGGGGTACATGTGCTCCTATGCATCAACATTTCTGTATCCCTTGGGTAAATTCCTAGCAGTGCTATTGCTGGGTCCTAGGGGAGTTCTATTGTTAGTTTCCTGAGGAACCTCCACACTGCTTTCCAGAGGGGCTGTACCAGTTTACATTCCCACCAACAGTGTAGGAGGGTGCCCGTTTCTCCACATCCTCGCCAGCATCTAGAGTCTCTGATTGGCTCATTTTAGCCACTCTGACTGGCGTGAGGTGGTATCTCAGTGTGGTTTTGATTTGTATCTCCCTGATGAGGAGGGATGCTGAGCATCATTTCATGGGTCTGTTGGCCATCTGGATGTCCTCTTTGGAGAAGTGTCTGTTCATATCTTCTGCCCATTTCTTCACTGGGTTGTTTGTTTTTCGGGCGTGTAGTTTGGTGAGTTCCTTGTAGATTCTGGATATCAACCCTTTATCTGATATGTCATTTGCAACTATCTTTTCCCATTCCGTTGGTTGCCTATTAGTTTTCTGGGTTGTTTCCTTTGCTGTGCAGAAGCTTTTAATCTTGATGAGGTCCCAATCATTTATTTTTGTTCTAGAGTCCCTTGCTTTTGGGGATGTGTCAAGTAAGAAGTTGCTGCAGTGGAGGTCAAGGAGGTTGTTTCCTGCTTTCTCCTCTAGGGTGTTGATAGTTTCCTGTCTCACGTTCAGGTCCTTTATCCATTTTGAGTTTATTTTTGTGCATGGTGTGAGAAAATGATCTAGTTTCATTCTTCTGCATGTTGCTGTCCAGTTCTCCCAACACCATCTGTTAAAAGGCTGTCTTTTTTCCATTGGATATTCTTTCCTGCTTTGTCAAAGATCAGTTGGCTGTATACTTTTGGGTCCACTTCTGAGTTCTCAATTCTGTTCCATTGGTCTATGTGTCTGTTTTTGTGCCAATACCATACTGTCTTGATGATGACAGCTTTGTCGTAGAGGCTAAAGTCTGGGATGGTGATACCTCCCATTTTGGTTTTATTTTTCAGTATTACTTTGGCTATTCGAGGTCTTTTGTGGTTCCATACAAATTTTTGGATATTTCGTTCTAGTTTTGAGAAGTATGCTGGTGCAATTTTGATTGGAATTGCATTGAATGTGTAGAGTGCTTTAGGTAGTAATGACATCTTAACTATATTTGTTCCTATCCATGAGCATAAAATGTTTTTCCATTTCTTTGTGTCTTCTTCAATTTCCTTCATAAGTTTTCTATAGTTTTCATCATACAGTTCTCCTTGGTTAGGTTTATTCCGAGGTATTTTATGGTTTTTTGTGCAATTGTGAATGGAATCAGTTTCTTGATTTCTCTTTCTGTTGCTTCATTGTTGGTGTATAAAAATGCAACTCTCTGTTTCTATGAGTGCTGCTATATCCAAGAAGACTCTTTGACTTTCCAGGGCCTATCATTTCAGAGAGTATTTTTTGAATGGCATCCCTTCGTCTCTCTTGTTGGGACCTTAGTTAATTTATTTTCCTATTCGTAGTGATATCTGGGACTCTCCACCTTGTGTACTCTGGCTTGTTTCTTGACGTAGCCCTGGGAAAGAAAACAGACAGACACACACACAGGGAGCAGGAGCACACAAACGCACAGGCTAATTCAACTAACATGCAAAGCGAGAGGGAAAATGAAAAAGTTATGAGAAAAGATGGAGGAGGGAGGGCGAATAATAGGGAGTATAAAATACATAAAAGGGTCAAAAAGGGGAAAAGAAAAGGAAAAAAGAAGAAAACCGATGGACAAAGAACGGTTTAAAGCATATACCTGGATTTCCCAGCTACAGTTAAATAGCCGTGTGTATGCAGTGCTGGTTGAAGAGCATAGAGAAAGGGAGAGAAGGCAGGGCGGGGTGAGGCAACATTGGAAATAGAATGAATAGGCAGAAGGGATAAGAAGCTTTTTTCAAAGAGGTAAAGAGTAGAATATGGTTGGATAGGTGAGAGAAGGATGCTGGAATTATCCAGAGAAACTATATAGTCTAATTACTCCTGAGAGAAATAGCTGAAAAAGTCGGTAGGTGTAGAATTTACATTTACAGACTGGACTTGTTGTGATTGTTTAAGCAAGCTGGCGACCAGAGTTAATCAGGTCAGTGTTTTGGGGAAAAAAGCGAGAAAACAGAAAGAAGAAGAAAAAAAGAGAAAAGAAAGGGAAAAAAAAAGAAAGAAAAAAAAAAGGGAAAAAAAAAGGGGAAAAAAAGGAGGAGGGCAGCTCTCAGGCAGGGATGGGCGTGGCGTGATCCAATGCCTCAGGCGGGGGTTCTGCCTTGGCGGTTGTGGGGAGGAGAGTGACGGTGCTCCAGTCCCTTCTTGAACCCCGCGCTGCAGCTTGCTTTTGTGGGCATGTAAACTCCCCGTTCCGGGGACGCAGCTGAAGTTGGTTGCACTCTTCAACCCAGGCCAGTTCCAATCTCCAAATCCCAGTCCGCGCCCCGCTGAAACTGCCTTATACACAGCTTCCCAGGCAGCCCCCTCGGGCAATGCCAGGCCCCCTGCTGAGCTCTGGGGGCGGAGTCAGGATCGCTGCTTCCTTCTCTGGGTCGGGCTGGTGCGCATGCGCGGGGGCTTGCCTGCCGGGTCCGCCTAGCCCGAGGCCGCTGGAGTGAGGAAAACCAGGTCTCTCTATGGCTCCTCACCCGAAACACGAACTCACAGGCAAATTTCCCAGTTTTTAGCTCTTTGCCTTCCCTCTTGAGTTCCAGCCAGCCAGGAGTGCGGACGCTCGGCGGCCGTTAGGCTTTTTCAGGGGCCCCAGCCACCCGGGAGCCACAATCGCGGCAGGCGCGCCACTGCTCTGAAGTCTAGCTGCCAGGAGCGGCACAAAGCAGCAGTCTGTGCGCTCAGCGCCCCCAGGACCAGTTGTCGCGAGGGGACCTGCTGTGCAGGTATTTGGCAAGTACGGTCTTTCTATGCCCCGAGCGGAGGTTTTCCCCCCCAAGCAGAGGTTTTTCTGTTTCGGACTCTCTCCTTTTCCCCTCTCACTCCCTGTAGAGGGTAGAGGGGGATCGCCTCCCACCCTGGAGTCTCCGATCCCGGCCCGATTTTACCTTCCCCGGTTCGCACTCACGTTAGAAGGCTTTCTCAGTGGATTCTGCGTCCTTTTTCTCCCAGTCTCTCAGGTTTTGTAAGGTTTCCAATGGCTTCAGATCTTTTCCGTGTGATGTATGGGCGCGAGTGCAAGTACGGAGCTCCTTACTTCTCCGCCATCTTGTCCCTCTCCTAGTGTTTTTTTTTTTTAATTTATTTATTTGAGAGAGAGAGAGCAATCATAAGAGACAGTGGGGGAGGGGCAGAGAGAGAGAGAGAGAATCTTAACCAGGCTCTGCACTGTCAGCGCCAAAATCAAGAGTCAGACACCTAACTGACTGAGCCACCCAGTCATCCTGCACACATACTAGTTTTAAATGAATACACGTATCTGTAAATGTTCATGGAGTCATGATATAAAATGGACTTATTTATAGGTGACTCCAAGTTTTGGGAAAAAAAAAGAATATTTGAAACTTTAGGTTTCAGAACATTTTCCCCAAATCTGATGCTTAACATTTTCTGTTTGAAAAAGACTCAGGTAGCACAGCTTTTACTGTTTTCTTAAGATGTGATGGTTGAAATCATGTTAGAATTAATCATTTATGAAAGGAAAACAATGAAGTTTTCAACCTATTTTCCTTTCTATACTTTCAGGCTGTTTTTGTGAGAAAGTGCCCAGATGTGAATAGGAGCATAATTCTTCTCCTTTATTATCATAATGATATCTATTTTAAATGACTTTTTCTATTATTTTATATATAATTTCCACTAAGGTCATTATAATTATATAAAAATATTTATGAAAAGCTTCCCTTATGTATATGAAATGATAAAATGTGTAGTGATTGGGTCATTTAACATTGTAATATTCAACAATCGTAGATATAATTAATATGGCTATTATTTCTCCATATATTTTACTGTTAGTTTTTTGTACATTTATTGTACAGTTTATTCCATGCTTTGGGTTTCAAATGTATCTTCACACACACCCCTTTTTCTTAACTCTCTTCTCTTATGAAATATGCACTAGTCTTTTGTTTCTTTTAAACCTATATGCTGTTTTAGTTTCTTTTCATGTATTCACTTCCTTTTCCTCAGATACTTTATAGTTTCAGCTATAAACGAAATCAGAATGAAGCAGAATCAAAGATGTTTGACCAAAGTTTGGAAGTTGAATTTTACTGGGTCCAAGCTGCCATTCACTAAGAAAAATATTTCAAGTATTCTCTAGTTATACATAGTGGAGAACAAAAGCCACAAATATCTTTCTGTATACATTGACATATAGATAAATAGAAAATGTAACCATGTTTCCTATCTTAATTCGTACACAGAGGTTTTTTACCATGTTACTTGCTTTATGTGTGTGTGTCGAGTGGAAAAGGGTAAGAATTAGAAATTTATATATGGTAGGTTCAGGGAATATATTCTATTCAGTGTTTTACTATATAGAAAAAATAAGTACTTCACTTTTCTATTTTTTATACTTCACTATACTGTTTTAAAAATGAATTATTTTTTCAAGGTTGTTTTGGGAGATTTAATTCGCTTTCAGTTCAAATTTATAATTTTGTATATTGTAATTTTGTATATTGCTTTGCCTTTCACTCATACTTTGTTAAATGATTGAGGCATTTTTCTTAAATCCTTGTCTTTATATTCACTTGTTTTGTCCTGGAAAATAAGCAGAGTCTGTAACTATAAATTGATGGTTGCACATTTGTTCTTCACTTGAACACCTGTTAACCCCACAACAAGTCTGTGTGAAATCTTTAATGGGGCTTTGGAGAGAGGTGTGAGGAATAGTGAAAGAATAGGGAAATGTCCAAAGAAAATATTATATTTATCATTCCATCAAAATGTTTTAAATATGATTATGTAAACTATTTACTAACTACATTGAAAGAAAACGTTATGGAAATAAAGCATAGATATTTAATCTCCTTTTAAAGACCCCGAGTATTTCACTGGGTTATATGACTTGTATTGTATTTTTTGACACATTGCTCTTTTTAGTTCTTTTAGCAGAAGTTTGAGCATGGGACATTTGGTCTGCTTTAAGGACTTCTTTATTTAATAGCACGATTGAGTCTGAGTTGGCTAGAGCTTGTTACTAGAAACTTCACTAAAGACAGAGAAAGAAATTCTACCATAGAAACACTCAATTCTCCAAGTGATACCAAACCATCTACAGGTCTTCAAATGCATTGTGCTCCTTCACACCTTTATGTAGTTACTTCAGTCTTAATGTTCTTTTGTCCTTTTGAACTTCAAGTCTCGCCTTAGATGTAACTCCATTTGGAAAGTCTTCACCCAAGCAAAGCTCCAGTGCCCTGTGTTCTCTGTGTTCTTTCTACTTGCCTCTACTATTGAACATTTTATTTTTAATGATTTGTCCATTTCTTCTCACTACCATGGGCTTTCTAAAAGCAGGGACTTAACCTCCACCACCCAGTCCTTGACATCATGTGAGTCATATTTTTTGCCTGGTTCCATCACAAAGCATCTTCTTGAGCCATTCCTCCAGCTGGAAGGAGAAGGACATTTTACCAGTTTCTTGGCACTACATTTAATCCAGGAAATATTAGGAAAGTTGCAATAGATAATATACTTTTGTGTAATTTAATCTTGATAGTCAAATCTATTACTAGGCACATAACTTATTGTATATTGTCCCATGCGATTCATTGAGGGACTTGTACTCACTGAAGGCAGCAGTTGAACTGACATAGTTTAAATTATGAATGTTTTTAGGTTAAAAATATTAGTGGTTTAGTGTCATTAGCAGGTCATTCGGTTAGTTGATTGGTGGCAAAAGTACATGTGTTTGAGTCTGATATTTTTTACTTTTGCTTCTTTTGATAGCATCAGTTGATACCATGTAAAAAATGTGAATTGGTCACCATTTTGATTTGGACTTTTTCTGCTAGTTATATATGAACAATCTCATAAAGACTCCTTCTCAACTGAGTAGAGCTCATCTCATCTTCCCCAAACCCTTCCCAAATAGATGCCTTCAAATCTTTATATTTTGCAAAATGATTTATTAAAATTTGATTTAGATTTTATCATTAGTATCTGAGAGCTGTTCTTGTGTGTAGCCAACTGCACAGTAAAAGACTTTACTTTCATCATCCTCATCTCTTTATGTCCTTGGCCATTTGTAGAATACTGGCTTTCTGTGTATATTTAGGAGGTTTAATATTAGCTCTTTGATTCACTTATGTTAGGGGGTAATAGCTACTTTTGTTTCTCCCTAAGCCAAGTTTCATAATTAAAATTGGGTTTCAAATGGGTAATTTAAAAGTTTATTCAAGCTGTTGCATTCTTTTTTGTTAATTACTCTCATACCTACAAACTTTATCTTGAAACATAATTGTTGAAGCGTGGTTTTTGAAGTATTTATGCAGCCTAACAAAATATACCATTGCAAATTCTGTATGCACCGTGATTTAGGAAGATTTGTTTTTAATGACTGGGGGTAGTAAGAAATAACTCATCAGTGGCCTGTTACATAAGTGACAAAATACTATCAAAATACTATTGATACAATACAAGATTGTATCAACTTAAAATTGCCATTGAATACATTCCAATTCAAGCCTCCTCAATTTCATGGTCCCAAAGGAACAGACTTAATAGATTTTATCTAAAGAGATTCTGTTATGACACACTATTTTACCATTTCTTCTGTTAATGGCTCATCTAACAGATGAGTCACAAACTTGAAAACTTAACTAGGTTCAGTCAGTTCAATCCAGAGGTGACTAACAATGTACATTAAATTCTAAATTTGGATTCTAGATAGAATATTATACAAACTCCATTGTGACCTCTTGCTCAATCCACCTGGGCTGTGTCGAGGACCTGCATTCAGCGTGTCCCCTTCCAACAGGGTCACTCCTTGGTAGTGGGTAGGTGCAGGATGCAAGACCTCTATTGTTCCTGTCCACCTGACCCTCTGAATGGACTCCTTTCCCCACATCAGGGAGCCTTTCTTCTTAAACCTTCTTCTGTTGTCATGAAATGATCCTCTTAGAAAATCTGAACTCTACCAATTCATTGTCCTTCAAAAAACAAAACAAAGCAAACATTAGGTTCTGACTGATTCATGCTTTGTGACTATAAATCCTCAATCCTCTCCTCCTATCTTAGGGGGAAAAAAGCCTTCCTCCTATCTATAAAACACACATTTTCATAACTGCTATTTCCTGGAATCCTCATTTTGAGGCCAAAAGCTGATTACTGTTTTGGTCGTTGTTGTTCTTGCTCTCATTGTTTTTAATGGTTTCTTTCTTTCCTTCCCTGAAGGAATAGATCCTTTTGCCTAGAGCAGTAAGAATTGTCAAGAATCTAAAAAAATCCCAAATGACTTTGAATTATACATATTTATATATAATATTTACTTATATATTTATATTAAACAATTAGACTTCTTTTGCATAATGCACATACTAGTATTTACTAAATTTTCTCATAGTGACAGATACTTGCATCAAGACCAATTTTTAATGTTTGTTTATTTTTTAAATTTTGTTTTGGGATAAGCACTGGGTGTTATATGGAAACCAGTTTGACACTAAACTATATTTAAAAATAAACATTAAATAAAAAACTAAATTTTGTTTTAATATTTATTTCTTTTTGGGAGAAAGAGAGTGTGAGCAAGGGAGGAACAGAGAGAGAGGGTGACACAGAATCTGAAGCAGGCTCCAGGCTCTGAGCTGTGAGCACAGAGTCCAACGCAGAGCTCAAACCCATGAACCATGAGATCAGGACCTGAGCTGAAGTTGAACACTTAACAGACTAAGCCAACCAAGCACCCCAAATGTTTACTTATTTTTGAGAAGGAGAGAGACAGTGTGAGTGGGTTAGGGCAGAGAGAGAAAGGGATACAGAGAATCTGAAGCAGATTCCAGGCTCTGAGCTAACAGTCCAGAGCCTGATGCAGGGCTCCAACTCACAAACTGCAAAATCATGACCTGAGCCGAAGTTGGGTGCTTAAACCCACTAAGCCACCCAGGCACCCTAAAACCAATTGTTTATCTATTTAGTGACTACTTAGTAATCGGCTATATTCCTCTATAATATTTGTGAAACCATTCTCCTAACATTGGTGTGGATAGTTTCTGGTCAGATAGGTAATATTAGAACTTTAGCTACATATCAAAATTTTTCTTTATAAATGATATAGCATCAATGAATTTTGCCTCAATTTTTTTTCTAGAATATAGAATAGAGGCTTGCCAAGAAATTAATTTTCTCATTAGCATTTGAATGAGTTGTATGCTAAATTATTTTTCAGCAAAGGACAAAACAAATCACCCTGAATCAATGTGTGACTCTTTGTTAATTTATGTCAGTTCCATTCTTTTATGAATCATTATTAATTTGTATAAATTTTAGTATAGAGACTAGTAAAAAATGGAATTTCAAACAACTCTGAAATATCTTTATTCTCAGAAACATTTTTTAAAGCAATAATAACTTTAAGTGGCTTCACCCCCTCCCCCCAGTTCCCCAATCCATCTCATACTTGCACACGTACAAAGAGAAACACACACACATTCCCTTAAACTAATCTACTTGAGGTCATGAAGATTATTTCCCAAGGGAAAAGAAAATGATAGACCTATTAATGAGGGAAGAATCAGTTTTAGATATTTCACAGTAAGTCTTATTTTTGAGTCTGATATTTTTAAATGAGGAATAAATGATTAAAATAGAATGAAGAAAATAGATGTTATAGGGAATTCTCATCACTGGATCTCTATCAAGCTGATGTTTATTATTTGACTATTTTGAAACAAAATATTTTTCCCTGATTTGTGCTTATGTTTTAATTGTTAAATATATAGGTAGGTCTTTTGTAGCTCAGAGTATCAAACAAATCAGCAAACTTAATGTTTAAAAGAACTAACTAATTTGAGGTTTAGAAGTGTATAGTAAAAACTGTTGTGTTGCAATCCCATTAATATTTCATGAAAATGCAGTTATGACTATCTTACATTTGATTTTTCAACTTCACAATTCAATTTCTGAAGATATTTTGTGTTCATGTTTGTACAACTGTGAGCACTTACCTCTCCTCTTGATTCCTTCACATTTGAATCTGCCCTCCCTTAAGCCAATATCTCTATTATAAGGTCTTGGAATAGATGCATCTTACCATTTTAAAAAGAAACAATTTCTGCTTTACATTATTGTCAGCTGGGTGCACCCTTTATCCCCATTAAAAAGACTGGTCCCAACCTTGCATCCAGAAACATGTCTTACTCGCTGGATTTGCAGCAGGGCATGGGTCATTGACTTACACCTAGTAGATCCTCAACATATATCAACGGAATTAAATAAAATTGTCTCAACTGAAGATCCCACAGTGGGCAGACCTATAGCAAAAACACTGATAAGCCCCCTATTTCGTGTTTGTTTTTTTTTTAATTTCATTTGAGTTTATTCACTGATATTGAACAAATAGGAGACTCAAAGTTGTCATACTCATTATGTGTGACATTATGTATGACTCATTATGATAGGTAACTCTGCTTACTATATTCTTTCTTCTTTCTTCCTTCTGATTACTTCCTTTACTACTTCAAGAGAAATGCAAAAAATATATGAACCACTGCTCTTTGAGAAAGCACCCTTCATCACCCTCTAGGAAATCAATTTAGCTCTGGCTTCACATCTGGATGCCAGGTTTGAGAATGAGGTATTAGAAATCCTGATTTTTATTTATGTATAGTTTTTAATTTTTTTAAAGTTTATTTATTTATTTTGGGAGGAGGAAGTGTAGTGAGGAAGAGACAGAATCCCAAGCAGGTTCCCCTCTATTAGCACAGAGCCAGACGCAAGGCTTGAACTAAACAATGTTGAGATCATGACCTCAGCCGAGATTAAGAGTTAGATCTGACTGAGCCACCCAGGCTCCCCAGAAATCCTGGTTTCTAAAGTGCTAAACAGAAAGGGTCCAATCTTATATCTCTAAACCTCACATAGTCTTGATTAATGGATGACATTTATCTCCATATCTTCAATTAAATTATACTTTTTCATACAGTATTTCTCATTTTCATATACTGTTATTTTTTTAATGCCAGGAAGCCTATATAAGACTATTTTTTTAAGGAAATTATACCCTTATTTACCTAACAACTTCCTTCCAGGGATCGCATAGTGACTTATAGACATTGGTGGCAGATATGATCTCTTGAAATCTCCTCTTCACATAATTTGTCTGTTCCAAGGTACTTTTAAACCAAGAAATTAAGTCATTTTATTAGAATCCCAGCATTGACATTATATAACATTAAAATAAGAAGGTAAATAAATAAATAAATAAATAAATAAATAAATAAAATGGAAGAAATATCACCAGAGGGAAAGCTCTGTTTACTTACTCTTAAGTATTAATGAGCTCATTTCCATATTATTACAATCTCAAATGGAACCTATATTTGGTTAAAGGCAACCATTGAGATCTCCAAATTGTCTTCTCTAAAAATAAAACAATACATAATTAATGAAAATGTTTAAAAATAGTTCATAACAGAAACAAACATTTGATCACCTCATTATATAACAAAAGAAACACTAGTAAAGAACTCCTTTAGCGTCCGTAATGAATTTTAAAGGTGGAGCCATTTGTTCTGAGGTTTTTTTTTTTTTTTTTTATGCTACTCAGTTGCCTGAATTTAATTTTATCTAAATTGTCCAAAGAATTCCATTATTGCCATGGAATATTAATGATCTTGGGAAAGGCTGGATCTTCTTTTTGTCATTTTTTCAGGTTCAAGACTTTAAAATGATATGCTTGCATATTCCAGACTTTTAAAAGGGACCTCATATAAAGCACTACAGTTTGAAACAAATTGGTAAAAACCTGTATGTACAGGTTATTTTCTCTATGCCTTGCAGAGTCTGGGCACTTCATTTTTTTTTTTTTGCAATGAATGATTTATTTTTTATTTATTTATTTTTTATAAATAGTTTATTGTCAAATTAGTTTCCACATAACACCAGTGCTCATCCCCACAAGTACCCTCCTCCATGCCCATCCCCCCTCCCCCCCATCCATCAGTCCTCAGTTTTTGAACCATGGGCACTTCATTTTTAAAGATCAGTGCTTTAGAGTATTTGTAATATAATTACCTTTTTGTTATGCTCACAGTAATCAAATGACAAGTATGTGCTTTTTCTGCTGGAAATGATCAATGATCCTCATTCTTAGGACCATATAAACTTTCTTATCATTCATTGGAAACTTTCAGAGAGCCTATTCTGTCCCTTATTAGCAGGAACATTTACCCTTTTACAAGTGTCAGAATTAGATTTTTAACTACAATTTTTAAAAAAGTGTTTTAGAATGACATTCTGAAATGTCTTTGCTAATATTGTGGCACCATACTTAGGAGATTACTTAAGGCACTCGTATATCGTTTGTATGTGGGCTTCCATCTGTCAGTGGTAACCTAATCTAGATAAGCCTGAAAAGCTTGTGGTTTTTTTGGACATTTTCATTTTCCATTTCTCTTTTCTTGGTCATGTAGGTCCCACAAGTTGAGATCAATAATACTTTCTAGCTCTTTGATAATTGGCACTTTATTTGCCTACCCTGTGCATTTTGCTGGGATTCACAGTTTGGATAGTTAATTGAAATTGAAATTTGGGTGGCTTTCAAGAGCGCATGTGGTTTATAACTGGTGCCAAATTGTCTTGCATAAATGTTATGAAGAATCAATGTACCATATTGGGAAGGAAATGATGTCTGTTTGAAAATGGATTATTTTAAATTAAGACATAAACTATTACTGAATTATCAAAGTAAATGAATTAATAGTATACAGGAATGAAGTCCACCATAGAGTTTGAAGGAAAAAGAGATTTCATGAAAGTTATATCTAATGATTATCTTGGTACAGAGGTAAAAAAAAAAAAAAAGATACATCAGTGTTGGAAATTTTTAGTCTGAAAGGGCAATTAACCCTCTGGCAATCAAAAACCAAAAGAGACCAGATGTATGCTTATGATCATTGGGGAAGAGAAGAGACACATCCAATTTCATTTAGTTCTTGTTATATGCCCATTGCTGTATTTATAATTTTATGATTTTGGTCAGTATCCAAAAGAGAGACAATAGGTAGAAGTTATTAGGCCCAATTTACAGATAAGAAAGCTGAGGATAAAACAGTCAGTGAATTGAAAAGCCAGACTTTACATCTATTTCTGTTGGAATATAGACCAATAGTTTTCCTACTTCACTATGCTCTGGTAGTATATGATGAATATGTAAACAGTATCATGTACTATTAGAAGCAACAGCATTGGCATCAGACACTGAATTATATTTCGGCTTCTCCACTTATTGAGTAATTTACTTATTATCTCTAATATTTAATAGCCTCGTTGCACAAAAAGAAAACAAAAACCAAAGCACCTTACCACAAATAAACAAACAACTCACAGCCATCACTAATGACAATAACTCTGCCATCAAGAACAGTGACCACAAAGAAACCACATCATGGGATTTCTTCTTATTGACTCTTTTCACAAGTACATATTTAACTTTTATTATATGTCAAGCATTTTCTTAGATGTAGCATCTACCATGGTGAATAAAATGTCTTTTTACCTTTTCATTGAAAAAAGTTCAGTTTAGTGGGGGGAAATAGTTAAGAAACACATTTTTCTTGCAGTTCCTGGAAGAATCATAACAGATTAAATAGAATCTATGAAAGAAGATGGGAGTTCTTTACGTGATGTAGTCATATAACTTAGCAGGTCAGCTGGAGGACGGAAAGGAGCAGAGTGCTAAGAGACTGGGTCAGGGACATAACAGAGAGTGGGAACAGCGTGAATTAAATCTTGAAGGATGGAAAGCTTTTTGTGGTGTTGAGGAACAAGACCATTGGAATTAGAACTTGGAGAGAAAAGATGTTTTTCGAGTTGAGGGATTTACAAACCAAATAAGGAGTGCAACAGAAAATCATTGTTGATTCTGAGGTAAAAAAAAAAAAAAGGCATAATCAGATATATATTGAAAATAAGTCAGATTATCTGCTTGATAAGGAATAGATCGAAAGTGATGGAACAATGTATAAAAGAGGTGACTAATAAATAGGTTATTTTAACAATATCAGTAAGTCCTGCATCTTTTTTCTTGAATCTAGGTGGTAGTAGGTGAGCTGGAGAAAAATAGCATTAATGATAAATTTTAAGGATGTAGTTGGCAATGCTGTTTAATAAATTAAATGTGGTGTTGATCTATATAGAATGCTTCTAAATTTTCTGACATATTCCAAGTGAATAAAAAAATGCAAAATTAGGAGGCAACACTTACTTCATCTTTCCATGTTAGCAACACTGTCCATTTATTTCACTAATTCTTCCAAATTGCTGCATAAAAATCCAGTATGTTTTCTAATTTGAGGATGTTAGTCTTTACTCCTATTCCTCAAAATGACCACATGACATAATTCCTAAAGGAAGGTTGCTTCTGTCTGCAGGTATCACTTATCTCTATGCTTGGTTTTCTTCGATACTTAACATGAGTGAGTAAAATTCTAGAATTAATGGAATATTTTTGTTTATAATGAAGACAGCATTTGCTTGTTACTTATGGATTGTTACATTTGAAGGAAACATGTTTCCAGGTAAGAAGTGAGCATTCTACTGAATCTTTTTGGCAAGTGCCTTGGAGCCAGAATGTAGTCCAAAATCAAGAGATTGAAAACAAAGCTTCAGGAAAGTTAGAAATAGGAATTGAACTCAGATTATAGAGATTAGGTGCAAAATTGGAAAGCAAGATTAGGGGCAAGAGAAAACAGTAAAAAGTAATATCAGAATTAATTTGTCTGTTTGGTACAAACAGAGAATGTCGACATTTGGTATTGGTTAATTTTATCTCCATAGTCACTGCTACTGAGTGGTCTTTTGGGGGACCAAACCCAGACCTTCTTATTCTGAAATAAAGGGACAGTAGAACACTGAGGAGTTAAACAGCGGCCTCTCTGAATTCCCATTTCTCCTTTGTAAGAGTAAGATTTCTTTTCTGACATCAAGAGATACATCAGAATACATTTAAGTAAAAGTAATAATTCTCGACTGTTTTTATTATTATGTATATTATTATTATTTACAATTAGGTAAAGGAAAAATAATTCTCTTGGCTTTTTACTTTCTATTCCTTTGATAATTGTATCCTGGAAAAATGGCAATCCTTTTAGAGTCTTATTATCAATTCATTGGAAGAGCCAGTAAACAGGGCTCCTGAAAGTCCCCTGTACATTTTTAGTTTATTGTATCTGCCGTAGTACTCATCTGATATGAATATATCTATCTCTTAATAATTAAAATGACTATATATTTCAAGCTCTAATGCACAGATAAGAAGATTCATGACTTATGCTTTGTCACCCACTTTCCTGTATGCCCATGGCAGACTTCAGTAATTGATCTTGGCATGCTTTCCTGCTGAGCCCACGGTAGGCCTCACAATTCCTCTCAAAAAGCACTCCATGCAGCCCCTGGCAATCAATTGAGTTTGGCAATGGAATGAAGGTGATTTGTCATGCCTCTTCCATAGATGTAAACCTGTGCCTTCCTTGATATAGAAAATGACATTCTAACATGTTAACATTTTTGATATGTGTTTCATAGGCAGAAAAAAAGAATGACAAATGAGAGTAATGTATTTTAAGGAAAGAGTAATCATAGACACTTTCTCAGGAAGTAAGCCCTAAGATTTCTCAGCTTTAGTTAGGCTGTTTTGTTAAGGAATTTGAATGACATATTTGTTTTGTTTTGTTTTAACCATGGTAGCAATGTGAGAAGGTGAGATGCATTGCTAGGCAATCTTATGTTGACAATAAGATTAGCAGGTTATGTATAACTAAGTGATTTCATCATATAGACTTTGATACTTGCGGTGTAGTTAAAAATTGAATAGTGTTCTGAGGAGCGTCAAAGATAGGACTGGGGTCCTGACCTCAAGGAGCATAATCACTAAATAGAATAAAATTTCTCAGAAGAAAGTAGCAACTCCATTTTACTTAAAAGTAAGAAATAAAAGCCTGCTGTCATAGAACAGAGGTAAATTGTACCATACAGATAACAAAGCTCAAGTTCATGTTAGGGGCAAGAAGAATTAATCTTATCTAAAGTCCATTTGTGCATCTTTCTATCTCACATTTACATTTCTCTGTATAAATAAGAATGAAGATTTAAAGTTTAGTTTAAAAGAACCTAAAAATTTTATAATAACTTTGCTTAAAGTTCCATTATTGTTAAAAAAAAAACACTGTTGATTTGAAGCTACTTGAAGTCAAAATCCATTTCTTTTACATCTTTGATTGCTAAACCTTCTTTAGTAGTATTTTTTTAGTGCTCATTTTGACAGAGAGAATGTGCATGCATGCGTAAGTGAGGGGCAGAGAGAGAATCCCAAGCGGGCTCCATGCTGTCTGTACAGAGCCTGACTTACAGCTAGATCTCACGACCAGGATAGCAAGATCTGAGCCAATGTTAAGAGTCAGTTGCTTAACCAGCTGAGCCACCTATGCACCACAGTAGTATTTTTAATTTAAAGTTGTTGTTGAATGAATGGAACTAAAATATTTATACAGATGACAAGCATTCCTTGACATTTTCATTTGCTGTGCATAACTATGCTCAAGTAATGTAACATCTCAGGTTCTTGGTGTTACCAACTGTAAAATGAAGAGTTTACCTTGAGTTCTTTCTGAATTTCTATGGCTCTTTGCCAAGGGTCTTTGTTTTCAAGGTATTTTTGTGGATCAAAAAGCCACAGCTTTTCTACAAAGCTGATGTATTCAGGAATCAAGGTTACCTTGGCCCAGGGGCAGAGATATCATGGCCTAAGCATGTACTCTAAGGCCACCTGTGCTAGAGTAGCCTTGACTTGATTCTCCATAAGAGCTTAGGCCCTGTATTTCCCCCAAGATATATTAAGTCTTTTCCTAAAACCTCCTTGTGCTAGAAATGTATCTTGGCTTACGCATTGTTTCCTTTCCTTACTGACTCTATTTCTGCATGCCTACTATGTGATTTCCCAATACCCAGTGATAGTCGTGCCTTGCTTATTTGCATTCACTTTCTACACATAATGAATTTATTCCCCTTTATACTGTGACTTCCCACATCCACCTCTTAGGAACTGGACTTTAGCTAAGAAGCAGTGACTAGAAGATACCATTGTTACACATTTTAAATAAATGGCTTCAGGAAACTTAATTTCTAATGAGGGATATATATGCACAGTTTTAATGCATAGCTACAGAATAGTACAATAAGATACAAAAAAATATTGGTATAGAAGCACATAGGAAGGATAATCTCAGTCTACATAAGGAGATTAGCTTCCAAGAGTTATTGGAATTTACTGGACTTTTAAAATATAGTTAGAATTTTAATATTCAAAACCTATGTTCATTATTTAGGTTCTGCATTGCCATTGACGTTAGTAATTAAACCAAGTTTACCTAGTATCATTCATCCATACAAGTCAACTTCATACCATGTTGTGAGATAAATGGGAGTTAAAAGCCATGCTCTTTTCATTTATTAGCTATGTGCCTGAGGATAATTTCTCCAAAGCAGAAAAAAATTGCTGTATATTAACATTGTATGGTTTTAAGGATTAATTAAAGGATATTTGTAAATCTTGTGGCATAGGACCTGGAACATAAAAGAAATGCCATTTTCTCCACATTCCTCTCTAATACAATACTGCAATGTAACCTTATAGATTTTCTCAGATGTGTCATGTAAAAAAAAACAAAACAAACAAACAAAAACAAGGCAACTCTACCTAATAAAGAAAGGTGATCCCAATGAGGCTCAGGAACAGGTTTTCAAAACAGACAAATAGCAGGTGCCGTCCAGTAGGCTCCACACATTGGACTGGATTCATGGAGGAATGAATGACTGCTTCTGCCTTAGTGCATTACAGGTATGTGTGGTATCCGAAAGGTCAAGCTGGTAGACAGTCCTTTAAGTATTTTCATATTCTTGCCAACTAAGAACTAATGCAATAAATGAAGTGTTCAGTTCCACTTATTTAATCTTAATTTCATTCAAATCTAGTTTTCTATCTGTAATTGTACTTTCAAGGCACAAGCTTCAGGGAATACCTTTCACACATACACAAGGAAATATAGATGAGAATGCTTAATCAGTCTTCTCTTATAAAAAAGAAATAAAAACCATCTCCATGTTCATCAAAAGGGTATTAAATTTATAAATCGAGGTATAGTCATAAGCAAGACTATAAGTGGAATGAATAAATTCCTTCTGCCCATGAAAGCATGAATGAATCTCACAAACAGTGTTAGCAGAAAAATAATGAAGAGGGATTATACATAGCATGATCCATTTTTAAAAAGTACAAATGCACACATTTTAATGATCATAGAGATATATGTAATGAAAGCATAAAGAAATTCAAGGGAAAGTTCATACTTAATTCCTAATTGTAATTACTTTGAAGTTAAAGTGATTAGAAAAAGGTCATTAGAAGGCTTGAACTCTATTGTACAGTTGCATTTTCTAAATAGAGTGATGGGTTATTTGATTGTTTAATTTTGTATGTGGTTTAAGGAATGTATACTAAAATGCAATAATTGAATTACTTTGAATTGTTTTTAAGCTTTCTACTTAAAAGTGATACAATATAAGCCTTTAATATAAAAAGATTCATACGTGTATATTTTTAGCTAAATTTATAACACAGGAAATAGATGAAGGATTAAGAAGTATAAACCTCTGGTTATAAAACAATTAAGTCACAGATTAAAACAGCATAGGGAATATAATCAATAATATGTAATAATTGTGATTAGTAATAGATGGTTACTACACTTGTGGCATTTTGTAATTTATATAATTGCTGAATCACTGTTGTATCTAAAACTAATATAATATATGCCAAAAATACTATGTCAATTATACTTCAATAAAAATAATTTAAATTTTAAAAACAAAATGCTTATGTTAAATAAAAATAAACTTCATACTTAGAAATAATGTAGTAGAAGACCACCTTTAACATAAAAAGATATATAAATGTATTTTTAGTCAGGCTCCTGCCACAGCCAAGGTTATTTATTCCAGAGTGCAGATAAGCTATTGTTGTCTTTCCATGATATGTTTTACCAGTTGGTTCATTCATAGACATTGAATGAGAATTAATTACACTGTACTCCAGTGTGGAACTTTTGCACCTGGCTGATGAGGCTCTTCCTTATCAGGAAATGCCTGCAAAATTGGAGTCACTCACATTGGCAAGACCCTTAACTAATGACTGGGTATAAAATTCTAACTCTCTCATATTCATGTGAAACAGTCTTTGTGGAAGTGAGGATGTTAAGTAGGCATCTAAGAAAAGATGATAGACCCCATTTTTCTGAGTAATACATTGAGAGATTTACATTTGTGAATTACCAATAGATATATGTGAATAAAGCAATAGGTGGAGAAACAGACAAGATTGAGCTTTAGGTCAAATAAGGGGATTGGAGGTCAAATGAATGCAGAAAATCCAGTAGGAATACTAAAAAGATGAGGCAGTGAGATAGAATGAGTATCAAGAGAGAATGGTGTTCAGCAGACCAAATAAAGAAACTGTTGAAGAAGGAATAAATCATCAGCAGGTTTAAGTGCTTCTAGTATATGGAGTTTGTTGTTGTTGTTTGTTTGTTTGTTTTTTAAATAGAGATCTTGTATTTAATCACTGGTGACTTTTGAGTATTTTGATGAGGATAGCATCTGAAAGGAATGAGGATTAGAAGAAAATGTGACTACAAAATAAACAATTCTCTTGAAGTATATTTGTTGTTTAAGTTTTTCTATGCTTGTTTTCTTTTATTGTTTTTTTTTTTTTCCCTATGAAGTGAAGCAGAGAAATGAAATAAAAGCTAGAGGAGAATATGAAGAATGTGGAGTGAGGGGACTTTGTTTTATAATATGGAAAAATACAGACTGTTTATAAGACTGTAGAAGAGACTCTTTAGAGAGGAAACGGATGTGTCAGTGAAGGGGAATGTTATCAGAGCTTCAGTAAGAATAAAGAGTAGAGATTTGTCTTAGGGGCATAAACGACTCATCCATTAAAGGAAAAAGGACAGAGTTTATGGGTATAAATGAAAGTACTACTTGAGATTTAGTGGAGTGAGAATTGAGAAACTATCTTTAGGTCAAATAAGGGGATTGGATGCCAAATGCCTGGTTCCCTTTTCTCTCCTGAGAGTGAAGATGAGGAGATAGAGATTAGAGGAGAGAGGAAATTGTTGTGAAAAGCTCATTTGGCCTGGTTGGAAGAATGAATTGACCAGATAAAGGTAACGGACCAGAAAGAGCAACCGTAATATTTACAGTCATGAAATTAATGTGAGTGAGACCGATCTGGATGGCTGTGTGTCCTTTTATGACTACATTTACATATGAGAATGCACATGCTAAATAGGCAGAGAATTGGATTTCAGTATAGAGGTGCCTTTAAAAAGTGAGTACATAAAAAACAAGGATGGAACAAGAGATCTATACAAGAGAGTGATTATAACAATAGGCATTGCATCTAAAACAGGTGAAGATGAAGGGTGCCTGGGTGGCTCAGTTGGTTAAGCATCTGACTTTAGCTCAGGTCATGATCTCACGGTTTGTGAGTTCAAGCCCCATGATGGGCTCTGTACTGACATCTCAGAGCCTGGAGCCTGCTTCAGATTCTGTGGTTCCCTCTTTCTCTCCCCCTCCCCTGCTCTCACTCTGTCCCTCTCTGTCTCTCAAAAATAAATAAACATTAACATTTTAAAAAATAAAACAAGTGAAGATAGATATTAGCATGGAATAGTGTCATGGTTTTATCATTGAATTGGAGCTCCAAAGAGAAGAAACTTTGAGATGTGGTTAGTTTAAAAGATAAGAGGGGAGTGGTCAAAGGGAAGGAGGTTTGAAATTAAAGTATGGAGAGGATGAAGATTTTCTCCATGACAAGCTTCTGTGCATGATCATGCTATTGAACACATAGGTTAGAGTAAGGAACAAAATCATTTGGGGCAGAGGAGGGCTAGAGTCTGAGGTGCTAGAATATTATAAAGATTATCTATGTAGATATTAACACCATCAAGAATTAATTCAGCATAATGGTGGAGAGAGACAGAGAAAAAGTGAGCCTAATGCTACAATTTTTAAGTCATTGTTCAGGGAGGGATTGATGGCCTAGAGTTCCCAAGTGATTACAGAAAGGGGATCAAAGTCCATAGCCTTTCTTTCAAGAAACATAAATAAAATGAGAGAAGTTAGAAAGATACTAGAAATTAAGCAGATATTTGTAACATATCACAAAGTCTTGATAAAATTAATATATAAAGGCCATACAAACCAGTAGGAAAACATTAAACCTAATTGTTAAAATAAGCAGATTTAAACAAATATAGTATAACCTTGGATTGTGAGTAATTTGTTCTGTGAGTATTCTGCAAGACAAGCAAACATTTCTAATAAATTTTAACTTGATAAACGAGCAATGTTTTGCAACGCAAGTAATACATAACGCTGAACATTACGTGCTCACAACTGAGCCAATTGTTCTCTCTCTCTCTCTCTCTCTCTCTCTCTCGCTGCGGGATTGTGAGTGATCGTCTCTCATGCTCAGATGCTGGGTCTCAGACTGCAGTTTGGCAGAAATCAGTGATTTTTCAGAATGTTGGAAGGTGCCCACTCCCGGCACTAGTGTATTTTTTGTCACTTCAAAGCATCTGTGGATAGTCCTTTGCTTTTCCATACAAGAGTAAGGTTAGGAATGCTTTGCTTCATTCTAGGTCAGTCTACCTGCAAATATAGACCCTTTTCTCTGCTGCCTTACTGCCAGTTGTGTTACATACGGTATATGACAAGAGTTTATTAATACCTTACTGTAGTCAACATCATGCAAGTGTGCGAGTGCATACAATAGCCCCCGGGCCACAAAAGATCCCACTGAGCCGGTAGAGAGTACTTATTATGTTAGCGATAGTGAAAGTCGTCCTACACAATAACCCTCCTCTCTTGTCTCCCTCACACTATCCATGGAGGTTTTCAAAAGTAAATGCAGGTTCATTTGTTTATTTTTCTTTATATTTTGTACTTTCTTTTTATTTTGTATTATAGTAAAGTATTGTAATCATTTTTATATGAATATATTTTGGGTGTGGAGTGAAGCATCTAAGTTTCCATTATTTCTTATGGGGAAATTCACTTTGATATACAAATGCTTTGGATGACAAGCATGTTTCCGGAATGAATTATGCTTGCAAACTAAAGTTTTACTCTAATTCAAAGAATCAGTATAAGTTACTAATACTTATCTGAGAAAAATACTTCACTTGAAATCAGATAAAATAAACATTGTTATAAAATTACCTAAACATTTAAAATGATAATTCTCGACATTTTTCCAGGTCCATTGAAATGTACGCTATTATTTGAGGTTGGCCCTTGTATGACATTTTGAAAATCAATTTTGTAATATACAGCAAAAACTTTACATAGGTTGATGACCTTTGCCCTATCTCCAAGAATGTCTCCTAAATGTCTCATTAAAAAAAAAACAAAAACAAAACACACACACACACACACACACAAAGTGGTTCAGACAAAGACATGTGTTCAAATGTATTCTTTTAAGGATTCTTTACAATGCAGGAATAATTGGAAGTAATATAAATGCTCGGAGATGGTCGTGCCACAAGGAACCCTTGTTTTATGAATTTACTCTTGAGGCCTCTAAAGTTAGAGAAAACAAAACGTGATTGTACAGATTTACTGTTACGCGTTGCAGAATTCCTAGCTGAGTCAACCATGGGCAAGAAAGTGCAGAAAAGAGAAATGTAAATCACATTTCCCCAGCCCATTTTCCTGGGAAGGTACTTGGATCTGTATAATCTATTGATTGAATTATTCATACCTGAATGCCACCTTAGTACTTTCACAGTCCCGCTCTAATTTTCAAATCTTTGAGCTTCTCTAAGTCCTTCATCTAGTATAGTATAGTGCCATGCACCAAAAATTCTTGAAGAATGCTTATTACTGAATGCCTTGGTTGAAAAATTAACTAGTGACTCTCTCATAAAGCCAAGCTAGGAGAGTGTACTTGGAACTGGTTGAATATAAATTCTTTTTTTTAATGTTTTATTTATTTCTGAGAGAGAGAGAGAGAGAGCGAGAGCGTGAGCACGGGAGGATCAGAGAGAGAGGGAGGCACAGAATCTGAAGTAGGCTCCAGGCTCTGAGCTGTCAGCACAGAGCCCCGCTCGGGGCTTGAATCCACTAACTGTGAGATCATGACCTGAGCCGAAGTTGGACACTTAATCGATTGAGCCACCCGGGCACCCCTAAATTCTTTTAACATATTCTACAAATAGTTTTACAAATGTCTATGAGCAGGTCACGGAAGCTTATGTTTTCACTTTTGAAAATGTTGTAATATTAGACAATACTACAGAGGTCCACAGACATTTATTAGTTGTTCTGAATTTGGTACCTAATCTCTAACCTGTTACTTTGACTTTGTCTTCAGGGTTTCCAAAAGGTGGATGACATTGTGTGCGTGCGTGTGTGTGTGTGCGCGCGCTATTAATTTTTACCTGAAGCACTGAACAGGCTATTTATTTTTACACTGATCACTTAATGATTCTGAAGTTGCTACAGTTATTGCAGCACAAGGCAATTCTGGGTTAATTTGCAGAAAAGAAGGAAAGTAAACAATAGGCATTTCATTACCCAAAATTTCCATAAACTTTTATAATAATTTAATCCATATCAAACTATCTACTCATGAAAAATTAGAATAAGACGTATATTTGATACACCAAAAGGCTAGTCATCCTAATTAAAAGTTTCAAGTTTTTATTATTAAATGGTAGCATTTTCTTTTATCAGACATGCTTTGATAGAAATGAATTTATCCCTTCCTACATATTTGCCGTAGAATACTTTCTAACTGTAGCGCAGTCCCGTATGCTGGGCAGAAGGAGGTTAATGCAAAGCTTTCCACTTCTGCCAAGAGCTCACGGTCTAATTGGGGAGGCTCTAAAATATTTTGCTGGAAGCCAGTCATCAAAGGGCCGCATCTGGGGCTATCAATCCATCAGAATGAAAGGCTTACAAATACTGCAGACTATATTTTCACCCATCATTATGACAGATACTAAATGAGATAAAGACCACAACCTGTCTTGAGGATTCAAAGTCCATCTGTCTGAAGGTGGCAGGTTTTATTCCTCTCATTATTTAATACTACAGACTGATGAGCCAGAGGGCCAAGTGCTGCCCGTCTCTGTGGTGTCTTCTTGAACATGACTTTGCCATTCATTTTGAGTAGGTCTGCGATTTTTTTTCCATACCAGACAACTACATTTTTTTCTTCAATCAGATTGATGTAGAGTATAGGCACCTGCTATGCTAACATAGCTGAGTTGCATTTTTAAAAATGTGACAATTATGAGAACATTTTAATTTTCTGCCGTCTGAGGCTCCACTCTTGTTTTCTCCATCAGCTGTTAGAGATAAAAATTCTTGTCTTACTAGGTTTCTCCAGAAGGCATTCTACAAGGCCAAATTGTAGCATATCCAAAGTGGAAGGGGTTTCAGAAACTGAGCATTTGGATACCTTTAGTTCTTAGAAGAGGAATGTGGCTGCAGGCAGATGGGATTTACTCAGGCCCAGTCAGTTACTCACTGATGGAGTTCTCTCGGATCTAAGAGCAGCCACTGGGTTTTCAAGCCACTATTCTGTATGTCAGAATTACTGTGTTATTAAATTCTATCTGTGGATCAATCCTTTTTTCCTCTTCCAGTTGCTTGTCAGTATATGAGGTGCGTGTGTGTCTTTGTGTGTTTGCCTGTGTGCATGTGAATGCATAGTACGTACTTACATGTGTGTGACTATACACACATGCACACATAGACACAAATATGTATGTAGTTGTTTTCATGTCTTACAAGATGCAGATGTACCTTGACTTTGAGGAAATATCTAGTCTATTTTCTAAAAAATAATAAATTGCTGCTAGTTTGAAATGACTTGCATTTAATCTTCCCTGAAGGGCTTTAAATAAAGGGTAATGAATGACAGTGGTTCTGCAGGAGAAAATAGCCTCGTGGGACACATGAAAGAGTGGAACTAATCCCAGTTTCATTCATCATCATTATTAATGTTAATACAATTTTCAGGTGATAATAAATTAGGATGGAAAGCAGACACAAAGCCATTTCTATGTTGCAAAAACTTAGATGAAATATCATAGAATAATGTATTATTTAAAAAGTCTAAAATAAGGAAACAAACCATTTACTAATCAGGATAATTAAACATCTTATTTTGTCCACACTGAATATGCATTGAGTTTTCAATGATGACATATAACAGTGTAACTAGTATAGTAGGCCCACAACAATTTTTTACAAAGAAAAAAAAAGGGTTAAATTAGGATATTAAGTGTATGTTTCTAAAATCAGTAAACAGTGAATTATTAGAGTCCACATCATCTTTACAATGTCTACATACATATGCACGTGCACACGTGAATATACATCCATGTGTGTTTTCATTTTAATTTGAAAGGTAACCAATGTACATACAGAGGGCTTAAAAATGGCAATTAAATACTTACTATATTCAGAGAAAATTATCCAGAATATCAAATAACATACCACAGCTATAAGCACAAATTGATGGCTGTTACTAGTATAGTCAACATGTATTGATATAACTTTACCACCTACTGGGATTTTTATATTGTATTTTTTGATCATCCCAACCGACCTATGAGATATTTGGGCTCAACATCACTGGAGTTAAGGGATTACATACGTAGACAGTGATAGATACATGAATTCAGATCTTCTGTGTCTCATATTCTTTCCACAGTATTAGTGTTTCTTAAAGTCTGCTCTTTGGACCAGCAGAATCAACCTCCTCCAAACACTTCTTTAAAATGAAAATTCTTGTACTCTCAGCCCACATGCTGAGGGTGGGCTTTAGCCCCTTGTATTTTATTTTTTTATTTTTTATTTTTTTATTTTTTTATTATTTATTTATTTATTTATTTATTTATTTATTTTTTTACAAATAGTTTATTGTCAAATTAGTTTCCACATAACACCCAGTGCTCATCCCCACAAGTGTCCTCCTCCATGCCCACCCTCCTCCCCCCCACATCCACCAGTCCTCAGTTTTTGTCAGCATTCAAGAGTCTCTCATGGTTTGCCTCTCTCCCTTTCCCCCACCATTTCCGCCCTTCTTCTCCCCCTTGGTCCTCTGTTAAGTTCCTCCTAATCCTCCTATATGTGCACACATATGATATTTGTCCTTCTCTGCCTGACTTATTTCGCTCAGCATAACACCCTCAAGGTCCATCCATGTTGCTACACAGGCCAGATTTCATTGTTTCTCATTGCCATGTAGTATTCCATGGTATAGATAAACCACATCTTCTTGATCCATTCATCTGTTGATGGACACTTAGGCTCTTTCCAGGTTTTAGCTATTGTGGAGAGTGCTGCTATGAACATTGGGGTACATGGGCTCCTATTCATCAGCATTTCTGTATCCCTTGGGTAAATTCCTAGCAGTGCTATTGCTGGGTCCTAGGGGAGTTCTATTGTTAGTTTCCTTAGGAACCTCCACACTGTTTTCCAGAGGGGCTGTACCAGTTTACATTCCCACCAACAGTGTAGGAGGGTGCCCGTTTATCCACATCCTCGCCAGCATCTAGAGTTCTCTGATTGGCTCATTTTAGCCACTCTGACTGGCGTGAGGTGGTATCTCAGTGTGGTTTTGATTTGTATTTCCCTGATGAGGAGCGATGCTGAGCATCGTTTCATGTGTCTGTTGGCCATTTGGATGTCCTCTTTGGAGAAGTGTCTGTTCATATCTTCTGCCCATTTCTTCACTGGGTTGTTTGTTTTTCGGGCGTGTAGTTTGGTGAGTTCCTTATAGATTCTGGATATTAACCCTTTATCTGATATGTCATTTGCAACTATCTTTTCCCATTCCGTTGGTTGCCTATTAATTTTCTGGGTTGTTTCCTTGGCTGTGCAGAAGCTTTTAATCTTGATGAGGTCCCAACAGTTTATTTTTGCTCTTGATTTCCTTGCTTTTGGGGATGTGTCAAGTAAGAAGTTGCTGCGGTGGAGGTCAAGGAGGTTGTTTCCTGCTTTCTCCTCTAGGGTGTTGATAGTTTCCTGTCTCACGTTCAGGTCCTTTATCCATTTTGAGTTTATTTTTGTGCATGGTGTGAGAAAATGATCTAGTTTCATTCTTCTGCATGTTGCTGTCCAGTTCTCCCAACACCATCTGTTAAAAAGGCTGTCTTTTTTCCATTGGATATTCTTTCCTGCTTTGTCAAAGATTAGTTGGCTGTATACTTTTGGGTCCACTTCTGAGTTCTCAATTCTGTTCCATTGGTCTATGTGTCTGTTTTTGTGCCAATACCATACTGTCTTGATGATGACAGCTTTGTAGTAGAGGCTGAAGTCTGGGATGGTGATCCCTCCCGTTTTGGTTTTATTTTTCAGGATTACTTTGGCTATTCGGGGTCTTTTGTGGTTCCATACAAATTGTAGGATAGTTTGTTCTAGTTTTGAGAAGTATGCTGGTGCAATTTTGATTGGAATTGCATTGAATGTGTAGAGTGCCTTAGGTAGTCATGACATCTTAACTATATTTATTCTTCCTATCCATGAGCATGGAATGTTTTTCCATTTCTTTGTGTCTTCTTTAATTTCCTTCATAAGTTTTCTATAGTTTTCATCATACAGATATCTTGTATCCTTGGTTAGGTTTATTCCGAGGTATTTTATGGTTTTTTGTGCAATTGTGAATGGGATCAGTTTCTTGATTTCTCTTTCTGTTGCTTCATTGTTGGTGTATAAAAATGCAACCGATTTCTGTATGTTGATTTTGTACCCTGCAACTTGGCTGAATTCTTGGATCAGTTCTAGTAGGCTTCTGGTGGAGTCTGTCGGGTTTTCGATGTAGAGTATCATGTCATCTGTGAAGAGGGAAAGTTTGACTTCCTTTTGCCAATTCTGATGCCTTTGATTTCCTTTTGTTGTCTGATGGCTGATGCTAGGACTTCCAGCACTATGTTAAACAGCAGTGGTGAGAGTGGGCATCCCTGTCGTGTTCCTGATCTCAGGGGGAAAGCTCTGAGTTTTTCCCCGTTGAGGATGATGTTAGCTGAAGGCTTCTCATAGATGGCTTTGATGATGTTTAAGTAGGTTCCTTCTATCCCAACTTTCTCGAGAGTCTTTATTAAGAAGGGATGCTGTATTTTGTCAAATACTTTTTCTACATCTATTGACAGGATCATATGGTTTTTATCTTTTCTTTTATTGATATGATGTATCACATTGATTGATTTGCGAATCTTGAACCAACCCTGTAACCCAGGAATGAATCCCACTTGATCTTGGTGGATGATTCTTTTGATATGCTGCTGGATTCGATTTGCAAGGATCTTGTTGAGAATTTTTGCATCCGTATTCATCAAGGATATTGGCCTGTAGTTCTCTTTTTTTGCTGGATCTCTGTCTGGCTTGGGAATCAGTGTGATGCTGGCTTCATAAAATGAGTCCGGGAGTTTTCCTTTGCTTTCTATTTTTTGGAATAGCTTGAGAAGAATTGGGATTAATTCTGTTTTAAATGTCTGGTAGAATTCTCCAGGGAAGCCATCAGGTCCAGGGCTCTTATTTGTTGGGAGATTTTTGATCACTGATTCAATTTCTTCACTCGTTATGGGTCTGTTCAGGTTTTCTATTTCTTCCCGTGTGAATTTTGGTAGTGAGTGTGTGTTTAGGAATTTGTCCATTTCTTCTAAGTTGTCCAATTTGTTGGCATATAATTTTTCATAGTATTCCCTGATAATTGCTTGTATTTCTGAGGGGTTGGTTGTAATAAGTCCATTTTCATTCATCATTTTGTCTATTTGGGTGCTCTCTCTTTTCTTTTGGATAAGTCTGGCTAGAGGTTTGTCAATTTTGTTTACTTTTTCAAAAAACCAACTCTTGGTTTCATTGATCTGTTCAATTGTTTCTTTGGTCTCTATGTTGTTTATTTCTGCTCTAATTTTTACTATTTCTCTTCTTCTACTGGGTTTAGGGCGTTCTTGTTGCTCTGCCTCTAGTTCCTTTAGGTGAGCTGTTAGATTTTGGACTTGCGCTTTTTCTAATCTCTTGAAATAGGCCTGGAGAGCAATGTACTTTCTTCTTAGGACTGCCTTTGCCGCATCCCATAGATTTTGAATTGTTGTGTTTTCATTTTCACTTGTTTCCATATATTTTTTAATTTCATCTCTAATTGCCTGATTGGCCCATTCATTTTTTAGAAGGGTGTTCTTTAACCTCCATGTTTTTGGAAGTTTTCCAGACTTCTTCCTGTGATTGATTTCAAGTTTCAAAGCATTGTGACCTGACAGTGTGCATGGTATGATCTCTATTCTTTTATATTTATTGAGGGCTGCTTTATGTCCCAGTATGTGATCTATCTTGGAGAATGTGCCATGCGCACTTGAGAAGAAAGTAAATTCCCTGGCCTCAGATGTAAAGTTCTAAATATATCCGTCAGGTCCATCTGGTCCAATGTATCTTTCAAGTCCATTATTTCTTTAGTGATTTTCCGTCTGGTTGACCTATCCATTGCTGTAAGCGGAGTATTAAAGTCCCCTGCTATTAGCACATTCTTATCTAGTAGATTGTTTCTGTTTGTGATTAATTGTTTTAGATATTTAGGTGCTTCCATATTCGGTGCGT
Organism: Proteles cristata cristata; assembly: GCA_017311185.1. NCBI lineage: Eukaryota > Metazoa > Chordata > Mammalia > Carnivora > Hyaenidae > Proteles > Proteles cristata. The sequence continues at coordinate 1,158,302 of JAESUZ010004103.1, read as the reverse complement.
AGACATTTATGATTGTTAGTTCTTCCTGATGGATGGACCCTGTAATTATTATGTAGTGCCCTTCTTCACCTCTTGTGGTTGTCTTTAATTTAAAGTCCAGTTTGTCTGATATAAGTATCGCTACACCGGCTTTCTTTTGATTTCCTGTAGCATGATATATATTTCTCCATCCCCTTACTTTTAATCTGAAGGTATCTTCCCATCTAAAATGAGTTTCTTGTAGACAGCATATAGATGGATTTTGTTTTTTAATCCATTCTGCTACCCTATGTCTTTTGATTGGAGCATTCAGCCCATTTACATTCAGTGTTATTATTGAAATATGTGGGTTTAGAGTCTTTGTATCTTTTGTAGGGTTCATGTTTGTGGTGGTGTCTCTGGAATCTTTGTTCCTTGCAACCTTTCCTTCAGAGCATCCCCCTCAGGATTTCTTGTAGGGCTGGCTTCGTGGTGACAAATTCTTTCAATTTCTGTTTGTTTGGAAAGGTTTTTATCTCTCCTTCTATTTTGAATGACAGGCTTGCTGGATAGAGGATTCTTGGCTGCATGTTTTTACTGTTCATCACATTGAAGATCTCTTGCCATTCCTTTCTGGCCTGCCACGTTTCAGTAGATAGGTCTGTCACCACTCTGATAGGTTTCCCTTTGTATGTGAGGGCCCTTTTCTCCCTAGCTGCTTTCAAAATTCTCTCTTTGTCCTTGTATTTTGCCATTTTTCCAATGATATGTCGTGCAGAAGATCGATTCAAGTTACGTCTGAGGGGAGTCCTCTGAGCCTCTTTTATTTCCACATTGACTTCCTTCCCCAGGTCGGGGAAGTTCTCTGCTACAATTTGTTCCAGGACTCCTTCAGCACCTTTCCCTCTCTCTTCCTCTTCTGGGATTCCTATGATACGGATATTGTTGCGTTTAACTGTGTCGCTGAGCTCTCGAATTCTTCTTTCCTGTTCCTGGATCAGTTTGTCTCTTTTTTGGTCAGCTTCTTGTTTTTCTATTATGGTGTCTTCTAAGTCACTTATTCTCCTTTCTGCCTCTTCAAGCCGTGCATTGGAGGCCTCTAGTTTATTATGGATCTCATTTATCGCATTTTTTAATTTTTCATGCCTATTTTTATTTTCCATTCTGTCTGTAGCCATAGTTTCTTTGATGTCCCCTATGTTTTTTTCAAGCCCTGCTATTAATTTTACCATTATTATTCTAAAATCTTGTTCACTTATGCTGCTGATATCTGTTTTGAGCAGTTCATTAGCTGTCATTTCTTCTTGGAGTTTCTTTGGAGGAGAGCTCTTTCGTTTCGTCATTTTAGTTAGCTTTCCGGCTCTTGTTGGTTTTAAAGACCTGTTATGCTCTCTGTTTCTATGAGCACTGCTATATCCAAGAAGACTCTTTGACTTTCTAGGGCCTATCCTTTCAGAGATTGTTTGTTGAATGGTATCCCTCGGTCACTCTTGTTGGGACCTTAGTTATTTTATTTTTCTATTCGTAGTGATATTTGGGACTCTTCACCTTGTGTATTCTAGCTTTTTTCTTGAGGTAGCCCTGGAAAAGAAAACAGACAAACACACAGGGAGCAGGAGCACACAAACGCACAGGCTGATTCAACTAACATGCAAAGCGAGAGGGAAAACGAAAAAGTTAATAGAAAAGACGGAGGAGGGAGGGCGAATAATAGGGAGCATAAAATACATAAAAGGGTCAAAAAGGGGAAAAGAAAAGGAAAAAAGAAGAAAACCGATGGACAAAGAACGGTTTAAAGCATATACCTGGATTTCCCAGCTACAGTTAAATAGCCGTGTGTATGCAGTGCTGGTTGAAGAGCATAGAGAAAAAGAGAGAAGGCAGGGCGAGACAAGGCAGATTTGCAAATAGAATGAACAGGCAGAAGGGATAAGAAGCTTTTTTCAAAGAGGTAAAGGGTAGAATATGGTTGGATAGGTGAGAGAAGGATGCTGGAATTATCCAGAGAAACTATATAGTCTAATTACTCCTGAGAGAAATAGCTGAAAAAGTCGGTAGGTGTAGAATTTACATTTACAGACTGGACTTGTTGTGATTGTTTAAGCAAGCTGGCGACCAGAGTTAATCAGGTCAGTGTTTTGGGGAAAAAAGCGAGAAAACAGAAAGAAGAAGAAAAAAAGAGAAAAGAAAGGGAAAAAAAAAGAAAGAAGAAAAAAAAAGGGAAAAAAACAAAAAAAAGGGGGGAAAAAAAAGGGAAGAGGGCACCTCTCAGGCAGGGATGGGCGTGGCGTGATCTGATGCCTCAGGCGGGGGTTCTGCCTTGGCGATTGTGGGGAGGAGAGTGACGGTGCTCCAGTCCCTTCTTGAACCCCGCTCTGCAGCTCGCTTTTTTTTTTTTTTTGGCGTGTCAACTCCCCGTTCCGGGGACGCAGCCGAAGTTGGTTGCACTCTTCAACCCAGGCCAGTTCCAATCTCCAAATCCCAGTCCGCGCGCCCTGCTGAAGTTGCCTTAGACACAGCTTCCCAGACAACCCCCTCGGGCTATTCCAGGCTCCCTGCTGAGCTCTGGGGGCGGAGTCAGGATCGCTGCTTCCTTCTCTGGGTCGGGCTGGTGCGCATGCGCGGGGGCTTGCCTGCCGGGTCCGCGTAGCCTGAGCCCGCTGGAGTGAGGAAAACCGGGTCTCTCTATGGCTCGTCACCCGAAACACGAACTCACAGGCAAATTTCCCAGTTTTTAGCTCTTTGCCTTCCCTCTCGAGTTCCAGCCAGCCAGGAGCGCGGACGCCCGGTGTCTGCGTGGGTCTTTCAGGGGTCCCAGCCGCCCTGGAGCTACAATGGCGGCAGGCGCTCCACCGCCGCTTTAAAACCCAACCTCCAGGAGCGGCACAAAGAAGCAGTTTGTGTGCTCAGCCTCCCCCAGGACCAGTTGTCACAAGGGGACCTGGTGTGCAGGTATTTGGCAAGTACGGTCTTTCTATGCACCAAGCAGAGGTTTTTCCCCCACGAGCGGAGGTTTTTCTTTCTCAGACTCTCTCCTTTTCCTCTCTCACTCCCCGTAGAGGGTAGAGGGGGATCACCTCCCACCCTGGAGGCTCCGATCCCGGCCCGATTTTACCTTCCGCGGTTCACACTCACGTTAGAAGGCTTTCTCAGTGGATTCTACGTCCTTTTTCCCCCAGTCTCTCAGGTTTTGTAAGGTTTCCAATGGCTTCAGATCTTTTCTGTGTGATGTATGGGCGCGAGTGTAGGTACGGAGCTCCTTACTTCTCCGCCATCTTGCCCCCCCTCCTAGCCCCTTGTATTTTAAAACGATTTATAGTTGATTCTGATGCTCTCAAATCTGAAACTACTGTGTCATTAAATAATGAACCTGGTATTCAAATTCATCCTGTTCCCTTGAAGGAGAAGGTTGTGATGCCAAGGATGAAATCCATTCAGTGTGAGATATTCCAAAATGTAATAGGTTCTAATAAAGGATCATTTCTCAGAAAGAATATGACTTTGATTTTTCATCATTTGTCATCTTCAGCTTTTCTTACTTTCATTAAGAGGCCTCTCAGTGTTTTGAAAACACATTCTCACCATTATAACTATGCTTCCCACATTAAAAATCAATATGTACAATGTGAGGCCCAAAGAAAAACACTTTAATTTTTTTTGGAAAGCAGATATATTAGTTTCCTGTTCCTGCTATAACACATACTCAGAATCTTAGTGGCTTAAAGAGCACAGATTTATTCCCTTACCATCCTGGGAGTTTGAAGTCTAAAATCAAGGTACCGGTGGTTCCGTATTTCTGTTGGAGGGATAAGGGGAGAATCCATTCCCTCATCTCTTTCAGCTTCTAAACTCAGCCTCCATCCCTTGGCTAGTGGCCTTTTCCTCAAATCACTCAATCTGTCATATCTCACATTGTCTACTACTAACTCTGTTCTTCCTGTTTCCTTTCTATAAGGAGCTTTGTGATAATCCTGAATAATCTCTCCATCTCAAGACCTTTAATTCACCTCCCTCTGCAAAGTCTCTCTACCATGTAAGGTAAAATATTCAGAGGTTCTAGGGATCAGAACATGGACATGTTAGGAGAGAAAGGGAATTATTCAGCTTACCGTACCAGGGCAGATGTAGTTGATACTATTTATTTGACAAAATTAATTCAGTACATATCTGAATTCACTATGCCAGAGGCCATAGAAACAAACAAACGAAAGTGCTGTATTTGTATATTACAGACCTCACACTTGGATTGAGTTGATCATTGAAATATAGAATGACAAATGGATCTGCACCATTGGGTTGGGGAGCACAGAAGGACACTTATCATATGGCACTGTCATTGTTTTCCTTCTAGTCTGTCTGTCTTGCTAAACTCTGAGGACTTTTAAGGCATTGTCTCATTCCTTTCAATAATTTTGCAATCTCTGAGCCCATTACAGTGCTGACACACAGTAAACACTTGGTAAAATTTAGTTGAATATCATTGTAACATAAAATGAAATTTTTCTAGGAAGAGTCATGAAAGTTTTGGTAAGTCAGAGAAATTTCACGACTATTAATATTGGATTTGAAAGTTTTTTTAAGTAGACTTTGCTGCTTTTTATTATAAAGAAAGTAGTGAAATATGCCATGTTTTTAAGACTCAATAATATGTATGAGATATGTTATATCAAGGCAGATGGTAGAAAATAGACCTATAAAACTCGGAAGAGATAAACCATCTATAATTAAGAAAGAAATGAATCAATTAGTATCTCAATTGAAAGTAAAATTCTGAGTATGAATTCTAACAGAGACAGTAGAAAACTGTGGTGGTAAGAAATAGTACTGGATTATAGGATATATACTTGAGTTTGGAAATTGGTATTATGAGCACATGAGCATATCTAATCGACAAGGATATTTCATTATTCTTCATTGATACACATTTATTCAGACGCATATCAGATACCCATCAGTTCTAACTCCCTCAGATTTCACCCTAGGAATATAAGGCCTACAGGTAATATGTAATCTGAATTATGTTTAAATGAATAAGAGAAAAAAACTGACTTGTAGCAGCCTTTCCAACCAGATTAATGGCACAATCAAAACTTCTATTGCCTTAACATTTTTTTTTCAGTTTGGCTATCTTTTTTCAGATGTTATAATGGCATAACAATATTTACACAGCATCTTTTATAGCACCTTTGCAGACCATTGTTCCAATAACTATTTAGTAGTGCTGGCATCACAGGATGAAAATTGTATACCTCAGCTGTTGTCTTCCCTGTGGCTGTAATGAAGTCCCTGTAGTACTCTAATTGTATCGACTTAGCAAGCAAGTGGAATTATAATTGACAATATAAAGCCAAGCAAATTGCACTGTCACAAGAGATATGCTGACTTAAGCCCCGTTGACATGAATGTCAAAAGTACTTTTTTAAAGACTAAAGTTTGCTTTCTTTAAATTATTTAGCTTTCGAACATTAAAATTATGCAGGAACCAATATTTTGAGTTAAAACTTTGAATTTGATTCCTCACTGCTCTACTTCCAGAGTGAAATGCTTTAGAAAAATGTTGATGGACTTTATCAGTATCCATTTATGCTAACATCTTACAAGATCCATAAAGTATGAAGTCAAGGATAAAAAATAATCATCGAAATGCTTGCATCACAGACTCTGATTCTATTTCATGTATTATTTCCCTTTGGGAGAGAATACATCTTTGCTATACCCTGAATATATATTCTATATATTTTTGCACTTTTAAAATTAAGCTTAATACTTCAATTAATAGCTATGCTGGAATACATAAAAGCTCAGGATATCAGTATTATGATATGAAATAGAAGAGTAACATATCAAGTGATTTACCTAAGGGGAGCCTGGATTATTAAAGTTAAGGGTTTTGGTAAAACATAATGTTTACTTTGGAAATAGACCTGTTTTGCAATCTTAGGGGAATTAGAGAAATAGCAGAAGGTAGTAAAAAAGAGGGGGACCATAACTATAGAATTCCAATTTGTTAGGGACTTCATTTAATATTATGAAAATAATCATATTCCTTTTAGTTATCATTCATGTATAGAGAAATATGTGTTAATTAGGGCATGAAATTTATCAGATAACTTTGGTCTGTAGTTACTATTTCTTATTTACTATTACAGAACTTTGAATAAATCTCTTGAATCTTAATCTAGAAATAGTGATGTCACAACATTTGTGAAAAGTACCATAGTGTTACGTAAAGCACTGTGTGTTGTGTCTGTATGGAGTTCTCTCTACAAAGAGAACAGACTACTGAATAGGCACTTTTAATGGTTTCACTATGTGTTCTGTTTTCACACACAAAAACAAATACTTTAAAACAAAGTCTGGTTCACTATTTGAATTATGAAAATAATAGAAAAAGAACAAAAGAATAGAATGAAAGGGGACGTCTGGGTGGCTCAGTCGGTTAAGCATTCAACTTCGGCTCAGGTCATGATCTCACGGTTCGTGGGTTTGAGTCCCGCATCGGACTCTGTGCTGACAGCTTAGAGCCTGGAGCCTTCTTCAGATTCTGTGTCTCTCTCTCTCTCTGACCTTCCCCTACTCATGCTGTCTTTATCTGTCTCTCAAATAAAACATTTAAAAAAAATTTTTTTAAAAAAAGAATAAAGAATGAAATGAATAAAAATTCTCATTTTAAAGATCCATGTCATGACATATTGAGTAAAGTGATAATTTTTTTTACTTAGTAATTCATTTTTTTAATTTAAACTTTTTTTTTACATTTATTTATTTTTGAAAGAGAGAGACAGAGCATGGACAGGGAGTGGCAGAGAGAGAAAGAGACACAGAATCTGAAGCAGGCTCCAGGCTCTGAGCTAGTGGTCAGCACAGAGCACAACGCAGGGCTCGAACCCACAAACTGTGAAATCATGACCTAAGCCGAAGTCGGACACTCCACGAACTGAGCCACCCAGGCGCCCCTCTACTTAGTAATTCTTCATAATGCACATTACAGTGCTATGCACATAATGGGACATGGAAAACAGTGTTTCCCAACCAATTAAAATTTATCCATTACATCTTGTTGGAAACCTGACCTGATTTTCCAGAATCAGGTAGCAATTGTTCTCTCTTTTTAACTCCTTTATCATTTATTATTGATCCCTTGTCTGCAGATTAAGGAAGGGATTACTTCTTATCCTACATTATTTTTGGTCACTTATTAAACTTTGTCTTACTAGAAGTTAGTTAATTGATACTTCTTGGATTCAAGAAATGCATAACAAAATATACTCATTGAGTGAAGTAGAAATATGGAAATACTCAGTTCTTATTGTGTGGTAGGACATTTTTACCAAAGAGGTTCCTGATGTGTTTGGGAAGGTAGAGTTCTTCCTACAATACACAAATGAAATTGTATCAACTCCAGTGACCAGTGAGATGGACATTGTAATTATCAGATAGCTCTTGCATCTAGGTGATTGGAATCACAAGTGTCAAAAAAGACTACCACACTAGAACATTGATGTTGGATTATATCAGGGCCAAATCCAATTGGGCACATTATGGAAGATTTCCTCCTTGCCTCAATTTCCACATATATAAAATTAGAGAGTTGTATAATTTATTTCAAAATTTATCCATATATACATATATGTATATATCCAAATATGTAGATAGATACCCTTATATAATCTTCCTTCTGTATATTCCTGTAGAATAGACTACATTGTATATATTTTTTTCTTTTACTCTAGTCTCTTATGAACATTTATAATTATGTTTTGTTAGAAGAACTTCTACCTCTGCTCTTGCAAATTTAAATCAAGTAGTACTATGCATAATAATGTGCATTTATTAAGGGTTTGGGATTCATTTTACCTCTTCAATTTTACAAAGAAAATTTGGAGAAAAAATTTGAAGTTTAAAGAGATCAAGGGATTTGCTCAAGATTTCCCTATGAATTACTGGCCCAGGCCAGTCTTGGTGAAACTTAGTTTAGTCTGATGCAATGTTATCATATGTTTTTATCTTTTGGCATTATTTATGATTTAAATACACATGCACACACACATACACATACACACACACACTACAAACACACACACTGCATCACACTGGATGTATACATCCCAGATAAAATTCACAGTGTTATCACCAGATTTTATAAACATCTTTGTTTAAATCCAGAAGCCACAAAGATTTGATCCATAAAGTAGTCTAGAAAATTGACAAGAGAGAAATGGATATCATTTTTAGTGTCTTACATACTTAACCAGTAAATCTACTTATAACACAATAACTTTGGCAAATTCAAACAGCAAAACTACTTCCTGATTTATTTTAATATTGTTTTAGTCAGGTTAAAAAAAAGGACTTTTTTTTTTCAGTTGTATCGACTTAGGGACTGTACTTAGGAATCAACAGCATCTAAAAATCAGTGACTAAGACATTGGCAAGTAGAGATGAAGGATAAAATCTGCTTCCTACTGGATTGGGTGCATCTTGTATCCATTCTATTGCTAGCTGCAAGATCTAAGATACACTCTTATAAGATTGTCACTCTGTGGCCAATTAAAATGACACAGTTAAAAATTACCAAAAATTATAAACAAATTGTAGGCATATATTAAAAAGGAGTTGTTTCAACAGTGCAAATTGCTGAAAGCCTGCTTTTGTAATTGTTGAAGTCTAATTGACTAGCTGCCGGCTTGACACTTGATAAGTCTGAATTTGCAAACTGAACACAGATTACTTTCAACTTCTCCTTATGTAGTTTATCGTTGCTTCTTTTTGTTTTATTAACTCCAAATGCATATGTTGGTGGTTTTTTTATCATATTCATTGCATATTGCATATATTCTTTAATGTTTTCTGTTCTCTTTTTTTGTTATACTTTTTATTGTTTTCATTTTTATTTTTTGTTATACTTTTTAAAAGGCCATGACATTTGAAAGAAAATCTTCCAATATCCCTTGTTACAATTTGATTTGAACTGCATTATCATTGAGTATTCATTTGTATATCTCATATGAAATGAGGATAATTTATATGAAACACAAGTATTATATATAACAGATTGCACATATGACGTTTTTAATGCTAATGCCTAATTTTAAAATATGCTATCTCAATTTTAACCAAATGAAAAAAAAATCAAAGTGGTTTTTTTTATTATTATTATTCATTTAAGAATTAGGCATTCATAGAAGCACTGGTTGGCTCAGTCAGTTAAACAGCCAACTCTTGATGTTGGTTCAGGTCATGGTGTCACAGTCATGAGATGGAGCCCTGTGAAGGGTAGTATGCTGGGCATGGACCTGCTTGAGATTCACTCTCTCCTTGTCTCTCTGCCCCTCCCCTGCTGTAAGTTCTCTCTTTCCCTCAAAAAAAAAAAAAAAAGAAAAAAAAAAAGAAAGAAAAAATAGAAAAGAAAAAAAGAATTAGGCAAGGATAATTTATACAAAATTTGATGTTCTAAACTGTGTATTTTAATAAATTTATTTTACATGGCATAAAGATATGACTTTGTATCATTTGTAATTTAAGCAAGTAATCATCATCAAGTAACTTGTCTGTCAAAATTTTCCATTTTCATTATCTCCCATCTTAATGATCCAATGATAAAATTGGATCTCCAAGGAAATATGAAAATAATTATTTAGACATAATATTATACATAATGCTAAAAAGATAAATATTTAACAATAAATTACAATAATGACATGTTTGTAATACAACTGTAGTCATCTACCTGTCTATGCCATATTGATTACTATCATTAGACTTTCAGAGGGACTGTGCTTCAAAGCAAATAGCTTTGCCTTGTCTAACATCAAACACCTCAGTTTGCATTTTTGAAAACTTATTGAGATTTTGTTGTTTGTCTGAGAAAAATTCAATGAAATCCACCCTGTGGTCAGTTTTTCTATTTCATGTTTGGTTGGCTGAGGGTGATTTAGGTTCTCCTTTAGGAATACTTGTGGTGTGCTAGTATACAGGATGGACAGCCATATGACTCCTTGGCCTTTTCTTTTTCTTCCTTTTTCATTGAATAACATTTTCTGGCAGTAACATTTAAATTAATCTTTAAATATCCTTTATCAAGAAAAATATGCACTTTTAAAACTATTGAACTAATCTGTCGTTAACTCCAAGAACAGTTATGTTTTCAAGTTTGGAGAATGTACCTTCAATGTTTTATTATAAAAGAATAATCTTTAGGCTGAGAATAAAGCTTTACACACTATTAAAATACCCAAGGGGTGCCTGGGTGGCTCAGTCAGTTTAACTTCCGACTTCAGCTCAAATATCAAGGTTTGTGAATTTGAGCCCCACATCAAGTCCTGTGCTGACAGCTCAGAACTGGGAGCCTGCTTCTGATTCTGTGTCTCCCTCTCTCTCTCTGCCCTTCCCCCACTCGCACTCTGTCTTTCTCTTGTCTCTCGAAAATAAATATTAAAATACTCTAATAGTTTTTGTTTATTTTGCTTTGGTCCCCTGTCCATTCTCTGAACAATTATGAATATTGCAGCCTTTGGGGGGATATAATCTGTATAATACAGGAATCATAATGCATTATAGTGTAGTAGTCCACAATAAAAATATGAAAAAATAGCCAGGAGACAAGGAATTAACTCATCATTTTCAGAACTTCATAGGCAAAACAAAATTATGTATTTTAAAGTTTTATTCCTTCAACAATTTTGTTGAATATTTGTGAAACTACAGCTAAGGTTTTAAGATGAATATTGCTAATATAAATACAAACACTAACACTCTGAGGTTTTTATATCTGAATGGGGAAAACAGCTACATAAACCAAAGAACATTTGCTTTCTTTCTTGAAATGTACATTAAATGCTTAAGTTAAATTTTCCTAACATTTTTCTTGTTATCATAACTGAAACTAAAGTTTTCTGGTAGGAACTATCTACATTCAGGAGATCACTTAAGTTTTGATCTTTTAAAAATACTTTTGTATTTATTATGTGACCTTCAAGTGTCCTCACCTTATAACTCAAGTGAGGTAGAAGTTTTCTGTTTTCTGTAGCCCAAAGTGGTGGAAAGAACCTGTGCTCAAGATTTATGCAAACTTAGTTATTAGTTTAAATCTTATAATTTGCTTGTCAAATGAATTTGAGTAAATTCTCTAACCTCATTTAATCTGTTTCTTTATGTAAAAGTGAGCATAATAGTAGTTACCAGTTAGTATCATCAAGCAATGAAGATTGTACATGAAATTACCTAACCCTGTCTCTACCATAGAAAGTGTGTTTAATAGCTGTTTGCCTATATGCCTCTGTCCATTCATTTATTTTTATGTAATAAGGAATCCTATATATTCTAGACACTGTTCTAAGTACTGTGGAAAACATAAATTTGGCATGGTTTTGGTCCTAAAGCACGTAACTTTTATTTTCACTTTTCCTATCTTTACTTAAAATCATCTTACTTCATGATGTAATGTTTTGCACTTATCTTGTTTCCATGTATCACTATTCTCATCTGATCTCCTGTTCCTTTTCCCCATGTCAATGGTCATAGTACATCAATGACATGTATGTAGTCTCTAGCTTAAATGCCTCCAGTATTTTCCTTTACACATGTATTGTTTTTATTACAAAAAGTAAACTTATTGCCTAAAATATAAGTTTTTCAAGATTTAACCCAAAGCCACAACATGAAAATAAATGCATAGTAATTTTCAACCCATTTCCCACATGCTAGTCACTTGAATATTCTAGCTTCCTTGCCTTTCTCATGTTGTCGGGATGTTTGGCCTCCTGAAGATCATGCCGTGTCTCCTCCTAACAGTCTGTTCAAATCCCACGTGTTTCAATGCTTGTTTTTAACCTGTCTCCTTCATCGAATCTAACACCTGATTGATCTTCCCACTTCTGCTGCTTAGAAATATATGTTCTGTTGTCCACACTTGGACTAAATCTGCACCTCATATTATATTTAAGTATTCAAATAGGTTGTGAACTCCTTAAAAGAAAGGATAGACTCTCATAGTCTTGCATCCTTAACAGTTAAAAAGAAAGGGGGGGCTCAGAAAAAAAAAAAAAAACATTGTTATATTTAAAATTTTTTAATGTTTTCCTATTTATTTCTGAGAGAGAGAGAGAGATAGCATGAGCAGGGGAGGGTCAGAGAGAGAGGGAGACACAGAATCCGAAGCAGGCTCCAGGCTCTGAGCTAGCTGTCAGCACAGAGCCCAACGCAGGGCTTGATCCCAGGAATGGTGAGATCATGACCTGAGCCGAAGTCGGACGCCTAACTGACTGAGCCACCGAGGCGCCCCACATTGTTATATTTAATACCCTGCCTGTTACAGAAATAATTTAAGAAATTTTATATGTATATATACTTCAACATAGCAAAATAAAATTTTTAAAAGAAAGGAAAAAAAGATAAATTAAGCTATATTATTTACTAATTGATATAGATTAGAATTTTAATTATTTTGGCTTCAAAATCTTTATGTAATTATTTTGGGTATAAATTATTTGGAAAGAAAGCTACAGAATATGGAAAGGTAGCTGAATCTATAGGATAGGCATGTTTAGTGATGAAATTTGAAATTTTTCCTCTCTTAAAAGTATTAAGGACAAATTAATCACAAAGGAGTTTTGTGACTTTACAGAAAGTTTTATCTGAAATAATAGAACTCAAAATATATGATTATATATTCTATATGTATATGTATTTCTGTATATGCAAATATGTATATAATATATACACTATATTTACAATAATATATGAAAAGAAAAGTCTAATTAATTGAAGGTTTTTTTTTTTTAAAGATTTTTTTAAATGTTTTTTATTTATTTCTAGGAGAGAGAGAGACAGCATGAGCAGGGGAGGGTCAGAGAAAGAGGGAGTCACAGACTGAAACAGGCTCCAGGCTTTGAGCTGGCAGTCAGCACAGAGCCCGACGTGGGGCTCGAACCCACGAACCGCGAGATCATGACCTAAGCGAAAGTCGGACGCTTAACCGACTAAGCCACCCAGGCGCCCCTAATTGAAGGTTTTTTTTTTAAGTGGTTTAGCTTTGCTTTTTGTTCACTTATTTCCATTTGTTTCTTTAGATCTTCACTCTTCTTCAGAGTGCCCTTGCATAACTGACAGGTTGGAGAATTGTAGGGCCTGTTTTGCTTTTTGTCTTTAGTAAAGAATGGTAACTCTTGGCGTAGCTATTAGGACTATGAAGTTACATTACTCAGAACATGAGTGATTCTGTTATGTCTCTGGAAAAACTATTGTAGTTCACTCTGTGTTTTTATCCATGAGTCTTTTGCCTCATGCTGTGAGCACTGGAAGTTTATTATGTACTTGGACTCAAATATATTTAGTTAGTAATTCACACTGAGTACTTTAAAAAAATTAGTAACAAATATATGAAATAATTCATTTCCTGGCCTTGAAATTTTACTGTATAAGGGGAGGGTATATCAGAGTATATGTGTTGGTAAGGTACAGTGAATATAATTCTCAAGAAAGGAAATTACAGTGTTACTGTTCAATTTACTACTACTACAAATGAGAGAAAGGGTGGGGCAACTGAGTGGCTCAGTCGGTTCAGCGTCCAACTCTTGATTTCACCTCTGGTCATAATCTCATGGTTCCTGAGATTGACCTCAGCTTCAGGTCCATGCTGGCAGCAGAGAAGCCTGCTGGAGATTCTCTCTCTCTCTCTCAAAATAAATAGATGTTTTTTTAAAAAGAGACAGAAAGGGTGCTAAAAATGAGCATATTGTGCTTGTTGAGTCACCCTCCGACACTATAATTGGTCACTCCCTTTCTTCCCCAAAGCCTAGGAGAAGCCCTTACATCCATCTCTCCCAGCAGCTACTATGAATTTATCAGAATGGACACTTGTGATGTAACCAATTCACCATTCCTTCATTAAACACCTCTTACAGTTTTTAAGCAAAAAATTTTTTGTAAACTGTAAAGATCATTATTTACCAAGAAATTTCTCCGTAACTTTTAAAGTTTGTATTATTTTATTATAATCCATTTAGTGCCAAATGTAACTCTGCTTTCTGAGAAATCAGCTTGCACAACCTGTTTTTATTTGTTTGTTTTCCTGTGTAAATAGGATTGCATTTCACGCCACTCTCTTCGGGCGCCAAGTTTCTGTGGGTAGGTCTGCTGTTAACATTATTGGTCTCCCTTTGTAGGTTAGGAATTTCTTTTCCCTTGATGCTTTCAGGATTCTTTCCTTATCTCTGAGTTTTGCAGATTTTACTAAGATATGTGTTGGTATTGGGCTGCTTTTGTTGATTTTGTTGATTTTGTGCCTCCTGGAATTGGATGTCTGTGTCCATCCCCAGATCAGGGAAATTTCATCTTCTTTCTACTGCCATTTATTTGTCAGTATATTTATATATTTATTAATTTATACTACCATTATCCTTTAAATATTTCCATTAAAGTTTTTCTTCAGATAATTATCATAAGAATGATTTTAATACACTGAGTAGGTTTGCTATTTTTTATTTCTAGATTAATTTTTAGTGTCTTTCTATTACAAGGATGCTTCCATTAACTTTTTTAAACTTCAAAAGTGGGTTGTTTTGAAACTTGTTCAGGTAAATGAAAACATATAATTGAAATTTGTCTTTCTTTGTAAGACCTGTGCTGGTATTGGTATTCAAAAGCATTCTGTTGGAATAGATAAGATTTCCGGTTTTGACAATCATTGCCCTAGATATTCTTTCCATAAAGTGTATCCATTTTACTCTTTGACAGCTCCTGCCTTTGCTTCCCACACTTTACTGAACATTGTGTATTTGTGATTCCTGATGAGGTCTGTTCTTCTCCAGGACCTTTGCTTCCTGCTGTCTTTGTGTCCAGTATTAGCAGAACAGGCTGTGCGTGAGTTCATCTCCGGCCGTACAGACCCACAGTGCTTCGGAACCACTCATGGTTAACTGCATCTTAAATCCCTTCACAATCACAGAACTCAGTGGAGCAAAAATACTCATCTTAAACCGTATCACTGTCTGGCATACATAAAATCTGCTTAGATTCAGGGAAACTTGTAAGGATTTTTCAAGCCATTTATCTACCTAGATGCCGAATTGTGTCTAAACTACACCTGTAGAAAGGAAACCATAACAAAATTCGTGTGCCACAGCATAAAAATCCATGCATTTACTGTATTACCCTCTGCTACTCTCTCATCGCTCCTTAAGTTTCAACTTATTTCCTTTGTCCAGAATCTTTGTTAACCACACTACCTCAGAAACAGAGCACATTGAGGCATTCGAACAAAACGGAACATATAGGATATGAAGAAAGTAAATAAGTGATTGGTAGAAATCCATTGTTCTCCGAAAACTGCACATTCCCGTAGTGCTGTGTTTGATGTGATTTCCTCAAAGTTTCACTAACTTTAATACTGTAAAAAAGCTGTGAAATACTTCAGTTTATACCCAGTGCAAGAGTTTCATACTATGCCTTTTTAAAAAATGTGCCAGACATAATGCCTGATAGAGTGTTAAGGTCATAGGGAGTGCAACATTGGCTCAGCATGGAGTAGGGAAAGAAGAATGAGGGGCACCTGGATGGCTCAGTCGGTTAAACATCCGGTGAAGCATCACTTCAGCTCAGGTCATGATCTCATGGTCCCTGAGTTCAAGCCCCATGTCAAGCTCTGTGCAGAAAGCTCAGAGCCTGGAGCTGGCTTCAGATTCTGTCTGTCTGCCTGTTTCTGTCTGTCTGTCTCTCTCTGTTCTTTCCTTCTTGTGCTCTCTCTCTCTCTCTCAAAAAGAAGCATTAATTTAAAAAAAAAAGGAAAGAAAGAATGAGAACATGCATATTTGATCATTTAATGCATGTACCATCCAAGTTTTTATTTTTTAAGTGCCTAAACATATTTACACACATTTATTCTTTTGTATCTTGATGGGGATAGTTCATTTAGTAAAGCACTCTACACTTGAAGTGACTTTGGTAACATTGGTTATTGACATTTTAGCTAATAGCATATAAATAAAAGATGACGGGTTGGCCTCATTTCTAAATATTTCCCTGCTCTTCCCATTGCTGGGGAGCAAACCAAAATTAATTATTTAAACATTTTCTATGAGCTTGCTATGTGTAAATAATGATAAAGCTAGAAGTGGGGGAAAAAGGCAAAGATCATTTGATTGTTGAATTTAAATCTAGAAAACTTTTGCAAAATGTGAAGAATGTATCCTTTCTATATCATAAAACAAGTGGTAGAGTAAGAAAAAGGTTCATGTGAAAATGTTTAACAATAAAATTAATAGTAATAAATTCACAAATGGAATGTTATTTCTTAAGGATTAAGTTTTGCATATTTGAATATAGACAAAGTCTTAATAAATATGCTAAACCCTTATAAACTCCAAATATTCTTTTTGGGCTAATGAATCAAAATTTTATTCAACATTATTCATGGGTCTCTTTGAAGAAATTTGACAAAATTTGAATCATGTACCTCCTGGGGCTCCTGGGTGGCTTAGTCGGTTAAGCGTCCGACTTTTGCTTAGGTCATGATCTCGCGGTTCGTGGGTTCGAGCCCCGCGTCGGGCTCTGTGCTGACTGCCAGCTCGGAGCCTGGAGCCTGTTTCAGTCTGTGACTCCCTCTCTCTCTGACCCTCCCCTGCTCACGCGCTCTCTCTCTCCTAGAAATAAATAAAACATTAAAAAAAAAATCATGTACCTCCTTATTCATTGTTGAATTGACTAAAATGGACGTCATATGTCTCTGAGAATTCACCAACCATTTTAACAATTATACATATTAATTTTAACTTCAACTAAATTATATTCACTTTCTCTAAGTTTCCCAAACTGTTTTTGAGTGAAATGATAATATACAATCACCATTGCCTTGAAATTTCCTAGAATAATCCTATTTTATTCTTTACTCCCATGGCTAGAGAAAACGTGACACTGCGTTTTAGCTGGGGTCCAAACCTTAAGGGTCCCAGCAAAGGGGTAAGATGGAGCAGTGTGCAGGCTCTATGACTGGCTGGTCTGCTGATAACTGGTGGGCAAGGGAGTGCCCCTCTCCCTCCCTGGGGTGGGTCCAGAAGTCTAGGTTTTGCTAGGGAAAGTGTTCTCATGGGTGGTAACTCAGTGGAACTTCATACCTAGCTGTTCCCTACTGACTATAAATTAGTTTTATTTGTCACCAGTCCTGTACCATTTCTCTGTTACCAACCCTACACATATTTTTCAGTGATGTATATTCCTTCTCCCAATCCCACTCAAATTCAATAAAATAGGTATCAGTGTTTAAGGTGTAGTATCGGTAAGGAAAGAAAGTTATACAAGGATTATGGAATTCTATAATAATTTTCCAGTCCCCTTATGTGCTGTTGCGTTTACTTTACCATAGTGCATATTAAGGTCATTCTGCTGAAAATTGAAACAGAAGGGTAAAAATTACTAACTCAGAGAAACAGAGAATAAAAGGTGTTTGCGAGGGACTGAGAATAGGTGAAATACGGAGAGGTTGGTTAAAGGGTACAAATTTTGAGGTATAAGATGAATAAGATCTGAGGACCTAATGTAAAACATGATGAGTATAGTTGATTACACTACATCCTGCAGTTGAAATTTTCAAGAGATTAGTATTTAAAATATTCTTACTGAAAAAGAATACACACACACACACACACACACACACAAATGAGGTGATATGATTGTGTGGATGTGTAATTAACTAGATGGGAGAAAATCTTTTCACAGTGTGTATATATATCAAATCACTATGATGAGCAATGAATATCTTACAATTTTATATGTCAATTATGCCTCAGTGAAGCTAAGATTTTTTTATAACACATTTTTAACGCATTTTCTCACTTATTAAGTGAGTATTTTAAAATATTTACATGGGTCAGACACACTTTGGTCCTGGAAATAAATAAGTGAATAGAATATGATCATTCAATAAAACATGGCCTATTTGACTATACAGGATATGTAGAATTTTACCCTATTTGTGAAATTCAGAAAACCATTTTACATTATTTTATTGTAGGCAGATTGGAAGATTCAATGTTGAACATCATTTCAGTTTATTATTGAGAATTATATGTTTATTTTATTTCTTATTTTAATGCACATACAACAGTTGTGGAGTTAAATTAATAATATTAAAGGTGGGATCAATAAAAATAAAAAATATATATATTTATATATCCAGGCCTTATTTAAGTATTTCTTTTGACAATTGGAAATCTTAAGAAATAAATGTACTATTTCAATTTGAAACTTCATGTTTTATTTATTTATTTATTTATTTTTTTCAATGTTTTATTTATTTCTGAGAGAAAGAGAGAGACAGTGTGAGCAGGGGAGGGTCAGAGAGAGAGGGAGACACAGAATCTGAAACAGGCTCCAGGCCCTGAGCTAGCTGTCAGCACAGAGCCTTATGTGGGGCTCAAACTCACAAACCACGAGATCATGACCTGAGCTGAAGTCGGATGCTCAACCGACTGAGCCACCCAGGCACCCCTGAAACTTCATGTTTTAAACATTACTTGAAATTTTTAATATGGTTAAATCCAAACTATGTTAATGCTACTTTCCTAGGGTGCATTCATGGTGATGCATCTTTAAATGAATTCTCTCTTGGGCAATAAAATGAGTATGAATGATGCATCATGTCTCACCCTTACTCTCCTTCTCACATTGAGAGGACTGCATTTCTGTCTTATTTGTATCAGCAAACTCAGAAAATGAGGGAATGATGGATTATGTGTTGAACCTCCACCATGCTCGTGGTGTGTGCATCTGCTCATGTTTAGGACACAAAACTTCTTCGGCTGAAGTTGGATAATTGCATCTGAGGAAAATGGACTGATCTCAGTCCTCTTGCTCTGTAAGTTTGTTAAAATAAAATTAAAAAAAAAGATTGTAAAGCACAGGTGCATGAAATCATGCCTATGGCTTTAAACAAAAGTCTTCAGGTCACTATTTCCAGGAGACACTCGGCTGGATAAATGCATCTCAGAAACAATTAAGTTCCTAAGGAAAATTTAATTCAAGTCCAGCTTTGCCACTTTTTATAAGTGTGGATGAATAATAAACATTCCATTCCTAAAAATTACCTCAGCCACCTTATCCTTAAATCTTACTGCATCTTCCCTCATGACACAACACAGCTTTCCTTGTACGCTGCCTGGGTCTTCTCTGCTCTTGTCTTGATTACAAATTTCAGTTTTCCTTTCCTCTCAGAAAGCTCCACTCAAAATACACTTTCTTCCTGGTGCAATGGTAACAAATTTGACCTCTCACCATTTTTTTGCTCCATCCTGTTTTTCACTTTTTATTTGCCTAATCTATTTTCATCATATGGCCATATATGGCTTAAAACAAACCCTAGGCAGATTTTCATCCATCTTGTCTAATGGGAAATTATCTGGAGCACAAATCTTATGTCCATGTTCACACATGGAGGGAGGGAAGATTATAACTGTCCTGAAACAGGCGTGTATGCTTCTTTGAAAGGGTTTTTATAATTTTGCTGATTATGCATGTGAACATAACCTGTGCATTTGTATGAATACATCTGTATGCATATGTTGTTGGACTGTTGTTTATTTTTGTCATTTAACATTATATTTTTTGTGATCTATGAAGGTTAATACATGTTGATCAATTCATTTTAATTGCTTTGTTATTCCATCTTTAAATATACTGATTTCATATATGCATTTTCTATTTATGGATCTTTATGAGATTTTTAAAATATTTTAGTGTAACAGGAGCACCTTGTGAAAATGTTTTATTCTTTATAAGTTATGGAATTTCTGTAGTGTATATAAGGGAAATTCTGGGATGAAGAACATGCACGTCTTCAGTTGAACAGATGCTTTGTAAATTCCAAAGTGAAATACCATTTCATACTCCCAGTAGCAGTTTTTGAGAATTCCTAAATTTGAGACATATAAGAAACCATATTTTGCATACACTTGATGTTCTCAATAACTTCAAGTTAAGTGCACATCTGGGTCTATTTCTGGAATTTCTAGTGTATTTCGGTGGTCTGTTTTTCTTCCCTTGAATTGGCAGTACCCAAGTTGAATATAGCTTTATAACAAATACCAATATCCGATAAGGTAAACACTACTTTTACTCTTCCAAAAATTTTCATTTCTACCCTTCACTCATTAATATGAGTTTATTTCCATTTGAAACATAAAATAAGTTTAATGAAAATTAGAAAAACATTTCAGTGTCCTGAAAAGGGTGCAATCATACTTGAGAAAACAAAGTTATTTTTTTATAAATATGACTGCAAAGTCTCCTCTTCTATTTTTAAATAATCTTATCTGTCTTCATTTATCATGTTTTTGATATGTTGGCTGTTAAGAAGTTATTTTCATATTTCTCTCTGCTGCTCAGGTTTCTCTAAAGACCCTTTATAAGTTTTAAATTATTGTTCCCTTGCCTTTTCTTTGCCTGAAATGCCACCATTCTGTCATACTCTTCATTTCTTAAAAGCTTAAAGGTTACATAAAGCCCCCATCAAATTTCTGCAAAGCCACCTGATAAACTATTACAGAGTAACATTCCCTCCATCAGATTCCTGGATCATCTTTTCCTCAGATGGAACATATCAGAAGTTCTTCGACCACCCCTATTGAACCCGGAGCTCCCTGCAGCTTCCAAAACTAAGTGCTTCCCTACTCTTCCCTACAGTAGGGATCCTCTACGTAAATCGCCTTACAGGCATCCGGTGTCTGCTCATTTCTTTCAGTTCAAGGGAATTCACCTTTGCAGAGTTAGCCCAGCTAATTTGCAGAGAACCTAGTGAGACAATTCTTCTTTTCCTCACTGGTGGTGTTGTTTAAACATTAGTCACTTCACAGGCTTCATGATATTTCCCTGCATTCATATACTAGGTATGTGGTGTGCTGAATATTATGTTTTAAATTGACTTACTATCTCTACTTAAACCTATTTTTAAAGAAAGATTTAAACTGATACAGTAAGTTGGAAACTAGTCTCACCTGCCAAAAGATAACAGGAAAGATATGGTCATTTTCTTCTGTCAGAAGATGACAGAAAAAGTGAACACAATAGCAGTGACAACGACAAAAAATGAAGTTATTACATCTCAACTAGAGCGACACTGTTTAGCTGAAAGGATCATACAATGTTAAAACATGCAGTTCTTTTTTTTTTAACAGAAAAGAATTTTTTTTTCATTTTGTTACAGAAAGTAATTTGAGCAATTATGAAAAAAATAAATTGCTCCGTTTTGCTCCCAATTTTTAGATTAAATAGGAACAGTTAGCCTTTTAGTTTAGGAAAATAGCCAAATGTAAACAGGGCATGAATGTATCTGGTAGGGAGCACTAATGCACTGTTAAAGTGCAAAATTCTGCAGATTGCGATAGAACATGCATTAATTTCACCTTAGTACTGTATCTTAGAAGTAACACAGTAAATAAGCACTTTGTAGTTTATCATTAAATCTGCATAATGTTTCAAATGAATTTTGATATGCGGACTTTCACAAATTCAATAAAAATTTTAAAGTGTTTTAAATAATTAGGTGATTTTTATTATTGCTTTTTTTCCTATCCACCCTAGCCTACCGTTTCTAAAGTACTATGTAGAATAATAAATAAGTGAATAAGCAAAAAAGTAAATAAATATTGAAGGGTCACCTTGGCTATTAATATATTCAGTTATTCTTAGAACTTAAACACTGACATGCTTTTAAACAATTTTGTTTTGTATTTGTCTAGTTAAACTCCCCATCTGTACTATTTTGGTTGTAAAATGGGTGTTTTCATACAACTTAAATGCAGTTTGCAAAGGGCAGTAATTTACAATATGGCCAAGGCCTTTTCAGATCATCAGGTTAAGGTCTAAATTAAGTATCCTGGCTAGAATATAGCTCTCCAGATCTCTGAAGAAAATGCAGCAAAAAATAATAACTTTGTGAAATGCAATCAGAAAGCAGCTTATACATTGGGAGAATCTGGAATCGAGTCTCGGTGTAAAGTTTGGAGGAAGCACTGGCTGCCACACTGAGGAGACAGGGATGGGAACACAGCAGTGAGCTCTGTGCAGCTGGCTGGCATCCTGCCCCAAGGACAGGTATTCATAAGTACAGGGGAGGAAAAATAATTTTCCACCTACTCTTCTGAGTTCTTGGCTGAGGCCCCTTTAGTAAAGGACAGATTAACAACAACAAACAACAACAGCATCCAATAGGCAGAAATTTATTAACATGTATGATGATCCATACATAGTAGATAACCAGGGAAAAGTGAATAACCAAAAAAATGGCATAGAATTCAGATTTAAATGCCATTTTAATAGGGAAAGGGGAAAGGAATATGAACCTCTTAGAGGAGAGAAAATAATTTTTTAAAAAAGATGAATGGGCCCTTAGAAGAATAAATGGGGGGTGTGATCATTGGTGGCAATGTGTGTCTGGGTGTGGTATCAACTTCTGTTCTCCTTTTATGTTAGAGGAGTCCATCCTCCCTTCTTGATGATACTCCCAGAGGGAGTATTTATGACAAGGGAGTTTAGTAGGAGGATCTGTCCTTAGGTAAATGAGAGGAATTCAGTGAAAGCCTATCCTTGCATTTGCTGGTTTTAAATGCCTAAACTCGTTGTAGCTGTATGCTAAGGTGGCATAGTTTGATGTGGCATATTTTGCAATCCTTCATTAGAAAGAGTGATTTCTAGGTTTGGTTACAGCAAAATTAATACAACAAATAATCTTTTATTTTTAAAAAATTTTAATGTTTATTATGTGTGTGTGGGTGGGGGAGCAGAGAGAGAGGGAGAGAAAGGTTCCAAAGCAGGTGGAGATCAAACTCACAAAATGTGAGATCATGACCTGAGCGAAAATTGGATGCTCAACGGGCTGAGATAACCAGACACACCCAATAAATAATCTTTTAAATGATTTTATGTTATACCTGCGAACATAGGGATCAATCTTATTATGCAAGGGGAGCATTTAGTTTCTTTCCTTTACTCTCTGTAAAATTATTTTGTTACTGCATAGGGAGCCATTTTTCCATCACTCTGTCTCACTTCTATTCCTTTCAAATATATTAAGCAATTAGATTTTTGTTTTCAATTCCAAATTACTAAGTAAAAGAAATGAAGGACAATAAAGCACAACTTTTAAAAGCCAGGAGTCAGATGGGGGTTGAAAGTAAGTGGGTTCTACAACATAGCTTCTTATGTTATACAAATTACTATTTTTTCACTTGTTTTCTAAAAACAATGGGGTATTAAGTTACATTTCCAAATCCTATAGTATCCATTTTTCAGCATTTTACTGATTTTTTTAATCAGTAAAGGCAAAATATCATCTTTTTCATAAATTCTTAAATTATATAATTTTTTCATAAAAATATATTCACTAACATATGGCAGGGTAAGGAAGGAAAAGCTTTAAGAATCTATCTATCTATCTATCTATATATGTATATATATATATATTTGATAAGTTACTATACATTGTGTTATTTAATCTTTCCAATACGTTTCAAAGGTGGGTCAATTTACTGTCAATTTGTAGATAAGGAAATGACTCAAATTCATCTTTAGAGTGACATAGTGTATGGCAAGAACAGTGTCAAAATTTAAAACTTCATGAATGTTATCCTCTGAACTTCTTGAAGAACACACACCTCAGAAGTGAAGGAAGAGGAACAAATTCATATATTCAGATCTTTTTGAATGTCTGCTGAATGAAAGACAGTATCATTGGACAAATGGCAGCCACAGAATATTTGTTCAATGAATGATTTGCACACCTATTTTTCTACTTGAATGAATTATAACAATGAACATCTCAAAGTCCCTGTTCTCCTATAGAGGAAGTGCCCAGAAAAAAAAATACACAACAGATGAATATTTAATTTACTGCTAAGTGGAGAAAGGACAAATGGACCAGGGAGAGGGAAATAATGAAGATAGAGTGGTAAATTATGCTATTTCCTATGACACAGTTACAGAATGCCTGGCTCGGAAAAAAATGAAATTTAAATAGAAAACAAACGTCAGTGTTCTGTGGAACTCTGCCTCTCCTATTTCTCTGTCTTCACTTGACATTCAGTCTCTCTGATCCTGCTCCCACTCCCTGACCCAGAACATGATAGTCAAGTTCTTTCCTCTCTGACTGAAATACTTACCTTGGTGGAGACATAGCTTCCCTCTTCATGCCCTTGTAGACATTACTTAATACTTGGATTTCTGGGGCATTGTGGGTGGCTCAGTTGGTTGAGCTTCCGACTCTTGATTTCGGCTCAGGTCAGGATCGCACAGTTCATAGGCTGGAGCCCCACTTGGGCTCTGCGCTGATGGTGTGGAGCCTATATTGGATTCTCCCTCTCTCTCTGCCCCTCCTCTAAACACATCACTATGAACAAACAAACAAACAGGCAGAAAACTTGTATTTCCAATTAGGTTTTAACAGGATACCCTGTCTCAATGGCAACATATGCTGTCATTATCCTCCTTTCTTATAGTATTTAGCTTCTCACTACTGTCTCACTTACCGTATGTTTTATTTATTTTTGCCTGTTCTTTGTGTCCAGCTCGAGAATGCATCCCATAAAGGCAGGAATTTATGTTTGTTTTCCCTGCTACATGAATAAATTCTAGAAATATGCCTTGTGTGTAGAAAGTGTTACCTAATTTTTGTAAGATATATAAATAAATCTGATAGTTATGCTTTGTGGATATGTTCCTCAAAACTAAGCAATAGAGGCAATAATTAAGCAGAAGTTGGAAACCTTTAAAGTAATCTTGTTATGGCATGATAAATGCTGGCAATGAGAACAGATACAGATATATGTGAAAAATATTAGATATAAAGATAGAATTACATGCCCCACCAAAAGGGATATAGGATCTAAGCATCAGAAGCCGTTTGTTTATGTATTTATTTATGTATGTATGTTTTTATGTATGTATGTATCTTTGTATTTTTAGCTATAATGACTTAAAACATTGTATCACTATCAATAGAATTCAGGGCACAATGATGGCATTACAATTAGAGATATGTCTTTGAATACTGTTGTTTCAAAAAGCTGCTATTGTGAGCTACAAAATATCATCTTGTCCATCAAGAACATGAAACAGCAACGACTTTGTCAATTCACAAATGGAAAAAAATATATATATCTGGCCTTATATAACATTCTTTTGAATTAAATATAATTCCACCCATTCTCACTTTGTTTCCTAAATGGGTTTGTACCTGTGTGGGTTATATGCTTTCTACATACATTCATGCATCCATAGAGTAACAAATATTTATTGAATTATTTAATGAAGCTCACTCATGGATATAACAGTAATGAGCTAAATGGTACCATCATGATTCCAAAGTATCCCCTTTCCTGAATTAAAATAAAACTTAATTTGTTTTAGCTGTATTAGCAAACCACCAGCACAATGCCTAGTGTGGAGTAAGTATTCACTAAAAGTGCTTATTAATCTTTTTGTATCATTTATAGCATACCTTACTGTGTTTGTAGCTAAGATGACTATACAAAGTGTCAGCAAAAGAGTTCATAATCTTACTGTGAATGTAAAAGAGGATAAACAATTTTTCCTCTACCCGATGAGTTCTTGGTTAAGGATCCAGTAATAAAAACAGATTAATAGCAGAACAAAACAAAACAGAAGTTTATTAACATGTATACCCCATGCATATGCGGGAGATTCCCAGGGAACAGTGAGTCACCCAAAAAGATAGCTTAGAATTCAGACTTAAATAGGGAAAGGGGAGTGGAATGTAAGTTTCTTAGGGGAGAGGAAATTATTTTTAGGAAAGATAAATGGGCCTTTAGAAGAATAGATGGGAGGTTGATAGCTTGTGACCAAGGTGTCTGGGTGTGATGCTGACTTCTCTCTGTGACAAAAGTCGATTTTCCCTGGTTGAGGAAGTACCTGGGGATGGCATTAATGACAAAGGAGTTTCTTCTGGAGGGTCTCTCTTTAGGCAGATGAGAGTAGTTCAGAGAAATCTTCCTTTACTATCTATTTTCAAGTGCCTACAGCTAAAAATAATCAGTATGTCAAAGTAGTCCATTTTGGGGTGGCATATTCTGCTACCTCTTCATAACCTAAGACAAGAAACAACCACAAAACAACAGAAAAGAGAGTGCAACATATATCACCTCCACAAGTCTCGTCAGGTAACAATGGCTAGTCAATAATCTTATTTTCTTACCACTGGTACTGGAAAAAAGCTGATTTGTAGAATGTTAAACAAAAGGAGATAGTGCCACTAGTCCACTTCTATCTTCATTGTCTGTCTCTGGTGGAAAGTCATCTATTATTCATGACCTATATGTGTACCCATCCAAGGCTAGTATGAGTAACAATGGACAAAGCATTCACCTCTTCTGACCTATGTTCTCCCATATGGTCCCTCCTGAGATTCACCAGAGGGAGAGTTGTAAGATCAGGAGAAGGCCTCCGTGGACCCCCTCTCCAGCACTGATGGAAATATCGTCTCATATTGGCGCCACTTCATGATGACTTTTCAGGCTTCTTCTTACGTCCCTTCTCGTCGTCGTTGGATGTTGAGCAGGCCTGCATTTTCTCTCTGCCCCCAATTTGTTACATCAAAAGTGTGCCTCACTTTTTATTTTCCTTTTAAAACCTCAACAATTCAGAGAGTTGAAGTCCAATTATTGGCCCAATGGCTTGGTCTTTATTTAGGCAGTCAAGATTAAGTTATGCTAGGAATAAAAAACTTCTTTTGGTTAGAATATATTGATCTTTAAAAGGTCGTCTGTGTTGGATTTATTTAAAGCACAACATTCTAAAGGAAAACATACTTGTAATAAATGTCTTCTTTTTCTTATTTCCAAAAGTGAGAAAACCCTAAGCAGAACACTTTTCTTAAGAGTTAGAACATTTTATATCAAAACAGGCGCCTGAGTGGCTCAGTCGGTTGAGCGTCCAACTTTGGCTTAGGTCATGATCTCATGGTTAGTGATTTCAAGCCCCGTGTGGGGCTCTGTGCTGACAGCTCAGAGCCTGGAGCCTGCTTTGGATTCTGTGTTTCCCTCTTCTGTTCCTCCCCCATTCACACTTTTTCTCTCTCAAAAATAAGTAAAGTTTAAAAAAGTGTTTTTGAAAAGAAAATTTTGTGTCAAAACAAATTTGATTAAAATATATATACCTTAATCTGGTAAAATGCAACTAAAGTTGTCAAAGTGGGGAAAAAAGATTTTCAAGGGAGTATTTTGAAATTAGTTTGCAGGATGGTTCATAACCCCTGGTGCTTTCCAATCAATCGTGAAGGCCATGGAAGCCATACTTTCTTCTCCTTAATTCTCATTTTGTTTTTCTACATGTTGTTAGAATACACATCAGTGCCCCTTACTCTTTCGCTTATTCTCTTATTATTCTTTAAGCATGGTTTCCTTCTTGATTTAAGTAGTGTGGGCTCTGCGCTTTCCCACTTAAAGCCCCCACCTGTGTTTCTGGTGAAGTTTTCCTTCAAGATTTTCCTCTTTCTCCTTCTACGTGTGTGTGGAAGTGCTTGCCAATGGCCTCCTCATGCTTGCAAATCTTAATGTCAGTGATGCTTATAATTGTCTATGTTGTTCTAGCCCTTAGTGTTCATAGATCTCTGAGTGAGCAAAAGACTTTTCAGCCTCTTTCACAATTGTGTTAATGGCTAAGTTTTTATTATTGTTTATTATTATTAAACCAATTGGGGATCTGAGAATTGAGTTACTTTCATGTTAGCAACCTAAATCTAAGTCTATGCCTCAATAAATGTCAAAAGCTATGAATTGACTTTTCAGCCAATTAGATACTGAAGAACTATTTCCTGTACAAAAGCATATTATTTTAAGATGCATAAAGTATGTCAACAAAGCTAGGAATGACTATTGGACCACTGAAAAATCTCCCTCTACATGTCCACGTTTTTATAGAACTTTTATTCATTTGAGAATGTGTTTCTCTTTTAATGCCTATTCAAGTTTCTTTTTTGTCAGGCTTGGCTAGAATGCTCTTCTCTTTCCTATCTCAGGAGGCAGCCCATTGGACTCAGATATCTTTCATCATTCTTGAAATTCAGTTGCTGGCTGCTTCTTTTCCAGGCTGTAAAAACTGACTATGGCATTTTCCATAAACCAACTGGAAAAAAAAATCCATTCCAAATGGACATTTTTCTTAAGTGGCAAAATTTAACGACTACCAAGTTGGAAAATGCCTTTGAGAATTAAGTGTCATAGATAGGGAGACGTTTAAATTGCCATGGTAAGTGGACTTTGCTGTATTGTTTTCAATCTCTCTGAACATTAGTAGCTGTTTAGAGACTCATTTTCTGGGAACAGAAAATAAAACGCCTTTCTGTTTTGTAAAGTTCAAAACATATAATTTGAACCCTTCAGACATTTTGTCTTTAAATGAGATTTTGATCATATCTTTGAAAATTAATTCCAATATCAATACTCATATAGCCCTTATGTAGATGACCGCTAGCTAAGAGGTAGAAAATAAAGTTTTAAAATGAGTATTTTTACCATTTAAAATCAAACGGGCACTCTAACATCCTACTTTCTTACTCCCATATTGCTATTATGTAAGTAATGTAATATTCATTTGAGAGCTGAGGAAACTGGGGCAGAGAAAGGCTAAGTGACTTGCCCTCGGATGCACAGAATACAATGGCCAGGCTGGGATTGCAACTCGGCACATAAATCTGAGACTTCATTTAGTTGATTGTCCTCCATCCCTTGTCTGAGTAAATAACAGACAGTTGTAGTGTTAAATCTAACATGATAAACACTTAATGAACAGTGACACCAATGTGATTTACCATTTCTCCAAGAATATAAGCTATTCCCATTGAGCAGGTTAAGAGGTTTTGGAGCCAAGATTCAATTTTTATGGTTACAAAGCTGTTGCTTTTTGCTACTTAACTGTACCAAATACCAGCTCCATAATCAGAAATTAAAACAATTTACCAAATTATCTAGCTTACTTTCTAGGAGACATTTGTTTTATATTCATATTTCCCATAACAGGGAATATAGGCGACAGGGCTGAGCAGAAATTAGATGCTAATTTTATATTTTGATTTTAAGGAATCAAATTAGTGAGTGAGGTAAACAAATAATTTGCCACTTCCAGTCTATGTGCTTGCATCTCTGCATTATATCCAGTGTTTATGTGAATAGTAGTATAAAATTGTCCAATATGATATTTAAAAAACAGCTATAGCAGCTATATCACTCCCAATGTAAAATTGGGTTCTCTTTCCAGCTGTATCATCAAATTGACAATTTAGTGGCAGAATCTGGACTGGAGAGAAAAAGTTCTCAATACCCACAATTGAACTAACTTTCTAATGTTCTTAAGCATTTGTGCAAAGTTTGAGAGTCATTTCTCTACTTTTGGTAAAACTGAGATTTTAAAAAGCTTTGTTGCACTGCTTACCTCCATGCATCTCAGTTCTTATGGCCGTTTTTAAGTTGTTCAGACTCCCTCCCTTTTAGGGTCATGAGCACACAAACATGTAGTGGGGTCACTTGGTCATCCTTTTAGACAATATTTCTCCCTTACAAGACAAAAACAGGGAGTTCCATCAATAAATAGCTTCTATTTCTACCCTTAATTTAACCAACACCAACTTAAAACAATTACCTTATGCATCGTAGTCTTTCTTTACATCTTCTTTTCTTCCTCTGTTCTCATAAATATTTGTGGAGGTTTCATGTTCTTTAGCCTGTCTATCCAGAAAAATACTATGCCTAACAGAGACCCTCCTGTTTCCACCCCCAGTTTTAGAAAATTAATAATACAACCTCACTGAAAGAGGCCAAAGACTATTGTGGTTGGCAAGAAGATAGTTCTACATACATGCAGACATACATTCTAGGTCCCACACAGTGAAATCCAAATGGAGCAAGTTCATGGTCGTGGAGCTTCTGAACAAGTGTTCTGTGAAGGAAGGAAGTGCGTCTTTGAGCCACATGTCCCCAATCCAGGTACCTCTGGACTTGGACTACAACACAGCCCCCTCCAGTTTTGCATATGCTGATGTGAGTGTGAATACTAGTGTCACAGGACCAAGAACTATTCTCATTGGATTAGACTAACTATAATGTGTGTCTGTCATCCCCACTCTCGGGAGCCTAGCTTGGCTCTTCTGTCGTTGTCACTAGTTTTCAGCCACCACCTCACTGAGAATGCACAGCTCATCTCTGGATCGCAGCTTTGTCACCTCAACTATTGGCCCTGTGTTAAGGGTCCTCATTTCTTTTCTGTTTTCTAGCTCATATCTTGTGCGTACACTTGCACTGGCCCCTGATTAATAGCCCAACACTGGTCTCCAGACTCTCATCTGAAATCCCTTTTCTTTGTTTTTATTTCGCCCTCAAACATGCTCTGTACTCATTTTCTCCACTTCCTCATGTTCAGTCTTCTCCTTAGCACAAAATCTCTTTGAACACACTCCGTAGATTTTCATCATTTTAGTTCCATGTTAGGAGTTTCTTCCTTTGTGAGGCATTCTCTATTCACCGCTAAGATCTTTCTATCACTTTTAAAGGAGTCTCCTTCAATATATCACCATATCATCAAGATAATATGTCTATTATCCTCATAGCATCTATTACTTTAATATTATATTACTTATATATCTATTATATTCTTGTATTTCTTTTATTGTCATCCCCTTCTGTGAGGCAAGGGAATAATAGCAGATGGTCTCTGCTACTCTAGTTAATTTCTCTCACATTCCATGCAGCTCAGTAGATTTCACCAGAATTCCCCAGGGCTGGATTATTAGTGATGAACCATGGTTAGGTCAGTCCATATTAATTCATTCTTCTCTAGTATGTGTGAGTGTGTGTGTGTGTGTGTGTGTGTGTGTGTGTGTTATGTTATTAAATTTACTGAACACAATAACCATTTCTGAAAATCAGATTTTCCACATTTTGAAGAAAAATATTGAAAAATTCACAAGATCTATTAGCTAATGCATCTTTCATTTGACCTCATAAAATCATACTGGGCATTTTACTCATATTATCAGGATTTTGAAAGTATGTTTCTTTGTAAATAAAGTGAAAAGTCCAAATTTAAATAAAGTCCTTTCCTGAATTACAGACCAACACAAGGAAGTGCATTTACTTTAATGTGAGTGTTGATAGCTATCTTGATCCAAGAGGACTGAGGACTTCTTTGGTATTAACTAAGGAAAGATCGGATCTTATAAGTTATTTGATCCTAATAAATGTTTTGTAGACCTGAAATATAGTATGGAAAACTAAGATGAAATAGGTCCTAATTACTTAGGTGGAGTGTACACAACCTTGAAAACCAAAAGGATTGCAAAGAACATACTGCAAAGTAGGATGTTGAATTCATCTTGCAGGGGAAGGCAGAGAGGACTCAGCCAGAGTGACACCTCTGTGCGGTAATGTTTTCTCTCAGGAAATCATGATCGTCTCTCTTTCTTCGGAAATCCATTTTACTGATCTGAGAAAATAAGTATCTCTGCAAGCGTACATTTGTTTGATAGATTACTTTAGAATGATGATACCATTTAGTGAAACAATTTTCTGTTTTGTTTATAGAATTCTCAGAATGCCTAGAGAACCAAGATATTTCAGAATATTTTTAATACTTGAAAATGGACCAACACTTAACATTTTAGACAAAGGCTATAAAAGTTTCAAATCTAGGGTAAGTTTACTAGGAGAGTACATTGTTATTCTTGTTTGCTAGTACTACTTCTGTAATGTAACAACTTCTGAAACGTTTTGTGATCCTAAAAATATTGTAGGTCTGTGAGGTTTAAGAAAAAAATGCAGTGTTTTTTTTTTTAATGTTTATTCATTTATTTTGAGAGGGAGAGAGAGAGCAAGAGCCCGTGTGTGATAGTGGAGGAGAGGCAGAGAGACAGGAAGAGACTGAATCCCAAGCAGGCTCTGTGTTGTCCGCCCAGAACCCGATGCAGGGCTTAATCACATGGACTCTGAGATCATGATCTGAGCCAAAACCAAGAGTCAGACACTTACGCAACTGAGCCACCTGGGTGCCACCCCCAAAATGAACTTTTTAATGCAAATTCTGTACTAGTCTTTTTGCAGTTTGGATACTCTATAAAGTATTTGAAGAAGGTTTATAAAGTAATAGCGTTGGGCTCATCTTTAAGAAAACACCATTGAATTTCTTGAGATGATTAAAAATAGCTTTTGTTAAATAACAGATTTTTGAGGGTTATTAACAATGTTTCCTCTTACCCCTTTGTTATCCCATTTGCTTTCCAAAATTGTTAGTGGCATTTGATATATGTACAGAATTTCTATTGCTTTACAAAAAATATTATTGCTCAAAAGACCATTTTCTCTGTAATTTGTGTTTGTTTTATCTCAGGGACTTAACTAAGTTCTCATTCCTTTTATGCCTAATGTGCTCTAAGGCACATTAATCTCACCTTCCCTCATTCATGTCTTAGTAGAATTTGTAGAGAGAGAATATTCTAAAAAAGAACATTGCTTTACTATGAGATGAAAAGCAATGCTGAGCTAAGTAGTCACAGCATTTGTGCCTTTTCCCAGACAGGCTGTAAGAGGAACAGTTCCTACCGGCCAGTCAGGTATAGCCAGGCTTCTGCTCTCTCCAGCTCTCTTCCGACATCTATGTGCTTCCTTTTCTTAAGCCCTTTCTTAGTCTTCCCTTCAGTGGTGGTGATCCCGAGAGTTCCCTTCATCTTCTTCTTATAATACACTTTCTATTTGGTAGTCATAACTGTTGTTAGAAATATAAACTCTCCACTGCAATCCTTACGAAAGTAACGTCCCCTGGTGTGCTGTCACCTGTTATAACACATAGTACAGAGCAGTTAATATGTTGTGTATCTCCGCTCTAAATAGGAATCTCAGTAAGGACGAAAGATTTTGGCTAGTTTCAAGGAATCATGAAATATTAACCTTAATAAAAATGACAGTAAGCAATGAAGTAATTCTTTATATCATGAAATACTTTGCTCTTGGTTATCTAGTATTAGCATTTCTAATTCATTTAAAATTCTGCATAAGGCATAAAAGGATGTTTACTAGATGAAGCATAATACTCTTCATTAAAAAATAAAGCAAAATATTTAACGCTCAATATTTTTCAATATAATTTCAAAATAATTTCAAGTTACAGCTCTAAAATTAAAACACATTTAGGAAAAACCAACAAAATGTTTGGATATTAGCATTTATCAATATACAGTTCCACATTTTACTTAGTGTAGGATTGGTTCAATGAACACTGTAACTTATACTCTTATGTTACATGTTTTATATAACATACATGGGTATCCCTCAGATATGTTGCAGGTTCCCTTCCAGACCATAACAATAAAGCAAATATTTTGATAAAGGGAATCAACTAAAGTTTTTGGTTTCCCAATGCATATAAAAGTTATGCTTATACTACTATACTGTAGTCTATTAAGTGTGCATTAACATTATATCTAAGAGAACAAGGTACATACCTCAGTGAAAAAATACTTTACTGCTACAACATGTTAAACATCATCTGAGCTTACACTGAGTTGTGATCTTTTTGCTGGTGAAGGGATTAGAGGTTGATCGCAGCTCACTGCTTCTGGTGGCTGTTGCTGAAGGAAAGAGTAGCTGTGACAATTTCTTAACACTAGGCAATGCTAAATATTGTTGCATCAGTTGACTCTTCCTTTCACAAATGATTTCTCTATAGCATGCAGTGTTATTTGATGGCACTTTATCTACAGTAAAACTTCTTTCACGATTGGAGTCGATCTGGGGCGCCTGGGTGGCTTAGTTGGTTAAGCATCCGACATTCACTTAGGTCATGATCTCGCGTTTCATGGGTTCGAGCCCCGCATCGGGCTCTGTGCTGACTGCCAGCTCAGAGCTTGGAGCCTGTTTCAGAGTCGGTGACTCCCTCTCTCTGACCCTCCCCTGCTCACGCTCTCTCTCTCTCTCTCTCTCTCTCCTAGAAATAAATAAAACATTAAAAAAAAAAAACAATTGAAGTCAATCCTCACAAACCCTGCTACTGCTCTATCAACTAAGTTTCTGGAATATTCTCACTTTTTTTTTTTGTCATTTCAAGAATCTTCACAGCATCTTCACCAGGAATAGATTCCATCTCAAGAAACCACTTTCTTTGTCCATCCATAAACATGAGAAGCAACCCCTCATTTGTTCAAGTTTGATCATGAGGTTGCAGCGATTCAGTCCCTGAATAAATCTGTGTTCACTTGCTTTTCCTACCACATTGGCAGTTTTTTCCTCTGCTGCAGTCTGGAACTTCTCAAAGTCATCCAGGAGAGTTGGAAGTCACTTCTTCCAAGCTCCTGTTTGTGTTGTTTTGACCTCTTCTCATGAATCATGAATGTTCTTTATGGCATTTAGAATAGTGAATCCTTTCTGGGTTTTCCATTTATTTTGCCCAGAACTATCAGAAGAATCACTATCTACGGCACCTAGCCTTATGAAATGTATTTCTACTTGGAAGTCAGAGTTACTTATTGATCCATGGACTGCAGAATGGATCAGGCATGAAAACAACATTAATCTGGTTGTACACATCTTCATCAGAGCACTAGGATGACCATGTGTATTGGCAGTGAGTAGTAATATTTGGAAAATAATCTTTCCGTGAGCAATAGTTCTCAACAGTAGACTTAAAATAGTCCCTAAACCATGTTGTAAACAGATATGCCATCATCCAGGCTTTATTGTTCAATTTGTAGAGCATTTGCAGAGTGGATTTAACATAATTCTTTAGGGCCCTACGACTTTTGGAATGGTAAATGAGCATTGGTTTCAACTTGAAGTCATCAGCTGTATTAGTCCCTAACGGGATGGTCCTCTGAAGCTTTTGAAGCCAGACTTTGACTTCTCCTTTGAACCTTTTGAAGCCAGACTTTGACTTCTCCTCTTTAGATATGAAAGTCCTAGATAGTATCTTCTTCCAATAGAAGCCTATTCCATCTACATTGAAAATCTTTAGTTGAGTGTAGTTTTATGAATTATCTTAGGCCTGGATAACTTGCCACAGCTTCTACATCAGACGTGGCTGTTCACCTTACAGACTTTTGTGGGTTGGGAAATGTCCTTTTTATTTACATCTCTTCACCTAACTTCTGCTGGCTCCAGCTTTTCTTCTCCAGCTTTCTCACTTGTCTCAACTCTCATAGAATTGAAGAGAGTTAGGGCATTTCTCTGGATTAGGAATTGGCTTAAACGAATGTTGTGGCTAGTTTGATTTTTTCTTTTTTTAATCCAGACCACTAAGACTTTCGCCATTATCAATAAGAAGGCTGTTTCACTTTCTTATCCCTTGTGTGTTTGCGAGAGTAGCACTCTACATTTCCCTCAAGAACTATTTCTTTTTATTCACATCTTGGCTAATTGGCCCAAGAAAACAAGGCTTTGTCACTAAACTTAATCATTTCTACCTTTTGATTTAAAGTGAGACATGCAACTCTTCCTTTCACTTGAATACTTAGAGGCCATTGCAGGGTTTTTTGTTCATTTGCTAAGTTTGTATTTCAGTTCCAGTTAGTTAACAACAAATGTAGCATCAGTTTCGGGACTATAATACAGTGATTCAACACCTCCATACAATATCTGGTGTTCATCACACCAAGTCATTGTAGGGTTTTTTAATCGGCCTAATTTCAGTATTGTTGTGTCTTGGGTAAAAGGCAGGTCTGAAGAGAAGGAGAGAGAGAGGGAATGGCCACTTGGTGCAACAGTCAGAAATATGCAATTATCAATTAAGCCATCATCTTATATGGGTGTGGTTCATGGTGACAAAATAATTGTTAATAACATCAAAGATCACTGGTCACAGATCACTATAGCACATATAATTGTAATGAACGTTTGAAACACTGGGATAATTACTAAAATGTGAAATACAGATTCAAAATGAACAAATGCTGTTAGAAAAAGCACCAGTTGACTTGCTTACCCCAGGGATGCCATAAATATTCAATTTGTGAATAACACAGAATCTGCAAAGCACCATACAATGAAGCCCCTTGCAATGTGATATACCTGTATTTTATGTTACTTGACAGGTAATTGTAATTCTTTACCAATGTTGTTTTTATTTTGGTATATTTATTCAGCATTATTTCCATTGTATTAATTGTTTAATGGACATGCACAATAAGAGAAATCTGATGAAACCTAAAAACACTAACCTAAGAAAACGTACTGCTTTGGAGAAAGTTATATTTTATAGAAATTATGTTTTTTATCCTTCAGGTAATAAATATGTTATTCTAAAAATTGTATACCTAGTACATGTTCTTTGACTTTTCTTAACCATACTTCTTGGTTGTGTGAGGCAGAAAATAACATACTAACTTTATGAAAGCATTAACTTTGAACCTAGACTTATACATGATCAAGGAATACCATCTCCTCTTTCCCAAAATGGATTTCTGCATATATCAATATGTTATCTAATATTATATAATAGTGTAGTACAGCATAATGTTTTGTGTTTTTTTACAGATCAATTTTATTTTGAGAACTCACTGAAATACAACTAAACTAAATAACCAACAACATCCTAAGTAAAAGCATTAACCAAATAGCAAATCTATATAATTCTAAATGAAAGTGTATTTTCTTCCCATACATTCTTTCAAATGACTTACCTTTTATTAAAACCTATACACTGAGCCACTGATATCCTGTATTTTTAGATAAAGGTGTAGAAATGTCTTGGGATACAGTTGGTCTCTGTCTGCACCAAAAAACAGGTGACACTTATTCCAAGAGTAAATAGGATGTGGATCGAATTTTAAGTCGTAGACACCTGGGTGTAGGGCTGCGCCGTCATCAGACGCTCTCGAGAGGAAAAGTTGTTAGAATTGGGCAAATATAACTGAAAATAATATGCATCTTAGAAATACCACAGTTAGGTGAACAGCTCTAAAATTCAGCATCGATGATGTGATAGGAGGCATTTTGTAAGATTTTAATTGAATTGTTTAATTTTAATTACACAACAATAGTTCTTTGAAAACTTGACTACCCATTTGTAGGTATGTTATGTTTTTTGATTTAAATTTAAAAAAAAACATTGGTTTTAGTTTTGAATGCTTCTTTTCTTTCTTTCTTTCTTTTCCTTTCCTTTTTTTTTCAGATGACCCGAGAACAATACATACTAGCAACACAACAAAACAACCTACCGAGGGCTGAGAATGCACAACTTTACCCAGTGGGGATTTATGGATGGCGAAAGAGGTGCTTATACTTCTTTGTCCTTCTGCTGTTGGTTACCATGATAGTTAACTTAGCCATGACAATATGGATATTGAAAGTGATGAATTTCACCGTGGTAAGTACAACCGTGATTTTATACTTACTGCTCTTGGTTCAATGATGATACAGCAGTGTTCTTTTTATGTTTTAATTGTATTTTATTTATCTTAATCTTTACAAGTATGTGTCTTGAAATTCCAAAGAGTGTCATGTATTATTTTAAGACTGCATTCAGTATGTATTCATGACACATGTATGATATTACTACCTGCCATTTAAGTATGGGAATTTGAGATCATGAGATAGCACAAGACATAGATTCATTAGCAAGTTAGAAAACTTTTAACCTGTAACCTTGAACTATTGCTTACTCAACCTGGTAATGTAGGAAATTAGTTGTTTTTTAAAGATGATATTTCATATTAAAATTAATAGTAGATATCACAAGTACCTTTAAAATACTTTGCATGGAGTATTTACCTCCCTCTCTAAACTCTCTGTATAACATACTGCATGATCAAATATAAACCCTGGAATTTCTCCTAGCCACATGGACAATATCTATTATTGTCAACAAATGCTGATCTCATTTTTTGGAGCACAGCCATCGTAAATATAAAACCAGAAATTAAACCACTCTTTCATGAAAAGTAATACTATAAAATAATTGTGTAACTCATTGATGAATTTTGCTTTAATTTA
The DNA here is from genome assembly GCA_017311185.1 of Proteles cristata cristata. NCBI lineage: Eukaryota > Metazoa > Chordata > Mammalia > Carnivora > Hyaenidae > Proteles > Proteles cristata. The sequence goes on along the minus strand of JAESUZ010004103.1, from coordinate 1,120,377 downwards.
TTGAATATGTACAAGAAGCCTATGAGCATGACTTATTTCAGAAAAATTAGCTGCTTGAGCAAAATCTAGTTTAGCTCACTTTATATTTTCTGGCTAAATTCTTACATTTCTTGACTCTGCCTTTAAAGCTTTCTGCCTTTGCTTAAAGACTTCAGATGTCTTCCCACTTAAGCAGGTATCTTACACTTGCCGACCAGACTGCTATTATTCTTTAGAACTCTGCATCCTCAGGGGCAAGCATACAGCTGACTTTAACTTCACTGATCTGTGTGTACTGGGCTGGTCCTGGCACTTTTTTTTTTTTTTTTTTAACTCTACAATGTATTGATTTAGCAAGAATAGTTTCTTTCTGAATTCACTAACATGGAATTCTAACTTGAAACAGAATCTTAAAAGGGAAAATGAGCCCAGCATCTGTCCATAGCATAGGACACTGCTGTCGTGTGCAAGGACCTTGGGAGAGCAGGTGGCCTAACCTTCCAGAGAGGAAAAACTATAATGGTGCAAATCATGACAGAAGAGCATATGCTCACGGGGAAAAATAAACTGAGCAAGGGTTCCATTTCTCTGATACAGAGCAAAATTTGAAGTGTACTCATCAAAAAATAATATATATATATATATAAGACAAAAGTTGAGCAGAACTCAGTATGTTCCTGGATTAGAGAAAATTACTATATCCTAGCGATGGACATGTATTCAGGGTCACTAATCAAGGTCTGTGAGTCTGTGGGTGGCTAGCTTTGGAATTGGGGCCTCCTGCGCAAATTATTGCTTTAAGAGACTCTCTGGTAGTACATCTGAAACATTCCTTTGTCCCTAGAATTGACTTAGGGTCCCCCACCCCCACGATTGGGAATATTTTAGCATAGATTATACCAATTCTACTCCTAGTCTTTTTGTTTTGAGCTCTGCTCCTGCCCTCCTTTACTAATGTCTGTACTTCATTAGTGATTCATTTACCACATATTGGGGGCAGTGGTATACCCCTGAAGATTCTTTTATGTGGTTTTGACTATCAGCCAAATTAGCAGTTGCTGACAGCAATTTCTTCAACCTCATTTTTCTTAACAAAAGAAAACAAACAAAAACCACTTTTAAAGAGAATAACTTTCTCCAAGATTTGAAGTTTCAAGCGTTTGATCACCTCTTCCAAAGAGCTTCTTTCTAAAGCTCATGAAAGTTGTGGTCAGCTCTATCACTTCAGGAGTCTTGTTTCTATCCAGTGACCAGGCCATGGGAGTTTTCAGATCCAAGCCCTGTATATTTCTCAGACACATTTAAATTAATTAAGAAAATAAACTTAAATGCATAATTACATGGCTGCATGCATCAGGCTCCCAATACCTTGCCTCATGCTGAGGTCAAGGCTGGAGAAGTCATTCAAGGGAAATAATTGAAACAATCACCTTTGTCGTCAGGATGCATGCAGGCCTCAGGGTTTCTGTCACACGTGGTGCTATCTAATTTGAACCTCAGCTGGCCAAAATGTATGTCAACATATTCCTAGGGATAATGAAAAGGAATTTACTTTCATATGAGTTTTGGTACTTACTTACTTACTTACTTACTTAATTTATTTATTTATCTCTTTATTTATTTAATTTGGGATCTTTCCTCTTTCTTTTTCTTTCTCTTTCCTTCTTTCTTTCTCTTTCTTCTTATCACATTGTTACTTTTTAATAATCAAAATAGAAGGCTATATTTTCTTCAGCTATGTATGCCATTTGTATGTAAGTGAAATAAATGGAAACATGAAGGAATTATTGAGTCAAGATCATCTTTGTAAGGTAATATATTCTGCATCTCAGTATAGTAATTCATAATTGTCCAGCGAAAGTCTGATTTACTTAAATAGTTGCTGAGTTGAGCAGTTCTGAATACTATACACCAGATTAAGTTGTATGAATTTGAAAAGTGTGAAATGCTTTGTAATCCTCTTACATTAGAGCAGCAACAAAATCAATTTTATGTTTTCACTGGTACATTATGGTTACATCTATCTCTAGAGTTAATACCAGACACCATTTGCCATACCATCATAAGAAGTGGTAAATGATGTATAAATTGTTTAGGGAGTATTATAGATTTACACAAAATGTATTTATATTTCATTATAACTGTTTCCATACATCCATGGATACATGTGGCTGTTAACATCTTTTATTTCAGCAAACTGGGTACATTATTGTTATCAAAATATTGTGGTTTTTTTTTTTTTTTTTTTTTTTTTTGTTAGCACAACAAGGGTAGCTGCCAGCCTATTTCATGATGCTTCTTGGAGTCCATCATTCTGACTAGTATTATGCATGATCTGTATTGTTGATATGACCTTATTCTGTTTCTTATTTTGTGGATAATAAGATCACACAGCTATTGAGGTACCCAGGTGCAGAGAATCAAGAAAGAGGAAATTAGTTTTTACTACAGGGTGAAAGGCTTAGGATAGATATACACCACAATTTCCTGTCTGTGAGAGTTGATAAATATAGGAATGACTTGAAGAAAGAGATTGTGAAACTTCATTCTCTCAAGATCAGTATAACCCAATTATGTGTGTTCATGGTTGGTTGGTTGGTTGGTTGGTTGGTACAATAGCTATGTGGTTCAATATAAATGGACTAGTTTAGAAGATCTATTGAATCTAGGCATCCAGCTATGCCTATTCTTTTCTTGGTTCAAGTGCTCATCTTAAGTAAGTTTGTTCTATATTTGAAAATTGAAAATTGATATAATATTCATTTTAATCATGAGTACCAAATAAATGTTGGTGGCCTCAACTGCAACTTCATTTGACTGCTATGTTAACTAGCCATCAAAAGAAGAGTGGAAAAGTAAATGCACTTATTGAGCAAAGAGGGTTAGGACAGTCATGAATGTGTGACTGAGAACTCATGAATACCCAGATATGGGTAGTAATTGAAACAATCAATCAATTGAACAATCGTATGATAAGTGGGGATGAATGGTAGCTGAAAGGAGATCCCACAAGAAGTAAGACTGAGTATCATAGTCTTTTAGGATTAAAAAGGAACCGAGGGATTTTTAGTTCAGCCATCCATACACTATTAGTGTTCACCCTATATAATCCCTCAATTTGGTCACTCAGCATCTGCTTAAACCCTCCATTGGATAAACATACAATGCCATTAAATCACTGGGTAGTTTCCTGCTAATTAATATCTTGATATTTTGTTTCAGTCTCCTCATATATTAATCCTATCATAAGATGCTAGTTCCATTCTTTCAATCTGACATGAACTCATTATTTTATCAAGAAGTACAGTTTGTTCTAATATACACATGCATATACATATGTACATACACAAATACACACATTGTATATGTACATATACAAATACACATGCAGTATACATATACATAAACATATACATATTCACATCTAGGATATATATTCTATATAGATAAATATTCTAATATCTATTAAAAATAGATATACATTGTCTCTCTATGTCATGTACATTTTTTCTTTTAATATCTAAACATCAGAATAAGTAGGAGAAATTCTATGCAATAACTGTTTTCTTTAGCTGTCATTTGCCTTTATTTCAAATATTATCCCTACTACATTATTATCATTATATGTTTATAAGACTATCAACCTTTAGAAGGTATCTTTCTGTTTATAGCCATTGGCCAGTTACTGACATCTTTTATCATATTTTCTTTTCTTATAGTGGAACTTTCTAAAGTTAAGAGAGAGCGCATGTTATCACTGTATTCAGTTTTCTGCTTTCTACTGTTTTTACAGCAAAAAACTCTAAAAGATAATTTGGGAGATATGAAACAATATACATTTGCTAAGTCTCCAATCCTGTGCTCTACTACCTTGGTAAATGAAGTGTCACATATTCCCATTTCACTCGTGTGACTATTCTTTTTTTTTTTTTTTTATCGTCATTACCCCAGTGGCATATCATCCGTAACCATTATTGATTTACCTAAGATGGCTAAAGGACATTTGCAGTATACTATCATTTGTCTGTGTGTCCATCACCAAACTTGTTACTCCACAGTTTTCATCATTTTACTCTTCAGTGGGACCGTTGGGTCAGAATAAACTTTTCCATCTCTATATTTCTAGCCACATCTCTTATTAATCAGAGCTGTGTCCCCACACCAAATATATTTTATTTCTTACCCAGAATCTATGGACATTTACAACATATGTGGGAAGCTTAAATACGAAACATTAAATTGATGTTTCATTGCTTTCCTATTCTCTCCTTACCATACTTCTCACAGATTGTTTCTCTGTATATGACTATGTTTATTGTCTTTTTTTCTTCCCCAAAGATAGAATATAAGCTTCATAGGGCTCAGGGTTTTTGACCTTTTTTGCATTGCTATATTCCCAAGGCAGAGGGCAGTGACTGACAGATAATTAACTTTTAATATGTTTGTGTGGAATGAATTTCCATCTTCAACATTACCTGCATTGAAAGCTACTTAGCTCTCTCTCCACTGTGATTTGTGCCCTTCCAAAAACCTGCTCTCGCTGGAAAGAATTGATAAAAGACTGTGAGTTATCCTAAGTCTCTGCTGCTGTTTCAGGTCTCATGGGCACCTGATATGGTTCCATGGACTGTTGAAGGGTTTTTATTAAAGCCTACATTGGAAAAGCAGTTTTGTGTTCTGAGCAACAAGTTTAATAATTCCCTGCAGCCCCTGAATTTAAGCTCCAACATTTAAGGGAGACAAGTCCAATCTTGATTATCTGTATGCATACTACAGATAATTGTAGATTATTGCCATTACTAGTACTTTATTTGTTATGAAATGTTTTATCCTACGAGAGAATATACATATAATATATATCCACACCATTAATAATAATAGCAATAGCAAAAATAAACAATAAAATGGATATCTGTGCCAACATCACCCAGCTGGAAAAGTAAATTCTACCTAGAAAGATCTATGATTCTAAGTGTTTTTTGCACTTTTATTTAGTTTCATGTGTGTATATGTATGCATAAACCTCAAACTATATACTGTTTTACCTTAACAATATGCTTGTGAGATTTATCTCTGTTGGTGTGTATGACTGCAGTGTGCTTATTTACTGCTACAGATTTCACTGAATGAACATACCTTATTTATTTTATTTACAAATTATTTTTTAAGTTGTTTTCAGTGATTTTGGTTGTTGTTTAATTTGCTTGCAGAATGATCCTCTGAACAGTCTTGTATATTGATAACTGTAGTTGCTCACATACACGAGTTTTTCTGCAGATTCTAGAGTCTAGAGTGTATGTCTATGAACACTGACTTTTAAATCATTTTTCCCCAAAGTGATTGCATCAGTTTATATTATCGCCAGCACCCTGGAAGGGGTTCTTTTGTTCCCCTCCCCTCTTAGCAGAGATGTGCCAGCTAAATTGCTACTTCTTAAGCTACAAATCTGACACCCAACCATCTGATAAAGATCCTCCTTATTTACTGGTTTGTTTAGGTATCCCTTCCTGACAGATTTATTTCTGTATCTTTTTTATTCATATGTCTTATCTCTGTGATAGTACTTACTACATTGCCTTAGATATATAATCATGGATCATCTCGATATAGACACTTCTCTTCTACCAATTTTCCCCAAGTTCTGATGCAGGCAGACTGGGTCCACGAACCCAGAGGAGGGTCCCACAGGATCAAACAAGAAGATTGTTGGCCTCACACAGGATAGAAATCAGATGTGAGCTAGGGAAACGGAAAACAGAGTTTACTGAACAGCATGAATGATAAGTAGAGAATAGCGGACAGAGTGTCTGGGAGACTGGAAAAGGAGAAAAGAATGAGTCTTGTCAGTGCTTGGGGTTCACGGTTTATATTAGAAAAGGGTCTAGGGTACGTGCTCCTCTAGGAGTTCAGGATAGGGCCCGGTCAAAGGTGAGTGTCAAGTGAGTAGGCAGTATTCCATAAATTACCAAAGGCAGAGGCAAGGATGCCAGCATCAGCTTAGATTTGTCTGGCGCTTTGTAGATGTCATCAGGTGTTTGGGACCTAGGTCCAACCCCAGAGAATGTTTAACTTTTTTGCTTCCCACTTGAAGTGGGAACATAGCCTCTTTGGCTTATTCAGAGACAAAATATGGAACATGGGGAAATGGACCTAGCAGAAAAACAAGCAGAGACGGAGCCTTTGAAAAAGGTCCCTATTTCGGTCCCATTAACGTGGGGATCTCTCAAAGAGCAGAGTTGGTTTTCTGGTCTTATTTGTCTGAGCGGCATGGGCAGGCACATAGTAGGTGGTGATATACTATTTTGGGTTGACTTTTTGTAACTCTAAAAAGTCTAGATTCACTTTGTGTAGAGGGAGCCTCAAACTGAATGTCTTAATGTTCCCACTTGTTCTCTCTGTGAGACTGCATCAGATCCTGGCTGGTGTCACAGGCTTTTGTTTGTAGCTGAAATCTCCGCCTCCCCCATTAAGAGAGTGGTATTCCTCAGGTCTTTTCACATCTTTCAGCTATGGTGGCCAGCTTCTCCTGAAAGGAAGACCAGCATAGCACTCTTTCTCCCAGAACCCCAAGGCCCTGAGGTAAGAAGATGTTTTTTTCAGGGAAAGTATTGTCCCTTAAAGCTCTGATACAAGTTCTGATCGACTCCTTCAGTATTGACTGCAGTAACAATCCCATTGTTTCCTTTTTCACGGAAAAAAGAAACCTTGGGTTTTATTTAGAAATACTCTGTTTCTATACTACCCTACTTCATCATCTTTGAGGCAAGATGTGTCAGTAATGAAGAGGGACCATGGGCTGGCAGTTACTTGTATATTACTACTGAATCCCCGAACTTTTGTGCCATCATTTGTTTATAGTCCCTCTAGAAAAGGTAATGAGACCTTCAGGCTTGAGAGAAAATGACTGTGTGTTTCCTGATTTCCTCTTTGGGGTGGGTGGGCACAAGCCTGGACCTGCTCACCGTAATCACACATAACGGCCCCAAATGCCTCTTCACTGAACAGTTGAAATCAATGGAACATTAAGATTTCCTAGAGACATTTGTTCATCCAGCTTGGTGTTATGTTTAGGATACTCATGATTTTCTGAATTTGATTAAAAAAAACACATAAGCACAACAAACAAAATACACATTTTCTAATTTTATTTTATTTTTTTAATGTTTTATTTATTTCTAGGAGAGAGAGAGAGAGAGAGAGAGACAGCATGAGCAGGAGAGGGTCAGAGAGAGAGGGAGTCACAGACTCCAAAACAGGCTCCAGGCTCTGAGCTGGCAGTCAGCACAGAGCCCGATGCGGGCCTCGAACCCACGAACCGCGAGATCATGACCTAAGCCAAAGTCGGACGCTTAACCGACTAAGCCACCCAGGCGCCCCCGCATTTTCTAATTTTAATCCAATGTCCAGCTACTGAAAGAAAGAAGGTAGGAATCAGTAAAAGCAGAAAGCAGAAAAAGGCGATAGTTTTTATTCAAGCCTCCCACAGGGCAAAAGTAGGGGATGTGGGTGTTGTCATGTGCATTTCTCACAGGATTGTCCTAAAACATGGACTCACAATCAGATTTTGAAAAAAAAAATTAACTAAAAATAAGTCTGAACCTTATGCTCTTTCCAGTAATTGTTCATTCCTCTCAAAACCTGCATACAGTTTTGTATATGACACTTAAGACCATCGAATTAATTTGTTTTTTATTCATAAGTGTTACATAACCAGGGAAAAAACTTGAGTCTCTGCTACCTGCCAGTGAGGTATTTTCCCATAGAAAAACTGGTGTCAATAGCAGGATGTCCTTAGACTGTGAGCACCGCCCATATACCGCGCATCATCCATCAGGCCGTGGTGGAAGGAATGAACTTTGGGCCCAAAGGCTGCTTTGGGCACTTATTAGCAATGTCGCCTCTGGCAAGTTATCTAAAGTGTGGTTCAGTTGCATACTCTGTCAAATGGAGACACATTATTCTTTTTTCCATTAGATTATTGTAGACATCAAAACAATAAAAATAACAACAGTTCTTTAGAAATTCCTGGCACATCCTGACAGCACTCTCTAACGGTTTGCTGGTCTCATGAGCCTTAGTCATTCCTGCTGTTCCAGCTTCTCAGTTCTTCGAGCCATCATGTGGGTCAACTCAATTCTGTCTGTTAAAGTTGAGTCTAAAGCCGTCCTAGAAAGATAAAAGGAGCTTGACTCCAGGGAGTGTGTTCATAAATAAATAGTATAAGTGATGGTGTTTATCATTTTATTCATGCTAATGATATGCACAGAGGCTAAGAGCATGAGCGTTAATTAAGCAAGGCTGGTTCACATTCACATCCTGCTGGTCAGTGGGATGACCTTGTGCAAGTAACTTGTGTAAGTTACTAAGCCTTTTAACTCCAGTTTCTTCATCTGTAAAATGGTCCATGGTGTTGACCTATAATTAAGGTTATTTTATATGGTCCATTTTATTAGAGAAAATGCCTTATTTCCTTACGACGATGAAGGGAAAATAAAGATTTCTTTTTTTAAATTATGATTTAATGCTGAGACTAAAAAAGTATTTTTAAAACTTACAGGAAGACCTGTTAAGCTGTCAAACATCATAGTTATTTTGGTGACCTTACACTGTTTCTTTTTTGTTTTTGTTTTTATGTTTTGAAAACCTGCATTCCTGGGACGCCTGGGTGGCTCAGTCAGTTGAGCGTCTAACTTTGGCTCAGGTCATGATCTTGTGGTTCGTGGGTCCATGCCCCGCATCAGGCTCTGTGCTGACAGCTAGCTCGGAGTCTGGGGAATTCAGATTCTGTATTTCCCTCTCTCTCTGATCCTCCCCTGCTCATACTGTGTTTCTCTCTCTCTCAGAAATAAATTTAAAATGTTAAAAAAAAAAAGAAAGAAAACCTGCATTACCTTAAAGTGGGAACTCATTTACCAGAAAGAGCTAAACTTTTTGAACAATTTGGGGAAAGAAATAATTTTAATTAACACTAACTGGATGTCTGCTCTTAATCCTAAATGTCCTGAGTGTCTTTTATGTTCAGAGTTATAACCTTAGACTATTACCTTTAGACAGGAGAGTGAAATTAAGGTATTTATTTATTTAATATATAGTTTGTATTCAGCAAGATGTTGTGTTATATAGACCAGTCCTTAAGGAATTAAACAGCAACTCTGCAGAATAGATACTCTATTCCCTTTGACAGTGAAAGACACATAGGCTTAGGGAAATTATGTAAACTTCCCAAAGGTCACATTGATGAGCAAGGTTAGAGGGAAGAGCTTTACAGTTTTAAAGCTCATGTTCTTTTCACCACCTTTCATTGCATTACTGTTATCAAATTAAAATTAAAATTAGTTCAGTATTCTTTCCCTAAATGATTTACTTCTCTGTCTACCTCAGTGCATTCATACAACACTATTAAATATATAGCTATGACATCATGGCTTGTTAATTACATTTTGAATCCATCAGACCAAAGGTACCTCAATTCCCTAAACTCTTATTAATTTAATGGAGGAGCATACCAAGTCTCTCATAGTCAGTAATTAGAACAGTGAAAAATTCCTCTGTAACTTCTGAACATGCCTGCACTTTTGATTTTGGCAGAGCGAGCCTGAGGTTTAATTTCTAGATAGAGCAATGGTGCTTATCAATGGGACCTTTATAAAAGAGGCAATGATTTTCATAAAGGCAGTTTCGTGACTGTGCTTTGCTCTGCTTAAACTATATGTTGCTGACGAGTAAGTAACATGAAGACACCACTCTGAAGGTGATTTAGGGTTACCGCTTTTGTCTACCTTTCAGGGCTGCCATTTGCATTTTCCCAATCAACCCTCTGTGCCTGAATCATGGTACCCTCCCAAGCCATGATGGGCTGCTACCTTCTGTGGCAGCATGGTCACCCTGAGGGGGAGGACCAGCGATGGGAGACTGTCGGCTGGAGAAGCATCCAGCCTGCACCGCCCCTCAGTGCGGTGTGTGGATTTATTACAGAATTGATGAGAGTGAATGATATAGTTAATGTTGCAAGACTGTTTCCATTATAACCCTCTGTTTGTGCCTCCTCATAATTTTCTGACAAATTGTCCCTCTCAGATGGAATCTTTCATGCTTAGTCTTAGCCCAGCAGTACATTTTCTATCCCTGACTTTATGAAGAAGAATTTAGTCATTTTTGTCCAAGTTCAAACAAGTACCAAGTAATAGTTCTTTTTACTGAAATAAACTACAAAAACTGTGACACAGCATAAATCATAAATTATGTGTATCACGTGCAAAATTACACTAGAATGCTAGATATTTTGCAGGAGAAAATAAGGAATTAAGAAAATTAGTTATCGAATGAAAAGTTGAAGAAAGTACAGACTTGTGAGTTTATATGTCTAATAAACTGTAATTCTAGAGAGCTGGAAATGACTTTAGTTCAGAATCCTGATTTTACATAGAGAAAATGGAAGTCCAGAAAGATAAAATCATTTACCCATGTGGGTCACTCACAGCCAGAACAGATCAGATTGAACTTAAGGTAGTATGTGTTAGACCAGATTGAATTTAAGGTAGTATGTTTCATATGTGTGCTTATTCTCACAAATAATGGCACATGGTATGTATTATATAACTTGGCTCCTTTAGTGAGAAATTTGGGGATGATTTAAAGTAAAAATGAAATAATGGGGATAAGTACCTGACTTTAGCTCAGGTCCTGATCTTGTGTTTCATGAGTTCGAGCCCCGCATCCACCTATGTGCTGTCAAGGCAGAACCTGCTTCGGGTCTTCTGTCTCCTTCTCTCTCTCTCTGTCCCTCTCCTACTTGCTTGCACACGTGTTCTCTTCCTTCTCAAAAATAAATGCACATTTGAAAAATATAAAGAAATGAAATAATGGCAATTACCTTAAGGTTTAATGCTTTGCTATTTTGTAACAAAAAAACCCATTTTCTTTTCAAAAGCATCCTTGAAATGTCATATTTGTTATTTACAAGCAAATAAAGTATTATTTTCATAAAAGTAATCTTATTGGCAGGGAATCATATGGATTTATTAATTTAAATAATATCACCATAAACTTTCTACTCACTAGTTTGTAAGCTTATCCACAGACCAAATATATATTCATACTACATAATAAATTGCTAAATAAATAGTTTAATTGTTTTCAATACTTGTGGAAATTCAAGTGCCCTTGCATATAATTACACTGTGTTGGTAACTATTTATATTAGGCAATGGTTATCAGCTTTGGGGTAGCCAACTACGTTCTTCCCAAAGCAGGAGTGATAGCTCATAAAATATCTCCAAGTGTGTCCAACTGTACTTCAATGTGCCTTATAAATTCTGTAACTGAATAGTGTCATTAGAGAGTAAAATACCAGTTTTCTTACAATTCACATATTTTTGTCATCCATTATTTTTGTGCATTTCTGTGTTTAAGAGATTTTGAAATATGCTAAGCCCCTGTTATGTCTCATATCTCTTTTATTCCTTTTTGATCTCAGGGTTGACTTAAACCAAACTACAGCAGCACTGTGCATTTGTTAAAAGTTTTATATAAACTAACCAGGTTTTTGTCATGATGTCAGTTTTAGTCAGAGGAAGGAAACATAAGTACAAATGTATCCTACATGTGCATGTATGTGTGTGTGCACTACCAAAAGAAATATTTATTTTCTTTATTTTTTAATGTTTATTTATTTTTAAGAGAGAGAGAGACAGAGTGTGAGCAGGGGAGAGGCAGAGAGAGAGGGAGATACAGAATCTCAAGCAGGCTCCACTCTCTGAGCTGTCAACACAGAGCCTGAAACGGGGCTCAAACTCACAAGCCGTGAGATCATCCCTTGAGCCAAAGTCAGACGCTTAACCAACTGAGCCACCCAGGTGTCCCAGTATTTATTTTCAATATTCATTAGTCTCTAAAATATGACAGAAAAAGCAATACAAGTTACTTAAACATGTTTATATTGTGTATATCTCCACTATAATATTCATTTTACTATAGCCCATGGTAAATTACAATCTTATAAATTGAATTCTGTTTTTCAGTTCACCTACTTTATTTTTTTTTTCTATTATGCTTCATTTCTGATTGGTGACTTAAATGTGAATACCTAGGTCTTCAAAGAAAATAGAAATCGGTGTTAGTGAAGAAGGACAGGGGAAAATTATTCATGTGACAGTATGTTAGGTGCTGTACATATTTTGTCTTACAAAATATGATATTCCTATGAAGTATATATTATTACCTCTGTTTTTAAAGAAAAATTCTTGCCCAATTTCCTGTAATTTAAAAGTGACTGAGTTAATATGTGAATATTTGTTTATGTAACAACAGATAAAATGTGCTCCACCTACTCAGGAATCATGCTACTGTTGATATTATTCACAAGCCCTTGGAGCAAAAAGATAATTTTTTGTATAGGCAGTATTTTACTCTTTGACAATATTTAGTAAGTACCCATTTAAGTCTTCACTACAGTTTTATAGGACATGATTTTGAATAGTTTCTACTTAATTTTACAATAGGATATGGTTATTAGTTTGACATCTGTTAATTTATATTATGCTACTCTCTTTTTTTTTCTTTTGATTTATTATATTCATAGTGTATTCATTATGACCAAACTACAGAATAATGGCACTTTCTTAAACTTTTTATGTCATCTGTACAAATAAAAAGTGGTCCCTAACATGAGCACTGTTTTCTTCTAAGAAATTATACTTATGCTCAATTTTTTATGTTTCACAGACATTTTAAAGAAGTAAGTGATGTTATCAATGATCTGTTGTTACAGACACACACCCCAGTAGCTTAAAATAATAAACATTCAGTTAACTCGGGTATCTGTGGATTGAGCTGGCAGTTCCATCGTCTGATGTTGGCATAACTTCCTCATATGAACGCAGCAAACTGTATGGCCATGGTGCAGCTGGCTGGTTTAGTATGTCTCATTCCGCTACGTAAGAGTTATTTCACTATGGGCTGGGCGATTGGATCACATGTCTTTCATTTTCCAGGACATTAGTCATTTTTAAACAGGTTAGAAGTTCCAAGGAAGAGTGTAGATATATGAAAGACTTTTAGACATCTAAGCTGCAAAAACAGCTGGCTTTCATTGTTCATAGCTGAGTATTCCATTAGCCAAAGTCTCAAGGTGGTCAAGATTCATAGGAGAAATAATCTCCACCTCAATAATATCCTAAGAAATGCAATTAAAACAGGAGTTAAACCCTTTTTTTATTTTTTGAGGGGGGGGTTAACAGGCTTTATTTTTTAGAGTAGTTTTAGCCTCACAGTAAATACAGTTCCCGTGTACCCTCCGCCCCTCCCCACCCCACATGTGCAGCCTCCCTCACCAGTAAAATCTCTCACTGAAGTGGCTCATCTATCACTTAGGATGCACCTACATTGCCATCATTACCGCTCGAAGTCCATAGTTTACATTAGGGTTCACTTGTGGTGGTGTACATTCTGTGGGTTTGGACAAACGTATAATGTTGTGTGTCTACCGTTATGCTGTCGTACAGAGCAATTTCACTGCCATAAAATTCTCTGTGTTCCATCTATGTATTCCTCTTTCTGCCTCAACACCTGACAACTTCTTACCCTTTTACTGTCTCCATACCTCTTTTTCTAGAATGTCGTAGAGTTGGAATTATACAGTCTGTCACCTTTTCAGATTGACTTCTTTAATTTATTAATATGCATTTAAGCTTTCTCCATGTCTTTTCATGGCTTGATAGCCTGTTTCTTTTTAGTGCTAAATAATTGTCTGGGTGTGTCACAGTTCTCCTACCCATTCACCTGCTGAATGTGATTGCTTTCAGGTTTTGGCAATCATGAATAAAGCTGCTGTAAACGTGTATGTAGGTTTTTGTGTGGACATGAGTTTTTAATGCCTTTGGGTAAATACCAAGGAGCATGATTCCTAGGTCAAGTGCAAGAGTATGTTTAATTTTGTGAGAAATTAAATCATTTTCCAAAGGGGCTGTGCCATTTTGTATTCCCAATAACAATGAATGTACATTCTTGATCCACATTTTTATAACTAGTTGGTGTTGTCAGGGTTTTAAAAAAATTTTTAATGTTTGTTTAATTTTGAGAGAGAAAGAGACAGAACATGAGCAGGGGAGGAGTAGAGAGAGAGGGAGACACAGAACCCGAAGCATTGCCCAGGCTCTCAGCTGTCAGCACAGAGCCTAACACAGGGCTTGAACTCACAAACTGCAAGATCATGACCTGCGCCAAGTCGGATGCTTAACTGACTGGGCCACCCAGGCACCCTGATATTGTCAGTGTTTTAAAATACCATTTTTACATTCCATGCTCATGGATAGGAAGAATAAATATAGTTAAAATGTCATTACTACCCAAAGCAATCTACACATTCAATGCAATTTCAAACAAAATTGTACCGGCATACTTCTTAAAACTAGAACAAACTATCCTAAAATTTGTATGGAACCACAAAAGACCCTGAATAGCCAAAGTAATATTGAAGAATAAAACCAAAATGGGAAGTATCAGCATCCGAGACTTTAGCCTCTACTACAAAGCTGTCATCATCAAGACAGTATGGTATTGGAACAGAAACAGACACAGACAAATGGAACAGAATTGAGAACTCAGAGCTAGACCCAAAGGTATACAGCCAACGAATCTTTGACAAAGCAGGAAAGAACATCCAATGGAAAAAAGACAGCCTCTATAACAGATGGTGTTGGGAGAATTGGAGAGCAACATGCAGAAGATTGAAACTAGGTCAATTTCTCACACCGTACACCAAAATAAACTCAAAATGGGTAAAAGACCAGAGAGTGAGACAGGAAACCATCAAAACCCTAGAGGAGAAAGCAGGAAACAACCTCCTTGACCTCCACTCCAGCAGCTTCTTACTTGACACATCCCCAAAAGCAAGGGAAACAAGAGCAAAAATAAACTATTGGGACCTCATCAAGATTAAAAGCTTCTGCACGGCAAAGGAAACAATTGACAAAACTAATAGGCAACCAACAAAATGGGAAAAGATAGTTGCAATTGACATATCAGATAAAGGGTTAGTATCCAAAATCTATAAGGAACTCACCAAACTCCACACCTGAAAAACAAACAACCCAGTGAAGAAATGGGCAGAAGATATGAACAGACACTTCTCCAAAGAGGACATCCAGATGGCCAACAGACACATGAAAGGATGCTCAGTGTCCCTCCTCATCAGGGAACTACAATTCAAGACCACACTGAGATACCACCTCACACCAGTCAGATGGCTAAAATGAGCCAATCGGAGAACTCTAGATGCTGGCAAGGATTTGGAGACACGGGCACCCTCCTATACACTGTTGGTGGAATGTAAACGGGTACAGCCCCTCTGGAAAACAGTATGGAGGTTCCTCAGGAAACTAACAATAGAACTCCTCCATGACCCAGCAATAGCACTGCTAGGAATTTACCCAAGGGATACAGAAATGCTGAGGCATAGGAGCACATGTACCCCAATGTTCATAGCAGCACTCTCAACAGTCGCCAAAACATGGAAAGAGCCTAAGTGTCCATCAACTGATGAATGGATCAAGAAGATGTGGTTTATCTATATGATGGAATACTACATGGCAATGAGAAACAATGAAATCTGGCCATGTGTAGCAACATGGATGGACCTTGAGGGTGTTATGCTGAGTGAAATGAGTCAGGCAGAGAAGGACAAATATCATATGATTGCATGTATAGGAGCATTAGGAGGAACTTAACGGAGGACCATGGGGGAGAAGAAGGGGGTAAATGGTGGAGGAGAGGGAGAGAGGCAAACCATGAGAGACTCTTGAATGCTGAGAACAAACTGAGGACTGATGGGTGTGGGTGGGAGGGGGGAGATGGACATGGAGGAGGGCACTTGTGAGGATGAGCACTGGATGTTATATGGAAACCAACTTGACAATAAACTATTTGTAAAAAAAAATACCGTTTTTAAACTTAGCATACATTTTCTTATTTTTTTCTTTTTATATTAGTGTTAAGAACATAATGATATATGCTTCAAGATGTATCTTAAATAAATATATCTTAAACATATCTTAAATATAATATGCATGTGAATATATATATTTATATTTACATACAAATATACAGCAATCTTGGTTGATCACCTGATAAACTACCACTTAATAATCATTATTTAAAGTTTTTTAAAAAGTAATAACAATACAAAATGATCGCAAAGCCATACTTGGCAGCAAAAAATGGATTTTCTTTTTCTCTCTACAGAATAACTTGAAATCTGTATCATTCTTTAGAATTCCAGGTCTTTAGAGTAATTTAAAATGAAGTATGTACCCTAAAAGAATCAGAGATATGGAGAAAAAAATTATGCTCAAAGAAGTATGTCTTTTGTTTATATGAAGCAACATAAAGTCTACACTAGAGAAGTTAAATCTATAATAATAAATGTATGTAATATTAATTATAAAAATATCAAGTAGTAACGATTCTGAATAAATTTTATAGTACAGCATTAGGTGAAAAAGATATTTTAAAAACAAATGCAATGTTAGATCAAAATTTTAAAAAGAATTACATGAGAAAGGATATTAAGTAAAAAGCAAAATATTAAATTGCAATTATCTATCAGAAGTGCGCTTTTTATTCTTACACTTTTTTTGGATTCTTTATTTAATGTATTTTATAATCAGTGGGAACCTACATGAATCATAGTGAATCCACTTCATTTGCTATCAAATGACTTTGATTGTTTTCTGCAATTAAATACAAAAATATGAGTTATCAGTGAAATCCTAAATGTTTTTAAAGCCTTATACGCTAATACATATTGAATACTTAAAATAGTACTATGGCAATTGCCCTGTTGTACTTAAGAGAATGCAGAAATAGGTATTCAATTTTCAAAGCCAACAAAATTTTTTTTATGTAATTAACTGAGACTTTGAAACCTGACAAGATAGGATCAGACTATAATTTACAAAAGACACCCCTGATCGTAGATCAGCAACACTTTCTTGTTCTGTAATGTCTGTCCCCTAAAAATAATATCAAGTACATCAGAAAAGCCTTGCTCACTTAGAAATACCTATATAGGATTCTAATCTTTAGTTATGAGCCATTGAATATTAGATCAAGAAATATTTTAATTTTTGTCCTCAGTGGATTTTTATATTAGAGTGAATTTAGTCTGGGAAACAAGATAAACTGAGTGACTAAAAACTCTTATGACCTCTCCTTTCCCATTGAGTGGGAAGAAGCGAAACTTGATTATGTTTTTCTTAATGGTGAAAGTACTTGCCTTGCCCTGTGACTAACTAGGTCTGATTTTTGCACCTGCTGTCATATATATGAATATTCTCAAATGGAGCAGTTGATAGTTTCATTAAAGTAACTTGACCTGATAATTTTGTTGTGAATATTTTTTCTTTTGCTTAAACACAAAATAAATGTTTAATTCTTATAAAATACCAAAACTCATGTAGGCTTCCTTAACCATTACATGAACAACCTCCTTCACTTACTTTTCTGATGTATTTCTACCAAATCAAGATTCCTATTTAGAATTTATGTTTTGCGTGAAGAAATGTCTTCATGAGGTCAAACTATATACATTGAGTTATCCCTAAAGATTATGTTTAAAGCAGGAAATGCAAGGTCGAATTGAATTATTCGTTACGTTTTGAATTGTAACTTTATTTTCAATAAAAGTAGTGAAAGATAACAAGTTTTTCATTAACTGAACACTTTTATCTGGAAATCCTCTCTTCTAAAAGGAAATAACTCAGGTATATTTCATTATAATTATGGATAAATATTCTTCTAGGGATCATTTATCTCAAGGCGTACGAAATCTCCCACTGTTAATTTTCCTAGTACTTGAGTAGCCATACTCATTTGGCTTACCCTTTTTAAGGTCCCCTCACCCAAATGGAAAAATACTGAGATTTAAGGCAAAGAAAAGTTACTGATGCCTTACAGAGTTTCAGCAATCAAAAAACCAAACAGCCATGAACTTTGGGTGATAATGAGGTCTTAAAACAGGTTCATCAGTTATAATAAATTTACCGCTCTGTTTAGGATGCTGATAATGAAGAATGCCACACATGTTTGGGGGCAGAGGGTGTATGGAAATCTTGGTATCTTGCATTTAATGTCAGTGTAGACCTCAAGTTGTTATGAAAATAAGGTCTACAGGTGACCTGGTTGACTCAGTTGGTTGAGCATCTGACTTTGGCTCAGGTTATGATGTCATGGTTCATGAATTAGAGCCCCACATCCGTTCACTGCTGTTAGCACATAGCCCGCTTCAGATCTTCTGTTCCCCTCCCTGCTCACTTTCTCTCTCTCTCTGTCTCTCTCTCTCCCTTTCTCTCAAAGATAAGTAAAACATAAAAAGAAAAGAAGGTCTATTAACATTATATATGTATGAATATGTATGTGTGTATATATATGTATATATACTTATACACATATATGTAAACATTAAAAAATTCAAGCAAAACCAAATTTATATGCTTAAGAGAGATCTGGCCTTCTCTTTTGAGAACATCCAATACAGAATGTCTTGTTTAGTCACATATGCAATGAAGAATAAATATGCTTCCTTGATTTCTTCACTAAATTATGAGTTGAGTTATTGTATGGATTTTAATATTCTTTAAGTCAGTTCAGCACAACTATTTATATGATTTTAGAGACCATGTAGAGTGTAATTGACTGAATTCTCTATTCTTTAGGTAAAGAAAATGTATTCTGAATATTTTCTAGTGACTTGTTGACAGTTTAGGTATCAGCATGTCACGTGAAAGAAATAGCTATGAAAAAGTTGGTCCTATATTTGTTGTCATTCTCCATATTGAATACTCTACCTCTTTAATTCAAGGCTTTGTGAAATAAGTCTATACATGGAGAGGTCTACTTTGGAATATGATAAGCTATAACAATACAGTTCTAGCTTTCTAAATTGTATGAGCTATTGAAAGAAGTTAATTTGTGATTCATATTTTTCCTCATTTTCCCCTGCAGCCAATATGCAAATGATCACTTTGCTCTTTTTTGTTTCTAGGGAAAAAAAAAAACCAAAATTGCATCATAGCAACTTTCTACCAAAGGCAACTGACACTCTTATTTAAAGTTATTTGTATTCTTTAACTGCACAAGCCTTTGAGGTTTCTGATTATTTGTATAGCTCTAGATTCTCAAAGAAGTCGTATATTCAGTGGGATATCCAACTGGCAGTTTTATCCAAGTCATGTCACCTTAATTTATTTTATAAATACTTGTTGATAAATTTTGTTTTATAAAACTTTTGTTTTATTTAAAAAATTATACACAGTTGGGGCGCCTGGGTGGCTTAGTCGGTTAAGCGTCCGACTTTCGCTCAGGTCATGATCTCGCCGTTCGTGGGTTCGAGCCCCGCGTCGGGCTCTGTGCTGACTGCCAGCTCAGAGCCTGGAGCCAATTTCGGAGTCTGTATCTCTCTCTCTCTCTGACCCTCCTCTACTCACGCTGTCTCTCTCTCTCTCCTAGAAATAAATAAAAAAATATAAAAAAAATTATACACAGTTAAGCATCCAAGTTCAGCTCAGGTCATATCACGGTTTATGGATTCAATCCCTATGTTGGCTTTCTGCTGTTAACACAGAGCCTCCTTCACATCTCTGTCGCTTTCTCTCTCTGCCCCTCCCCCTACTCATGTGCAGATGCTGTCTCAAAAATAAACATTAAAAAATTATACACAGATATGGAAATTGTCACATTAAATTTTGTAACCATGACTCTTTGCATCCCTTCTTCAAGGTATTGGAGACAATATATTAGACATTAGTTTACAGAATGCTTATCTGAATACTGGTGGTGTTTGTAGTTGAGTAGAAAATTTGTAATTGCACATCATCTGTCCTTGAATTCCAGTACAGTTATAAGAGGGTCTTGGTAGTACATAAGCAGTGTGTGCTCACAGTCACACTCATACGTAAACAAACATACAAACAATAGAAAAAACCCTTCACTTAATATATGGCAAAATCAGGTATTTTAAGCAATCATGCTATACTTCAATTGGTGACCTAAGTCTAAATTCTGAAACTCCAAGCAGAATTTAACACTGTCAGCAGTCAGGACCTCTCCTGACCTTTTGTTCTTAACTTGGTCTCTAAAGTAAAACACAGGACTAATTGGCCAGTGTTTGTGGTTGGGAGGAAGGAAGGGAAGAACAATATATATTGTGTATACACTAAACTGTAGGTGCCTTAAATCGTTTTTGACTTTCACTGCTTTTTATGCTTATTTTATGTAAATTAGGACCTGCATGGAATTTAGCCCTTAGTTAAATCTGAGTGTTAATAAAATTGAATCGGATCAGTTTTGAATGTAAAACATAACATTAAATTAGTAAAAATGGGAATGGGAAGTGCTCATTGTTATTTTGGATATGGTTCATATTTTAAAGGTGTTCACTTTGTATAGCCTCTAGCTTCATACAATCCTATTTTAAATTTCACCTTCATTTTATTATATACCTATCCATGGAGTCATTAATTCAATAAGTACATTGAGTATAGCAAAAATGAATCCATTCAAGAAAAGTGTAGGAAATTCAACTGAAATCAACTGAAGCAGTACTATAGAAAGTGAACTTTTTGATATTAAATATTAATAATAAGCCATCTTAATCAGAGATTATTGATTCTAAAGTAGTCATTCATTAATTATTTACAAAGTTTTCTTGGGAAATACAACATTGAAATTATTTATAAACTGTTTCCTAAAATCTGTAAAATTAATGGAAAAGATTCTTTTATGATAATGATACTAACATATTTCCCAGCGATCATAAAATTAAAGTTGAAATCTAAAACATTTTGAAAACCAAAATGAAATATATGTTTTCCTTTAATGAATCTGTAGCTTCATTTATTAATTGACACTACACATTATTTTTGATTTAAGACCATTCTTATTTCCCACAAAAATGTTCTGGAAAATTATCTGAGCTACCTGACTTAGCATTTATTATTTTCATCTCAGTGATTAAGCTAAGGATTTCTTTTCTTTTTTTTATTATTTTTTTAATGTTTTATTCATTTCTAGGAGAGAGAGAGAGAGAGAGAGAGAGAGAGAGAGAGAGCAGGGGAGGGTCAGAGAGAGAAGGAGTCACAGACTTTGAAACAGGCTCCAGGCTCTGAGCTGGCAGTCAGCACAGAGCCCGACGTGGGGCTTTAACCCACGAACCATGAGATCATGACCCAAGCGAAAGTCGGACGCTTAACCGACTAAGCCACCCAGGCGCCCCTAAGGATTTATTTTCACTGACAACATATTTTTCCTTAAGATTGTGTGCTTGGATTAGAGTTTAACCTTCCTTACCAGGTGCAGCATTCACTACTTAAAAAGAATCATACTTTTAAAATCCTGAAGAATTTGCTGAATGATATAGTTCTCTAGTAACATAGTAGAAAATGTGTCTTGTTCAAGTTTTTAATTTGATTAGTACTGAAAAATCTAAATTGTCAGTATGTTATATAAGTGGAAAATTAGTATAAAATATTTACTTAGATTGGATTCAAACGTATTTACCTATTTATGCCTAGTATAAGATTTGAAGACTGAAAATAAATGGATATTTTCTGTTAGGGTTAAACAGAATTCCTATTTGCCAACTAAGCACATCTACTGGGAAGGGCAAATCCACCTTTCAGATTGGCTGAAAAGTAGAGAATGAGAAATACACAATGACATGAAAACAGGCCATAATTTGTGACCAGAGATTTTGGAGAGGATTAACAATAGATTACTAAAAAGGTATGTTGGAAAATATCAGGGAACAGAATTTTTTTAGAAACATAGAAGCACATGAATAAAGGATCATCACAGCAAAGAGTAGGAGACTGATATCAGTGGCCACTGATAACATTGATTTCTAATATAAATTTCTAATATAAATCAATGAAATAACTAATTAGATAAATATTTACCATGTTTACATATTTTTTAATTTTTTGTATTTAAAAAGCTTTATATTTATTTATTTTTGAGAGAGACACAACATGAGCAGGGGAGGGGCAGTGAAAGAGGGAGACACAGAACCCAAAGCAGGCTCCAGGCTCTGAGTCGTCGGCACAGATGCTCAACCTACTGAGCCACCCTGGCACCCCCATACTTGTGTGTGTGTGTGTGTGTGTGTGTGTATACATATATATATATATATATATATATATATATATATATATATATATATATATTTTTTTTTTTTTTTTTTTTTTTACAAATTAGTTTGGACTTTACATTTTAGCTAAGCATTTTCTTAACTAAAATGGCCAAGTATATTCTGTGATTTCTCACATTTTGCCAGTGATCAAACCTAAGAAATTCATGTTAAGTGACATTAAAGAGAGCTAGAAATGGAGATTTGGTCTCATTACATAATGCTTTCATGCTAGTGTAGCTTGTGTGTAAGCAATCTATTTTTAATTACATTCCCTAGATAAAGACCTAGACTCTATTTTTACTGCATCATTAACTAGTTACTTTGACAAAAGGTTCAGTATGTTTTAAGAATTCAGCTGAGACATAAAGAATACTAAGAATGTCCGGACTGCAATTATATGCATCCCAATTTTGATAGTCAAATAAAAGATGAGAAAGAATTTTTGAACAAGTTTCTAGGAGTTTGAATATACCAAGTCTGAAATAAATCAGTGTCTAATCAAAGTGAATATAAGATTAGGGGCAAGAAATCAAAGCTTTCTTAAATTATAATATAATTTTATTTTAATCATATCTAGAATGATTGTGACACGTATATCAAATGTTTTAATATAAAATCTACAAGCAGAATAGACACGTTAAAGCAAAGCCAGTCAGGATAATGTGTGAGAACTTAATATTTGTAAGTTTGTTTCAAATCACTGGTTTCTGCCTTTATTAGTTGAATGAATTTGAACAAGTTACTTGACCTCCATGTGTTAGTCTCATTTTCTTCATTTGTAAAATAAGGATATTAACAGCTAACTCGTTGAATATTTTGATGATTAAGTGAGAACAACAGTGTTAGCCTAAAGATGTAACCATGACTGTTGTCCATGCTTTCTTTTTTTTTTTTTAATGTTTGTTTATTTTTGAGAGAGAGGGAGACTGAGTAGGGGAGGGACAGAAAGAGAGACAGACAGAATCTAAAGCAGGATCCAGGCCCCAAGCTGTCAGCACAGAGCCCAATGCAGGGCTCGAACTCAGGAATGGTGAGATTATGCTCTGAGCCAAAGTTGGACACTCAACCGACTGAACCCCCCAGGTGCCCTCATATTTTCTGAAAACAGTTGCTCATGAAATTTACCAAATAGAGAATCTGTGGTAACAATCCATAATAGTAGAAATAAAAACACATAACCAAAATCCTGCACAAGTTTCTATAATGGTCTAATTAATGGAGAGCGATGATGAAAGAGCTTTTATAGCTCTGTGCCAGAAATACCAACCAGGTTGAATAGAATCTTCATTCTACTTCCTTTACTGCTCTGATTCAGAAACATGAAAGACAGCCTGTCTGTAAACAGTTACAGTGTTCTCAGTGAAAAGATAAACTCACCTTTATACTTTGATGGCCAAATATGTTTTTTTAGTTTTTTTTTAAAAATCTTTATTTATTTTTGACAGAACGACAGAGACAGAGTACAAGTGGGGGAGGTACAGAGATAGAGAGGGAGACACAGGTATCTGAAGCAGGCTCTAGGCTCCAAGCTGTCAGCACAGAGACCCATGCGGGGCTTAAACTCCAGAACTGGGAGATCATGAACTGAGATGAAGCTGGATGCTTAACTGCCTGAGTCAACTATGCACCGCTTAAGGCCAAATATTGATGCAGGTTAGAAAAATGTGGGCTCAAGTATCTCTACACAATTTAAAATTTTTTTCTGTGCCATTATATCCTAAAAAGGTGTTAATGAATAAAAGAGCCATTATCTTTTTTTATCGTATTATAGACTACTGAAATTTTCCAAAAATGCTCTTTCCCCTGGTGATGACCCGATGAAAGAGGCAAAAATGATCTCTGCATTACAGGAGGTAAATGCATGAGGGCGATGGTATTAGAAAGAAGAGCAAGCATCTCTTCCATATCTAGCAGAGAACATTGACATTGCTTGGTGTTTTGATGTCACTGTGGACAGATACAATTAATGGCATCTAAACAGGCACCACAGACAAGCAAGAAAAGCCTAAACATCTACAGATATCTCTTTGTTCATGGATGAGAAAAGCCAAAAAGGTCAACATGTGGCAGGCAAAGTCTTATTTCATACAGGAAGAGCATTTCCCTACCTATTAGGAGTTATTTCCATGAGCTACAATAATTATGTTATAAAATGGAAGTGTATCTTATAAACTGTTACTATTTTCAACAAAAAAGGAAAAGGAATTTGTTAATAAATAAGATGAATGGTCACCAAGGAAAGAATGCTATGAAATTAAACAAAGTAGTTAAGTAGAAACTGAACAGCAGACACATTGGAAACATCAGAATATATAGATACATGGGTAGATAAATGAACTCAGTGAGATAGAGCACAAACCATGGAAAGAGTCTGGAATATCTGGGAAGTCATATATATAAATATGATAAAGAGGAAAGGGCTATAAACATAATGCAACTGATCTCCAGCCTACAGATAATAATTCTTATCAAATAAAAACAGTGTAAAGAAGTCAAAGGCAGATAAAAGTTTATAGTAAGGCCATAATATTCAGCCATGCAGATTTTTTGTAGTAGAAAATAATGCTCATGGTGGTCTAATGAAAACGGATCAACATTAAAACACAGTCCAATAGCAATTTACAAATTTTAAGTCAAAGAAAATTGTGAGAAACTTCAGCAGGGACAGTTCTTTTACTAGACATAAAAAACGTATTAGTCACAAAAAGTTTTCCTCTATTAAAGTATGTCGGGGGATTGATTGCTAGGTTTTGAATGAGGCTCTTGTGGGTGACTCAGTTGAACGAATGACTTTTGATTTTGGCTCAGGTTATGGATGATCCCAGGGGCGTGGGATTGAACCCCAAATTGGACCCTGTGCCGAGTGTGGTTGGCGCTTGCTTGGAAATCTCGCTTTCTCTCTCTCTTCCCCTCTCCCCCACTGTCACTCACTCTCTCTCTAAAAGAAAATTTAAAACATTTTTAAAAATATTTTTATTTATTTCTAGGAGAGAGAGAGACAGCGTGAGCAGGGGAGGGTCAGAGAGAGAGGGAGACACAGACTCTGAAACAGGCTCCAGGCTCTGAGCTGGCCGTCAGCACAGAGCCCAGCACGGGGCTCGAACCCACGAACCGTGAGATCATGACCTAAGCGAAAGTTGGACGCTTAACCGACTAAGCCACCCAGGCGCTCCTCTCTTAAAGAAAATTAAAAAAAAAAAAAAGAAAGAAAGAAAGAAAAAGGAAAAGCATTGCACGTTACACTGAGTCATATTATGTGAAGTAACTTCTCTGACTGGTAACACAGTTTTTCTTAGTCATTTCCTCCTGGTTTTCTTTCATTATGTTCTGTACTCTTTATAGTTGACTTCATAGGGTCCCTTCCTGTCAGGCTTCTTGAATTTTGTCTCAGGGTTTTATGTTCAGCCTTTACCCTCCTCGCTCTACATGTTCTTCCTGGGTGATCTCATCAATGAGTTCACCTCTGTTGTGAAATCAAAGCCAACAACAACAAAGGACCTTTACCTGACACTTGGAGGTCCAGACTGATATAAAATGACACCTGCGGGATGGACTCACTGATTTGCTTACAGAGTCTTGTTGATCTCAGAGTTCCTTATTTTGTGGAGGACATTTGCAGTGATCTCCCTTATACTGTTTTGTATTAGTGTCTCCACAGGAGCAGAACCATACGATGTATGTGAAGAGAGAAAGAGAGAGACACTGGCTCTCCCAATTATGGAGGCTGGCACGTATATTATTTTTAGGGTAGACCATCAGGCTAGACACTTCCGGAGCAGTTGGTGTTGCAGCCAAAGTCCAAATGCAATCCTATGACAGAATTTCCTTCTTCCTCTGGAGAAGTTGGTCCATTTTTCTCTTAAGGTCTTTAAATGATTGAATGAGGCCCACGGGCACTATGGAAAGTCATCTGCTTTCTATAAAGTCTAACAACTTCAATGTCAATCTCATCTAAAAATATCTTCAAAGCCACATCTAGAACAATGTTTGACCAAATGTCTGGATACTGTGACCTAGCCAGGATGACACATGAAATTAATCATCATGTTCTTCAAATAACTCCCTGACTGACCCACTTCAAATCCACCCTTCCTACTATAGTCAGAGAAAACCACCTAAAATGCATACTTGGTCGTTCTTAAAATATTTTATTTAGTTTTTTAATGTTTACTTATGTTTCAGAGAGAGAATGAGAGAGAGTGAGAGCATGAGCAAGTCAGGAGGGGCAGTGAGAGAGGGAGACACAGAATCTGAAGAAGGGTTCAGGCTCTGAGCTGTCAGCACAGAGCCCGATGCAGGGCTGGAACCCAGAAGCTATAAGATCAGACCTGAGCTGATGTCGCCTGTTTAACTGACAGAGCCACCCGGGTGACCCTGATCTTAGAATACTTTAAAGAGTGCTCATTGCCTAATAGAGGAAGTCCAAGTGGCTCCTTAACATGGGATGACATTTTTTACAGCCTAATCCTGTATAACTTCCCTGCCTCCCACATACCACTGAATCTCCAACACCTTGTGCTCTTGGAATGAACTGCTGCTGATAAATGCTTTTACTTTTATTATTCCCCCCTCCTGGAAGGTGTTTCTAGGTAATATCTAAGCATAAGATGTTAATCATCCTCTAATCTCTGTTCTGACACCAGCCCCCTGGGCTACATTCTTCACTTCCAGTGGCTGGGTTAATGCCTTTCTTGGTGCTCTCATGGTCCCACTCTTGCTCTATTCATATCATTATGTGGAGTGTACCTGTTAATGTTTGTTCTCTGCCACTAGACTGTGGAATTCCTAAAGGCAAGGCCTGCTTATCATTTATATTTAGACTCTCAGTCATTTAAGCATAGCTTCACATAAAATTGTGCACAATAAATCTTTTTAAAAGAAAATTACTTCAACTACCCATTTAAATAAGACAGAAAAATAGTTATAAATAAGTAAAAAATACCAAATGCAAATATGGTATAGGGGACAGGCTGATAACGTTTTAATAGTTATAACTTTTACAACAAAAGAAATGCATATTTGAAGATACTTACAAGATAAGATAGAACGTCTAGAAGTATAACTTAAAACTGTTCTCTTACAATGAAAGACATGTATTCAGCCTAATTACTTTTAGGGGTATCCCTCACAAACCATTTAGAAAAGAGAGAAATATAGGAGGTGGATTTACGACTAACCTCACAGTGCCTATGATGGAAGAAAAATAAAGCAGTTGCACTTGTAAGTATGTTCTCTCTATATTTTTATCTGCTCATGTCTACATGTTCTTTCTTTCCTGACAAGGAAATATTGCTTGGCTTCCTATGTTGCCCTCCTCCATAGAAAGCATAACAGCTTTTTAGGATTCAAAAACACTTTTTCTTATGTAACCTCTCTGTACAAATCCTAAATCATGCAACTTTTTAGTGACACAACTGAATATGTTCAAGTTCAGAGTAATGTTTGATTTCTCATTTGACATAATTTATATATATTGTCCCCTATTAACTGGTTCTTTCAATAATGTATGGTGAAAAAGAAGTGTAACAGGGACATCCGGGTGGCTCAGTTGGGTAAGCGCCCAACTTCCACTCAGGTCATGATCCGGCAGCTTGTGAGTTCCAGCCCCCCATTAGTCTCTCTCTGCTGTCATCACAGGGACCCACTTGGGATTCTCTGTCCCCCCTCTGTCCCTCCCCCACTAGCATGCGCACACACATGCTCGCTCTCTTTCTCTCTCTCTGTCTCTAAAATATATAGACAGTTAAAAAATAGTATAACAGATTTCTGGGGGACAGAAAGAAGGTAAAGAGAATTCTACAAGTTCTAGGAGGAGGGCTCAAAAAGTGAAAGAAAAGTTAGCAAGAGAAAGTCAGAGGCTAGGGCTCTTAGCCATTTAAAAAAATATATGTCTTTATTTCTCAAAGTCAAAGCTTTAGTACATCCAATGTTAACAATTTTTATTAACAAGTGATTCCATCTACATCACGTAAGCAGGTCAGGGACCATTAACAAAGAGGAAACCTCACACATCCCAGGCATTGCTAAGAAATTACTGTCAAAGGCTATGCACATATAGAGTAACAAGCATCTCATTTAGTCTAATGGTATCTTCCTTTTTATCTATAAAAACACTTAATTTCCCTAAAGTGGGTATTTTTAATCAATTTTTTCTTAGAAAAAGACCAGATGGCTTGGGTTTTAAAATCCCCACAGATCCAAATTATTTAACAACTTGCTCTTCAGTAGATGGTCTTTTCACCTTCCCATGCAAATACACATGACTATATGCACCAATTCCTACTAGCCCAGCCCAAACCAAGCTTTCTCTTTTGCTTACACCTAAACTATATTTTTAAGTGGTAGGTAAACAAGATTTAGAATTTGAACTCATAAAAAAATATTTTACTTCTAATCCTCATCATGGGGTCAAACTGAAGGAGGACAGACTATTGAAATCCCATCTGTATAGAGGAGACAGCTGAAAACCAGTGATACTTTTCTTACCTCTTAAGTACCGACATGTTTAAAGAGAAATATATAAAGATACTCTTCTAAATCCCATTGAACAATTATGTGATCTTGAAGAAATCTAGGAGTTCTTGGAGGCTCCGCACAGAAGGGAAATTAGCATGTTGAGAGTGTATATGGCTTCCACTGCACTTCTGATTCCCTAGATGAGGCAACCCTAGTGCAGAGCTTACAGAGTAGAGGTCGTTAAGTGGATCATGGATATTGCTTGGGACTCAGAAGGTCTGTGGGAGCCATGTTGGAAGTATGTCAGCAGCACGAGCAATTAGTACTAGTGCCAGAATCACAATTATAGTTCACTAAGAGTGAAGTTTGGTATTTGATGCCAGTAGGACATCCAGAAACAAGGCAGAAAAATGTCATGGTGATGGTGGGCCAGAAAGGAACAAAAAGATACCAAAATGATCAGTAAGTACATGGTAGGCCCTCTATCTCAAACTCTGTATGGCCACTTAAGCTCCCCTCAAGGGAGACCAAATAGCATTACAAGAAATGGCTTTGATACAAGTTGAACTATGAATGGGCTGAATAATCCTGACCTCATATTAACCTGTTTAAACTGGGAAATTAAGATGACTTTAATTGAAAGCATAGGTTCTTTTCTTCACTCTCTTCCATCTCAAGATCATCAGTAGATATTGGCACTCATGAAGAAGTTTAATGCAATGTTGGAAAATCAGAAAACATTTTTTCTTATCTATATCTTAGAATCTACATTTTTATCGTACAACACATTAAAAATAACTTTTGGAAAGAGATGTAAGCAAAAGTTGAAAATGTGAGGTGGTTGCTTTATTTTATTCCGTATCCAGAATATTTGAACACTTAGACCCTAGACCAAGATATATTCTGCCAACTTTAGCACTCTTTCTCTTCATTTATTCTATTATATTCCACTGTTGTCTATAATCTGTTCTTTCAAAAAGTATCTCCTTTCTTTCAAATTCTGTTTTTTTTTCTATTACATGCACACAAATACACACAATTTATGCTGTCCATTTACCATTTATCCATTGTTTTTATTCCTTTCAATCATCTTAATGCATATTTAACTGGATGTTTCAAATTTTCATTTTTAAAAATGCATTTATGTCAGCTAACCTGTGTCTGCAGCTTCACAAAGCTATTTGTTGTAAAGGGATTTGTTTTAAAAACAAAAGGATGGGCCATTCTCCAGACTTTGTTGTGCTCCTTTTTTTCTAACTTGCACACTATATGCCCACAACACATACTTTGTGTAAATGTAAATGTAGAGAAATGGTTGTCTCTGAAATCCATAAACCAAAAAGAAAAAAAAACCAGAAAACAAAAAAAAGTAAAGCAATGGAAGTCTAGAGTTTTGTTATAATTCTTTACATAAAGCAACAAGTGACATTTTTTTAAAAATATTTTTTATTTATTTCTAGGAGAGAGAGAGAGAGAGCGAGCAGGGGAGGGTCAGAGAGATAGGGAGACACAGACTCTGAAATAGGCTCCAGGCTCTGAGCTGGCAGTCAGCACAGATCCCGACGCGGGGCTCAAACCCACGAACCGTCAGATCATGACCTAAGCAAAAGTCGGACGCTTAACCGACTAAGCCACCCAGGCACCCCAACAAATGACATTTTTATGTAACCAACCAGCACAGTATCAGTTTACAAACTGGCTTGTGAGTTTCTGACTGCCTAATGGATCAAATGAGCTGGTAAAGTTTATTAATTTGAGTGGTGTATGATTACCTTGCTGAGAGATAAAGAAGCATCTTTCTTCAGAGTCATTAATAAAAATAACAGCAAAAAGAAAAAAAAGAAAAAAAAAAACCCAGATCCTCTGGATGTATAAGAAGAGTATCATCATGTTTACATTTACATTTCTATAGAAAAAGTGTGTGGCTAGGAATTAGTTCTTCCTAGACATTTCTTTACTCAGAGCTCCTCAGTGTCCAAGGGGTTTGACATTATATACCATGAGGCTACTTGTAGGTGGGAGGGAAAAGATACTTCTTTCCAATTGTTGGTGGAAAGCACATGAAGTTTCAAATTAGGTAATTGGGAATGTTTTCCAGAGTTTAACACTGCAAATTCTATATTCTTTGAACATACTTACTTTCATAAGCTAAAATTTCAATATCTTTCCTGTACTTCAGTAAATTTCACTGGCTTTATAGGGTTTATAGATCTAATAAACTACAGAGTTTATTCAAAAAAATAAAGAAGTTTCAAATATGCAAGTAGTCCAAATTTGATGCATAAACCATATTCTCAAGAAGGTACCATGGTAATCAATATCTGTTCATATGGAAAACATGAGCTGAAGGTCAAAAAATAAGATAAGATGAGGTAACACAATACAAAATAAATAAAGTGAAATAAAATGAAACAGTAGCAGAGTAGGGAGGTAATTAATGATTACATTTAACTGGAAACGCAATTTAATACATAACTCTTCTAACTATAGCATACTTTTATACTTTGGTGTCTAGTAGTCAATGGAATTAGAAATAGAAATATTTTCAAAAATGCCCTCAAATTTTGAAGGCAACTTTGCTAAATGTTTCTACTTCTTAAGGTAATCTAAATGAGTCATGTTCAACTTGAATTCAGAGACTTCTTTCTTTCTTGTTTTGGTAAGAAAATCAACTCTTCTGATCTAAATAGAAGGCTTGGCGATTAAACACTTCTGTCCCAAGAATGGATTGAGAGTCATAATGAGGAGGAGCATTGTCAGCTGCTTACTGATAACAGTTGAAAGAAATTAGAATTACTTTCATAAATGCTTTGTGGGCAAGTTATATGTAGATTTTCAAATACGACACATTACATTTAAATCACTTTTTACACGAAATCTGATTTTTGCAGCTAGAAGTAACAGATTATCATATAAATTTTGATGTTAAGACAATAAATTTAGGGGCTTTGAAAAAATATTTAAATCATTAATAACAACAGTATGTCTTTTGTTACTTGGACGTTGCCTGCAAACATGCGTTTGATCCTTAACAGTGGTTGTAAACTCCAGCTTTGAGATGAGGCTTTGTGGAATGCTAGGACAGAAACTTTATTTTTATTCTTTCTACGTGTTATGTTATAGTGCAGGTCTGTGTGTGTTGCACCTATGTAGGGTAAAACGTGTTTGTCTTAAAACTATCTCTCTAGTTTTCTCACAAAATACGATTTGGGATTTCATGAATTTACCTTAGTCTAAGGTTTGGGCTTCAGCCTTGCAAGCTTAGAAAAGTGACCTTTTATCAGACTTAGAGGGAATCCGTTTCTCAATATTAAACTCACATTCACCGTCTTATGCCCTTGATGCTTATGCTTGAAATGCAGACTTATTAACAGGTGACAAATACAGCTGTCTTTGGTAACAGAAGACTCTGTGTCTCCTGCTGTTTCTCTTGGTAGGCAAATAGGCAAATAATCTCAAAATGTTATATAATGACCATAGGATCTAATCTAGAGGAGTAAAATTAATTCACTGCTTAAGTCATTAGCATAAAATTACCTGAAACATTTGCAACTAGACTAATGCTACGCCACATGGATCCATGTTACCAAAGTTTTCCTCTGGGTGTTCTCTTCTCTGCATTTTCATAGCAATGCACAGTAGTTTCTGAATGACCCAGTCTTCTTTCAGATAAGCTAATATGTTCAACCCGGGAATTAGTAAATCTTGGAAGCCAAGACATTTCTGTGGGCAGTACTTCCAACACGTTAAAAGCACCAGGTTTGCATTCAGATGCCCTGAGTTCATTAACTGGCCTTGACGTGCCCAGGATATTCGACATGATGCTAAACGTTTCTGAAACTTAGTTTCCTTTCATGTAAATTCAAATGGCAAAAAAATTCTATTGCTATTAAGTGGCTAGATACAAATGCAGAACAGAGTAGGAATCAGGAAGACTTCACTGCAGTGAGGAAATTTGGGGTCAGTAGATTGAAGTCCGCTCTTTTACCCAAATGAGAAAGTGCTATTACATTCTATGATTTAAAAAAAAAAAAATCTGTAAGTAAACTAGAACTTGGTTCTTACATTATTTATTAACCTTTTCAAAAAGCCATTACCTTGTTCTTAAGCTACTTCTGTAATATATTTTTAGTAATAGAATGTGTTTAGAATATAGATCTCTTTGATGGTAGATGCAAATGTTCTGCCTTTAACACATGTGTTGTGCACATATGTAACTGCATTATCTTCATGGAGGGTATGAAACATAATTGTCTTGCTGGATAACTAATTATTTAAGCCTTATATAATCTGCCACTTTTCTTACTGATGTTGCTTGTTTCCATGCCCCCATAACCAGAAATAAAGTAGCAAAGAATTTTCTAAGGATTTTTGTTTAGATTTCTCAAGAATGGACATAAACATGAATTTACACATGTGAATGCCTAAAATGAATATCTGGCTACTGTTATGTGTTATAGGGAAGGTCAATATATTTATGACTATAATTTAAAATATTGCTATGTTTTCAATTAACATTTTCATAATTCTAAAAAAGGTAATGTAAATTTTAAAATTTGCATCACCAGACATTTCTACCCACTAGATTTCTCAATAGTTACGAAAATCATAATTTATAAATGGGATATTGCTCACGTACATCATCGCAAAAGAGCATCCATACAGATTGATAAAGTATTGCTACATAATAGAATATTATCAATATTTAAAAAATACATAAAATCTTAGAACTTTTTACATTTGAAGTAAACTAAGGTTTAAAAATATCTTTGGGGTCGCCTGGGTGGCTCAGTCAGATGAGCACCTGATGCTTGATTTTGGCTCAGGTCATGATCTCACAGTTGTGGCATCAAGCCACACGTTAGAGCCTGCTTGAGACTCTCTCTCTCTCCCTCTCCACCACTCACACTCTCTCCCTCTCTCTCTAAAATAAAAAGAATTCAATTAAAAAAAAAATCTTTGCCTAGTGTTTTGACTCATTGCTTTTGTACATTAGGCTGTAATAAAGTGCACACACATGCATGAAGCACCAATCTCAAAAGAAGCCCAATAGATATAATTAAAAAGAGTCAAATCCAGGGTATAAGAGCAACAGTAATAACTTTTGAAATCTATCTATCCTTCAGGGAGTAGTGTGGCTAGATCTCAAGCGTTCTGTTATAAAATTGTTCACCTCTTCATAAATATTTACTGCAACTCCACTACATGTTACACACAAGGTTAGGTCAAAAGAATATTTAAATGAATAAGATGAGTTCCCACCCTTGAGGACATTAAGAGAGCAGGTACCATGATCAGAGTAGTATCAATACAATATGGTAAAGACTCGAACCAAAGTGATCCTAGAGTGCTGATGATTTTTGTGATTTTTTCTGTCATTTTTTCCTACTTTATCTGGAGTTGACTTTACTGCAGTTTGGTTTCTAATGTTGGAATGGTCCCTGCTTACCACTAGGTTAACTGCAATCTGTAAGACACAATACAGCATGAAGCAAAGCCTGACAAAGAGGTATTGCTCAGTTACGAAGAAATTATTAATGTAGAATAGAGGTTCGGATTCAACACTACTGGTTTAGCACTGTGTTAATATTTTCTGATTCTTGACTGTTTGGGAATGGACATTCTAGAAATTTAGCATTTGGCCAAATAGTAACAGTATTGTCAGATATTTCAGTTTTTATTGTTGTTGTTGTAAAGGTACTATTTCCACATAGTCTGAGTGTATTCTGAAACACTGGAAATTTGTTTAATATCCTTTAAAAAATTGAGTCCTTATTTTGCTACTGAATTGAGGGGAGTATTTGAAATTTGACTATTTCTTGACTGTTGGAACTATTCGTGGTATTCTGATATGAGGCAAATGTGTAATAGGCCATACCTTGTATCTTATGATTTATTGTAAAATTATTCTAGGTTTGGTATCTTTGACTACTCCAAAAGCTTTGCATTTGGAATTAAAGGTATTTTTATCTTTACATGTATTAATAAACTATTCTCAAACACACTGCCCTGATTATTAATAACTGCCCTAAAAGCTATTTTCCCAGCTACTCTTATTAGATTTCATTCCATCTTTATAATTGTTTTTTTTTTAATTTTCAGAAAATAGCAATATAATGTAATTATTTTTTCTGGGATATTGTTGTTCAGTTTAGACTTCTAAGAAAGTCCAGGATCAATTTATAATTCCTATTCTTTTTAGCTTAACACATGTCAGTGCATTCTAGTTTTAGAATAACTAGTGATTAAATTAGGTGCTTAATTCATAAAGTAAATAAAAACATATTTTGATAGGTTTTAAAGATTGATCCTATAATTATTATTAGGTACTTTTGTAATCAAGGATATTAATACAATATATATCCCTGTGTTTTTTTTTTTTGTTTTTTGTACTCTGACTTACAATTAAATTGGATGATCCAAAAGGCAGCTCAAGGTGAACAAACTTTTATGGCAAATTAATAATCAACATTATTGTGATAAAAATCATCTTATAAGTCAATTAAAATAAAGAAATAATAGAACACCATTTTTAATACACTAACTTAAAATAAGTAGAAAATGACTAGAAAATTTCAACTTCTTGGGGCGCCTGGGTGGCTTAGTTGGTTAAGCGTCTGAATTTTGCTTAGGTCATGATCTTGCGGTTCGTGGGTTCGAGCCCCGCGTCGGGCTCTGTGCTGACTGCCAGCTCAGAGCTTGGAGCCTGTTTCAGTCTGTGACTCCCTCTCTCTCTGACCCTCCCCTGCTCACGCTGTCTCTCTCTCCTAGAAATAAAAAAATAAAAAAAAAATTAAAATAAAAAGAAAATTTCAACTTCTGTATTGTATACATATCATTTCAAAAATATTTGGCATACAATCACACATTATAAAAATATCTTGTCTATAATTACACATTATTACAAAAGGGACCATGTTCTGTCTATTATATGTTTGTATATCTTTTTGCTCCATGTTACATGAGTTTCATTTTTATATTATAAATATTTTGTTCTTGATCAAGTGGATGAAACAAATAGCATTTCTTTTTAATAGTGGATTAAAAATTCCTAATAATATTTAATTTGGACTGATTAGAATAGGAGATGAATAAATGTATGTTGAATGAATGAATGAGGAGTCTTCTGCTCATTCTCTCTTAGCTTCTCCATTGACTTCTTATTTTTCTAGAAGTGCGTATTTCTTCCCCAGTTCTAGTGAGCAGATACGCAATGAACAAAGCATCAGGGTACAGCATTTTGTTGCGAAATGGGAAATTTAGAAAGAAACCTAATGACCAAAGGTCAAAGAAGGAGGAGGCTTAGAGTAATGATTGCCAATCTTCCCTACAGCTTATGAGCTAATGTTGTCTGTACTCTATACCAGATACATTCTCATGATGTTTTTTTAGATCCTGAATATGAACACCTTTGGTTTCTCTGATACAGTAGTTTACCAGGATATCTTCTGTGAGACATTCTCTACCTCCAAATACTTGGTCAGGGGGCTGCTTTAGAGTCTGGGCCTGTAAGAAACAGATCTGACTCCAAATTTTGTTTTGACAACAAATTACAAATGTAACTGTAAACAGGTTAACTTCTGTGAGTCCTAGTTATTTCTTGTTAAATGTAACTGATAATAACTACCAAATAGAGCTGTGGTGAACTCTCAATAAATACTAAATAAAGTATTGTTTGAATAGATTCCTCTCCTCATGCTTGGCAAATAGCAGATGCTGATTAACTTTTATTAAGCTTTAGTTATTGATACCTAATAAAGAGCTACACATTACGGTTTTCAATCATTGCTCAATTAATGATCCCGTTGTTGAGGAAGTGATAATGGGATATTTTAAATATGCTTTTATAGGATTTCGACTTATGAACTACATCATAATTTTCCAGCTTCCCTGTAACTGACATCCTTTACGAGTCACTTCTCTGCTCGAATGGCTTGCTTCCCTCATAACTACCCTATGACCCACCAATTTTACTACTAGGTATTTACCCAAAGGTTACAAAAGTACTGATTAAAAAAGGCACATACACCCCAATGTTTATAGCAGCTTACAATAGCCAAATTATGGAAAGGGAACAAATGTCCATTGATTAATGAGTTGACAAAGAAGATGTATGTGTGCATCTATCTATCTATCTATAGATAATGGAATGTTACTCAGTCATCAAAAGAATGAAATCTTGCCATTTACAATGATGTGGATGGAACAAGAGTGTATTATGCTAAGTGAAAGGAATGGTTTTAAAAGCTTTTGATTCTCATAGTAATCTTTTACCCAAAACAAAAATTCATCAGTTCACATCTTTTAGAAACTTTGGTTTTTTTTTTTCTTTTCTTTTTTTTTTTTTGCTTTACATTTTTTTTCTTTTAGAAACTTTCAACTTGCTTGCATCATAGAAACAATTTCTTCAAAATTTCACTCATTCATTCAGAAAATTGAAATAATATGACCACTGTGTGTCAAGGAGTCGGCTCTGTGTATATACACATCAGGAAATAGACGTAAATCTTGTCTTTAAATAGCAAATCCTTACTTTTAGATCAAATTTAGACAATGTTTGATACTAATGCATTTTATATGTTTATATGTTTATATAACACAGACAGATCCT
This sequence comes from Proteles cristata cristata, assembly GCA_017311185.1. Classification (NCBI taxonomy): domain Eukaryota; kingdom Metazoa; phylum Chordata; class Mammalia; order Carnivora; family Hyaenidae; genus Proteles; species Proteles cristata. The sequence goes on along the minus strand of JAESUZ010004103.1, from coordinate 1,083,148 downwards.
TCATAAAATTATTTTCTGACTTAAGTTATTGAATTACTAAGTCACTTTTTCTGACTTCATCACTAATTTGAGCATAATTTAATGATTTTTAATACTTAATGCATGGACACATTTTCTTATTGACATATGTGATGATTTGATACTCTTGTCTATAATTTATTAGACACTAGGTCCTTGTATGAAATGTACCTTTCAATTAGTGTATAATTTCAACAAGAAAAATAGAATCTACTCATGTATCATAGTTTTCACAAATTTACTATAGATCAGTTATAGGACTGGTAAGATGTTTTGATACAGCTTGTTCTCAAGATAATAGGAATCAATACTGAGGTTTAACTGTATTTTTCTAGTTGTGTTCATTTTTAACTCATACGTGTCAAAATTACTTTTTACTATCTCTTTATTTTGTTTATTATAACTTTTTCTATTGAAATAGTTAAAACCTCACAAGAATTAGTAAAAATATTTTAGAATCCTTATATACTTATCATCTAGTGTCTGCCAATTATAATATCTTCATAATCATTTCACTAGTTACTCTTAGAAAATCTTTAGGAATTTTTTCTTCCCCCTAGATTATCATAATTTTATCTAATCCATTGCATTGCATTTCTTTATATCTCTAGACCATCCTTAAAATATCCCCAGAAGTATCTTGAAATTTCACTATCACTGTAGATCTTTTTTAAAGAAATACAGAGTAATCCCGAAAGCATTGAATTATCTGATGATATTTATTAACGAAAGCTAAGTCTGACACAGAAAAAACAAATACCATATGATTTCACCTGTATATGAAATCTAAAACAGAAAGCAAATGAATAAACAAACAAAGAGCTGAATTAGACCTATAAATACAGAGAACAAAATGATAGTTTACAGAAGGGAGCAGAGTGGGAAGGTGATGGTTAAAATGTGTAGAGGAGTGGGAGATATAGAATCCTGGTTATGGGATGAATAAATCACAGAAATAAAGGTCTGACCCAGGGAATACAGTCCATGGTATTGTGTTGTATGGAGACAGAGGGTAGCTACACTTGTGGTTAGCATAGCATAACATATAAACTTGTTAAATCACTATGTTATATACCTGAAACTAATGTAACATTGAGTATTAACTCTGCTAATTTTTTTAAAAAGGAAAAATAATAAGTGAGTTATATAATCCTAGTAGATTATACTTTTCTTTTTAGAAAAAAATTATTAGCACTTGACAATTCAAAACAAACTTAGTTATAGTAGTATTTCTTTCCTACGTGTTTAAGTACTATTTTTTGTTAGAAGGAATAATTTTAATTACAGTTCATGTGGAGAGGGAATACAGTAGAGAATGTCATTGCTAATAAAGTGATAACCCTGATAAATTTGTCTACCAGATGGATTATTTTTCCTATTATGACCCACTGCATTGACGTTACTAAATTATTATTAGATGCATGCTAACTAATTACGTAGTTTTTTTAGGAGAAACAGAATTTTGTTCCTATTCATTGAAATATATTGTCTTTTTTTTTTTTTAACGTTTTATTTATTTCTAGGAGAGATAGAGAGAGAGAGACAGCGTGAGCAGGGGAGGGTCAGAGAGAGAGGAGTCACAGACTGAAACAGGCTCCAGGCTCTGAGCTGGCAGTCAGCACAGAGCCCAACGCGGGGCTCGAACCCACGAACCGCGAGATCATGACCTAAGCGAAAGTCGGACGCTTAACTGACTAAGCCACCCAGGCGCCCGGATTCATTGAAATATATTAAACTTTCTTTCAACCCATATGGATTGCCTAAAATTAAAAAAAAATAAAATGCATTAGTTCTCTTTTTGTTCAGGCAGAACACTTGGACTGTATCATAATGGAATTTAAATAATCAAATTTAAATAATTTATTTTAGTAAATGTCACTTGAGCCCTAAACAGATTGTTTACATCACTTTAAGTGACTCAGTTTCAGTTTGTAGTCAACAACAGCACAATAAGTGTTTAGACTGATGCCAAAGATTGAGTACAAATTACAGAATAAAGTTTGGATCCTGAACTCTTTAAAAATTTTTTAAATGTTTTATTTACTTTTGAGAACAAGAGAGACAGAGTACAAGCGGGAGAGGGGTAGAGAGAGAAGGGGAGACACTGAATCTGAAGCAGGCTCCAGACTTTGAGCTGTCAGCACAGAGACCGATGCAGGGCTCAAACTCACAGACCACGAGATCATGACCTGAACCGAAGTCGGACGCTTAACCGATGGAGCCACCCAGGTGCCCTTGGATCCTGAACTCTTAACACAAATCACAGAATATTTCTGAGCAAACCTAGAGGTCACAAAGGCTTTTCTGAAGAAATACGATACACTATTCTCACTTTGTTGATTTAACTTTAACTATAAAATAACTAAGAACAGTTTTGTTGATCTTAGCAACTAAATTCCATGTTTATTCATAAGAGTGCATAGTGGTAGATGGACCGAGAAAATATTTCAGAATTGCAGTAGCTGTCAGTAATATCAGCCTAAAATATCCAGTGTTCACTGGGTATTGGAAAAGGCATAAAAATGGTCAATTTTAGATTGAGGCTTCTGCTCCCTTGTGTGCAGTAATCAGCTCTTTGCTTACCAATCCCGTGTATAAAAGAATGAATGCCTCAGAAATAAAACGCTTTCATGTTTCCTTCCCTGTCACTGCAAAGTATCCCACATGTATTAAATGATCAATAAATATTTACTTTTTACTTGGATGAAGAAAGGAAGAATGAAGGCAGGCAGGCAATGACTGCAAGATAACCGTTCTAACAACAGAATGCATGACTGTTCCACTTAAGAACTTTTAAGTACAAGGAAAAAGCCACTCTTCTCATCTCAAACATTAGAAATTCAAGAGCATTTGACAGCCAGGATAAAACAGCTCTAGAAAACAGTTTCTATTCCATCTTTTTTATAGGCCTCTAATTAGCCCTGCTTCTCGCCACACCCCTGCTTGATTCAACTCGGCCAACAGGTGTTCTCTGTTCCTTGGTAGTTGCAGCTACCTTGAAACTGCAGCTTTCATCTGGAATTTCCAGACCCCTCTAGTTTGGCATCTCATCTGTGGTTTCTAACACTAGTGGCCTGATGTACTCGGCATGCATTTGGGTCTCTTGATCGCCACTCATGTTGGTCTCAATGCATTATTCAGTTTGCTGCTGCAGTGCTCATGGGTTCACTGTGTTGAACCACTGCTCCTGACAGAATAAGCTGTGTCTCTCCAGCCTTGCTCATATGCCCCGGGGTGTCTTCCTACTTTTCAGCTGCCCTTTGTCCTCTGTACTGGCTCTCACTTTTGTTTTCATGAACTCTGATAACATGATGTCCTTTTGGTAAGAGTCACCATGAGAACTTGAAAACTCAAGGGCCATGTAGCCATATACTGCATAGAAATTCTTATGGAACTTTTCTGAGAGCCACTCAAATTAATTCAATAATTATCATTACTCATAGAGGAGATCTATTTTTGATTGATGTGGTTAAAATGAATCATCTTCTATGAACTCTATCAACTATAGTGTAAAGGGAGAAAAATACATAGTGATCAATAAAGCAGTACATTTAGATACCTGGGTGAGTCTAGCTGATCTGTGGGTTCGATTATTCTCCATGGCCTGTATTCCCTCACTTTTGGCATATAGAGATACACAATTATGTCATCATGAGTTTCTTTGAAGAGATAACTACATTCATTTTGTATTTATAAATTAACTATCTTATCTGAAGACATTTTAAATTTATTTCTACTATGCATTACTTACAAGCATAGAATTAAAAATAAACTGATTGACTCTATCGATTGAATCAAAAATAAATCATAAGCTTGTGTTAAGTAAGCTCTATCATACAGTATCCTCATTACTGTATTTTTAGTGTGTATTCATTTATTTTGAGAGTGAGAGAGTGCACATGTGTGAGTGGAGTAGGAGCAGAGAGAGAGAGAGGGAGACAGGGAATCCCAAGCAGGCTCTCCACTGTCAGTGCAGAGCCTCACAGGGACTCGATCTAACTAACCATGAAATCATGATCTGAGCCGAGATCAAGAGTCAGATGCTTAACTGACTGAGCCACTCAGGCACCCCAAGATCCTCATTAATATTTTAATTATTCCAAAATAAGTTGATTTATTTTCTAGTGTGGTTAATTTAGATGTAATCATCATTTAGCTTTCAAACTTTACCAGGATGCATTAGATATACACAAATACTATTTTGAAGAGAAAGTACTGTATTTTATCATTTATTTATTTGGAATACTTGCTCTGGGACCTAGCAGTCCTTCAAAACTGTAAATTGAGCTATTTGTGAAATAACATTTTCTGGCATTTGACATTATCGTTAATGAATCTGAATTTACTCCATGCTGTTGAAATCAATTTAAGGGGAAGAGTTTAGTCTTCCTCTTGTATTATACTATATGCAAACACTCCACTACACCCACACACGTACAGACTACAAATTTGCACTGGAAGTCAGTTTATGACTGGTTTTCCTTGTATTTTTCTACATGACCCCCCCCTTTTTTGTGTGTGGAGGGGATGCTCTTCCACTTACTTTCACAAAGTTTAACAACCATTAGCTGTTTCATTTCAGATTCTTCATTCAAAATGCCACAGTTTAAAAATTCTCAGCCAATTCAAGGTCTGTCTCATTCATCCTTTGAGTTGGCATAGTTACTGAAGTAAGAGGTGATTACTCCATGGCTGTTCATTCTCTATTTATTTAACTATCTACTGAAAACTGCTAATAATTCAGTTAGCTTGACTTGGACATTTATTCTAGCACCATTGTGCTGCTTAAAAGTAAATATACTCTTGTAGTAGTGTTTTTATTTAAGATTATGAGGCAGAAATAATGTTCTTATTCATGATCTGGATGCTTCTGTGAATTTTGATGCTGCACTTCGGATACTCAGGCACATCTGTGTCTACAGGACCCTTGTATAATGACACTAAGCTATTTCCACAATATATGCAAAGTATTCCTTAAATTTTCATTGAAACTTACCTGGCAAGGTTTGTGACATATACTGTTTTCTAGAGAAAAAAAAATTTATGCAACAATTAATTACTTCTGCATTTGTTTATTTGTGTGGTAAAATTTATTGTATTTTAAATCATATTTTATCCTGGAGATTAACTGTGGCATTTATTCATATAGAACTTGTTTTATAGGGCCTAGAAAGTTCTTCCTCGGCGATCTCAATACCTTTTACCTTCTAACATTATTTAACCTTAAGCTTCCTCACATAAGAGATTATTAATTGCATTAATGAATCTAGTAACTAGACCCATTCAATTTGGTAGCTATAGATTATGGTGATTAGAAGTTTTGGATGTGATTATAGTGTAAGTAAAAAAGGAAATAAGTGAGGGAGGGAGACAATATTTGGGACTGGAAAGTAAACACAAAAAGAAGATCATCTATTAATTTATATACATTAGATTCCTTCTCATTATCTTTGTGCCCAATCTTTGCATCCTCTCCATAACAGTCAGGGTTGTTTCGGGATTCTTGTATTCTTCAGACCCACTGGGTGCCCCACTATTGTGGTATTTAGAGAGGTCACATCTATACACATATAGTAGACCTTCGTTTTCCATTATGGTCCAAGAAATTGATTTTTCCACATAAGCGCATATTCTTAACAATGTTATTGCCATTCATGTCCTATTAAAAAATTCTTGATGGACATATTTTAACATAATTCCAAAGTAGTTCAACTATTTTTGATGATTCCTTTTCATTATTAAAAATTCAGTGGTATACCACACAGGAGTACAGTTGTACGTGAACCTCCTTGTCCCTTCAGAGAAATCACAAGAGCTCCTCTGTATCTGGTACATTTAAATGATACCTGGTAAATGCCAGACGTTCAAGAATGCTCTGAAATGTGAGTGTGAAGGGACAGAATACTCAAAAATATTTGATCAATTCAACTTAGGCTATTAATAAATAGAAACATGTCAAAGTGAGTCAAATGATTTTTTGACAAAGAGAATACATAAAACTTGAAGTTAGAAATAATAGTTATTAATTTATTGAATGATCTGTGAGGAATCATAAGTTATAAACAAATAATATATATATTAGATTACTGATATTTTGGGACCAATTAGAAGAAAAGGCAGTACTATGTTTTAGTTAATAAAATATGGTTTCTTTTATCCCCACAATTATTTTTTCTTTGGATATCTTTAGAATAGGCATGTCATTTTTATGAGAGTTCAAATGATTATCTGTAATAGCATATTATGCAAATGAATGGATTTTGTCTACTGAGAAAGGTGAAGATACTTGTTTAGAATCTTTCAGGTTAAGCATCTGGCAGATTAAGGATGTTTAAATATTTAAATGTGTTTATGGGGTAGAAAGCCTAAAATCTGGCATTCCCTATTATGCAGCACTTATGCATTCCTAATTTATAAAATAATTTTTCTTTAATTACTATTCCTGACAGGAAACTGAAAAGATCCCATTTCCATGTGCAGTGCAAATTTTGAAAATACGTTTCTGCAAAGGGGCATTAATATGTTTAAATGTTATTGTTGTCTGCAAAGAAGATGAAATTAAGGGGATGCTTGAGGAGTTAATGTCAAAAGCATTTTTCAAAGCTTCAAGCAAAGCATTTCAGGAAGAAAGATAGACCTACAGTAGATGCTAAAATTGTGCTATTCCTCCGGGAGGTATATTTAATACACACACCTCATGAAACACGTAGAAATCTTATGGTAAAAGTAAGGAGATTTTTCTTTTGGTAACATGGACATATTATCATTAAATATCTGTATTGGATACTTCGTGCCTTGTGTGTAGGCCTGACCATATGAAGAGTAAATCCTAGATGAAGGCTAATGCGTCTGAGTGGGGTTCTCTACCGAGCTGATTGAAGCTGACAGCCGTGTGCTGTTTGCAAGGAAAACTTCATGGGGAGTTAGGAACAGATGCTAAACAATATGGCACATTTGGTTTCATGCTGCTCATGCATGCCAGCCCCTGGCAGTCTTTATGAGGTCAGAGGATTAGTAAAATTGCAGCCAGCAGGAATACAGGGCATATAAGTAGAAGGAGCCAAGCAGGTGTGCTGAAATGAGTTCGATGTGGGTTTTCCCCAGGTGTGTCTTACTTGCCCTTCAGCATATGGCTGTAGGATCATAGGGGAAAAGTTAATGGTCAGATAATTTAATCCAAATAATGCAACCAGTTAAGGCTTTATACACGTTGAATGTGAAATACACGTGTTTGTTGGACTAAACATACATGGAAGTTAATTTTAATGTTTCTTTAAAAATCTAAGTGATTATTCATAAAAAATACATCAGTCTAAAACAGGAAACGATGTTAATGGCAAGGAATTCAATTTTGGTTATCAGTCATTTTTTGTTTAAATGGTTCTGGCTTTTGGGGCGCCTGGGTGGCTTAGTCGGTTAAGCGTCCGACTTTCGCTTAGGTCATGATCTCGCGGTTCGTGGGTTCGGGCCCCGCATCGGGCTCTGTGCTGACTGCCAGCTCAGAGCCTGGAGCCTGTTTCAGTCTGTGACTCCCTCTCTCTCTGACCCTCCCCTGCTCAATCTGTCTCTTCTCTCTATCCTAGAAATAAATAAAGCATTAAAAAAAATTAAAAAAAAAATGGTTCTGGCTTTTAAGGTCTCAATCTATTAACCTATAAAATTAGGATGTTGGAATGGATGATATCTAAGATTCAAAGATCCCTTCCATAGATGGAGAAAACAATGACTATTTTATAAATCTCAAGATTGTAGAGTTGGTTGTGTTATTTTTATTTATTTATTTGGTTGGTTGGTTCTTGTTTTGTTACATTAGACAGGGATGCAGTTAGCCTAGTGGTTATCAACTTGGAGAAAGGAGACAGCACAGAAAAAGTATTTAGACCAGAGAGGTGGGGCATTGTCATCCTTTTCCCACTATAAGTGTCAATTTTCTCATACAGGTTATTAATGGAAGTCTTTCTTGTAGTGTGGTCGTGCTTAGAGTAGGGAGTGGGGGAACTAAAACTGATACCCACTGAGAAAGTTTATTTGGAATAAGAACTAAGGCTCCAGATAACTAGCCGTCCCAAAGCTAGATGGGAACACATCCAGAGTTTGTATGACATTAATTCGGTAAGTGTTGCTCTGTCCAACAGTGGCTCTTTGAATCTTTTTGAGATCCTAAACTGAGAGAAAGAAGTGGTTTGGAGGGAACTGACACACACATATCAGCTACGATCTCAATATAACCATGTTACTAAAGTCCATCCTATCTTGTCATCTGCTCTCTGCCTTCTCCTGCCCCCAGAAAGCAACCTGTGTGAAGGAAAGCAAAAAGGGTAGATGGCATAGTTCAGTCTGTTGCCTAGGTTTCTATTCTCTATGAAAACACAAAACAGAGGGGACTCTGAATAGAAGCATCACGTGCAGCAGCAACATACGGGTAGATTTGAATCAATTTTGTGATACTGAGAAATTAGATAATTTAGGGAAGGAGGAGTCACCTCTCTTCTGCAATCAATAGCCTTGCAAGTGCTGCTGCTCACAGTGTATTCCTGAATAGTCTCTCTCTCTCTCTCTTAATATTTTTTTTAATTTTTTTTTAATGCTTTATTTCTAGGAGAGAGAGAGAGAGAGACAGCGCGAGCAAGGGAGGGTCAGAGAGAGAGGGAGTCACAGACTGAAACAGGCTCCAGGCTCTGAGCTGGCAGTCAGCACAGAGCCCGACGCGGGGCTCGAACCCACGAACCGTGAGATCATGACCCAAGCGAAAGTCGGACGCTTAACCGACTAAGCCACCCAGGCGCCCCTCTCTCTTAATATTTTTGTTTTACTAAATTTACTAATGATGATCACATGGTAGAACTTGCTAGAAGCTCAGATTAGTTGTATATGGTATGAACCTCTCACAGAGACATTTTCCAGTCTCAATGTTAAAGAGAAAGGATACAGACATCTCGAGAACAAAGACTTCAGATACTAGGAATTTATGTGATATGCATTTCACATCCCCAGAGCAATGAAATTACCAGCAACAGTCAACAACTTTACTAAAGTATTCCCTGGGTAACAAAGGTTATAAGAAATCAAGAAATGCACTAACTGCACTAAAATCAAGAAATTGACAAACAGATATGTATCTTTTACTCAAAGGAAAATAATTTTTTCATCAAGTGTGTGTAAATAAATACAATCAGAGAAAGAAGACACAAAGTATATTTGAAGTCGGCCAATACTGTAATTCTAAGGTAACATTGGCATAAACGATATTTCTAAATTGAGGTTTACAACATCTCCATGTACTTGAGCTCTTTGTGCAGCAGTAAGTTTTTATTAGTTTCTTTAATCAACCATTCTGAATTCTGGGACACCTAGCCCCAAAGAGAAAACAATTATGGCTATTGTATGTCAATTACTAAAATTTTGCCATATACTAACAGCTCTAGAAATAGAGAAGAGATGCAACATATCAGGATTATGTGAAAGTGTAACTGGATACTTTACCTTGGCCGCCTCTAACTTTGGCTTGATTCTTTTTAGAGTATTACTAGTTAGAGGCTAAGAAAATACTCTATATCCCATTTTTTCTGTGGAAAATAATGCCCCAAGACTACATGTCCAGGATTTCTGGAGCACCTTATGTTGTTTTATGTCTTGTGCCTGTCTGGCACGTGGGTAGAGCTTGCAACCTCTTTTAGGGCTGATTGTTACTCAAAACCAGCTAATCCAATAGTGATTAAACTCTTCAAGATTTTTAATTCGCTAGAGGACATAATTTTTTCTCTTGAAAAGGTCTACTAATTTGGGTTATAATAGCTTTTTAGAATATGTTTATTTTCAGAGAGAGAACGAGAGAGAGAGAGAGCAAAGGAGGGACAGAGAGAGGGAGAGTTCCTAGCAGGTTCCAAACTGTCCACACAGAGCCTAAGGCAGGGCTTGATTCCACCAACCATGAGATCATGACATGAGCTAAAATCAAGAGTCAGACACTTAACCGTATGAGCCACCCAGATGCCCAGATATATTTGTTTTTAAATGTGTTAGTTAATATTTTTTCTTTATGTTTTGACCAGGTAACCATATAAATAAACATACATAAATGGAGATATGTGCAAACACAATTATAAATAGATCTGAAATAATTTTTTAAAAAGTTGAAACTTTCTCATGATATATGACAATTATCCTTACATGTAAGCAGAATTTTATTTTGTTCAATTAATAGTTACATGTTAGGAGTGTGCTAGAAAGATGAAAGTAAAGTACAAAATAAGGGTACACTTAAAAAATATCATCTATGGTGCCTGGATGGCTCAGTCAGTTGAGCAGCCAACTTCAGCTTAGGTCACGATCTCACGGTTGTGGGGTTGAGCCCGACTCTGGGCTCTGTGCTGACAGCTTAGAGCCTGGAGCCTGCTTCGAATTCTGTGTCTCCCTCTCTCTGACCCTTTTCTGCTCATGCTCTGGCTCTCTCTGTCTCTCAAAAATTAAATAAATGTAAAAAAATTAAAAAAAAGAAAATCTTCTGAGTTGTTTCAGAACTGTTGGAATCATTTTCTAATAAGATGTAGGAAGAATACTTTATTTTCCAGTGGAGGACATTAATTTTAGTCCACGTATTTCAGAACACAAAATAGTAGGACTATCTATGTCAAGAAGCAGGGAGCAAGGATTATCTATCGATCGATCGATTGATCGATCTACCTACCTACCTACCTACCTACCTGTCTATCTGAAAAAAGGCAAAAACCCCAAGCCGAATGATACTGAGTCAAACATAGATGCGGAGAAATAATTGATTTCTTAAACTATCTGAGGAGAAAGCTTGGTAATGGACCCACATTGGGACCAGAAGAGAATCTTGTTGTGTCAGGTCAGAATTCTGTTACTTTTTTTGAAGGTTTATTCATTTTTGAGAGAGAAAGAGAAAAAGAGAGAGAGAGAGAGAGAGAGAGAGCAGGGGAGGGGCAGAGAGAGAGGGAGACACAGAACTCAAAGCAAGCTCCAGGCTCCACACTGTCAGCACAGAGCTCAACATGGGACTTGATCTCCTGATCCGCAGGATCATGACCTGAGCCAGTCTGACACTTAACCAGCTATGCTGACCAGGTGCCCCCTAAATTATATTACTTTCGGACCAACTATGTTATATGCTTTGCAAAACAAAAAGTAGATATATAATGATTATTAAACATAATTATGTAGATATCCACTTCTGGGAGGATTTTACCTTTTACATAGTACTGTAATTAAGTACAACTTAAAATCTTGAAGGATGGTATTATAGAAGATGCAGTGGGGTGCTGGGGCTTTCATAATAGCCAGGTCAGAGGGAGACTTCGGCTCTAGTGTCCGTGAAGGTATGATGACAAGTCGGAGGATCTCTAAGCCCTCTAATGCAGTGGAGGTTTCAGTGGAGACCTAATGGAAAAATAGAATCTCTATCCCTTCTCAGGAATGAGGCCCTGCCCCCACTGTCAGTTGAAGAAAACCTGGGCTGTCATGCTTGCCTGAAAGTAATGAGGCAGCACATGCCTTTTATCTTGATGGTGTGGTGTCAGAGGAAGCTCACTAAAACAGGTTTAAACAGAAACCCCAAATCTCATAACACAATACTGTGAAAATGACCAGGTTTTAATCAGAGATCACTCAGGGCGCCTGGGTGGTTCAGTAGGTTAAGTGTCTGATTTCGGCTCAGGTCATGATCTCAAGGTTGGTCCATTTGGGTCCCACATCAGGCTCTTTGTGCTCACAGCTTGGAGCCTGGAGCCTGCTACAGATTCTGTGTGTGTCTCTCCCTGTCCCTCCCCACTTTATGCTCTTGATCTCTCAAAAATACACAAACGTTAAATAAAGGTATTAGAGGTCACTCAACATACTGATAATCAGGAAGATATTAAACTAAAGTTAAAAGACTGTCAATAGATGATAATTTTGATATTACGTGTATGTTGGAATTACCTGACAAATATATAAAAACAGACAAATAAACATGGTTAAATGAGCAAATATGAACAAAAAACACACAAAATAGTTTCAACAAAGAAATAAAAAGCCTCAGCAATGAATTAAAAGACATGAAAAGAATCAAAATGGAAATTTTAGCATTAAAAAAAAGAAATAATAGAAAGTCAATGAATAGCTTCACAGCAGAATGGACAGAACATAGGAAAGACTCAGTAAATTCAAAGGTGGAAGAATTAAGGAGAATTGGAAAAAAACTGGTAAACTTAGAAACAAAATAGAAATTACCCACTAGGAGAAATAGAAAGAAAAATCAAGTGGAAAAAATAATAGAGGCACAGGAACTTGTTCCGTTAAAATGATACATTTGCTGTTTGTCTCATCACTATTCCTGGAGGAAGAGGAGAAAGTGGGGTGAAAAATTAGTTGGAGAAATGATTAAAACCTTCTTTTTTAAAGTTGATTTATTTAAGAGAAAGTGAGCATGAGCAGAGGAAGGGCAGAGAGAGAGGGAGAAAGATAATCCCAATCAGTCTCTGCACTGTCAGCACAGAGCCCAACATGGGACTCGAACTCAGGAACCTTGAGATCATAACTGAGCTGAAATCAAATGCCAGGCTTTTAAGCAACTGAGCCACCCAGGCCCTTTATGATTAAAAATTTATTACACTTTAAATATATATACATATATTTCAAGATTCAAAAAGCTAATGAATTAAAAACTGGAGATATTCAAAGAAATCCATACCTGGACACATTATAGTCAAACTTCTAAAATCTAAAGCAAAGAAAAATTAAAGCACTGAACAGAAATGACATCCTACCTATAGAAAAAGGGATAAATGGAATGACATATTTTTTTTTAACCAGAAACCATGGAGGAAATAATAAAGTGCTACAATATTTTTTAAGTTCTGGCAGCGGGGGTGGGCAGAGGAAGGATGAACAAACCACCAAAAATACCTGGATTCCTATTTTGAGTGAAAGTGCTATTTAGAAAAGAAGGGTAAATAAAGGCATTCTCAGATGGAATAACAGAAAGATCTTTCTACAAAAGGCTTGTTTCTCTATCTATCCTAAAGAAATGCCCTAAACACAAAGGTAACATAAAAGAAGGAAATTTGGAACATAAAGAAGGTATATGATAACCAATACTGTAGGTTACTGTAACTGACTTCTCTCTTCTTGAGTTTAAATTATATTTAATGTGTGAAAGAAAAATACGGTATTAAAATGGGATAAATTATGTATATATTGTAATACCTAGAACGACCACTAAAAAAAAAAACACTACATAGGGACTCCAATTCAATACAGATAAATCAAAACAGAATTCTAAAAATGAAAATACAACATCACATTGTCTGGAAGTCAAGTAAAACACTATTGAGATGAAAACTTACAGCACAAGTGACTACGTTAGAAAGTATCACCGATGGGACACCTCGATGGCTCAGTCTGTTAAGCATCTGACCCTTGATTTCTTCTCAGGTCATGATCTCATGGTTGGTGAGATTGAATCCTGCACGGGGCTTTTCACTGACAAAATGAGTCATGCTTGGGATTCTCTCTCTCCCTCTCTTTCTGTCCCCACCACAAAATAAATAAAAATAAACTTAAAAAAAAGTATCATTGATATCCAAAAGTATACCTCCCACCTTAAGATCCTAGAAAAAGAAAAGCAAAATAAACACAAAGAAGCAGAAGAGATCTAACAGAGATAGAAGAAATCAATGGGAAAAAAATGGAAAATTAGAAAAAAATTAAAGTTGGCTCTTTGAAAATATTGATAAAATTGAAAACTTCTAATAGGACTAATGCAGGAAAAAAAGAGAAAAGACATAAATTACCAATATAAGGACTGAAACAACAGGGAACATTCTAGACTCTGCAGACACCAAAAGTATATAAAGAGAAATAATATGGACACCTCTCCACACAACTTAGTTGAAATAGACCAATTATTTAAAACTCAAGCTACTACAATTCACCCAAATTAAAATAATATATTTGAGTAGCCCTGTAACTATTAAGGAGATTAATTTTTTTTAGTTTGAAACTTTGTAGAATTATATGTTTTGTCCAAGATGTTTTCATTGGAGAATGATACCAAAGATTTAAATAAGAATTAACACTAATTCTACATTATCACTTCTAGAAAATAGAAGAGGGAACACGAACACATGTAAATTTATTTTATGATTCTATTATTAATCTGATACCAAACTAGACAAGGACAGTGTCAAAATATAAAACTAGGGACCAGTATTCCTCATGAATATTGACCTTAAAATCCTCAACTAAATATTAGCAAATACAGTAATAATTAAAAAGCATTACACACCATGACCAAGTAGGGTTTATACAAAGGGCCCAAAACTGTTTCAATATTTGAAAATCAAATGATGTAATCCACTAAGACTAGAGATGAAATATCACATGATGCTATCAATGCAAAACAAACATTTGACAAAATTCAACACATGATTAAACCTCTCAGAAAAATAGAAATAATGAGGAACTTCTTCAACCTGATAAAGAACATCTATGATAAACCTTTAGCTAAAAGTACACATAAATATGAAAGACTTAATACTTTCTCCCGCAGATCAGGAACAAGGCAGTGATGTTCACTCACCACTCCTATTTAACATAATGTTGGAAGGTGTAGCCTGTCTAGCAAGGCAAGAAAAGGAAATAAAAGATTAGGCCAATTGCAAAAGAAGAAATAAAACTGTCATTTTTAAATCACATGAATGTCTATGAAGAAAATCCCAAGAAATCTTAAAAACTCCTAGGACTAATATATGAGTCCAGAAAGGTTACAGGATATAAGATAAGCTTTATAAAATCATAATATTTTTATACAAGCAAGTGGATATGTTTACATGAAAATTTAAAATATATCAATTATCATGGCTCAAAAATGAAACACTTATATATATATATATATATATATATATATATATATTTTTTTTTTTTTTTTTTTTTAATGCACAGCACTTGGGGCACCTGGCTGGGTCAGCTGGTAGAACATGCTACTCTTGATCTTGTGTCATGAGTTCAAGTTCCACATTGGGTGTAGAGCGCACTGAAAAAAAAATGTACAGCAGAGATGCCTGAGTGGGTCAGTGGTTAAGCGTCCAACTTTGGCTAAGGTCATGATCTCACCGTTCCCACGTTTAAGCCCTGCATCAGGCTCTGTGCCGACCGCTTAGAGTCTGGAGCCTGCTTCGTATTATTTATTTCCCTCTCTCTGCCTCCCCTCCCACTCATGCTCTGCCTGTCTCTATCTCTCTGTCTTCTCAAAAATAAATAAAATGCTAAACAAATTTTTAAAAATATACAGCATTTGGTGCTGACAAAGTGATAATGAAAATAATTAAAATATCTAAATAAAGGAGAGACCTGTTATTAATGGATTGGAATAAACAATAGTAAATATGTCAATCTTCCCCACATTGATATGTATTTTAACAAAATTTCTGTGAAAATTTCAAAAAGAATTCTTGGATATACAGTTAAGATTCTTTTAAAGTGGATATAGGAAAGCAAAAGAAATATAATAGCTACAATTTTGCCAAAGAATAATAAATGAGAGGAATCAATCTACTTACTTTTTAGACTTAAATAGCTACCGTAATCAGGGCAGTGTGGTATTTACATAAGGATAGATGGATGCATTAATGCAGTGAGAAAGAGAACCCAGAAATAGACCTCCACAAAATATGCCTGAGTGATTTTGACAAGGATGCAAAGGCAAGTTATTAGAAGATAGATATGCTTTTCTACCGATAGTGTTGGAGTAATTAAACATTCATAGAACACGACCAACAAAAAGAACCTAGACTGAAGTTTCAAACTTTATAAAAATGTGGTGAGATCACAGACCTCATTTTTAAATAGGTCTTATTTAAATATCAGATGTAAAATTGTAAAACTTCTAGGAAAAAAAGAAAATATTCAGGACTTAGGACTGGTCTTTAGACTTGTCACCAAAAGCATGATCATCAGAATTAAAAAACTGCTCTTCAGAAGACTCTGTACAGTGAAGCAGAAGAGAATCTGCAGATTGGAAGAAGATAGTCCCATAGCGTGTACCTGACAAATGAGAAATACCTGAAATATATGTAGCATTCTCAAAACTCACCAATACATACACGTATACACACACCCACAAATTAGATCAAGGACAACACATGAAAACCAAAACATTTCACTGAGCGAACTATATAGAAGGAAATATGGAAAGATGTTCAATGTTATTTTCTCTCATTGAACATGGAAAGATGTTCAGTGCTATTTTCTCTTAGGGAAATGCAATGAAAGCCGTAATGACTTATCGCTACATTGTTGGATGGCTAATGTAAAAGAAAAATAATGTCACTACCAAAGTTGATGAGAATGTAAAGAAGTCAGATCACTCCCTCACTGCTGGTGGAAAGCAAAAGTGGGACAGCCACTCTGGAAGTTAATCTGGCTGATTTTAATATAAAATTAAGTATCTGTCAAATAATGCAGTAATTGCACTCCTGGGCATATATTCCAGAGACCTGAGGACTTAGGTTCACATGAAACTTATACATAAAGGTTTATAGTAGCTTTATTTGTATTGGCCAGAAAACAGCCGAAATATCTTTCAACACGTTGATAGTTAAACAAGCCAGAGTACTGCCATACTGTGGAATACTACTCACCAATGAAAAGGAATAAAATAAATTATTGATGTACACAAAAACCTGGATGAAATCTCAGGAAATTATACTGAGTGAGGCAAACAAACAAAAAAAGGACCTAATGTTTTATTTTGTATTATTCCCTGTGTATAATATTCCTGAAATGACAAAATCATAGAAAATGGAAGAAATTGAGGTGGCCAGGTGTTTACAGAGGAGGCAGTCAGTAGAGAAACATATGTTGCTAACATGGGCGACGTTCAGGATTCTTCTAATAATGGAAATGTTCCTGCACCTTGACTGTTCTATGTCAGGGTCCCGATTGTGATATAATAGTTTTATAAGATATTACCGTTGGGGGAAGCTGAGTGTAGGGCACACAGAAACTTTCTGCATTATTTTTTACAAACCTGTGTGTGACTCTTCAATTACCTCAAAATAAAACTTTAATTAATTCAGTTATATGCTAGAGAAAATAATTTGTTTGCTTTTATTTTACTATCTCTAAGTTTAACTATGTTTTTTAGCAAGTGCAAACATGCTTATTAGATAATATTGATTTTTGAAAGTAGAACTCAAAAACGTATGCTAATTATTAGGAGAGAGACAGAGGCAGAGAAAATGAGTACAAGAGAATATACCAAAATAACATTTCTGAATACAATAAATGATAAAGTCCAAAGAAGGCTAAAATTAGCAGAAGATTCCCTTTGAATGTGTCAGATTGAAAATAGTTCATCCCAATAAATATTTTTCGTGCTCTCAATCCTTTTGTGTCGCATCTCTTATTTTCATGCAAAAACATTATGCCCTCATTCTTGCTTCATTCATTTTGTTAAGTGACTGTTACATGACGATTTTTGGTTTCAGAACTGTTGCATCTAGGAAGGAGACTGATGTGTTTCGTGTTATTATTTTCCCTGCCGAATTGTGTTTTTACCTGAGTCAGCATTCATTTGTTAGCATACTTGGATGTTTAGCCTGTGCCAGCAATGTGCCAAGAGACTTTATCTAAAGCGCTGATGTCTGACACCTCTGTCCAAATTAAATTTTAATGTTATTAACATTTTCAATTACCATTGACTACAACATTCACAAGTTTCACTGGGCTGCCATGAGATACAACAACTGCGAATGGTAATAGCTGTTTTCAAGAACAGAAGATCCCTGTGGGGAGGCTGTCATTAGAAACCGTATGACTGCCAGAGAGCCTTCTGTATGTCAATCCCCAGTGTTCTGTCAAGACAAAAATCCAACTTTGACTCTGTAGTTCCAACACACTGTGAAATAATGTGAACCAGGTTACAACTTGCTAATATCCCATAAAGGATTTTTCAGGTAACACTATAAACTACCAGGGGTATAACTTGTCATCGTAAAATGATTGTTATTCAAGTATTTGTCATGACGAATTCCTTCTTATGATAAAATTTATCATCACCCCTTTGTTTTAAAGTTTCTTAAAGGGAAATGAATTCAATATTGTCCTCACAAGTGGCACATCTGGAGTGAATGCAATATTTTAAACGCTGTGACATATGTTGGTAACAGGAAGTAGGTCGTGACCAGTGCACAAGGAGCTAATTTCGAAGGGCGCAAGACACATGAAATATATACGTATATATGCTTGTATATTATATATACGCTTATATATAAGCACAAAATAATGCTATGCCATAATTTGCTTTAAAATGTTTATAGGGTCACCTGGGTGGCACAGTTGGTTAAGGGTCGACTTCAGTTCAGGTCATGATCTCGCAGTTTGTGGGTTCGAGCCTCATGTGGGGCTCTGTGCTGACGGCTCAGAGCCTGGAGCCTGCTTCAGATTCTGTGTCTCCCCTTCTCTCTTGCCCCTCTCCTGCTCATGCTCTCTCTCTCTCTCTGTTTCTCGATAATAAATAAATGTAGAAAAAAAATAAAAAATTAAAGGTTTGTATACAGAGTTCATGAAATAGCTGATTATGCTTATGGAGAGTCAAAAACAAAACCAGTATATTCTAAGGCAAGGCTTGAGAAAGTAAGTAGAGAAACACAAGAGGAAGATTACAGTAGATGTAGGGACAGAAAAGACTGGATTTTAAGATATGAAAATGCATGAAGAAAAATAGAGTAAGCCATAAAATGTTTAGTCCTCCATCAGTTCTTAGCCTAGTGGTTATCCCTAACATTCTAGAACACCATAGATGATTTTTGACAGAAAATTAATATATTTAAAAGATATAACATTTGTTTTCTAACATAAGAATTAAAATATATACCCTCTTGATTTTCTAAATATATCGTATTAAAGTTTATTTGATTACAATTAGATTAACTAAAAATATTATACTACATTTATTTTTTTATTCTCCACATCAAAAAAGCTTCTATGCTTTTTCCATTATGAAGTTTTATTTTGATTTCTTGAATACCATCTATTTTATGCTTTCTTCTGTGCTGAACATGGATTCAGGTAAGAGATTAATTTGTTACTGTAGTAATGCTTCTCCCTACTTGTAGGTAAGGTTTATCAGGGGAAAAAAAAAGCCTCCTGAAGAACAAGAATCAAATAGCATTCTATGGATACTACACTAATTAAACATTTTTTTTGTTTGTTTTTACTTTGGGGCTTAATTGATGTGGTTTGTTTATAACAACTAAATCATGCGGGAAAGCAGACCCAATCCCATATAAACTTCTTGAGAGATAAGCAAATACTCAGAATTAAAGAGAGTGGGCTACCATTTTTTTTGCCCTGCTGCAACTGAATTGTACCTAATGCTACATGGACAACATTATTATGGTAAAGATTCAAATTGTAAATCAATGTTTAAAAAATGCATTGGGAACTTAATGGGGGATTTCAGTTTCAACATGAAGAGAAATTTTAGGAATAGTTGTGTTCTATTCCACAATAACTTTTACAGGATCTTAAGTGAATTTTGTAACTTCTGTAATCTGCTACTATAACGCATTTTAAGATTGGCTTTATTGAAACAAAGTGTTAATTTTAATCATTTTTATCTGAAATGGACCAATATTTTTCAGTGTGTAGTATTCACAGTCTAAGAGTACTATGTACACACACACACACACACACACACACACACACATTTAGGCCAGCCGTAACATATAAATATTATATTTGTGGTTTTTTTCTTGCAAATTAACATATTTGAAATTTTATTATTTATTATTAATGTTTTTTACAATTCTTATTTTTTATATTTTTTATTTATTTTTGAGGGTCAGAGACAAAGAGTGCAAGCACGGGAGAGTCAGAGAGAGAGGGAGACACAGAATCCAAAGACAGGCAACAGGCTCTGAGCTAGCTGTCAGTACAGAGCCCGACACAGGGCTTGAACCCAGGAACCAACTGTGAGTGCATGACCTGAGCCAAAGTCGGATGCTTAACCGACTGAGCCACCCAGACACCCCATACAATTCTTATTTTTAAATTCAGTAGTAATGTTTGGAAAACAGGAACAGCAAGCTTTATATTAATAGGTAAAAGTTTTATTTAAAAATCTGTTTGCTTTTGTGAAATATGTTTCCAGGATTAAATATAGTTTTTATGGAGAGAGACAGAAAAATTCTATTAGTAATTATAATTACAAGTGTTTTCTTAAAATAAATTTATTTGTTTGTTTACTTATTTATTTATTTAATTAATTTCCATACAAGTTAGTTAGCATATGGTGCAACAGTGATTTCAGGAGTAGATTCCTTAATGCCCCTTAGCCATTTTGCCCATTCCCCCATCCCACAACCCCTCTGTTAACCTTCTGTTTATTCTCTGTATTTAAAAATCACTTATGTCTTGTTCCCCTCCATGTTTTCATATTATTTTTGCTTCCCATCCATTATGTTCATTTGTTTTGTATCTTAAATTCCTCATATGAGTGAGGTCATATGATATTTGTCTTTCTCTGACTAATTTCCCTTAACAGAATACTCTTTAGTTCCATCCACATAGTTGCAAATGGCAAGATTTCATTGTTGATTGCTGAGTAATACCCTATTGTATTGTACCCTATCTTTTTTTTTTTTTTTAATGTTTTATTTATTTCTAGGAGAGAGAGAGAGAGACAGCGTGAGCAGGGGTGGGTCAGAGAGAGAGGGAGTCACAGACTGAAACAAGCTCCAGGCTCTGAGCAGTCAGTCCGCAGAGAGCCCGACGCGGGGCCCGAACCCACGAAGCGCGAGATAATGACCTAAGCGAAAGTCGGAAGCTTAACCGACTAAGCCACCCAGGCGCCCCTGTCCCCTATCTTCTTTATCCAGTCACCCATTGATGGACATTTGGGCTCTTTGCATACTTTGGCTATTGTCAACAGTGCTGCTAAAAACATTGGTGTGTATGTGTCCCTTTGAAGCAGAACACCTGTATCAAATTACAGGGTCTTTTAAAATGTTTACTTATTTTTGAGAGAGGGAAAGACATAGCATGAGCAGGGGATGGGCAGAGAAACGGGGAAACACAGAATCCAAAGTAGGCTCCAGGCTCTGAGCTGTCAGCAGAGCCCCAAGGTCCGTCTTGAACTCAGGAACTGTGAGATCATGACCTTAACAGAAGTCAGCTGCTCAATCGACTGAGTCACCCAGGTACCCCTAATTATAGTCTTTAGATTATGTATTTTTAGTAAAATTAATTCCAGTGCATAAAAATATACCCGGCTATTTCCTTGGATTTATATGTTCCTAATACATAACACAATATAACATTCAAAGCATATTAAAAGAATACATAGACAACCAGTAGACTTGAACAATAATGTTAAAATAACAAATAAACTTTAGGAAATTCTAGTTAGAAGGAAAAATCAAATAGATTTCATTACAAAACATAATGTATGTTAATTATGAAAAAATAATGTTTTCAGAATATTGCATATAATTTAGCCAATTAATTTCAAATGTAAGCGGAAAGCATTTTGCTAGGAAAATACAGGTGTCATAACCATATGATAAAGTCAAAAACATGATTATACCACTATTATGGTCAGAATGAAAACAGACACAAAAGGCATATGTAAGAAAATGTTTACAAACTATTTAGGATTTTACCAGAATTTTCAGAGAGTAGTTAATTGCTGTGTTTTGTGATATTTTATGAAGTCTATGAAAAATACCATCTTCTTAATTCATTCTTGCACATAGGAAAAAACTAAAGCATATTCTCACAGATTCAATCATACTGTTTAATAATCCAGCACTTTGTTAAAATGGTTATACATTATGATCAAATAGTGATTATTCTAGGTTTACGAAGGTTGTTTGTGTGGACCTGAGACAAAGTCTCTAAAATATACATACAGGGGCGCCTGGGTGGCTTAGTCGGTTAAGCTTCCGACTTTCGCTTAGGTCATGATCTCGCGGTTGTGGGTTCGAGCCCCGCGTCGGGCTCTGTGCTGACTGCCTGCTCAGAGCCTGGAGCCTCTTTCGGTCTGTGACTCCCTCCCTCTCTGACCTTCCCCTGCTCACGCTGTCTCTCTCTCTCTCCTAGAAATAAATAAAAAACATAAAAAAAATTAAAAAAATAAAATAAAATATACATACATAGGGGCACCTGGGTGGCTTAGTCGGTTAAGCGTATGACTTTCGCTTAGGTCATGATCTCGCAGTTCGTGGGTTCGAGCCCCGTGTCGGGCTCTGTGCTGACTGCCAGCTCAGAGCCTGGAGCCTGCTTCAGATTCTGTGTCTCCCTCTCTCTCTGACCCTCCTTTGCTTGCGCTGTCTCTCTCTCTCCTAGAAATAAATAAAACATTTTAAAAAATAAAATAAAATATACATACATAAATATTATGTATATAATTATATACATATTATATTATTAAATATACATTATTAAATATATATATTAAAAGGTGTTCAAATCTGACTTGTTAGTTGATATAATGTTTGCTGCACTCAAATAAAACAGGTTATATAGCCCTGATGTCAACAGAAGCCCTTCAGATTCTTGCCTAAATTCAATTTTAAGTCTATGCCATCAAAGTCTTCTTTTGATACATTTCTGTTCCTTGCTTTCTTAGGATTTTCGTGTTAGTTTCCAGATATCACCACATGTCCTACCTCCAGCACTCACATGTCCAGCACTCACATGTCATCTTTATTCGTTATTTCTCACGTGATGCTCTTGGGTCAGAACTGAGTCCTTTTATTGATTTGTATAAAAAAATATGTACTTCCATAAATATTTTGTAATATATCAATATTTCCTGAAACTATAGTGGTTATAGGAATAGTGGCCCACAGTACACTCCAGTCTCCTAATTCCTGGCTTTCTCCTTCCTCTAAATACTTTCTCTTTCCTGAGACTTTAATAACCATGAGCAAACCCTCCAGCCATTTCAAAGACAGCAGCGTTTCCAAATCCTGAATCTCAGGTTTCAGTTTTTACATAAGATAGTTACAATATTCAACAAAATTTTTTTTTCAATTTATAAGGGCTTAATGGTGAACAAATTTTCTCAAAATTATTACCCAGGATGGCATAGATTCAAAAGATGTCAGCCATTTAAAAGGTCCCTAGGTGTTGGCCATCGGTCACTTTATACATATATATTGGCACAGTCTCCATACTAATACTGGAGAAAGTAAGTCATCGGTAAACAAGATGTTAATTCATATAGAAACCAGTATAGCAGATTTACTCTATGCTATTTCATTTAGTACCTGGAGCAAACTAATTTCTCTGAGAGCTAGTGCAAAGTTTCCTTTGGAACAAAATGAAGCAGGTAAATAAGGAAAACCCAGAAAAACCAATATTTTCAAGTCCATTTTATTAGCCCTATAGTTTGAGAAAACTCTGATTCTTTCATTAAGTTGATTGGTAACATAAGTTTTAAATTTTACTGTTGCTTTCACTTCTTTCTTGGCCTTCATAGGCAATGTAGTGGGAAAAGAAAGGAAATTCCGTCATGAGCATCTAGGAGGTGCCATTTTAAAATCCATTCACATTATTTCAAGCAGTAATCCATGAGATGGAGAATTGGACATATCTATTCTTAAGTAAAAAGAACTATCCCTTATTGGGTTCCTGGGCAATAGAATTAGATTTAAAACTAACAAATGATGTAATGACATATTAAAATATATTCAAAATCATTTATTTTCCTAGCAAATCTTATCAAAGCACTTATTTAATTGAAAAAGACCAATATTTTTAATAGGTAATATTAGCTAAAGTGTTGGGAAGTTGGCCCACTCATATATCATTATTGTATGTATAAATTAATATCCCCACCATGAATTCCAATGGACAATGTTCATCAATATATTTTTAAAATTTTTTATGTTTATTTATTTTTGAGAGAGTCAGAGAAAGACAGGGTGTGAGAGGGGAAGGAACAGAGAGAGAGGGAGACACAGAATCCAAAGCAGGCTCCAGGATCTGAGCTGTCACCACAGAGCCCCATACAGGGCTGGAACAACTATGAACTGGGGGATTGTGACCTGAGCCGAAGTCAGCCACTTAACCGACTGAGCCACCCAGGTGACCCAGTCATCAACATTTTAAAAGAAAACATATATCACAATGACCCAGAGATTTTGCTTCTCACACATAAACTCACAAATGAGCACAAAAACATTTCTATAATAATGTTTATTGGATAATTGTCTATAATACAATTATTAGATATAAACTCCATGTGCATTAACAAGGCAAGTTGTATATCTTCTGATAAACTTCTAATATGAATATCCATACAGAAATGAGGTTCTATTCATTACGATGAGACTTACTGTGTAAATTTAGACAGGGCTTTGTGTGAAAAGAGGAATTTAGACTTGGTCAGCTTTTCCTTGTATATCCCTGATGATAAGAATTACTAGGGATACTTATAAAGAATATAAGTTCCCAGGCTTCATTTACAGGATCATCATCCTCAGGAAAAAGAGCTGGGAATATCCATGTCTAAGAAGCACCTAGAAAAGTCTTTAGTGAAATTTGAGAAGCAGCACCAGTAGAGATAATTCCTAAAGTTTCTTAAAATTCTTAAATTCTAACAATCTAAATATTAAATTTGAGCATCAGCTATGGTCTACATATTACACAAGGAATTATTAGTGAGGAGGAAACATCCAACAAATAAAGATATATTGGTAAGCAACAGGGAGTTTTGATTTAAATGGAGGCCTGCACATATGTGACTCATGGGACCTGCTTGATGTATAAATACATCTTCTTACATTTGTGTAATTAATCATTCAGTTTCCACTTGCTTGTTTAGATTAATAGGTACTCCAGATCTCTCTTTCAAAGCCCACTTTCCACTTCCTAAGCACCTATCTTACTGAGATAGTTAAGGGTCAGTCCTGTTTCCCAACAGCGTGCAAACTGCCTAGAGAGCTTGAAACCAAAGCTGAGTTTTAGTTGCCATGGCATTGCTTACTACTACGTTCATGGGTGCTTTACACTCTAGACAGTTCAACGTTCTGCGAGTGTTGCCCTTTGATAAGAATTCCAGTTTCACAGATGCTTTCATTTATCCCCAAAAGTTTAGCAATTGTTCCAGCTCTTTTACACAAGATGATAGCCTCCCCAAATTTTAAAATCATGATTAATAATATGTGAACAATGGCGATGGACCTAGATAGAATTCCGGGATGCTCCGTCCTTTAGGAGTCCAGAAAAATGGACCAATTCAAGCATCCCTCCTAAAATCCTAGGACTCGTGGTGAAGAATTATGTTATCTTTTGGCTCCGACATCTTGTTTAAGAACATGGATTAAGATCACTACAGTATTTTTAATGTCCCCTTTTCTTTCCTAAAGTCTTTCATATGGCATTTTTGCTCAATTTTTTACTTCCTAAAATAGAATCACTGCAAGATTGTTTTCATTTCAATAAATCCACGTATAAAGATTTTGAAATCTTGAACAACTTAAAATGTACTTAGGATAGATAGCCCTGTTGTATTTTAGACTGTCAGCCCCCTGGCAGTTTCTCTGGAGCCAACATTTTAAGCAACTTCTGGCATCCTACCATATTTGCTGGTCCTCTCAGACTTACTCTTCTCTTGACATTTGTTCTCAGTTTTTCTTAGGCAGTTACGCAGAACTGAGACTCTATCTCTTTGCTGGGCAGTCTCATTACAGTGGGACCTGGGAGCCCTTTAAGGAAATAGAAGAAAAATCAAAATATCCTTTCAACTTGAAAAACAAACAAACAGGGGCACCTGGGTTGCTCAGTAGGTTAAGTGTCCAACTCTTGATTTTGGCCCAGATCATGATCTCAAGGCCATGAGATCAACCGCCATGTGCTGGCTCTGCACTGGGCATGGAACCTGCTTAAGATTCTCTCTCTCCCTCTCCTCCCTGCTGCTCCTGTGCCCTCACTCTCTCTCTCTCTCTAAAACAAAACAAGCAAACAACAACAAAAAACTCTCCAAAAAGTAGAAGGGCAAGAAAAGTTTTATTACCGAATACACATTACCCTACCATATGATGTGCTTCACAGGGAACCCACTAAAGGGACTGCAGAGACCAAAGAAATCTCAGCCTCTTACATAGCCAAGCAGATAGAGCACATTCCATATATTTTCTCAAGATAGGCAATACCTAGTCCTCAAGGAAGACAGCGGCAGTGTTTGGCATGGATATTTCACCCTAAATCCACCTGCTAATTTGGGCAACCATGTGTGTTTGCTAACTGCCTTATTCAAAGCAAATATACATTTCTCCATTTGTAATGGGGTAGGTTTGCAACTTGGAGCCAGGAAACACTTATCATTAGGCATTTATCTCCCCACAGAAAATGGGACTTATGGTGCTGTCTTCCTTGACGTTTACATCTCAGAGAGATGGCTCCTAAGTCCTCAAGAAAAAGACAGTGTTATGGTAATAAAGCCGGCAAGTTTATTTAGCTTATAAAATGATTTACATATTTCTCAAAGGAGCAGAAAAGATTTCACAACTGCAGTTTTTCTAAAGTAAATGCTTAGCAAAAAGGAGTATTTCTTTCCTTTTTTGAACCAGGGAGAAATAAATATTTAATTTTCTTATTTTTAAAAGTCTTATTTTTTAAGTTTATATATTTTGAGAGAGAGCGAGAGAGCAGGCAGGAGAAGGGCAGAGAGAGAGAGAGAGAGATAGAATCCCAAGCAGGCTAGGCAGCGTCGGCACCAAGCCTGACGTGGGCCTCCAACCCACAAACCGTGTGATTGTGACCTGAGCTAAAATCAAGAGACTGACGCTTAAGGGACTGAACCACTCAGGCGTCCACCCCCTTTCATAAATGTGTCTTTATTTTTGAGGAAAGACAGCATGAGTGGAGGAGGAGCAGACAGAAACGGGAACAGAGGCTCCAAAACAGGCTCTGTGCTGACAGCAGAGAGGTTGATGCAGGGCTCAAACTCACAAACCGTGAGCTCATGACCTTAGCCAAAGTAGGATGCTTAACCAACTGAGCTGCCAAGGTGTCCCCTGGTGCCCCTTTTTAAAATTTATTTAAGTAATCTCTACACCCAACTTGGAGTTTGAACTCACAACCCTGAAATCAGTAGTCAACTGCTCTTCTGCCTGAGCCAGTCACGTGTCCCTTAGTTTTCTTAGTTTTAATTTGGATTTGTCTTTACAGGCCTCACCCTTCAAAATGGTCTATCAATGTGTTTTACTGATGAAAGCCATATTATGGGATAATCACAGGGGGCAAAGGTGGCTAGAAATGGTTGTAGTTTAAATTCCATGTTTTTTCTGTTAATGGATTACCATTAGATTAACCAGGTTCCAATATCTCTAGCGTCTGTTATCACAAAGAAGTAATTTTAGCCTTTTTTCCCCCAGAATACAAAGATAGGCTTTAAAGGTTTGAAACTGGGAAACCTTTACAAATTAGCAAAGCCAATAGCTTTTATTTTGGGTGTGAGATAAATGAACATACCTAGTTAGTAACAAAACTTGAACTGGCACTGGAGCCTTTTAATTATCAATCCACTTTCTATTACAACTTTCTGCCTCTTATTTTACTTTTATAAGAGTATAGTTTCCTATAAAGGAGGATATTCATGATGATAACCCCCAAACTTCTTAGGCATATTGAATATAAAATAATATTTTCTAAGCGTTCCAAAGGGAATTTATCTGACTAAAACTGGCCTATATTCCTAATTGTATGGGAACTTATTTTATTGGGCATCAAGCTAGAAATAATACACTTGTCACAACTGTAGAAATACTCTCTGATATTGGAAAAGTTATAATATTTACCTAACTGTTTGGGAAAATTTGTAATATTGCAGTACTAGTCACTGGAAATATACAATCCTCCTAGCGAAATGTAATATTCTCACAGTTCATATGCAAATAAATCCCAAGTTTTAAATGTGAAGGTTTTAGCCAAATTCATACAATAGGTTTCTTTCTGTAGGTGTTCATCTGATTACTTTTGCATTTCCTACATTTTGATAAACTCTGAAAAGCTTCAGTTTTGGGACTTAGATAACATTGACATGCCTCCTGCGAAGAATCATAGCCTTTCTTGCCATGTCATTACTTAATGCTCTTGACAGTTGCTGCATTTTATGTTTATGATATAATACATATAAAATTTGAATCCTTTATTACTCCATTTTTACAATATCTCTCCACTGGATTAAAATTTTCCCATTCATCATCTTCTGAATGCAGCAACCTTACATTTACTTCAAAAATAATCCAGTGAATTCTCCTACCAGGAGAACATTTAAACACTATTGATAATAAAGACTTGAAACCTAAATGGCTATCACACTAGGGCTATCTTTCTCTGCTTTTAATTTTGAATGCCAGCAGAGAGAAAAAATGATTTATGTATCTTTATTTTACATACTGATATTTTAAATGTATTAAGATGTATAGCTGCAATTCCTTATGTTTTGAGTTTAATGTTTATTCTGTAAAGGAGTTTAGTCTGATTGCACATTTCCTATGCATTGAATCTAATTTAGTCACTTACAAGTTCTGTGAGACTCAAAAAGCCTCAAGAGCTATCTCTCCTTGGAGATGGCTGTTGATGTTTCTCTGGTGAGAAATTGCTTTCACTTAAAAATTTCAAGTCTATTAGCCTACCTCGACTAGATGACTGTTGTGTGTGGAAGTAGGGATTAATGCTTCAGAGGCAAGCAAATCAAATCATTTAAATTTTGATATGTCGTATTCTTCTGGCAGCAAAAGTAAAAACCATATCCAAAGCAATTATGACAAAGTTTTAAAATTATTTATGTTATTTTTTGCCATTTTAACTCAAAATGCAAAAGTTGCATTTATATTTTAGACAGGATCAGAGAGAAACTTGATTCAATAATAACATTTTCTATCTTTTATTATTTAAATAAAGAAACAAAAGTCAATTATTGACAATAACTGTGTTTACAATGTCAAGTGTTGTCTAATAAAAATTTTGCTAACAATAAATTCCATATCATTCTATGGAACGTAGAAGCTTTAAGGTAGCACATACAGAAAAAAAATAGTAACGCTTAATTATATCATGTTTATTTTTTTAGTTTTTATTTGCTATAAATTAATCCTTTTGTCACTGATATTAATCCCAGATCTAATCACAGTACACAAAGGTTTTGAACATGCTATGTTAACACTTAGAAAACTTATATTCAGATTTAAATATGTGTTTGTTTCCAACATGTACTTTGTATTTTTTTTAAATTTGTGAAATGTAAGGCAAATTAAACTACCTTATTGACTCTATATTTATTTTCTTAGTCCTAACTATGTATAAGCATGCAAAAATGTATTCACTCACATAGCACAGCGAACCTGTTTTCATTTTATTCTTAAGTCAGAGTAATTGAAGAATACATTTTAAAGTTTATTTATTTTGACAGAGAGAAAGGATGCATGCATGAGCTGGTAAGGGGCAGAGAGAGAGGGAGAGAGAATCCCAAACAGGCTCTGTGTGGTAACCATGAAGCCTGTCATGGGACTTGATCCCGTGAACCACGAAATCATGACCTGAGACAAAACCAAGAGTCAGACGCTTAACCAACTGAGCCACCCTGTTGCCCCTGAAGAATACTAATATTCTTCAAATAAATACTTGAACTAGGAGGAAATCTGTTAAAATTAATTTAATCCAAAACTTGATAATCAACTTTGCTGGCATTCCAATGTAACCAGTTGTGTATAGAAAGATACTTTGCTCAGTGCCATGCTTCTCAAACAGATATTTGATATCATGCCACCCAAGAGGAAAGCTATAGACCCACTATGGCATATTTCTGGAATTTTAATTTTCCCCAATGATTTGGAGAAATTAATTCATAGCTCTCATAAAAATGATTATGTACTGCTGAAGTCGTAGAATGAAAACTCTTAGCATCCTGACGGCCCTGTGGGTTCTATCTCTGGAGCCTTAGTTGTGACGGGTAGATGTTTCTTCTCTGTCTTTAAAATTATTTCTCTTAAAAAGACAGTGTTCAAATTCCTTTAGTCACTGATAATATTTTTCAGTTTTTTTTTTAATGTAGTATTTTTTTTCCAGGAGAGAGAGAGAGATAGCGTGAGCAGGGGAGGGTCAGAGAGAGAGGGAGTCACAGACTGAAACAGGCTCCAGACTCTGAGCTGGCAGTCAGCACAGAGCGCGACGCGGGGCTCGAACCCACAAACCGCGAGATCATGACCTAAGCGAAAGTCGGACGCTTAACTGACTAAGCCACCCAGGCGCCCCTAGATATCTATTTTTCTTAAAAGTAGGTAACATTTTTGTAGAATCACTGTCACCATTGCATTACAAATAAACTCTAATGGACGAAGGAGAAAGTAAAAAGACAAATTAGTAGGTCTTAATTAAAGGATAGTTTTCTCAATACTGTACACCTCTAATAGATATTTGACAGAATGCTGTGGATGAAAAATGCTAATGAAACGTAAGAAAGATGTTGACTTTTATCAGGCAGGCAGCAGTGGAGCTGGTGAGCAGACAGTACATACTAGATATACTTTGAATACAGAGCTTACTTGATTTGCTGATCCAATGCAGTGTGGGAAAGAGAAGAGTCAAGGAGGAATACAGAATTTCAGTCCTGAGAAATTGGAAGGACAATTTGGGGAGATAGGGAGTGTTAGTGTTTAGCATGTTCATTATGAGGTGCTCATTCGAATTTCAAGTGAAGCTATCTAGAGATCAGACACTCATACTACGTATTCAGAGTTGGCAATCCTTTGCATATTGATTTCTAAAGTTTTAAGTCTAGAAAAGACTGATCAGGGTGAGGCTGTTGATGGACAGCAATAAACTGAGCCCCAGTAAACACTTAGGTTTAAAGGGAAAGATGATGCAGAAATCCTGCAAAGACACTGAGATATGGTTGACCTAAATAGGAAAACTAAGATTATATGGTCTGCTGAAAGTCAAATCAACAGTTTTGCAAAGGAGGAGAGATGCACATATATCAACTGCTGCTATTCATCTAAACAAGAAGAAAATTTGGAATTGACCTTTAAATTCAGCAACATAGAAGACTTGGGTCTCCTTGATAAAAGTAGTTTAAATGGAGGACAGACAAAAGCCTGATTAGAATAGATTCAAAAGAGAATAGGAAAATAGACATTTGAGGCAGAAGGGAAAGGGAGTTCTCTCAAGGATATTGTCTGCATGGGGGAAGAGAGAATTGGGTATACTAGTATACCTGGAAAGAGATGTGTAATAGGGAGAGTGACATGCTTTTTAAGAGATTATTTTGTTTGTTTGTTTAATACAGTAGAGACAGAAAATGATAATGTAGAAAGGATAGGAGCTTATCTGGAGCTATGACCTTGAGTAGGTAGGAATGGATAGGATTTAATGCACCAATGGAGGAGTTGACCTTGACCAGAGGTATTAACGAGAGAGAAGGTAGAGGATATGATTACATGTGCTTTTATGTGGTAGATGTGGTAGGAAATTGGTGGCAGGAGAACTTTTTAAATTACTTCTTATTGAAACAGAGAATAAAATATGATGAAGCAAGTTTGGAAGCTTGAGAAGGGTATATGGTCACATGGGTACATGAGAGAGTAAATGCCTTAGCAGAGAAGTTCTCAATAGTTATCGCTGAATTTTTTTATTCAAGTTTATTCATTTCTTTTGAGGGCAAGAAAGAGTGAGCATGAGCAGGGGAGAGAGAGGGAGAAAAAGAATCTCAAGTAGGCTACATGCTGACAGTGCAGAGCCTTATGTGGGGCTCGATCTCATTACCGATGAGATTATGACCTAAGCTGAGATCGAGATTAAGAGGCTTAAGTGATTGAGCCATCAAGGTGCTCCAATAAACTTAAAAAAGAAAGAAAGAATAAGTGTTGGCAAGGATGTGGAGACAAAGGACATTCTCAGACTTTTGGTGAGAATGAGTGAAATTGGTGCAGTCACTGTGGAAAATAGTAGTTTCCTCAAAAAAGTAAAAATATGTATACCATATAACCCAATAATTCCACTACTGAGTATTTACCCAAAGCAATGGAAGATACTAATTTGAAAAGATATACGCACTCCTATGTTTATTGAAGCATTATTTGCAATAGCCAAGATATGCGAGCAACCTAAGTATGTATCAGTAGAGGAATGTCTAAGGAAGATGTGAGGTCTCTCTCTCTCTCTCTCTCTCTCTCTCTCTCTCTCTCTCATACATACACACACACACACACACACACACACACACACACACACACTCTAATGGATTAAAAGATAAAGTACTTTTAAGGAAAAAGACACTATACATCAAGGATCTCTTAGTGCACTACATGTTCTATAAATTTTTAGGAGTATTTAGTTGAGGTGAGTGTAGAGAGATTTGTAAGGTTATTTGAGAACCATGCTATCTAACTGGTGGCTGGACACTACTTTATTAATACACTAAATAGTCTTCTTGGGCTTTTTTAGTAATATATGTACTTTCCAATGAAAAAGGAGTTATAGGATCCTAAAAAATTCAAGTTTGTTATATACTTTGTAATCAGTAAAGCAAAGCTGATATTAATATGAATATATTTTAATTTTATATCTATTTTTTAATTTTCCTATGAGATACACTTTTTCTTTAGGTTACTAGAAGTAAAAAGAAAACTCTTAGGGAAAAGAAGTCAAGAAATAAAGTACTCATCTTTACGCTTGCACTTTGGTCTAGTTAACACAGTGCTGCATATACAGATTATAAAATAGTGTCTTGTAGTACCTCTTTGGTATTTAATTTAATTTAATTTTATTTATTTATTTATTTTTTTTTTAATTTTTTTTAATGTTTTATTTATTTCTAGGAGAGAGAGAGACAGCGTGAGCAGGGGAGGGTCAGAGAGAGAGGGAGTCACAGACTCTGAAACAGGCTCCAGGCTCTGAGCTGGCAGTCAGCACAGAGCCCGACGCGGGGCTCAAACCCACGAACCGCAAGATCATGACCTAAGCGAAAGTCGGACGCTTAACCGACTAAGCCACCCAGGCGCCCCAAGTATTTAATTTTAATAGCTCATCTTGCAGAATATATTTGATGATATCATGTATCACTGACATTTAAATTCTGACTCATACAGAAATGAATTTTCAATAATATGTCAGAAACCTGGATACTATAAATCCTTTTTTATCATAGAATGATAAAACTCTAGTCATCAGGTAATTAGTAATTATTCAACAAATCTAAGCCAATTTGGACATAAATAGTCATGGGTGAGTATGGTTCATCATTAATATTTGTAAAAATTAATACAATCATTTCTATTTAAGAATGAAAAACTAGATACGAACTTACTTTGATAGAAATAGTTAAATTTTTCATAAACAAGTGAATATAATAAGAGATATATAAAAATGTTTATTCTAAGATTTTATTATGGAATTGTTCAGGAAAATTTGACTTAAGTGTGTGTTTTGTAGACTACATCAGCAATTGTATCCTTAGAGACTTTTATATTATATTATTTTAATTTTTTTGTAAATCTGCATATCTTTTTTCCCCTTCAATTTTTAATTTAAATTCCAGTTAGTTAACATACAGTGTGAAATTAGTTTCAGGTATAGAATTTAGCTATTCATCAATTGTATACAACACCCAGTATTCATCACAAGTGCCCTTGTTAATCTTCATCATCCATTTAACCCATCCTTACCCACCTCCCCTCTGGTAACTATTAGTTTGTTCTCTATGATTGAGAGTCTGTTTTCTGGTTTGTCTTTCTTTCCCCTTCTCCCATGTTAATCTGACTTGTTTACTTAATTCCATATATGAATGAAATCATGCAGTATTTGTCTTTCCCTGACTTATTTTGCTAAGCATATTACTCACTAGCTCCATCCACCTCATTGCAAATGGCAAGATTTCATACAGCCTTTTAAACATCATGTTAATTTCAAAATACAACCTAACTGAAATGTCTAATGTAATGGAGTACTGAATAAAGATTGGCATAAACTAAAAGCAATATTACATACAAAATTATACTTCATATATTAATACAAATACATGAAAGTTTAATAAAATGATTTCCATATAATGACTATCATATTACCTAAACCTCATAGAAATTCAACAAATGTGTAGTGAATAAAATTAAGCAGAGGTAATTTAGGGAAATTGCTTTCATTTTACACTATTTCCTATTCATTTGGGGGCATACCTAAGTTTGCAAATATGAAAAGGCCCAAACATTTAATTCTTCAAGTTGAGTAAGATACCAGGGTGAAATAAGAAAGCTCTTTTCATTCAAATATTCCATTCTTTGTCTACTCCAAGCCAAAGTCAACTTCCCAGGGTCAGTCATGAACAGTTCTGATGCCATAGTGTTACCATCATCTCTCTTCTTCTTCAAGACTCAACCCTGCTTATTTTATTTACTAGATTGGGAGAGGGGGGATCTCTTTGTGATAATTTAACCAGTCCAGATCAGATGACTTTTTCTTTCTCTGAAGTTTGTATTCATCCCATCTTCTTTTTTTCTTTCTATTTTTTTTTTCCTGGATGGTACCAACATCTCCCACATCAGACATTGAAGAGTCATCCTTCACATTTCCTTCTCCCTCACATTCCAATTGTGTCACTAGTCTTACAGGTTTACCCTCTCTATATTTCTTGAATCTATTTTTCTCCTTCTAACTTCATCATCATCAATGGATTCAAGTCCATCATCATCTCTAATTTGGGATACTATGAAAACATCTAAACTGTTCTTTATGCATTTATTCAGTTTTTTCTGAAAATCGGATTATGGGTATATACAGAATGATTGACCTAAACTGTAGGTGTAACTCTATTTTTGTATCAGAGTTGCAAGTGATTGAACTCCTTAGTTCAGGAAATGTTATCATCATTTCTTCCTGTACGTTTCTATCTGGTTTTGCTTATATATTTATTTCCTTTTACTCCTTATCCCCTAATATAGGCAGGTGCTCTAATATATGATATATATCCTATATTTAAAAATTTTTTACAAAATATGAAAAATTGTTTTCTGAGCACGTATGTGTAACAGTTTATGTATTTTTTAATAAACAGTATTAGGCTACAAACCTAATTCTATTTCTAGTATTTTTCCCATTCAGCATAGTGTTATTATGCTACAGGTTGCTTTAAATTTATTTTTCCTTCTATTTGCTGTATAGTTTCATCACATTTCACTTGCCCAATTCCACAGATAAATAGACACCAATATCCATCTACCAAAAGATCAACTTAGATAAACAGCATCCTTATAAATATGCCTTCTGGATCGAGTGTCACAGTTCGTTATCTATATTGAAAGGGAGATAGTGGGGTCATAGGATATCTATACTTCTTTTTAAATATGTCCTGATAGATTATTTTCTGAAATATCTACAACCATTTAATTTCCCATCCACTGCCCAAAAGTGTTGTTTTCATATCCTCATCAAAAAATATCCACAAATCATATGTTCTAGCATATGTAATAAATATGTATCTCTTTTTATTTGTGGTCATTGGCAGGTCAGATTGCTATTGGTATTTTAAAATATTTTTGCCCATTTTCCTACTGAATTTTTTGTTGTTGATTCAAGCATCAACTAAACTAATTAAAATTAATCTTTAGTTAAGTGTCAAAGAAAAATTGACCAAGATTAAGGAAGACTTTATTCAAGACTGTTGCAATAGAGGTCAAGATTATTGTGAGAGAGGAAAGAGATTGAACTCAACTATTTTGAAACACAGGGAGAGAGAGTATTAAGCATTTAGACAAGCTAATGGAATCTAATGGACGATGTTAAGAAAGTGGTTGGTCATTGTGATGAGTCCAGATTTCTTTGCTAGTTGGTGCTTATAAAAGTTAAGCTCCTGCATTTCCACAGAGACTGGGAGATTGGGGTGTTATCTTTCTTGATGATTACATTTCAAAAGGAGGCTCCTTGGTCCTTGGGAAAGACATGACAATTATAGGTTTATCTAAAGTAAATTCTTGAACAAAAGGAATGTGGCAACCCAGAGTCAGGAGGAAATTTATCTAACATTGAGTCAAACTAAGGGAACACTCGAATGCTGTTTTTGTCATGAGCCACAAACCAAAAACAGTTTATTATAAAGGTGATGATGGAATATAGAATATTATTTCAAACTTTTATTCAAAATACAATATAGGGCAAAGATGTTGTGGTATATGTATTCAAAATATATTACTCAGCCATAAGAAAAGAGTGAAATCTTGCCATTTACAGTGACATGGATGGACCTAGAGAGTATTATGCTAACTGAAATCAGTCTGTCAGAGAAAGACAAATACCATATAATTTCACTCATATGTAGAATTTAAGAAACAAGTAAATGAGCAAAGGGAAAGAAAAGAGAGAGAAAGAGAGAGAGAGAAATAAAGAAACAGACTCCTAACCATAGAGAATAAACTAATGGTTACCCGAGGGCCGGTGGGTGGGAGGATGGTTTGAAGAAGTGATGAAGATTAAAGGGTATACTAGTGTACTGAGCACCAGACGCTATATGGAAGTGTTGACTCACTACATTGTATACCTGAAACTAATATTACACTGTGTGTTAACTAACTGGTACTTAAATGAAAACAAAAAACAATATAGGGCAAATATCGGTTCATCAATCTTAAGATTCTAATATATTAATAGAAATATTATTAATAGTGTCAACTGTTAACTAGATGGTGGGAATAAATAGGCTGTGATCCAATAAAGGACCAGAAAAAGTCAGAGAGATGGATCGAGCGTTGAGATATCTTTTCATTTGGGGGTATTTGCCTCTGTGGAGGCAGCTAATAAGCTAAGCTGCACATTCAGGAGCTTCATGGCTTAAGGGGAGAAAAATAGTTTTTCTTTTTTTTATAGCATGTCAAGAGTGGGGTCTCTAGTTAACCACCTTCACAGTTTTATGGTTCCAAAAGACTGTGTCCTAACAGAAAACATAAATCAGAAATAAACCCATCACTACATTTACTATTGTGTGGAAATTTAATTGTAACTATTAAGACTCTGGCTTGAGAAATATATATATATATATACTAAAATCGAAAGACAAGGTTAGCATGATTCCTGATGGCATAAGGATTTGTGATACATATCAATATATATCTATATCTAGTTGTATCTGTAACTTTATCTATATATTTATCTATATCTATTGTTGCAGTGGGTCTGAGTCTACTGGTTCTCCCAATACTTGACAAAGGAAAAGTCTCTCCAGGCTAAGGTAACATCAGCTGAGGGATCGAAAATATTCTAGATTTTAAGCCATCTCCAACTAATGAGTTTTGATCTTAGAAAATATAGTTGAAATACATTTTCAATAAGCAAAAAAGCAATAGTTTGAAATAATGAACATTTGAGACTCATACTCTTGGAATATAGAAGAAACAGATACAATGTTAATCAGCACATTTTTGTGACATCAAAACAAATAGAAAGGTAGCTAGTGTTCTGGTAGCCATGTTGCATAAAGTGTTATACTTGGCTGTATTTAATTTGTCCTATAAGACATATTCATCATCGCTAGACATTTTTTAAGTCAATATATGTGTGGATGAGGGAAGATGGTGGCAGTGGGCTTGTTTTGTCCTATGAATATGACTAGATGACTATAAAATCATGCTAAATACCCCAGAAATTGACTAGAAGACTGGAAGAACAAACTCCACAACTAACGGTAGAGAAAAGGCTACATGAAAGAAGGTGGGAAATGCAGAGACATGGTTTGGGAAAGAAATGGATCATGGTTGCTGTCATGAGGAGGGAACTGTGGTCTCAGAGAATGGCAGGAGACAGACTAGCGTGCAGCGGAGTTCGGCAGGAAAACAAATCCCAATAGCAATTGGCTTGGAAAGGAAGAGGACTGAGTTTCATGAGTTCTTGCAACCAATGGATCTTAAAGCTCATAGTTTTATTTTTTTTTTCAATATTTTTATTTATTTCTAGGAGAGAGAGAGACAACGTGAGCAGGGGAGGGTCAGAGAGAGAGGGAGTCAAGACTCAAACAGGCTCCAGGCTCTGAGCTGGCAGTCAGCACAGAGCCCGACGTGGGGCTCGAACCCACGAACTGTGAGATCATGAGCTAAGTGAAAGTTGGACGCTTAACCGACTAAGCCACCCAGGCGCCCCACAGCTTATAGTTTTAAACATCAGTGTGCTTGGCTGTGGGAGGGCTTGGAAGGTATTGCCTGGCTCTTGGAGAAAAGGCAGGGCAAATAGCCTGGGAACATACAGTGTGTAAATAGTGATCTGAAGATCTCCTGGGACACATAATGCCTCTGTCATTGGCTTATTGTAGAGCATATCCCAGGGAAACCACATTAATAGAGAGACACCTCTGGAAATAAAGGAAATGGGAGGCACCATTTCCTCCCCATCCCTTGGCATAAACACAGAGTCACCTGCAGGAACCAGTGCAGCACTTACATTCACTAATTGCTTACAGCAAGCCCACACCCATGCTGTGGTGAAACCACCTCCACAGTCAAGTTTGTCTCAGTCCCAGCTTGGCAGTCCCCTCCCCCAGAACACCAGCCCAAACCCCTGCCAATACCATGGGTCCTCACACCGGAGTTTTGGAGGGCCTTGGTTCTGGTGGCAGTGGAGACAGGTCTTATTTCACAGTCAGACCAGAGCCACCTAGATAAAACATGCCATATACAGGCCAAGAACTAAATACTGTCCCCAAAGACTAAGAGATTCTCTGTAAATAATTGGCCTGAAAGACAAAGTGTCAAAGACAAAACAGCAGAGCACACACAGCACACATTGGAGCCAGTACTGGAAGCCCCAGGCCCCGTAACTTGCCTGGCACTACAAGGCAGGCACTATAGGCCCTGCTCTTCATAAAGCCGTTAACCTCAAGAGCAGAAAATAGAAATGACTTTCCTAACACAAAGAAACAGGCACGGACATTTACATAAAATGAGAAGACAGAGGAACTTATCCCAGATAAAAGACAAGGTCACAACCAGAGACCTAAGTGAAGTAGATAAAAGTCACATGCCTGATAGAGAACTTAAAGTAATGATCATGAGGATACTTATGGGACTTGAAAAAAGAATGGACGATGAGTGAAGCCCTTAACATAGATACAAGGAATAACATAGCAGAGATAAAGGGCACAATAAAGAAATGAGAAACATATTTGATGGAATAAATGGCATGCTGGAAGATGTAGAGGAATTAATGACTCAGAATACAGAGTAATGGGAAGTACTAAACCTGAACAAAAAAGAGAAAAAACGAATTATGCAAAACAGAGAAAAAAGAACAAAAGAGAGGAAAAAAGAATTATGCAAAATGAGAATCGACTTAATGAATTCATTGACTCCATCACATGTAATAGCATTCGTATTATGAGTCCAAGAAGCAGCAGCAGCAACAGCAGAAGAAGAAGAAGAGAAAAGGGAGCTGAAATTTGAAGAGATAATAGCTGAATAATCCCTTCATCCAGGGAAGGAAACAGATATCCAGATCCAGGAGGCACAGAGAACTCACATCAAAATCAACAAGACAGACCTATACCAACACATATTGTAATTCAATTGGCAAAATAAAGTGATAAATTTTTTTAAAGCAGCAAGACAAAAGAAGACAGTAACTTATAAGGCAACTTATAAGGCTATAAGCCTGACAGATTTTTCAACAGAAACTTTCCAAGTCAGAAAGGAATGGCATGAGATATTCAAAGTGCTGAATGGGAAAAATTGGCAGCCAAGAATATTCTGTCCAGCAGGGCTATCATTCAGAATAGAAGGAAAGATAAAGACTTTTCTAGATAAATAAAGACTAAATGAGTTCATGGTCACTAAACCAACCATGCAAAAAATATTAAAGGGGAAACTTTGAGTAGAAAGGAGAGACCAAAAGTAACAGTATAAAGGTAGAAAAAAAAGCAGTAACATAAATATTTATTTAAAAATCAGTAAAAATGTCACAAAATAAAAGTATATAAAATATAACAGCATATACCCAAAAAGTGGATAGGAGAGGAACAAAGAATTGGTTCAAACTTAAACAACCTTCAACTTAATGTAGACTGCTATATGTGCAAGAGATTTGTATGATCTAATGTATGTAAAACCTAACATATAAGTTAAAGGTAACCATCTATCAAAAATCAGTAGTAAACATACAAAGTATAAATAGAATGAAATATGAATATTTTATTAAGGAAAATTAGCAGTCCATGAAACACATACAGACAAGAAAGGATTAGGAGAAATATTCAGATACAACCACCAAACAAATAATAAAATAGTAATAAATATATATCAATAATTACTCTGAATGTTAATAGACATAATGTTTCAATCAAAAGACATAGGTGACAGAATGGATAAAACAAGCAATAGCCATCTATCTCCTGCTCAGAAGAGACCCATTATAGACCCAAAGATACCTGCAGATTGAAAGTGAGAGAATGCAGAAACAACTCTCATGAAAGGGGATGTCAAAAGAAAACTGGAGTAGCAGTACTTATGTTGGGTAAGAAGACTTTAAAACAAAGATTCTACAACAGACTAAGAAGGACACTATATAGTAACGAAGGGGGTAATTCAATAAGAAGATTTATTAGTTGTAATAAGTCTGTGTACCCAGCATAGAAATGCCTAAAAACATAAAAGTTAATAGTAAACATCAAGGAGCTAATGTATAATAATATTAGTAGGGGCTTTAACATCACACTTAACATCAGTGGACAGATCATCTAAACAGAAAATCAACAAGGAAAGAATGTCTTTGAATGACACACTGGAACAGATGGATTTGGCAGATATGTTCACAACATTTCAACATAAAAGAACACATTCTTGAATAGATCACATATCAGTCCACAAAACCAGCCTAAACAATTTCAAGAAGATCAAAGTCATACCATGACCCTTTTCTAATCACAATGCTATGGAACTAGAATTCAACCACGTGAAAACTTTTGGAAAGACCAGAAGTAGATGGAGGTTAAGTAACATACCACTAAACAATGAATGAAGCAATGAGGAAGTAAAAAAAGAAATAAAACTGTACATAGAAACAAATGAAAATGAAAACAAGACTGCCCAAAATCTCTGGAATGCAGAGAAGGTTGTTAGGGAAGTATGTAGCAATATAGGCCTACATCAAGAACCAAGAAAACTTTCAAATAAATAATCTAACCTTACAACCTAAAGGAGCTAGTAAAAGAAAAACTAACAAAACCTGAAACCAGCAGTAGGAAAGAAATAATAAAAATCAGAGCAGATATAAATGATAAAGAAAAAAAAAACAGAAAAGATCAATGAAACCAGGAGCTGATTCTTTTATAAAAATAAATTATGTAGATAAGCCTCTAGCCATACATATCAAGAAAAAAAGAAAAGGGAGTCAAATAAATAAAATCACAAAAGAGTGAGGAGAAATAACCATACCACAGGAATATACAATTGTAAGATA
The DNA here is from genome assembly GCA_017311185.1 of Proteles cristata cristata. Classification (NCBI taxonomy): domain Eukaryota; kingdom Metazoa; phylum Chordata; class Mammalia; order Carnivora; family Hyaenidae; genus Proteles; species Proteles cristata. The sequence goes on along the minus strand of JAESUZ010004103.1, from coordinate 1,041,691 downwards.
TTATGAAAAATTATATTCTAACAAACAGGACTACCTAAAAGAAATTGATAAATTCCTAGAAACATATAGGAATGTTTATGTTTATTCAACACTTTTATTCAACACTGAAACAGGAAGAAATAGAAAATTTGAACATACCAATAACCAGCAATGAAATGGAATCAATAATCAAAAAACTCTGAACAAACAAAGTCCAGGACCAGATGTCTTCATAGGCAAATTCTACCAAACATTTAAAGAAGAGATGAAACCTATTATTCTCAAACTACCCCAAAATATAGAAAAGTAATGAAAACTTCCAAATTAATACTATGAGGCCAACATTACCTTAATAACAAAGACACCACTAACAAGAGAACTACAGATCAATACTACTGATGAACATAGATACAAAAATTCTCAATAAAATACCAGCAAACTGAACCCAGCAATACATAAAAGAAATCATTCACCACAATCCAGTGGGATTTATTCCTGGGTTGCAAGAGTGGTTCAATAATTGCAAATCAATTATTTTAGTAAATGCAGAAAAAGCGTTTGACAAATGCAGCATTCATCCATAATACAAACCCTCAACAAAGTAGGTTTGGAGGGAACATACCTCAACATAACAAAGGTCATCTATGAAAAGCTTACAGTGAACATCATACTCAGTTGTGGAAAACTGAGATCTTTTCCCCTAAGGTCAGGAACGAAACAGGAATATCCATTCTCACCACCTTTATTCAACGTAGTACTGGAAGTTTTAGTCACAGAAATTCACGAAAATAAGTATAAGTCATCCAAATTGTTAAGGAAGAAGTGAAACTTTCCCTATTTGCAGATGACATGATACTCTGTATAGAAAATCCTAAAGACTCTACTAAAAAACCTGCTATAACTGGTAAACAAATTCAGTTAAGTTTCAGGATACAAAATTGACTGACAGAAATCTGTTGCATTTCTATATACCAATAATGAAGCAGCAGATAGAAAAACTAATAAAACAATCCCATTTATAATTGCACCCGAAATAACAAGATACCCAGGAATATAGCTCACCAAAGAGTTGAAAGATCTCTACTCTGATAACTATAAGATACCAATGAAAGTGATTCAAGATGGCATAAAGAAATGGAAAGTCATTCTATATTTGTGGATTTGAAGAACAAATATTGTGGCAGCTTCTGGGTGGCTGAGTTGATTGAGAGACTGACTTTGGCTAAGGTCATGATCTCATGGTTTGTGAGTTTGAGCCCATGTCAAGCATGCTGACAGCTCAGAGCCTGAAGCCTCCTTCAAATTTTGTCTCTCTCACTCTCCCTCTCTCCCCTTTCCCTGTTCATGTTTTGTCTCACTCTGTCTCTCAAAAATAAATAAACGTTAAAAAATTTAAAATAAGAACACATCTTGTTAAAATGTCTATATCACCCAAGGCAATCTCCAGATGTAATGAAATCCCTATCTAAATACTGATAATAGTTTTCACAGAGCTAGAAGAAACGGTTCAAAAATTTGTGTGTAACCATAAAAGACCCCACATAGCCAAACGATCTTGAAAAAGGAAAGCAAAGCTGGAGGCATCACAATTATAGACTTCTAGTTATATTGCAAAATTGTAGTAATCAAAGCAGTACTGGCACAGAAATAGACACATAGATCACTAGAACAGAATAGAAACCCAGAAATGAACCATAACTATATGGGCAATTAATCTTCAACAAAGCAGGAAAGAATATCCAATGGAAAGAAGATAATATCTTCAACAGATGGTGTTGGAAAAACTGGAGAGAAACATGCAAAAGAAAGAAATTGGACCACTTTCTTATACAATAGACAAAAATAAATTCAAAATGGATGTAAGGCCTAAATGTGAGAACTGAACCCATAAAAACCCTAGAGAAAACAGACTAATTTCTTTCACATTGGCCATTGCAACTTCTTACTAGACCTGTCTCTGGAGGCAAGGGAAACAAAAGCAAAAAGTAAACTATTGGAACCACATCAAAATAAAAAGCTTCTGCACAGAGAAGGAAATTATCAACAAAATTAAAAGGCAACCTACCGAATGAGAGAAAGAGAGTGTTAGAAAATGAGATGTCTGATAAAGGGTTAGTATCCAAAAAGTAGAGATTTTCAACTTAACTCCCAAAGAAGAAAGAATCCAATTGAAAATGGGCAGAAGACATGAATAGACATCTTTCCAAAGATTATATACAGATGGTCAATAGATACATGAAAAGGTGTTCATCATCACTAACCATCAGGGAAATGCAAATCAAAACAACAATGTAATGTTACCTCATAAGTGTGAGAATGCCTAAAATCAATAACTCAAGAAACAACAGGTGCTAGTGAGGATGTGGAGAAAAAGGAACCCTTTTGCACTGTTGGTGGGAAGGCAAAAGCAAAGCAAAATACACAAATTAATTAGATAGGAGGATAAAACACTAAGATCCTATTTTTTTGTCTTCCAAGATTTTATTTAAATTCAAGTTAGTTAACATGTAGTATTTCAGGAATATTTTAGTGGTTCCTCACTTACATATATCATCCAGTGCTCATTACAAGTGCCCTCCTTAAGACCCATCACTAATTTGGCCCATTCCCCCACCCATAGTCCTTCCAGCAACCATCAGTTTGTTCTTTATATTTCAGAGTCTCTCTCTCTTTTTACATATACCACATCTTCTTTATCGACTTATCACTCAGTGGACATTTGGACTCTTTCTATATTTGGCTATTGTTGATAATGATGCCATAAACATCAGAGTGCCCCCTTCAAATTAGTGGTTTTGTCTTCTTTGGATAGTACCTGGTAGTGAAATTGCTAGACCATAGGGTAATTCTATCTTCAAGTTTCTGAGGAACCTCCACACTCTTTTCCAGAGTGGCTCCACCAGATTTTACTCCTACCAACAGTGAAAGAGGGTTTCTCTATATTTCTGCATCTTTGCTAACATTTGTTTATTCCTGGGTTGTTAATTTTAGCCATTCTGACAAATGAAAGGTGGTATCTCATTGAGGTATTGATTTGTATTTCCCTGATGATGAGTATTGTTGAGCATTTTATCATGTGTCTGTTAGCCATTTGTATGTCTTTGGAGAAATGTCTATGTCTTCTGCCTGTTCCTTAACTGCATTATTTACTTTTGGGTGTTGAGTTAGATAAATTCTTTGTAGATTTTGGATACTAGCCCCCTTTATTTGATATGCCATTTACAAATATCTTCTCCCATTCCATAGGTTTCCTTTTCATTCTGATGATTGTTTCCTTTGCTGTGCAGAAGCTTTTTATCTTGATGAGGTCCCAGTAATTCATTGTTGCTTTTCTTTCCCTTGCCTCTGGAGACATGTTGAGTAAGAAGTTACTGCAACCGAAGTCAAAGAGGTTTTTGTCTGCTGTCTCCTTGAGGATTCTGATGGTGTCCTGTCTTATGTTGAGCTCTTTCATCCATTTTGAATTTATTTTTGGTGTAAGAAAGTGGTTCAGGTTCATTTTTCTGCATGTTGCTGTCCAGTTTTCCCAGCACCACTTGCTAAAGAGACTGTCTTTATTTGATTGAATATTCTTTCCTGCTTTGTCAAACATTAGTTAGCCGTACATTTGTGGGTCCGTTTCTGGGTTCTCTATTCTTTTCCATTTATCTGAGTGTCTGTTTTTCTGCCAGTACCATACTGTCTTGATAATTACAGCTTTGTAATTCAGCCTGAAGTCTGGGACTGTGATGCCTCCTGTTTGGTTTTCTTTTTCAAGATTGCTTTGGCTATTCGGGGTCTTTTCTGGTTCTTTACAAATATTAGAATTGTTTGTTCTACCTTTGTGAAGAATGCTGGTGTTATTTTGATAGGGATTGCATTGAATAGGTAGATTGCTTTGAATAGTACTGACATTTTAACAATGGTCTTCCTATCCAGGAGCATGGAATATTTTTCCATTTTTTTGTGTCTTCAATTTCGTTCATAATCTTCCTATACTTTTCGGTGTATAGATTTTTCACCTCTTTGGTTAGATCTATTTCTAGGCATTTTATGGTTTTTGGTGCAGTTGTAAATGTGACCGATTCCCTGATTTCTCTTTGTATTGCTTCATTATTGGTGTATAAGAATGCAACTGATTTCTGTGGATTGATTTTATGTCCTGAAACTTTGCTGTATACATGGATCACTTCTATAGTAGTTTTTGGTGGAATCTTCTGGGCTTTCCATATAGAGTATCATGTCATCTGTCAAGAGCGAAGGTTTGACCTCCTCCTGGCTGATTTGGATGCCTTTTATTTCCTTGTGTTGTCTGAGGATAAGACTTCAAATACTATGTTGAATAACAGTGGCAAGACGGGACATCTCTGTCTTGTTCCTGTCCATAGGGGGAAAGCTCTCAGTGTTTCCCCATTGAGTATGATACTAGCTTTGGATCTTTCACATATGGCTTTTATGATCTTAAGGTATAATCCTTCTATCCCTACTTTCTGGAGGGTTTTTATCAAGAAAGAATGCTGCATTTTGTCAAATGCTTTCTCTGCATCTATTGAGAGGATCATGTGGTTCTTGTCTTTTACTTTATTGATGCGATGTATTACATTGTTTTGTGGATATTGAACCAGCCCTACATCCCAGGTGTAAATCCCACTTGGTTGTGGTGAATTATTTTTTTAATATATTGTTGGATCCTGTTGGCTAGTATCTTGTGAGGACTTTTGCATCCATGTTCATCAGGGAAATTGGTCTGTAGTTCTCCTTTTTAGTGGGGTCTTTGTCTGGTTTTGGAATCAATGTTATGCTGGCTTCGTAGAAACAGTTTTCCTTCCATTTCTATTTTTTGGAACAGATTCAAGAGAATAGTGTTAACTGTTCTTTAAATGTTTGGTAGAATTCCTCTGGAAAGCCATCTGGCCCTGGACTCTTGTTTTTTAGAATTTTTGATTACTAATTCAATTTCTTTACTGATTATGTGTCTGTTCAAATTTTCTATTTCTTCCTGCTTCAGTTTTGGTAGTTTATATGTTTCTAGGAATTTGTCCATTTTTTCCAGATTTTTCATTTTATTGGAATGTCATTGCTAATAATATTCTCTTATTATTGTTTTTATTTCTGCTGTGTTTGTTGTGATCTCTCCTCTTTCATTCTTGATTTGATTTATTTGGGTCCTTTAATTTTTCTTTTTGATCAAACTGGCTAGCCGTTTATCAATTTTATTAATTCTTTAAAAGGACCAGTTTCTGGTTTTATTGATCTGTTCTACTATTGTGTTTTTTTGTTTGTTTGTTTGTTTGGTTGGTTGGTTGGTGGCTTTTTTTTTCTTTTTTTCTTTTCTTTCTTTCTTTCTTTCTTTCTTTCTTTTTTTTTTTTTTTTGTTTTGATAGCACTAATTTCTGCTCTAAAATCTATTATTTCCTGTCTTCTGCTAGTTTGGGGTTTTATTTATTGTTCTTTTTCCAGGCCTTCAAGATGTAAGGTTAGATTGTGTATCTGAGACCTTTCTTCCTTCTTTAAGAAGGCCTGGATTGCTATATATTTCCCTCTTATAACTGCCTTTCCCGTGTCCCAGAGGTTTTAGGCTGTGGTATTATCATTTTCATTGGCTTCCAAGTACTTTTTAATTTCCTCTTTAACTTCTTGGTTTGTCCATTCATTCTTTACTAGGATGGGCTTTAGTCTCCAAGTATTTCTTATCTTTCCACATTTTTTTCTTGTGGTTGATTTTGAGTTTTGTAGCATTGTGGTCTGAAAATTGCACAGTATAAATTCGATCTTTTTGTACTTGTTGAGTTCTGATTTGTGTCTCAGATGTGATCTATTCTGGAAAACGTTCCATGTGCACTGGAAAAGAATGTGTATTTCACTGCTTTAGGATGAAGTGTTCTGAATATATCTGTTAAGTCCATATGGTCCAGTGTGTCATTCAAAACCATTTTTTCCTTATTGATTTTCTGTTTAGATGATCTGCCCATTGCTGTAAATGGGCTGTTGAAGTCCCCTACTTTTATGGGATTATTATCAATGAGTTTATGTTTGTGATTAACTGATTTATATATTTGGGTGTTCTCACTTTAAGAGCATAGTTTACAATCGTTATATCTACTTGGTAGTTAGACCCCTTAGTCATGATATAATGCCCTTCATCTCTTGTTACAGTCTCTCAAGATTTCATCACTAGCCCTTTGTAATATGTTATTTGTATTTGAGAGTAAGAGAAACAAAGCACAAGTGGGTGAGGGGCAGAGAGAGAGGGGGAGACACAACATCCGAAGCAGGCTCCAGCCTCTGAGCTATCAGCACAGGGCTCCACAAGGGGCTCTTAATCATGAACCATGCAATCATGACCTGGACTGAAGTCAGACGGTCCATTGACTGAGCCAACAGGATGCTCCTGAGATATTTTTTAAATAGAAAAATATTCTTTACACTGAAGTCATAGAGATTTTATCCTATATACGTCTTAATTTTTGAGATTTTTAAAAATGTATGTAGTGTGGAACAAGTATAGATATTTTTAAGTCAAAAATTTCAAGATGGTAGCTCAGTTACTTAAGAAGTCTGTGTGGTAAGAAGGAATCAACACAATAATAAAAAAGAATATCCAAATTGAAGATAAAAACAATTTGGTAGTTATAAGCATAATAAAGCCATGATACTGGTTTAAAGAGTGTGCGCATATACAGAGCAAAGAAAGAAGTTCTACCTAATGAAGAAATTTGAGGTATGACAAATTTAGGGAGGAAGATAAGGAAGATTCACTAAAGGAGAATAAGGATTATCCAGGGAAACAGGGAGAGAAACTAAGAGAGTGTGGTGTTCTGAAGACAAGAGAAAAGTATTTCATGAAACAGTAATCATATATGTCAAATTCTATTAGTAAGTCAAGAAAAATGAGACCAAATAATTGACTGTTAAATAAAGAAATAAAAAATTGTTAGTCACCTTGAAAACACCAGTTTTGGTGAAACAGTGGGGAAAAGAACAAACTTTGGTAAAGTAGCCTCAAGAGAAAATGGGAAGAGAAAAATTACAGAGATGAGAAAAACATGCCATGAAACTTTTCTATGAAAAGTGGAGAAATAGAGTGATAAGTAGATACCAAGTGGAGTAAAGATTTTTTTTTTTCATGTAAGTGAAGTAACACCATGTTTTTCTATTGATGAAAACTGTCTATCAGAGGAAGAAAAAAGTGTTCATGTAGGCAGAAAAGCAAAAAACTTGCAGAAAAAGTCCTTAATTAAATGAGAAGATACAGGAGCTGGACACAGGTAGTGGAGCGGATGCTGGTTAGGAGGAAAAACAATTTGTCCTACTAAGAGATGAGATAACAGTGAATGTGAGTGTATGTAGGTTGAGGTGAACAGGAATAGTGACAGGAAATTTTAGAAGCCTTATTTTATAAGTAAAATAGAAGCTAAGGTCACTGAATGAGAGTGAAAATGATGAGAAGAAAAAAGAATTTGTGAAATTTTGCTCTGAGCAAATTTGAGAATAAATGGAATAGAGAACGTTATTTTTTTTTTACTGGAAATTTAATCTGGGAATTAAAAAAAACAAACAAACCCAAAAATGATACTTAGGTTTTGTGCTCATAAATTTAAGGTGAAACAGATCAGCTTGAATCCTTATTTCTAGTTTAAATCTCAGTTTTATTTTAAAAAATTCTGAACATTGTTTATTCACTTGTAGCTGATAATTCCCATGTCTAAAGTATTTGTGGACATGGTTGTCACATTGGATGAGTCCTGCCCATGTAGGCATTATTTTAACTCCTTCTCCTTCTTCATCTTCTTCTTTCATCTACTATATTTTCCTTAGCATTCATATATATTTTGATCCTGATGATTTAATGATGTTCAGTCTGCTTTATCACTTGAGATGTCATGACCAACAACAAAACAAAACAAACAAAAACGAAAAAGCTCTGCCAAAATGGAGAGCCCAATTATATGGAAAATAATATTCCTGTTCTCTAGAATTTTATTTGGAAATAACCACAAAAACAATGTGACCGTTTGTTAATGAGAGCAAAAGCTGAAAGGTAGGGAGATAACGGAAACCAAAGCAGTTATTATGTAGACATTTATGAATAATCTGAATTCATAATTATGCCAAGGTCTTTATAAATCAGAAGCCCATAAACAGAGAAAATATAGAATGGTCAGGAAGTTGAACATGTGGCTCTCAGTAGCAAAAGAAGCAACACGTTCAAAGAAGCAGAGACCAAGAGAATAGCTAAATATACTTCTAGCTGGGATCCTGAAGGACATAGCTAAGAACTCTTTCCTTCTTTCTTGGATTTTAGAAGAGGCTTCCATTTCCAATCTTAGCAAGCTGGAAATGTAATACAGTGGTTTGTGCACCTTCTTTTCTTTAAAAGTAGACTTTATATCCTACGACAGTTTAGGTTCACCACAAAATTGGTTGCCCTCTATCTCCACACATGCCCAACCTTCCCACATTGGTTACATTCCATGAACCTACATTGATTCATTATTTTCACCCAAAGTCCATAGCTTTCAGGAGGGTTCATCCTTGGTGCTGTACATTCTGTTGGTTTAGATAAGTGTACAATGATATATTTCCACCATTATGGCATTATGCAAAGGAGTTTCCCTAACCAAAAACTTCTTTGTACCATTTATTCATCCCATCCCCTACTTGAACCATTAGGAAACATGAATTTTCTTACTGTCTGCATAGTTTCGGCTTCTCGATATATCATATGGTTGGAATCATATAGGATAAAACCTTTTTAGATTGAATTGTCTTGCTTAATTGTATATATTTGAAGTTCTTCTCTGTCTTTTCGTGGCTTAATGTTCATCTGTTTTTAGTGTGAAATAATATTTCTTATCTGGATGACCTATGATTTATATATCCATTTACTTTCTGATGGATATCCCTAGCTGCTTCTAAGTTCTGGCGATTATGAATAAAGCTGCTGTAAACAACTAAGTACAGGATTTTGTGTGGACATAGTTTTCAATTTGGGTAAATATCAAGGAATGTGACTGAAAAATTGTATGGTAGGAATATGTTTAGTTTTATGTGACACTGCCAAACTGTCTTCCAAAGTGTCTGTACCACTTTGTGGTTTCCACCAGCAGTAGATGATAGTTTCTGCTGTCACATATCCTTGCCAGCATTATGTGTTGTTTTTCCCTTCATTTTCATCGGCTCTTTCTCAATCATTTCTCTGAACATATTCTTCACATGAATGTCTTCAACAAGACTGTCTTTATGAACACTCTAGAGTGAGATCCTTGAAATCATAAAAAAAAAAAAGAACAAAACAAAACACACAAAAAACACAAAACTCCAAGAAAAAAAGACAAAAAAAGTGGTAAGCATATATTAACAGCCAAGGATTCCAGAGTAAGGAAATAATAGTAAATTTGTGTTGCTATGAAACCTCATTAGCTAGAAATCTACATTTCCTTCTCTTTATATTTTTATTTTTTAAAATTTCAAAAGTATTTTTTTATTTTGAGAGAGAGAGACAGAGACAGAGCACAAGCAAGGGAGGGGCAGAGAGAGAGATGGCTAGAGGGAATCTCAAGCAGTCTTCCCACTGTCAGCATGGAGCCCAGCATGCGGCTTGAACTCACAAACATTAAGATCATGACCTGAACTGAAATCAAGAGTGGGAAGCTTAATTGACTGAGCCACCCAGGTGCCCCTCCTGTACATTTTTAATTTTTTACTTTTTTTTATTTTTTAAATTTTTTTAATGTTTTATTTATTTCTAGGAGAGAGAGAGAGACAGCGTGAGCAGGGAAGGGTCAGAGAGAGAGGGAGTCACAGACTGAAACAGGCTCCAGGCTCTGAGCTGGCAGTCAGCATAGAGCCAGACGCGGGGCTCGAATCCACGAACCGCGAGATCATGACCTAAGTGAAAGTCGGACGCTCAGCCGACTAAGCCACCCAGGCGCCCCTCCTCCTTTACATTTTTAAATATAAGATACTCTGGAGTATTCTGTACTGTAATAAAAATTAGAACTCTTCAAAAAAATGCTATAATGTTTAAAAATGTGAGACATTTAGGCCTAACAATTTCATGTTATTAAACCAGAGACTTTGCTAAACAGTACCATCTGTTAGTTGTACATATTGTTTTAGACAGGTTTAGTAGATGATAAACTTATGAAGGAAAATAAAATAGTGTAAAACTACTATGAAGAGGTATCTAATAAAAATAAGGTAATTGTGTCATTTCTGCTACCCAAACTCAATTTAGAATACTAATAGGGTAATAAAAATCACTAGTATGTAAAACAATTCACAGTGGTAAGAAGCACAAAAATATAGGTAGTAAATCTCAACGAAGATTATTAACATTCATTAATGAGCTCATAAAATCAAATGCTTTAAACCAAAGTACTTCAGTATCTCAAAGTTTGTTTTAAAGGATTTTGCCAGCAGGTTTGGGCTTTTTCTTATTAACGAAATGCTATAGTAGCATACCAGTAGAAATTCATACAAGTGATTTTATGGAGAGACATTTTACGGAGTTACACATTAATAATAAGTTTCTAATTTATTACTGTAAATTATTTACAGAAGTGGAAAGAAGCAAAGGGTGAACTTGAAAAGAATGAAATATTACGTACAGTAGAATAAACTGAACAAACCCAAGTCATTAATTAGAGGAGTGAGCTTTGCCACTAGCTGCATGTCTTCAGAGATTTTCCAACGGGAATGAAATCTGTTTAGGTTACCTGATATTTTTACATATTTTGGAAAGCACAATTAGGAGAACATAATAGGTTGTTAAAGAATAGATTAGTTTTTGTGTCCTTTTGAAAGTGCATAAAGGAGTTTGGAGACTGATAGTCTAGGACAGTGAGGCACAAAGCAAAAAATACGAAGGCAGTCATCCAATGGACTGGAGTTTAATTCTGGCTATAGACTCTGGCACATAACTTGTTACAACTCCATGATGTCATCTGAGAGTGGCTCTTAGTAACTACTACCCGAAGCTGCAGGAGCCAATGTACTGGCATTCATAATGAGATTTGTGCAAGGTTCAGACTATAGAACTATATTCAGTAAACGGAAGCATAGTCTTCTTCTTAAACTCTGAATGACCACTAGCCATAGAGAGGTAGAAGTTCTCTCAAGAGGCAGATAGAGATTTGGTATCCTATGAGCTTTGTTGTAATTATTCGTTCATTTGAGAGAGTATGTTGTTCTTTTATTATTTTTTTAATTACTGCAATAAATTATATGCATACATACATGTACATGAATATCCAGTATTACATCATCTAAATTAATATACTGTTTGTGCATATATCACACATATGGATGTTACTATTCACTTCCTTAAACTGGAATTATTTCTGATTAGTATGTCCTCTAGTTTAGGTCCTGATTATAAAATACTGGAAGACTGGGATTTTGGTTTTATTGTAATTTCAACAATTTTTGACAGAAAACTGTTTTTGTACATAGAAACCAAGCAATAACTATATGAAATAAGTTAAATATTAGGTTTATTGTAAGCCATCAATGAAAATTAATCTTAATAATACATTTTCAACCAGATGCATTTCCTTCTGTTTTAATAACAGCCACTTATTAAAATGAATCATTCACGGAGAAGGCAGTGGTTTAAATGACAAGAGAATGATATTTGTATATAAAAAATTCTTAATTTAGTAATTATTGCTACACTTGTACTTTATATTTGAGTTTTATTACTTTTGCAATTAAGTATCCATTGTTCCGATTCTAGTCTGGCACTTATCCCCTAATTACTATACCTTTTATATGGGAAAACATTGCATTTATATATGAATATAATACTTAGACATTGATATTACATGAAACTAAAAAAGAAAAAAAACTATTTTATTGGTGATATTTTTAAAGTATGATTTTTTAATGCCATAAAATTGAGTAATATAATTTGTAATATATTTTTGTAATATAAAATGTAGAGCTCTACCACTGAGTTCTTTTATGCAATTATTCCATTTCAAAGGCAATGGCATAATAGCTCATTGAATAAGTTTGCATTATGATGTCAGATTGGTGAAGAAAAAAATATATCTGAACACTTAACTCTTCTGGCATTTAGCTCAGATATTTGGCGGCTTCCACTATAAAGAGGTCCAAAGAACATTTAGTATAGAAGTTTTGGCCTTTTCAGATTTATCCCATATATTTTGGAATGATGTGACTTAAAAAAATTTCAATATATATTCATTGGCTAAAATCATTTGGATATAATAAAAGGTTTTGTCAAGGGCAGGTAATTGATTTTTTGATGCGAATCAAAATCTAGCAGTAAATTTAAGTATTTTAGCCTCTGAATATAGTTTCAAAGTTCTTTAGAGGAGAATTTCTGTGATATATAATTTATAAAATTATTCTTTTGTCTCTAATGGACAGATATATTTTAATTTTGTGTGAAAGGCTACCTAGGATGATTTATCTTATCCATTCTTGAAATTAATCCATAGAACTCTCTATAAAGTAAAAATATGCCTAAACATTGAAAGAGAATGATGATAACTATTACTGCAAAATATACTTCAGATATTAATCAAATAGATTTAAAAACTAATTTCTAGCATCTCTTTCTGTGTGAATACATGAGTTTATATGTATATTCATGTGTGTGTGCCTGTAGATTTAGGAGTTTATATTTAAAAAGAACATCTTAGTCATATACACTAAATTTGGAAGGCTTGAAAAATGATTCAGAAGTTCAGATATTAATACGTGCAGGAGGTATATTAGGTATTATAATGATCTGAGTTGAAAAAAAATCTGATTAGCTAAGACTTGTATTTTACAGAGTCAGTTTTGTTTGCAAAATAAGTTTGTTTAGGTAACATCAAGTCATGTTGTTAGATGTGATTCTTCCCATAACTGATATCCTTCATTGTTTCCATAATGATTTCTTATTTCTGAAAATTTTCCCCCCACGCAAAGACTCAAAGCTTGACAATGAATGCTACAGATGAGGAAATTACTTAAAGATATTATTTTTCATAGAAGTCATTTTTACTTACATTGAAATATAATTAGGAAAAGTCAATTCTATTCATTTATGGATTTTCATCAAATGTATTCACTGACACTTATGTAGTTGAAAATATGGGTAGAAAATCAGTATTAGTTTTGTCAGAGATATTTGTTCATATAATGAATTTGTTATTTTCCTGTTGTATTTTTTTTTTTTTGCCTACTATTTATTTCAGAGTTGAGGTTAAGAAATTGGCAGTGTTTCAGTCTGTGACTCCCTCTCTCTCTGACCCTCCCCTGCTCACGCTGTCTCTCTCTCTCTCTAGAAATAAATAAAACATTAAAAAAAAAAAAAGAAATTGGCAGTGTTTTTAATGAAGTTATCTCATATGTATAATGTGATAATAAAATTAAAGAACTTTGGTTTAACATGAGGTCAATAGTAGATTAGAGGAAAGTTTTCTTATTCCTAATTATCTTATACATAAAAATGTAATTTGAAAATAGTTATGATTCTAAGCTATTCTCTTAGTGAAATAGAACTTTATTTGTGTAAGAAGATATAAAGAAAGTACTTCATAAACCACTGCAATATAATCTAATATGTATGAAAGTAGGTGGGAATTTTACTATAGATTTAATTATGGATGAAGTAGATTATAAAAGATTACTTTCCTTAGTTCATCCTGAATCATTGTAAGCCCTGTAAGAAAGCACAGGGTCATTAAAATGAAAGTTAGCCAAATATTTTTGCACATCTTAAATAATGAATTATCAATTCACGTTACTGCTGGATTCCATATTTGTGAATCATTTTTGTAAAGTCATATTTGTAAACTCCCAAATCAGTATACACAGTGCCTTTGCAGTCATTCACAGACAGGTGCAGAGTGGGGAGAATTTATGTCTCTGTGTTCACGTTCCTGGCTGAGGTAGAACAGGGGGAACTCTTTGTCTCAGTGTCGTAGCTCTCATAGTGTAAATATGTGTCCTTTTTGTGATCTATTTAGTGTGTGTGTGTGTGTGTGTGTGTGTGTGTGTGTGTGTGTGTTAGGGAGGGAGGGAAGGAGAGAGAGAGAGAAAGAGCACACATACTTTTTTTGGTAATGAAGCCATTTAAAATGACCTAGTGCTGAATTGCTTCCTAAACACAGGAAGACAGTGATGTGACTTACTGACAAAATACATGTTTGTTAGATAAGTTTTATTCAGGAATAAGTTATACTGCTGCTGGTCATGATACAATGTTAATGAATTAAAAATACACATTTGTTATGGTGCATTAAAAAGAGAAAAGCACATTAAACAAGGTTATAAACTGAGAGCTTGATGAAAATATTGCAGCCAGAGCTTTCAGGAACTTATCCCTGAGTTTCCCCTAGGAGCAATGCTATTGAATTCACAAACTGAGTGTTCACAGTGATCTTATAGAACATTACTGTAACTTAAGAGAATTGACTATATTTCAGATTTACTATACTGTTGTGCAAAAGGTAAGCCACATTTTATTTTCTCTGATTTATCCACTCTTAACATAAATAAATTCCTGATATCTTAGAACAAGTAAGAATATCACTATTTTTCTCATAACAGCATCATAGATAGAGAAGTAAATCACCACATCTGGAGATTTAGCTTATATTTGGAAAAGATTACGGGCATTCTAATTATTTTAGACATTTATTCAGAATAATTATTTTGACATGGATATATTAATTAGAACCCTTTGTAATTTACTTACCTACAACGTAGAATTATTCACTTATTTAGAATCATTATACCAGCAATTATTGACATATTAATATGTGGAAGAATGTATTGATTTCAACACTGTTAAATGGCACTTACATGGTTACTTTCATTTATTTGTTTATTTACAATATTTAGTAAATATTTAATTGGCTTTCAAATTTGTAGAGGGTGTGTCATTGTGACAAATTACTTTTCAAGTGAGTTAGTAAGAATTATAGGATGTGTTGAATAATTTATTAGAAAAGGGATTTTCATTTGAGGGAATTTATATGGGAGGCATAATCTCCATTGAGATAGTCCAAAATTAGGTCGTCATTTTATATGTCATTAAAATAATTAAAATACGTTTGTATCATACATTAAATGTTAGGTTGGATTGATATGTGTGGCTGCTGCCAGAGAAATAGTATCTATTTTAGGGGTTTAACTGAACATCTTTGATAATATAGTCTTATCACCAAATGTAAGGATCATGAACATATGCTAATTACTGTATTTATTGTCACTGCAAATTAGTCACTTTTCTGTGATACCTAATACACTAAATGAGTTGAGTATAATAACATTCTACATTTCACAGATAGTCTCCCTTTTGAATCATTTAATAATTTGGGAAATATTAATTTGTATGCTTTAGTCTGATACATTTTTAACAAAAACACAAGTTATAAAAGGTTTATTCCATTAAAACAAGATATATATGTTCTATTTGTTGGGTCTAATGATGACTAGCACCGAGGTTGAGAAACCCTACTATAGGTAGTGAGGTATGGGCTTCCCAAGTCACCACAAGGAGTTTTGTCTTTCCCTGGGAATGACAGAGAGTCACTGAAAGATTTTAAGGAAAAACTGAAGGAGTAGGGACAGTGGTGGTGGTGATTTGGTCACATGTTCATTTAGAAGTCATCTTTGATTTGGGGGTGGAGAACTGAATGGGAGAATGTGGGATGCAGTATGAGACCAGGGGATAAGTTATTACAGTGGAAACAACACAGGATAATGATAGATTGAATTAGGGTGACAGTGGATTGCATATGAAGTCAGTACATACACATGGTCTAGATATATTAAGTGTGTTAATTAGCATTGTATTTTCATGCATTGTCAGGTGATGGAATGTTTGATTTTATTTTTATATAAAATATTATTTTATATAATTATTATATAATTTATATAATTAAATATAATTTATTATATATTAAATTTATTATTAAATAAATATATATTAAATTATTATATAATTTATATAATTAAATATAATTTATTATATATTAAATTTATTATATATTAAATATAATTATTATATAATTTATATAATTTATTATAATTATTATAATTATATAAAATAATATTTTATATAAAATATATAAAATATTTGATTTTATTGAGGTATTTGAGCTGATAATTTGAGTTGATATGCTTGTTATACAACAATTTATTACTTTTAATGTTTATTTATTTTGACAGAGAGTACACTATCAGAGAGAGGATGGAGAGAAAGAAAGAGACAGAAACAGAGAGAGACACAGAGAGAGAATGAATCTGTGCTGTCAGCCCAGAGCCTGACTCTGCACTTGATCTCGGGAACCATGAGATCATGATCTGAGCCTGAATCAAGAGTCAGACACTTAACAGACTGAGCCAGCCAGGACCACTACAACATTTTATTTTGCAAAACAGCAGTCCAATTTAATGGAAAGTTACTGAAAAATCTAGAAAGACCTCATTTCTTTTTCTTTAAAGATCTGCATGAAAGTAAAAAGATTACTTAAGCTCTTATAGCCTAGAGTTTATTTATTCCTGAAATTAAAAAAAATGAAATAGATACTTATTTAACTCCTAGTTAGTTTAAACTTCAGTGATGTAAAACATCTGTTGCACATTTTCCGCTGTAGAATTAGATGAGGCACTGCCTTTGTTCACAAGAACGAATAAAGGAGAAGATGAGGGCAGACATGTATGAAAATAATTATCAGGCATTTTAGGAAGTGACATTGACAAAAAAAACTTTAAAAATTAAAAAAAAATGTTTATTTACTTTTGAGAGAGAGATTGACAGAGAACAAGCAGGGAGTGGGCAGAGAAAGGAGGAGATACATACTCCAAAGCAGGCTCCAGGCTATGAGCTATCAGCACAGAGCCCGATGAGGGCTCGAACCTGATCCTAAGTCAGACGCCCAACCAACTGAGCCACCCAGTTGCCCCAAACCTTTTTTTAAAAAAATTTTGTCTTGGTGTTTATTTATTTTTGTTTTATTATATTTTGAGGGACAGAGAAACAGAGCACGAGCAGGGGAGGGGCAGAGAGAGTGAGAGACACAATCCGAAGCAGGCTGCAGACTCTGAGCCCCAGTGTCTTCAGCACAGAGCCGGAGAAAAAAAAATGTACACAAAAATTTTGAAACCTAACATCTGCTGATTATTGAGACAAGATATTATAAAGTAACCTAACATTAAGTACATCATGAAAGGTGACTCTTGTACGCTTTATGTTTTAAAAACGGCTGGTGATTTTAGTGTGGTTTTTGTTGGAATTCTTTGCGAATCTCATAAATCCTGCAGATGTCTACTGATGCTTATAACCTAGTATAGACAGCCACCGGGAACCATAGTAGCACAGGCGCTTTTACTACCACTTATTTAGCATCTACCCTGCTCAAATTCAAGGCCAAGAACTTTACATAAAATAGTTCATTTGATTTGTATAACCTTGTACAATATATTACATGCATGCAGTATAACGTGGCTAGAAAGTGACAGAATCAGAATAATGATAGTCTACCTGAAGCCAAAACTGTGTGGTGGGCCACCTCTTTGAAAACCAAGTAAAGTGAGCATTTGTTGTGAATGAAATGTAAATAAGTTCAGGTTGGTTTTTTAATTTTCATAGGTTTTAAATTATCATAATTACATAAGCATGACCCAGATGAAATGGCCAATAGTAGACTATTTTTGACCTAATAGTTTATTGAACTCAAACTAGTCGTTATGTATGTTTTCTATTTTCCAGAAAATGGAATTATATCTCTTCAGTATGTGCTCCATTTTCACTCTGAGAATAACTGTTCCGTAGCATCTGAAATAAGGGGATGCCATTTTGATTAAAGTCTAGTTAAGTATTTTTAAAATATCGTGTTATGTGCTCTTTACATATTAAAAGCACACAGAAACTTTTTAAATGTACAATCGCCTATGTGATCTACTCTGCATACACCTCCATATATCTATTCAAGTTGGTTTAGCTACTCATTTACATTTATGTCTTTTCAAATGTTTGTAAATTTCTTGAGGTCAAACGCTAAGCATCATTCTAATCATATAGAAGTCAAATGAATGTCACAGTGTTAAAGATTTAAATTGGGCCTTTAGGAAAAGAGAGAATTGTTCTGGATAATATGGAAAGATTTTTAAAGAGCTAATAAAATTATGGCTAGCTACAAATAAACTTACTGTATAAATGAAGTAATTGACAATTCAGTGTTATAAACAGTAGAAAAATTATAGCCAAGTGCCCTTTCAGTGTCAAAATATTTTCAATAAGGAGAAATCACATAGAAGGTTCGCACTGAAGATATTTGCAAAATGTTATGCTATGTCATCTACGTCAATTCCTTTGCCCTGACCCTGAAGAGCTTATTATCAAGCGGACGGTGTGCATGGAGGCATGTTTTGTTAGGACGTCTTTCAGAAAATGTTCACAAGAAGTAAAGCCATAGATATTTTTAAAAATATCTTGACAAGCAAATTTTTAAAAAGGCATACAGGAACTATAGTTATTAGAACTTTACATTGAATCTGGTATCTCTCAACCCTTTATGTATAGTTTGCAGAAGAGTTCTGAAGCAAGCTCTTGATGGAAAATTCCTCAGGGAGCCTGGTGTCAACCGGCCTTTAAATACGGTACTTAAACTGCCATACTGACTCATCTGGGCCAGTGCATCTTAGATTTTAACAGTAAATGAAACATCTGGGGATCTTACTAAATGCAGTTTTTGATTTAGTATGTCTGAGAATGGCCTGGGATTCTGCATTTCCAATAGGCTCTCCAGTCTACACTATGCGTAGTAAGAGCTAGTTATGAAAGAAAAAAAATACATGCATGTTAGCTGGTGAGAGTCACTGGGGATATTACAAATGCAGCTATGAGCGCTAGCTGGGAAAAGCTATATTCATTCTAGAAAGGACAGAATGCTAAAACTCAGAGTTGCTCTGAATGAAAGCTATTCCAATTGGCGACAATATATCCTACGGGACTAGGTGTTGAGTATAGCTGCCAAGACAAGTTATCACCATTGAGAGAACCATCTACAAGGAACAAGGGGGCTCACTGTTACTGGGGGCTGACGGTGAATTCCACAGCCAGCATGCCTGCTAAGGAGGCCTTATTGTATAAAGATAGCATTCCAATCCACCAGTGTACAGTGAGTCCCTTTCCTCATCTGTTATCAGCGTACCATGTTGATTTTTCAATATGCTAAATAATGAAGAACAAAAGTAACCTGTCCCTACTGGGAAACATACTGAGATTAATCAAATTTCACATTGGCTATCTGACTCATAGAAGCTTCTGGTTTTAACAAGAGGATATGGAATGAATAAAAGTGTTACCATTTTATCAACATATTAAATACAAATTTAAATAATTAACAATACCATATTGAAAATATTTCTGAATTGAATAAGATCCTTGAATTCACAACTTCAGCTTCTGAGCTTTAGCTATATATAGGTTAAGCAAGATGTCAGCACTCTGACATTGTACCTTTTGAAACACTGTACAGTTTTCCCTTTCTAAATCTAATGCACAGGACCAAGTAGTGAGAAAATCTACTCCTTCAGACATACAAGGCCTTTTTAAATTCCCCTCAGTGTTTCTCAGTGAGTGAGTGTACTATTGGTTTGGAAATATCAGTTGTTACTGTATTAAACTTTCCTACAAACTACAGAGCTATTAGCATCCCTGGGCCCGCCCACTTCATATCAATGATCCAAGTAATTTGGGGGCACCTCCCTATTCTGGTTTCCACCCACTCCGAGTGAGTACTGACACCCAGTGACAGCCATTCTGTAGTTAGTACAAAATGTCTACGTAGTTCTGGGTTTTTTAATTTATGAATTCTCCATGTTGATTGACAACCTATAATATTCTAAACATTGTATAAATATTTTAGCATGTATTTTCAAAATTGAGACTTCTAAGTTTTTAATTATGCCTGGGGGTGCCACTGTGTGACCTTAGGCAATTTGCGTTACCTTTTCTTGCTCAATTTCCAAATCTTTTTTTATTTTTTATTTTTTTTTAATTTTTTTAAAATGTTTTTTATTTATTTCTAGGAGAGAGAGAAAGAGACAGCGTGAGCAGGGGAGGGTCAGAGAGAGAGGGAATCACAGACTCTGAAACAGGCTCCAGGCTCTGAGCTGGCAGTCAGCACAGAGCCCGACGCGGGGCTCGAACCCACGAACCGCGAGATCATGACCTAAGCGAAAGTCGGACGCTTAACCGACTAAGCCACCCAGGCGCCCCTCAATTTCCAAATCTTAAGTGTTAATTAAAAATTATCTCATACTACTTTTAGTGTGTTACTTTCAGACAATTTTAGACTTACAGAAAAGTTGCATAACTAGTAAAAATAGTTCATTTGTACCCTTTGCCCAGCTCCTCCTAATGTTAAAATTTTACATAAGAATTGATATATTTATCCAACTTAAGAAATTAATATTTGTATAGTACTATTAACTAAACCCGCTAAATACTACAATTTGAACGTTACCACCTTTTTCACTAAGATCTGTTTCTGTCCCAGGATATAAATCAGCATCCCAGGTAGCATTTAGTTGTGTCTTTCTCTTTTTTTCTTCCAAGGCTTTATTTAAATTCCAGTTATTTAACATACAGTGTAATATTAGTTTGAGGTATAGAATTTAGTGATTCATCACTTACATATAATACCCAATGCTCATCAAAAATGTCCTTATTATCCATCATCCATTTAACCTACCCTGACGCACCTCCCCCCTAACAACTCCCAGTTTGTTCTCTGTAGTCCAGAGTCTGCCTTATGGTTTGCTTCTCTCTCTCTTTCTTTTCTTTTTTTTCTCTTTGTACATTTGTTCTGTTTCTTAAATTCCACATATCAATGAAATCATATGGTATTCACCTTTTCTAATTTATTTATTTGTTTTCCCTAGTACTATCTAGCTCCATCCATGTTGTTGCAACAACTCAAGATTTGATTCTTTCTGATGGCTGAGTAAAAATTCCATTGTACATATACCACATCTTCTTTGTCTAGTCATCACCTGCTGGGCATTTGGACTCCTTCCCTGGTTTGGCTATTGTTGTTAATGCTGCTATAAATATCAGGTGCGTGCATCCCTTCAAATCAGGATTTTTGTGTCTTTTGGGTAAATACCTAGCAGTGCAGTTGCTGTGTCATAGGATAATTATATTTTGAACTTTCTGAGAAACCTCCAAACTGTTTTCCAGTGGCCACACCAGTTTGCATCCTCATCAACAGTATAAGAGGGTTCCCTTTTCTCTGCGTTCTCACTAATACCTGTTGTTTCCTGGGTTGTTAATTTTAGCCATTTTGGCAGGTATGAGGTGGTAACTCATCATGATTTTGATGTATATTTCTCTGATGATGAGTGCTGCTGAGCATCATTTCATGTGTCTATTAACCATCCGTATCTCTTCTTTGGAAAACTGTCTACTCATCTCTTTTGCCCATTTTTTAAATGGATTATTTATTTTTTGGAGTGTTGAGTTTTACAAGTTCTTTAGATGTCTTGGGGCCCAGCCATTTTTATCAAATGTGTCATTTTTAAATGTATTCCCCCATTCCATCAGTTGCCTTTAATTTTTTTTTTTTTTACTTTTTTTCCTTTGTGCACAAGCTTTTTATCTTGATATAGTTTAGTTTTTCTTTTGTGTCTCTTGCTTCTGGAAACATATCTAGTAAGAAGTTGCTACTGTTGATGTCAAAGAGGTTGCTGCCTGTGTTATGCTCTAGAATTTTAATGATTTCCTGTCTCACATTTAAGTCTTTCATCCATTTTTAATTTATTTTTGTGGACAGTGTAAGAAAGTGGTCCAGTTTAATTCTTCTGCATGGTGCTATCCAGTGTTTCCAACACCATTTGTTGAAGAAACTGTCTTTTCTATTGGATATCCTTTTCTGCTTTGTCAAAGACTAGGTGACCATGCAGTTGTGAGTCCATTTATGGGTATTCTGTTCTCTTCCATTGGTCTATGTGTCTATTTTTGTGCCAGTTCCATACTGTCTTGATCACTACAGTTTTGTAATATAGCTTGAAGTATGGAATTGTGATGGCTCCTGCTTAGTTTTCTTTTTCAAGATCACTTTGGCTATTAGGGTCTTTTGTGGTTCCATACAAATTATAGAATAGCTTGTTCTAGCTCTGTGAAAAATGCTAGTGTAATTTTTAAAAGGATTGCTTTAAGTATGTAGATTGCTTTGGGAAGTATATACATTTTAACAGTGTTTGTTCTTCCAATGATTTTCTCCCCCATTTCTTCATGTCGTCTTACATTTCTTTCATCTGTGTTTTATAGTTTTCAGAGTACAGAGATTTTACATTTTGGTTAGACTTATTCCCAGGTATCTGATGATTTTTGGTTCATTCATAAATGAGATTAATTCCTTGATTTTTCTTTCTGCTGCTTCATTATTGGTGTATAGAAATGCAACAGATTTCTGTACATTGATTTTATATTCCAGAGCTTTGCTGAATTCGTGTATCTGTTCTAGCAGTTTTTTGGTGGAGTTTTTTGGGTTTTCTACATAGAGTATCATGTCCACAAATATAGTTGTGTCCCATTAATGTTCTCCATTTTGGGACACATTGGCTCTTATGTCCTCTTGACATTCCCTCACCTTTTTCTGAGTGCTTCTTTACTTTCTGGCACCACAAGATAGTCTAGGCTTACCTTGTATTTTCCCTCCCTTAGCTCCAGATCAACCACTTCTCTAAGAAGGCTTTTTTTTTTTTTTTTTTTTTTTACATTGCAGAATGGTATTTAGAAATTAAGATCTCTGTGCTAAATATGCTCCTTCCTCCTGGGGTACCATTGTTCCAAGCACTCTCAAAGAGTGGAGCCAGCAAATACATGTGTGGATATGAATATGCAGTTATTCAATTATATTTGTTGTTATATGTATCTGTGTATCTATGTACCTATGTATCAAAAACCAAGAATTCCTTCTGATATTTCTGATTCCAGTCCACCAGTACTGGGTTTCTTCTGTGTTTTGCTCTTTACTTTATTTATAACCTCTTTCCTCATTAGTGAAATACCTAAATAAATAAAGTGTTTCAGAATTCCCTACACATAACATTGTGAGGAACAATTTACTATAAATTATTATATTTATGTAAAGTTACATTTTTGTCTTTAGCAAAAATATTCAGTCAAGATGGTGCTTTCTGGACTTAGTTAAAACAGTTTATTTTTACCCCAAATTTTTCAGTGTAGTTATGCTTTTCATTTGTAATACAGTAAAATTAATCTCTTATTATTTATATTTAATTTTGTATTGCCTACACATCATGGTTGATTTTTATTATTTAATCACATTCTGGGTACAGGAACCATAGTTCTAAAAATCAAAACTATACAACATTTATCCAGAAAAGTACGATTGCTCTCTCTTCCCTACGACTGTGTTCCTATTCCCCTTTCCCAGACCTTTCTTTTGTCATAGCTAATTATAATCCTCCCTGTATTTCTTTGGCACAAATGATAAAACATATGTATGTGCTTTTAGATTTTCTTTCATTTTAAAAAATTGAATGACTTTATTGATACATAATTTATATGTCATGAAGTTCACGTCTGCAAATTGTACACTTCAGAGGATTTCAGTGTATTTGCGGAGATGAGCAATCACCCTCACAATCTAACATTAGAACATTCCCATTGCCCTAAAATATCCTCTTCTACCCATTAGCAGTCACAGCTCACCCTTTCCACTCTACTCGCAGGCAGCTAGTAATCTACTGCATGTCTTTATAAATTTGACTAATTTGGGCACTTCACATAAATGGTATCATTTCTTTCTTACATAAGATGGATTCTCTTCTTTCTTACGTAGAAGATGGCACAGTATAAATTCTTTTCCAGTTTGCTTTTCTTTTACCGATACATGAAACTTATCTTCAGTCTTGTTTACAGCACTCAAAACTCCATTGTGTGGATGTGCCATAACTTATTCAACCACTCTCCTAAGTATCGGCCTTTAGATTGTTTCCAAATTTTTTCAGTTATAAACATTACACAAATAATCTTCCATGTATAATCTTCATGTTGTTGGAGGTATACCTTTAGGGTAGATTCCTAGAAGTGGGAATCTGGGTCAAAAAGCAAGATGATTTATACACATTTCAATAGGTATTGGCAAATTTCCTTCCAGAACTTTTAGGATAATGATTATTTCCACCAGCAATATATAAGACAGTCTATTTCTTTAGACTCACCAACACCATACTCTTCATTTTTACCTGTCTGATAGAAGAGACCTGTTATTTTAGTGTTGTTTTAAATTTTATTTTCTAATTGAGACTGAATTTGAACTTTTTACCTGTTCGAGGGTCACATTAAAATATTTATGTATGAATTCTCTGTTAATGCATTTTTTCAAATTTATTACTCTCTTTAATTTTTAGGAATTCCTTACCTAATGGGGGGACAAAATGGGGGACTTCCTTTACCATGATATATGTTACATATGTTTTCCCTGTTTCCAGTTGTTGCTTTTGTTTTGTTTTGTTTTGTTTTGTTTTTTGCTTATAGTGCTTTTTGGCATGTATTTCAAAAATTTTGTAGCCAGATATATCAATCTTTTACCCCATCTTTATTTGACTTTCTTTATTTGACTTGTTCCTAGGAAGACTTTTCCCATAAGTTCAGTGAAGAATGCACTCCTCTTTTTTTTTTTTTTTTGATCCTCCTAGTACTTGTATGGTTTCAGTCTTACAAACACTTTTGAAAGAGAGAACAACTTGTAAAGTATATATATAAATATCACAGGCAGGTTCATACTTCCTGTTTCTTTTTCTCTTCCTAAGCACTTAATTTTTTAGAGCAGTTTTAGGTTCATAGAAAACTTTAGCAGAAAGTACAGAAAGTTCCCATTTACCCTCTGTTCCCACACATGAATAATCCCCGCCCCCCCACTATTGACATTCTATCCTAAAGTTGTACATTTACTACAGTAGATGAACCTACATTGACTCAACTTTTATCACCCAGAGTCCATAGCTTACAGTAGAGTTTGCTCTTGACGTTGTACATTCTATGGGATTGACAAATGCATAAGGCCATATACCTACCATTGTAGTATCATACTGAATAGTTTCACTAGCCTACAGATGCTCTGTGAATCATCTATCTATCCTCTCTGCCCTCAGCCCCTGGCAACCTTTGTTTTTGTTTTTGGTTTTCGTTGTTGTTTTTGTTTTTGTTTGGTTTTTTACTGTCTCCATAGTCTTTTCCAGAGTGCCATATAGTTGGAATCATATAGTAGAGAGACTTTTTAGATTGGCTTATTTCACTTACTCAAAAGTTGTTCCATGTCTTTCCATCACTTTTATAGAGATCCTTTTTAAAATTTTCTGAGTATATTCCATTGTCGAGATGTACTACAGTTTATCCATTTACCTACTGAAGAACATCTTGGTTGTTTCCAAGTTTTGACAATTGTGAATAAAGCTTCTATAAACAACCATGTGCAGGTTTTCTTGTGAATATAAGTTTTCATGTCATTTGGGGAAATATCAAGGAGTACGATTTTAGGGTAAGGATAGGTTTAGTTTTGCAAGACACTACCAAATGGTTTTCTACAGCAGCTGGGCCGTTTTGCATTTCTATCAGCAATGAATGATGGTTCTTGCTGTTCCACATCTTCTCCAGTGTTTCATGCTGTCATTGTTTTGGATTTGGGTCATTTTAATAGGTATGTAATGATATCTCATTGAGTACATTTGCAACTCCCTAATGACATGTGATTTGAATGTCTTTATGTGCTTATTTGTCATCTGTATATTTTCTTTGATGAAGTTTCCATTTAGGTCTTTCCTCATTTTCTTCTTTTTAGTTAGGTTAGTTGTTTAAGATTCTGTGTATATTCTGTGTATCCTTTATCTGATATGTCTTTTATAAACATTTCCTCCCAAACTATGGCTTATTTCTCATCCTGTTGATAAGTATCTTTAAAAAGTTTAGCCATGAGTATTTTTTTATCTCATAGTAAAAGAGTAACTTTCTCAAATAAAAAGAAAAAACATAGACTATAAAGAAAACCGTCTGTTTCTTAGTTTAATGATATTTCCACTAGGTCACACTATACCTTGTACCCTGACACATGATTGAATTTCACTGTTAACAATAAATTCCTAACAGATTGCATCTTTTCTCATCTAAAATCACTGAACCTGTCATCATGTACATATTCATCAGAAATAAACATAGGACAGATAACATAAAGACATGAAGGGAGCTAAATTTCCTATGGATTCTATTTTTGTTTTCATCAGTCTTCAGATAGTTCCCTTGTAGTAACAAAGAGCGAAGCCAGTTTATAGATCCCTGAATGCTTTAAAAGATACTTTGCTTTTAACATGTATAGCGAGATGGGTAATTTTCTAACTATGAAATTGCTAACTGGTTTTTGACCTTGGGGACCACTTAAAACAAGTACCCTCTGCTCTCCTGGTGGGGTTGGAGCAAAGCAGCTGTATTTTGCACAGCACACTGAATCATAATGGGCCATGTGCTGCTATGAATATTCATAAAGCTACCATATTCTGTCTGCCCCGAATGATTCCAGTGGATGCTGCTAGAGGGATTTGAAATATCACTTTTGTAGTATCCTTGAAAAGAATACACATATCGGGGAAAATAGAGCTGGAGCCCACGTAATTCTGTCCTTAGTGTGCTCTTCAGAGCTCTCCTCCAAATGATTTTGCCCTGTAGCAATGGCACAGAAATCCATTGTAATGACAGAAATGAGAGGTTTAAACTTTCTGAGAATCTTAAAATAGGTTAAATTAAAATCTAAGTGGTCACTGTGGTACGGGTCTACTGACTGGCACACTTCCTCACATATGAAAGGACTCTTCTGATTCTATAAAGTAGCAGTGGTTACTGGAGGTTGTGATTTCCTGAAGATGCATTTAACTAAAATTATGCCTGCTTTCAAATTACTACCAGTGATACTGGTACACTCTTGATAAGGCAGATGACAGTATTTCTACACAGACATTTTCCACTATGCTTTCAATACTGCTCATTACCCTTCTGACTCTTTATGTTAGGTTATGCCAACTCGAAAGCCTATTTCTACATTTCTTTCTCTCTCTTCATCTCTTTTTTCTTTTTTACCCTTGTGGAGATTGAAATTAAACAAGTGTAGCTAAGAAATCTTTGTGAATGCCTTTGTAGACAATATCACCATAATTGCTTGTGAGCCGAACCACTCTCACTGACAAAGCATGAGGTTGTTAGTAAAGATCCTTATTGGGGACTTGGGTTCTGTGTATTTTGGCTTCTTCATATAACCATGACCTTACTCTGGACTTGCAGTGGAACCTTTGTTCATGGTGATCGCAGATTATTGTTTCCTTTATGCTTTATTGTTGCTCTTGTTGAATATGTCACTTCACTTTTCACATTTTCAGGGGTTTTTTTTTGTTTGATTTGCTACAAAAGAGCCCTCTACTAATATATTACATTACATTACATTAAGTTATATTATTTATATACATAACATTATATAATATGTGACATGATCCACATTGTATTGTCCACATTGCATTATTCACTTTTGTATATAATAAAAGAAATTTTTACTCTCTTTACTATGATGAGGATTTTGATCCTCAGTGTTAAATACACATCAATTATTTTCTTTTTAAAATTTTTTTAAACACTTATTCATTTTTGAGAGACAGAGAGAGACAGAGTGTTGAGTGGGGGAGGAGCAGAGAGCGAGGGAGAAACAGAACCCAACCAAAGCAGGCTGTCAGCACAGAACCAAATGAGGCGCTCAGACTCACTGACCTTGAGATCATGACCTGAGCTGAAGTTGGACACTTAACCAACTGAGCTACCCAGGCGCCTCCAAAGTTATTTTCTGAGTCTCTACAGGAAGAACTGAATCCTGGAGAATTTACCTTAACTGCCCAAACTCAACAGAGTCTGGTACTCTGAGAATGATATCAGCTTTTAATTCAGTATGTGTAAGTCTTTCTGGCATGAAAGAGATTATTTCTGAAATCATTTTTTCTACATTGCATATGATATTTTTAACTGTCAATGAAATAGTACATTATAAAAAGTCAATGTTCTAAAATCAAGCAAAGTGAAATGTAAATGTTGGCTGCTTAATTGCTTATTGTCTATTCTAGGAATGTATCTGTATAAAATATACTCAAGAAATATCATCTTGAATGAAATCCCCATTCTAAGAGACAATACTGAAGAAAATCCTGGCATATGTTTTTCCTAAAGATTTAATAATTGCCAGAACATTCTACCATTCAAACACTAAGTTATGAAAGATATTAAATCTTACTAGTTTATATTTTATGTGAATCTATTGATATGAAAATTATCTTAATTTTATTTATTTATTTTGAGAAAGAGGGAGAGAGAGAGAGAGAAAGAGGGAGAGAGAGAGGGAGGGTACGGGCATGGAGAGAGGGAGAGAGAATCCCAAGCAGGCTCTGTACTGTCGGCTCAGAGCCCCACTATGCAGGGCTCATATCCACAAACTGAGTCGAAAATGAGAGTCGGATGCTCAATTAACTGAGCCACTCAGGGACCCCTCTTAAAATATTTTAATAAAGACATAATTAACAAAAACTTCTTAGGTTGAATACTTTCAGAAAAAAAAAAGACTCTCACCTGTGGCTCTGTAGGGAAGGATATATGTAACAAGCAAAGAATGTATGCCTTTCCCGGGACTGTTGTAACATGTACCATTCCAAGGTAGCTTAATGGAGAGAAATTCATTGTCTCACAATTTTGGAGGCGACCACTCTAAAATCATGGTATCACCAGGATTGTTTTCTTCTTCTTCTCTTCCCCCTCCTCCTTCTTCTCTTTCTTCTTACTTCTACCTCTTTTCTTCGTTTCCTCCTTCTCTTCCTTTTCTTTCTTCTCCTCCTCCTCGTCCTTTTTCTTCTTCAAGGGTTATTTCCTTCTGGGGGTTGTGGGATAGAATCTATTCTATGCTCTTCCCACCTTTTAGACTTCCTTATAATAGTGTTTTCTCCTCTCTATATACATTCATGTCTTTATTCCAAATTTCCCCTTTGATAAAGATACCAGTCGTATTGATTTGTGGCAACTCTAATGACCTTATCTTGACTTGATCATCTGCAAAGCCCCTATTTGCAAATAAGGTCCGAATAAGATATTGAGAGTTAGAAACTCAGCATTGTTTTTGGAGGCTACAACTTAACCTATCCAAAAGGTCTATAATCTGAGTGTAAATTTGTCCTAAATCTATAAACTCCATGAGTGAATATTAATGATTTGGAGGGGGGAAGAATGCCTGGGTGGCTCAGTTGGTTGAGTGTCTGAGTCTTGATATCGGCTGAGGGCATAATCCCACAGTAGTGGGATTGAGCCCCACACGAGGCTCTGCACTGAGCTAGAAGTCTGCTAAAGGTTCTCATTTTCTCCCCCTCTGCCCCTTTTCTCTGCTCTCTCTCTCTCAAAAAAAGTGATTTTTCCTCTCTCCCTTTAGAAGCTGATATATGGATAAAAGGACCTCTAAGTTATTTTATCCCTATCTAGTAATGACATAAAAGGAATAAAATCTCTCTTATATGAAAATATCTTCTTCATGTCATATAATAGAAGTATTAGATTATCTGAAGTAGAAGTAGTTGTAGAAATAGCAGTGAACGTGAACGTGGCACCAACCAAGAATTCCTGAACATGTAGTAGCGATAGAACAAAGGAGTCTCTTACTGCAGTTTAATGTGGATTTGCTTAAATGGCTGTAAGCAGACCCCTGAGTGTTGCTTAATGGGATAGCAAGATTCGTTGCATAGCACTTTTCCTGCCTGGCAGTACTCTTCTCTGTTTGGCTGCTGACAGGACTTATTTTGCACCCTGTGAAGAGCTAAGGAGGCACCAGGGAATATGTCCCCTCACTTATATCTGTTAGTGTGAGATATAATGCATCTGTGTTTGCATGACAAATAAAAATCAGCCTTCAATAAGATGCAAGTGATCATTGTTATGAATGTTTGCACACAGATGAACCTTTTTGTTCTGGTGTACTCTAAGCAGGAAGAGATATTCTAATCAATACTTACAGGGCTCAGGTTTGTCAGATTCGATCTCAAGAGCGTATATAGAAGTATAGGGAATGGGTGGGGGCTGACCAGACTGGTAAAATAGTCATAGAGCAATAGAGGAGACTGTGGTGTCTACCACTTCATCAAGGGAGATCATGGAGTCATATCCAAGTTTGGGGAGACCACAGTTCTAAGAGGCCAATGCAGGGCCTGGCGGAAAAGCAGTGCCTAAGAGGCAGTGGATGGACAAGGCAGCATCCAGAAAGAGTAGAAGAAAGATGATAAGCATAGGTGATACCATGTCTCTGATTATCAAAGACACTAAGAAAAAAAGTCTAAGAAAGTTGAGGAGATTTAAAGTACTGTTGTTATCATTACTACCTCATTGATATAAATAGCCAGTATGCCATGGAGTTATATTTTCCATATATATAATATAAAAATTATATTATATTATTAAATATAAATATGACATATATAGTCTTTATTACTTAAGAGACTCACCAATTCTCATGGAAAAGGTAATGTCACTATCCTGTTCATTACATTTGTACTCTGTTTTTCAAAGCCAAGACTCATAGTCCAGACTTTTTAGATGGATTACGCAGTAATTTAAAGGTGGTTTGAATACACTAACTGATGCATGAGATCCAGTGTGACACTTTTACTCCAGAGGAATTTGACACCTTGTAGATAACTGTAGTTAAACTGGTCTCCTGACATCAGAAAAGTGTCTGCCATGTGGTCCTCTTTGATGCTTTATTAATATGGATCCTCATTTTAACCAGTATCAGTGGCTATATACGAGATGTACTTGGCAAGAGACTATCACAGATGGTGAACCCTCAATCTGGTTTTTAATAACAAGAGCATCTGGAGTCTTGTGCTTTCCTTATTGACATCTTCTTAGCATCTACAGTCCATTTCTTCTTTACTGTTGTAACTGCTACTCATTCCAGAGAGCTTCTAACTTTCATTTGGAATGAAATCACTTTATTGTTATTTGTAGGTTCCCTTTCTAAATTCTTTTTCACCCATTTGCAACTATTCTAACATCAAAAAAATTACTTCAATGAATACGTAAGTGTTTTGGAAGTTGAAATGGTGCAAATAGATACAAGTGCGTTTTCTGTATGTGTAAAGTAATTAATCCTCGCGAATATGGACCTTGCATATGGACTTCAGTATGCATGATGGATCTTGTCAATTACAATTCTCAAAGAGAGATGGCTGTCAATGATTATGACATAGTGTGAAGACATTACCAAGATAAAGCCTGAAAGGAGTTTTTAACTCTACCAGCTGCTTTTTTTCTTTTTTTTCTTGTTGCTACAGCACCAAATATTGCCCTTCTTCAATTAATCCCCTTGAATGTTGTAACTTATCTTTCATTGTAAGTCATGTGTGTGAGTAAATAAATGGTTGAATATGTTTAGGTTTGGGGAAATTTAAAAGGACATCTAATAAGTTGTAATGTTGATTAGTTTTACATGGTGTAGTTAGAATAATCAACTGGCTTTGAAAAACTGGAAAACTGGAAAACTGGATGGCAACATGTAAAAGGATGAAACCACTCTTTTACACCATACACAAATCATATACAAAAATAAATTCAAAATGAATGAAAGATTTACATGTCAGATAGGAAACCACCAAAACTCTACAGAAAACAGGAAGAAACCTCTTTGATATTGGCCATAGCAACTTCTTACCAGACACATCTCTGAAGATGGAAACAAAAGCAAAATTGAACTTTTGGGACTTCATCAAGATAAAAAGCTTCTGCACAGGGGGCGCCTGGGTGGCTTAGTCGGTTGGGCGTCCGGCTTTCGCTTGGGTCATGATATCGCGGTTCGTGGGTTCGAGCCCTGCGTTGAGCTTTGTGCTGACTGCCAGCTCAGAGCCTGGAGCCTGTTTCAGTCTGTGACTCCCTCTCTCTCTGACCCTCCCCTGCTCACGCTGTCTCTCTCTCTCTCTCTCTCTTAGAAATAAATAAAAATATTAAAAATAAAAAGTTTCTGCACAGCAAAGGAAACAATCAACAAAACTAAAAGGCAACTTACAGAATGGGAGAAGTTATTCAAAAATGGCATATAGGATAAAGGGTTAGTCTTCAAAATCTATAAAGAACCTCTCCAACTCAATACTCAAAAAATAATAATTCAGTTAAAAATGGGCAGAAGATTTGAATACACAGTTTTCCAAAGAAGGCATACGGATGACTAAAATACACATGAAAAGATGCTCAACATCACTCATCAGCAGGGAAATACAAATCAGAACCATGATGAGATACCACCTAACACCTGCCAGAATGGCTAAAATTAACCCAGGAAACAACAGGTGTTGGTAAGGAGGAGAGAAATACACTCTTACACCATTGATGGTTATGCAGACTGGTAGAGCTACTCTCAAAAACAATGTGGAGCTTCCTCAAATTTAAAACCTCAGTACCCAGTAATTGTACTACTGGATGTTTAGCCAAAGGATACAAAAATACTGATTTGAAGGAACATATGTGCCGTGATGTTTATAGCAACATTATCCACAATAGAAAATTTATGGAAAGAACCCAAATGCCCATCGAGTAATGAATGGATAAAGAATATGTGGTATACATGCACACACGTGCAATGAAATATTACTCAGCCATAAAAAGGAATGAAATCTTGCCATTTGCAATGATGTATATGGAGCTACAGTATATTTTTCTAGGCAAAATAAGTCAGTCAAAGAAAGCCAAATACCATACGATTTACTCATGTGTGGAATTTAAGAAACGAAATAGTGGGGAAGGAAGAAAATGAACAGAAGGGAAGAGGAAAAAAAAAAAGAAGGGGGTAAACCATAAGAGACATTCTAAAATAAACTGAGGGTTGCTGGAGGGGAGGTGGACAGGGGATAGATTAAATGAATGATGGGTATGAAGGTGGACACTTGTTGGGATGAGCACTGGGTGTTGTATGTAAATGATGAATCACTAAATTCTACTCCTGAAACCAATATTACACTCAATATTAACAAACTAAAATTTAAAGAAAAACTTGAAGTACATACACACACACACACACACACACACACACACACACACACACAAGAAAATAAAACAAACAATTAAAGAAATACTGCTTGAGTTAGCACAGTGCGAATGAAAAAATGGAGCTTTCTTTTACTTTATAATATATTGAATGTAAATCACATATGAAGGTAAAGATTCCTTAAATTATTACATATTAATAACTGATTCATATATAAAGTGGGTAAAGAAGAAAAATTAAGCATTTTATAGCATAGTGAAATGCATTTCTAAGTTGACAGTGTTGTTATGGAAAGTATAGTTCCTGAATATTGTATCAAAGTTTGTCCCCACCACTAATAATTTGGAATCTTTACATTATAAAACGATGTATGTGGAAACTATAGTATTTGTCATTATTGTTTCAGAAATAATTTTTAGAGATAATATGTTTCTGGATATCAAAAGCTAACATATACTATTGTTAGAGTAAATCCTATTTTATAATTTGCTATTACTGAGTTGAAATTGGAATATTTCAAAACTATTACATTTATTTCACATGATTTACTTGAATTGTGTTTCAAATTAGGGTAAAGGAATAGAAGTAGAATTTACTGTGTAACTGGGCAATATTATAGCTGGGGATAGTATTTATTTACCACATGCTGAAGAATAAATGTTAGTGTTCATCATATAAAATAATATACAGCTAATCATTTCTAATGGTGTAATATTATAATTTATATATTTATATCAAAGTTTACATACCAGAAGAATTTATTTTTTTTAATTTTTTGGTTTATTTTTGAGACAGAGAGAGACAGAGCACGAGCAGGGGAGGGGAAGAGAGAGAGGGGGACACAGAATATGAAACAGGTGTCAGGCTCTGAGCTTTCAGCACAGAACCCAATGTGGGGCTCGAATGCACAAACCACGAAATAATGACCTGAGGCAAAGTTGAGTGCTTAACCAACTGAGCCACTCAGGAGTCCCCATCCCAGAATAATTTAGATGAAGAAATAGTTAAAAAGAAAATAAACATTCCTATCTTTATTAACTGCTTTGAAACCTCACAAAAATGATAAACATGGAATTTCTTTTTTTTAATGTTTTATTTTATTTTTGAGAAACAGAGAGACAGAGCACAAGTGGGAGAGGGGCAGAGAGAGAAGGAGACACAGAATCTGAAGCAGGCTCCAAGCTCTGAGCTGTCAGCACAGAGCCAGTGTGGGGCTTGAACTCAGGAACAGTGACATCATGACGTGAGCTGAAGTTGGATGCTCAGCCAACTGAGCCACCCAGGTGTCCCCATCCCAGAAGAATTTAAATGAATAAACCATTAAAAAGAAAGTAAAAGTGCCTGTCTTTATTGTCTGCTTTGAAACCTCACAAAAATAATAAACATGGAATTCCTTTTTTTAATGTATTTATTTATTTTTGAGAGACAGAGAGAGACAGAACATGAGTTGGGGAGGGGCAGAGAGAGAAGGAGACACAGAATCCAAAGCAGGCTCTAGGCTCTGAGCTGTCAGCAAAGAGCCTGACGGGGGGCTTGAACTCACAAACTATAAGATCACGACCTGAGCTGAAGTCCAACGCTTAACCGACTGAGCCACCCTGGTGCCCCTGGAATTTCTTAATGTATACATTGCATTAGAAAAAGAAATCCAAATCCAAACATCAATGCAAGTGATTGACATGCTACAAAATATGAAAGAGATTAAGATAAATCTGTGGACTGGTTCCCACAGTATCTTTCACTTGCTTCGTTTCTTAGGCTTTCAAATTTTTGTGCATCCATCATAGGATCTAATAGACAATTAAGATGAATTAATCAGTCCCAAACACATCTAGATTTAGGAGTTAAGTGCGTGAAATCTAAGGTCTACCAAAAAAGGGAAATTAAAATTTTGTTATATATCTATTAAATTACATAAAATATTTTGACGATGAGAGAAATACTTTGTTTAGAGTGGTAGTTACATGAGAATACAATTTTGTAAAAATTCAGTAATATTTGCAATTAAATTCTATGCATCCTCTCATATGTATATATATTAAAAAATTGAAAATTCTGTGACAAATAATAAATTAGATTGCAGTGCACGTATAGGAGGATTAGGAGGAGCTTAACAGAGGACCAAGGGGGAGAAGAAGGGCAGAAATGGTGGGGGAAAGGGGAGAGGCAAACCATGAGAGACTCTTGAATGCTGACAAAAACTGAGGACTGGTGGATGTGGGGGGGAGGAGGGGTGGGCATGGAGGAGGACACTTGTGGGGATGAGCACTGGGTGTTATGTGGAAACTAATTTGACAATAAACTATTTGCAAAAAAAAAAAATAATAAAAAATAAAATTTTATCCTATTATAGAAAAATAAATAAATAAATAAATAAATTAGATTGCAGTTTTGTTGAGGTAGACATCCTGTAAAATTACAATCATGTAGACCCAATAAGATCGAATAAGTGCTGATTCTTGGTAAAGACTTCTTAAAATTAAACACTTTATTTTGAGACCATTGTAGATTCTCATGCGGTTTAAAGAAGCAGTATGTAGACAATTCTTGTGTTCTCTACCCAGTCCCCATCAATTGTAGCATCTTTGAAATTTATAAATATCTCATTAGGATATTTACATTGATTCAGTCACACTGCAGAACATTTCCATCAAGATAAGGATTGTTATTTTGCACCATTATACCTGCAGATTTCTATACCCCCATTAACCCTTGATCTTTTCTCCATTTTAATAATTTTATCACTTCAAGAATATAAATGGAATTAAATGGTAAGTAACTGTTGGGATTGGCATTTTTTTACCTAGCATAATTCTCTGGTGATTTATATAAGTTATTGTGTGTATCAGTAGTGGGCTTTTTAAAATTTATTATTGATGGGTAGTATTAAGTGGTATGGGTATATCACAGTTTGTTTAACCAGTTACCCACTGAAGGAGATCTGAGTTGCCCCTACTCTTTGCTATTATGAATAAAGCTGTCATAAACATTGATGTACAGTTTGTATGTGAAGGTAAGCTTTTATTTCTCTGGGATCAACACCCAAGACTATACTTGTTGGGTTGTATGATCATTACATGTTGAGTGTTATAAGAAGTACCAAACTTCTTTCTAGAGTGGCATGATCATTACATTCCCACCTGTAGTGTGTATTTTATTTCTTCTTCATTCTCACCAACATTGGGTGTTCATTATTTTGTCTGTAGCTTTTCTAAATTGGTGTGAAGTAATATCTCATTGTAATTTTAATTTGTGCCATGGCTAATGATGTTGATCACCTCTCATATGTTCATTCGCTTTCTGTATATCTTCTACAGAGAAATATCTGTTCATGTGGTTTGCATATTTTCTAATTGGATTGTTTCTATGCTAGTGAGTTTGAGGTCTTTATATATGCTACACATTTAGTCTTTTGTTGGATAGGCAGTTTGCAAATATTTCTACTAGTCCCTGAGTATCTTTTATGCTATTTAACAGAATCTTTCACAGAACAAAAGTTTTTTTTTATTTTAGTGAGATCCAACTTATCAGTTTTCCTTTATGGATTGTGCTTTTGTTGTCAAATTTAAGAATTTCATTTTCTAATCTCCTATCAGGAGGTTTCCTGTGCCTTTATTTAAAGTTTTGTTGTTTTACATTTTACATTTAAGTCTGTGATCCATTATGTGTTAATAAGGTATCTCGTATAAGGTGTGAGACTTAGGTCAGTTTTTAAAAATTAATTCATTTAGGGGTCTCTGGGTGGTTCAGTTGATTAAGTGACTGACTCTTGATTTCAGCTCAGGTCCTGATCTCATGGTTCAGTTCATGAGATCAAGCTCTGTGTCAGTGGCATGGGACCTGCTTGGGATTCTCACTCTTTCTGACTCATCCCAGCCTGCATGCTCTTTGTCTCTCTCAAAAGAAAAAAAAAAAAAAAAAAACTAAACAAAAAAAAATTTTTTTTACTTATGTAGCCTATAGATGTTCAATTGCTGGAGCAACATTTGTTGGAAAGGTTACCTTTTCTCCATCTAATTGCCTTTCACCTTTGTTTAAAAATCAGACAGGTTTGTGTAGCTTTATTTCTGGGTTCTCTGTTACGTTTCGTTGATTTCTTGCTCCATCCCTCCACTGAGGCCAGTCAGTCTTTGTTACTATATCTATATAATAGTCTTAAATCAGATAAACTGATTCCTTCCAGTTTATTCTTCTCCATCAGAATTGTCTTAGTTATTCTAAAGCTTGTGTTGCATATATATTTTAGAATAATCCTGTGTATATCTCCACAAATCTTGCTAGAATTTTGACAAGAATTGTGGTAAATCTGTATACTAATTTTGTGAAACATTTACATATTGAACGTGTTCAGTTTTTCTATTTATAAATAGGACATATCTCCCCATTTATGTAGGTCTGTCTTAATTTTCTTCGTCAGCACTTTTGTATTTATCAGCATAGAAATCCAGTACATGATTTGTTCGATTTACAACCAGGTATTTCCATTTTTGTTTAGTGATTATTAAATCATACTATATTTTTATTTTTTAACATCTGCATATTCATAGCCAATACATAGAAATATTATTTTTAAATGATTATTTTATATCCTAAAACTTTGCTAAATACTGCAAGATACAATATATTGGTGTTTTCATTTTTTAAAATTTCTTCAACTTTTCTAATAGGCAATCATGTCATCTCCAAATAGAAATGGTTTCTTCTTTTCCCATCTTTAGGATTTTATTTACTTGTCATTTCTATTGCACTGGTTAAGGTGTCCAGCACTATTTTGAATAAAAATATGAGAGTGGAAATTTTTTCCACACTCTACATTTTTGAAGGAAAGAAGTTTTTCAACATTGAGTTTAAGTTTTCTTTATATACTGTTTATCAAGTTAAGGTAGCCACCCATACATTCTTTTTTTTTTTTCTTTGAGGGGTATAATCATGAACATGTGTTAAATTTTGCCAATTGCTTTCTTCTTTCTTTTTTTTAAATTTTTTTCTGTATCAATTCACATGATCCTATAATTCTTCTGTAGTTAATGTTATAGATTACATTGATTTTCAAATATGGAAAAAGAATTTACTCTAGAGAATAAACTTTGCTTGGTCCTGGGATATATATCTTTTTATATATTGCTAATTATACTTTCAAATATTTTGTTAAATATTACATTTACTTAGTTTTATATATTTAGAGGAATATTGAACAGTTGTTTTCATTTTCTTTTCTTTTTTATTGTCATTGATTTTCATACCAAGCTGTTATTAGAGTCATAAAATAAATTGGCAAGTGTTTTTCTTCTACTTCCTGACAGAAATTGTGTAAATTTTATGTTAATTCCTCTTTATGTGCTTAGTAAAATTTCCCACTGAACCCACTATAATTTTTAAAGTTTAAAAATTATGAATTCAGGGGCGCCTGGGTGGCTTAGTCGGTTAAGCGTCCGACTTTCGCTTAAGTCATGATCTCGCGGTTCGTGGGTTCGGGCCCCGCGTCGGGCTCTGTGCTGACTGCCAGCTCGGAGCCTGGAGCCTGTTTCAGTCTGTGACCCCCTCTCTCTCTGACCCTCCCCTGCTCACGCTGTCTCTCTCTCTGTCTCCTAGAAATAAATTTAAAAAAAATAAAAAAAATTATGAATTCAATGTCATTAATATTTATAACACTGCATAGTTTATAATTCCTATAAACATAAATATTGCATCATATTAATTTTATAGAGAGTGTCTATTTTAACTGGGTTTTCATGTTTATATGTTATAGCATATCATATTATAATATGATTAAGTTACCCCAAGTGTTCTTTTTTAAATTATTTTGATACCTGCAGCGACAACTTTATTGATATTTTCAAAGAGTCAGCTCTTTTTCAATTGTTTTTCTTTTTACATTTTCATTCCTGTCTTCTCTTATTGTTAGTATTTCTGTTTTGCTTCATGAAATTTTTCTTCTTCTTCTAAATTCTTGAGTTGAGAACTTAGATATTGATTGATAATTGGTCTCTTTTCTGATAGACATCTACAGTCCCATAAATTTCCCTTTCAGCAGTATGTTAGCAGTGTCTCACAAACTTTGATATGTTGTATTTTCTTTTTCATTCTGCTCAGTGTGTTTTTAGCTTTCCCTTGGAAATTAATCTTTGACCAATAGATTACTTAAATTGTGCTCTTTTACTTCCAGATTTTTAAAGATTTTTTTCTATGACCCTTTCCCTGTTGATTTCTATTAGGTTTCATTGTTTTCAGAAAATACATTATCTGCAAGATTACAATGATTTTAAATTTAATAGATTTTGGGACACCTGCATGGCACAGTTGGTTGGTCATCCAACTTTGGCTCAGGTCATGATCTCATAGGTTGTGAGTCTGAGTCCCACATCAGGTTCTATGCTGTCAGCACAAATCCTGCTTTAGATTCCCTGTCCCCTCTCTCTCTGCCCGTCCCTCACTTATGCGCTTGTCTGCTTCCTCTAGCTCTCTCTCTCTCAAAAATAAATAAATATTTTTAAAAATTAGTAAATTTTGTTATGATCCAGGATATAGCTAAAATGGGTATCTGTTCTGTGGGCACTTGAAAGAATATATATTTTGTTTTTGGTTGGCGAGTCATATAAATAAATGTCAAATACCTTTGCTTGATGATGTTGTTCAGTTTCTTCTATATTGCCGAATATTCTGTGTAATTTTTCTATCAACTGTTGAGAGAGTTATAGAAATTGCCAAAAATAATTGGGATTTGTCTATTTCTCTTTTCAGTTCTCAACATTTTAACCTCATATATTTTAAATCTCTGTTGTTTTATGCATACATATCTCAGATTGCAATGCCTTTTGGGTACATT
This sequence comes from Proteles cristata cristata, assembly GCA_017311185.1. Lineage (NCBI taxonomy): Eukaryota > Metazoa > Chordata > Mammalia > Carnivora > Hyaenidae > Proteles > Proteles cristata. The sequence continues at coordinate 1,001,806 of JAESUZ010004103.1, read as the reverse complement.
GACCCATTTATATAATTATATAATTCCCCCTTTTATCTCTGGTAATTTTCCTTGAAATCTACTTTCACTGATATGCATTTAGCCTCTGTAGCTCTTCTCAGAAATGTTTACATGATATATCTTTTCCATCTTTTTATTTTCCAATTGACCATATTATAATTTCAGTGAGTTTCTTGTAGGCACACAGTCGAGAAATTTTTTTTAATTTTCTCTGCTCATCTGTGTCTTTTAATAGGTATATTCGGACAATTTACATTTAATGTAATAGTTAATATGTTAGTGCTTACATCTGTTTATTTAATTTTTGCCCGTTCTCTTTTTTTTTCCTTCTTAGCTTCTTCCTGTATTCCTGTAGCTGACTTAATTTTTTTTTTAGAATTTCCTTTTGGTTTATCAATACTGTCTAACTATCTCTTTGTGTAGCACTTTTTAATGGTTACTCTTGGTAATACATTATGTTAGTGTAAGTGTTTACAATATACTTTTGATGTTATTTTACCAATTAGAGTGATGTGTAGAAATGTTGCCTCTCTTATCTTCTGCTTAGTTTCTCTCATTTTTAATATAACCATCTCAAATATATTTCTCTAGGACCATATTAGATGGTTTGGAATCATATTAGGTGGATTATAATTTTTGCTGTAGCAATCAATCATGATATGGAATCCTGAAAAGGATAGGAAAAGTCTACTGCATTTAGTCATATTTTGCTTGTCATTTTTTTCTTCTTTCTTGATGTTCCTCAGGTTATTGTCTCAAGTTTTCTCTCATACTAATGTAACTTTTTTTTTCATTATTTCATTTTTTTAAATGTTTTATTTATTTCTGAGAGAGAGAGCGTGCACAGCGGAGGGTCAGAGAGAGAGAGAGACACAGAATCTGAAACAGTCTCCAGCTCTGAGCTGGCAGTCAGCCCAGAGCCTACTCGGGGCTCAAACCCACAAACTAAACTGCGAGATCATGACCTTAGCTGAAGTCTGAGGCTTAACCAACTGAGCCACCTAGGCGCCCCTCATTATTTCATTTTTTAAAATAACTTCCTTTACCCATTCTTTTAGAGAAATTTGATGTTAACAAATTCCTTCCTTTTCCCTTCTTCCGAATCATTCTTTATTTTTCCTTCTTTACTGAAGGATAGTTTCACTAGGTATGAGTTCTGGATTGACAGTTTTATGTTGTGTTTTTTCTTTTCCTGTTGGCAAGTTAAAATATTTGTGTCACTTCTTTCTGCCTCTTTGGTTTCTGATGAGAAATTCTTTGAATTATTTTTCCCTTATTGATAAGGGGTCATTTCTCTCTCACTGCTTTACTGTTTTTTCTTTTCTTTGTCTTTAGCTTTCAGAAGTTTGTGTAATTTGAGTCTTGGTGGAGATTTGGTTGTGGGGGGAGGTCCTAGTTTCAGGATTTAGCTTCCTGAATCTTTAAGTTTATGTTTGATCAAATTTGAGAATTTTTAGGCATCATTACTGTGTACTTTTTAAGCTCTCATTTCCTTCAAGAACTCCAATAATACAAATAGTTCATTTTTTTAAATTATTCTAATCCCTGGACTATGTTAAATTTTTTTGTAGTGTATTCACTCTCTCTTGTTTAGATTAGTAATTTTTGTTGTTTTTATTACAGTTCACTGATTCTTTCATTTGATCCCTTAATTTTGCTGTAAAGCCCTGGCACTGAGTTTTTATTTCACTTATTATATTTTTTTAGTTCTGAAATTTCCATCAGATCCTTCCTTATATCTTGTTTCCTTCAGAGACTTTCATTCATTTGTTTCAAATGTATATATGTGTATATATATATATGTATATATATATATTTGAAATACATATGTTTGAAACTATATATATATGCTCATTTAAGCAGATTTATGATTCACACTTTAAAATCTTTGTCAGATAATTCTGACAGCACTGTCATCTCAGTGTTGGCATGTTTGTTTTTCATTCAATTTGACAACTTATTGGTTCTTGGTATGATATATATTTTCTACTGAATCCTGGGCATTTGGGGTATTATGTGATAGAACTGTGGATCTTATTTAAACTTTCTATTTCAGATAGTTTCCTTTTAAACTATCCTGTCGGGAAAAGGATGGGGTGGGTGGGTACTTTGTTACTGCCGGTTGGGATAGATGTTCTGGTTCCCCACTGAGCTTTTGTTTGGATCATAGGGGTCATCTTTTATTTTTTTTACTGGGTGATGCTCTAAGCCCTGACTTTCTCTAAGTCTCCTTTGACACAACCTCAGTTAGGAAAGGCAGAGAATCTTCATTACTGTCAGATAGGCATAGAAGTCCAGGCTCTCTATGTAGTCTCTCCAGATTTTGCTTGTGGGCTGAGGGAATGGGGAGGGAGGAACTTTTTCCTGCTCGTGGTGAGCCTTGGCTCTCTACATGACCTTTTCTCATACCACACAGCAGGAAGGAAAGGAGGTGGTAATTGTGTCACTAAGGTCTGGTATAGGTGGAAATTCTGGCCTCCCCACTCGGCCTTTGCTGCCATGGATGAGTGTCACCACAGTGTTTATTTGTGTGTGTGTGTGTGTGTGTGTGTGTGTGTGTGTGACTTACTGGAGTAGAGATATTATTCCCTAATTTTTTCTCACTTGCTAGTCCTTTGGGTATAGGGCAGAATATTTTGGAAATACTTTCTGTTCACAGCTGCCTTTTTATATAAATCGTTTAGATATTAAATGTCAAGTAATACTGAAATGTTTTTTTTAAGATAGAAATACCTGGAAAATAAAGTAATGTCTGAGGTAAAGTAGTGTTCATACCAGTGATATTTGAAAGTGTTGCATTTTATGTTAAAGCGATGTCTTGGATTTTAAAATGAAGAGCTTTGAAATGACAAGGGTAGCCAGAGTAGAGTGGTCAGCTTGCAGTGTGAGAGATCATCTTCAGCATTTGAGTCATGCTTTTACACAATATTATTAAAGGATTTTAGGCAGCATTTGCAGTTCTTAGCAATTTCTCCTGCAAGTTGGCTCTAACAATTTTGCCTTAAATAATCCTGTACAGTAAGCACAGACACACACATTTCCTCCTTAAATAACCCTGTACAATGTACACAGACACACACATTTCCTCCTTAAAAAAACCTCATACAGTAAGCACAGACACACACATTTCATCCTTAAATACTCCTGGACAGTGCGCACAGACACACACATTTCCTTCTTAAATAATCCTGTACAGTGCGCGTAGACGCACACATTTGATCCATGTGCTGCATAATTGACTTTCAGCGCCCATTCAGTTATCCATAGTTTGAGGGCTTTTTCCTTTTTTTATATTTTCAAATTATAGATAGATATACCTTGATTTACATCGAAATTGTCAACACACCAATAAAAGAGTATATTCCTAACCTTTATCCCTTAAGCAGCAGCAAATCAATTGGTCTGCTAAATTATAATATAGTATAATGTAATATAATATGATATTCCTGATTATACATATATTCCTAATTTTATATGTATATATATATATACATATTCTCAATATTCTATAATATATAAATTCCTAGGTCAAGGAACTATCAGGGCAAAAATTTCCAAAAGCTTATAAAAATTATAACTCTGTATTTTTAAACACATTTTCTCATCAAGAATTTTTCCCTTTAACAAATGTGTAATGGTTACAGGTAGAACCCACAGTGTGGGGGGGAGGGTACAAATCTCTTCATCCTTGATGTCACCCAGCGGCTCATCATGCCACTAGGCAGGATTAATCCTTGACATCTATAAACCTCTGCAGAGGATGATTTATAAAAGGTCCTCTGTCTTAATTATCTCTTGTCTGTTGAGATTTACAAAAATTCTTTTTGGATTATAAAGGTATTATTAAAAGAAAAAGAGGATGTCTCTTTTGGAAGTTCATTACAATACCATCTCTGTCATTAAAAAAATGTTTCTTTTATAACAAATGCTAAGCAAATAGTTTTGTGATGGGGACTATAGTGTTAAGGTATTACAGCCAAGGTTTTATAATTATTAATTAATTTAGAATTGCAGTGATATTCTAGACTATTTCTCAGAGAAATTTATTTAATTTTTAAACAGTCTAGTATTGATGAAAAATTTTGTTTCAGTCTCTTGAAATATATGGTGCAATAGTGGTTTCTATTTTTTTAAGCTTATTGGGGTATGATCGACAGATTAAATTATATAGATGTAAGGTATACAATGTGATTATTTGATATATTTATATACTATTAATTGAGTATCACAATAAAGTCAGTTAATACATCTATCACCTCACATAGTTACCTTTCGTATGTACAAGTGGTAAGAACATTTAAGATTGACTTAGTTGGCAAATTTCAAGTTTCCAATACATTATTACTATAGTCATCAAGTTATACATTAGATACCAGACCTTATTTATTGTGTCATAGAAAGTCTGTACACTTTGACCAACATCTTTTCTTTTCCCCAACTCCTCAGTCCTTGACAATCACAATATGACTCTGTTGGTGAGTTTAACATTTTCAAATAGCACACAAAATTAAGATTTTGTAGTATTTGTCTTCCTCTAACTCATTTCATTAGTTTAATACTCATAGGTTCATCTTTGTTGTTGCAAATGGCAGGATTTTCTTATTTTTTATGGCTGACTAACATTCAAGTTCCATATATTCACTTATCTTTCAACAGACACTTAGGTTGTTTCCAGGTCTTGGATATTGTAAATAATGCTGCAACAACTATGAGATGCAGATATCTCTGAGACAGTAATTTCATTTCCTTTGGGTGTAAAGTGAGAAGTGGGATTGCTGCATTGTATGGAAGTTCTATTTTTAATATTTTTCAGAAGCTTCCATACTGCTTTCCAAAATGTATTGTACCAATTTGCCTTCCCCTCAACAGTGAGTTTTATGTTCTCTTGCTCCACATCCTTGCCAACACTTGTTATCTCTTGTCCTTTTGAGAATGGCCACTGTACCAGGTGTGAGGTGATACCTAATTGCAGTTTTGATTTGCATTTGTCCAATGATTAGTGATGCTGAGCACCTTTTCATGTACCTGTTGACAATTTGTATGTTCTTTTGGGAAAATATTTATTAAGATCATTTGCCCATATTTTATCTATATATTTTTAGAAAAAATTTAATGTTTATTTAACTTTGAGAGAGAGAAAGAGAGAGAGAGAGAGAGAGCATGAGCAGGGGAGGGACAGAGAGAGAGGAAGACAGAACTTGAAATAGGCTCCAGTACAGAGCCTGATGTGAAGCTCGAACTCATAAAGCGTAGATCATGACCTGAGCTGAAGTCAGACACTCAACAGACTGAGCCATCCAGGTGCCCCAAGAACATTTGCCCATATTTTAATCGGATTATTTACTTTTTTGCTATTGAGTTGTATGAATTTCTTATATATTTTGGACATTAACTCCTTATCAGATATATAGCTTATAAGTATTTTCTTCTGTTCCATAGGTTGCCTTTTCATTTTAATTGTTTCCTTTGATATATAGAAATATTTTAGTTTGACATAGCTGCCATTTGCTTATTTTTACTTTTGTTGCCTATGCTTTTGTTATATCCGAACAAATTATTGCCAAGAAAATGTAAAGTTTTTTTTTCCCTCATATATTTCCTTAAAGGAGTTTTATGGTTTCAGGTCTTACATTCAAGTCTTTAATACATGGCGATTTAATTTTTGTGAAAGGTGTAAGATAAGGGTCCAACTTTATTCTTTTGCAGGTGGATATTTAATTTTCCCAGCACCATACATTGAAGAGACTGTCTTTCCCTTCTTGAGTATTCTTGGCTCCTTTGTCAAATATTAGTTGACCATGTATGCATGGATCTATCTTTGAACTTCAGATCTGTTCCATCGATGTGCATGTCTATTTTTGTTCCAAAACCATACTTTTTTGATTATGATAGTTTTGTAATATAATTTGAAATCCTTAGGCATGATGACTTCTGCTGTGTTCTTTCTTAAGATTGCTTTGGCTATTTTGGGTCTTTTGTGGGTGATATGAATTTTAGGATTATTTTTTATGTATCAATAAAAATGCCATTGGAATTTTTATAAGGACTATATTGACTCTAAAGATGGTTTTGGATAGTACAGACATTTTTACAATATTTTTTCTTCTGATCCATGAACATGGAAAAAATGTTTATCTTTTTTTTACTTCATCAATATTTATAGTAAAAACTATATTGAGAAATATAGAGATGTTTCATCTCTGTTAAATTTATTTAAAGTTTAGAATTTTATTTAAAATTTTGATTTCAGTGATAAGTAATACATTATCTCTTTTTTAAATTTATTAATTTATTTCTATAGATGTATTGTCTTTAATGTTATTATAAATGGAATTTTTAAGTCTCTTTTTGAGATACTTCATGCCTAATTTATAGAAAAGTAGCTCATTTTGATGTTTCTTTGGTTTCCTGCAATTTTACAGAATTTTATTATTAATAATGCTTTTATCGTGGAGAGTAGGGTTTTCTGTATATAATATCATGTCATCTGCAAGACAGTTTTACTTCTTCCTTTTCAGTTTGGATATATTTTATTTCTTTTTTATGCCTAATTGTTCTGGCTAAGCCTTCCAACATTACATTGAGTGGCAGTTGTAGGATTGGATATCTCTTGTCTCCTTTCTGATTTTAGGAGGAAAACTGAAAACTTTTGACTTTAGGTGATGAATTATGATATTGAGTATGATGTTAGTTGTGGGCTTGTCATGTAAGGTCTTTATTATGTTGTGGTAGATTCCTTCTATACCTATTTTTCTGAGATTTTATCTTGAAAAGATCTTGAATTTTGTCAAATGCTTTTCTGCTGCATGAACTGAGTTAACCATATGATTTTAATCCTCCATTTTATTAATATGGTATTGACTTTTACTGTTTTTCCTATGTTGAATCATTCTTACATCATACCAGGATTTGATCCTATTTGACATGGGGTATAATCCTTTTTTTTTTTTTTTTTTTTTTAATTTTTAATGTTTTATTTATTTTTAGGAGACAGAGAGAGACAGCGTGAGCAGGGGAGGGTCAGAGAGAGAGGGAGTCACAGGCTGAAACAGGCTCCAGGCTCTGAGCTGGCAGTCAGCACAGCGCCCGACGCGGGGCTCGAACCCATGAACCGCGAGATCATGACCTAAGCGAAAGTCGGACGCTTAACCGACTAAGCCACCCAGGCGCCCCTAATCCTTTTTAATATAATGCTAAAATTAGTTAGTTAGTATTATATTGAATACATTTGCATTTACTATTATCAGGGATATTGGCCTGTAATGTTCTTTTCTTACACTGTCCTTATCTGGTTTTATTATCAGTATACTGCTGACCTCATAAAATGTGTTAAGAAGTGTTCTTTTCTCTTCAATTTTTTGAAAGAGCTTGAGAAAGGTTAGCATTACTTCATATTTAAATGTTTGGTAGAGGGGTACCTGGATGGCTCAATCAGTTAAGCTACCACTCTCTCTCTCTCAGAAATAAATAATAAAAAACAAGAAAAACATTAAATGTTTGGTATAATACACCAGTGAAGCTATCTGATCATGGGCTTTTCTTTGTTGGGAGGTGTTTGTTTATTGATTACATGGCCTTAGTTATTATTGATTTGTTCAAAATTTCTATTTCTTAATAACTTAGTTTCAATGAGTTGTACGTTTGTAGGTATTTAACCATTACTTTTAGGTTGCGCATGTTCTTGGCCTATAATTATTCACAGCAATCTCTTATTATCCTTTTTCTTTCTTTCTTTCATTTCTGAGAGAGAGAGAGAGAGAGAGACAACATGAGCAGGGGAGGGTCAGGGAGAGAGGGAGACACAGAATCTGAAACAGGCTCCAGGCTCTGAGCTAGTGGTCAGCACAGAGCTTGATGTGGGTCTCGAACCCACGAACTGTGAGATCATGACCTGAGCCAAAGTTGGAAGCTTAACCGATAAATAATAAGTAATATTAAATACATAATAATAAATAAATAAAAAGATGCCCCAGTCCTTTTTATTTCTGATGTATCAATTGTAATGTTTGCTTTTTCATTTATACTTGTATTTAATTGAGTCCTCTGCTTTTTTATTTGATGAGTCTTGCTATAGTTTTGTCAATTTTGTTTACCTTTTCAAAAACAAAGGCTCTTGCTGTCATTTATGTTTTTCATTTTTTTCTATTGTCTGTTTCATTTATTTGTACTCTAATCTTTATTCTCTTTCCTTAGCTAATTATTTTTCTTCTGTTTCTCTTTTTTAGTTGCTTTTGGTGTGAGGTTAGGTTATTTATGTGAGAGTTATTTTCTTCATATGTTTGTTTATAGGTATAAACACCCCTTTTATTATTTTACTTTTTAATGCTTTATGTTTATTTACTATTGAGACAGGGAAAGAGAGCATGAGTGGGGGGTAGTCAGAAAGAGAGGGAGACACAGAATCTGAAGCGGGCTTTATGCTCTGAGCTGTCAGCACATAGCCTGACATGGGACTCGAACCCAGAAACTGTGAGATGATGACCTGAGCTGAAGTCAGACACTTAACCGACTGAGCCACCCAAATGCCCCTAAACATCCCTTTTAGAACTGCTTTTGCTGTATCCCAAAGGATTTAGTATGCTGTCTTTCCATTTTCATTTGTCTCCGGTATTTTTTTAAAATTTCTCCTTTGATGTCTTCTTTGACCACCTATTGAGTATTCAGGAGGGTGATGTTTAATTTCCACATATTTGTGAAATTTCCAATTTTCCTTCTGTTATTGATCTGTAGTTTCATACTTTTGTATTCAGAAAAGATAATTGACGTGATTTCAGTCTTCTTAAATTTGTTATGTTTTGTTTTGGAGTCTAACATATGATCTGTCCTGAGGAAAGTTCTGTGTGCACCTGAGAAGAATTTATATTTTGCTGCTGCTGGATAAAATGTTCTATGTATCTGTTAAGTCCATTTGGTCTAAACTGTTGCTCAAATCTGTTCCCTTATTGATTTTCTGTCTAGGTGGTCTATCCATTATCGAGAGTGGGTTATTAAGGTCTCCTACTATTTTTATATTGCTGTTCATGCCTCCTTTTAGTTCTTTTAGTATTTGCTTTATATAATTAGGCCCTCTGGTGTTAGGTGCCTAAATATTTATAATTGCTATATATTTTTGAAAAATTGACCACTTTAAAATTATATAATTATCTTGTTTCTTGTGATAATTTCTTATTTTAAGTCTAAGTTGTCCCATATAAATACAGCCACCTCTGCTCTCATTGATTACCAGTTTCTTATAATATCTTTCTGTCTCTTTACTTTCAATCTGTGTACTTAAAGCTACAATGATTTCTTAAAAAAAAAAAAGAAAGAAAAGTAAAGAAAACATTTATTTTTGAGAGACAGAGAGAGACAGTGCATGAACAGGGGAGGGGGAGAGAGAGAAGGAGACATGGAATGGAAGCAGGCTCCAGGCTCCAAGTTGTCAGCACAGAGCCCAATGTGGGGCTTGAACTCACAAACCTTGAGATCTTGTCTTGGGCCTAAGTTGGCTGCTTAACTGACTGAGCCACTCAGGTGCCCCAGTGATTTATTTTTTTTATGTTTATTTATTTAGTTTTGAAAGAGAAACATAGAACATGAGTGGGGTAGGGGCAGAGAGAAAGAGAGACAAAGTCCCAAGCAGGCTTCAGCTGTCATTGCACAGCCCAAAGGGGGACTCAACTCCTGAACTGTGAGATCATGACCTGAGCTGAAATCAGGAGTTGGACGCTTAACCACCTGAGCCACCCAGGAGCTTCTAAAATGATTTTCTTGTAGATAATATATCATTTGAACTTCTTTTGCTATCATTTCAGCCACACTTTCTTTGTTCTGAGAATTTTATCCATTTACATTTAAAATAATTGTTGATAAGTAAGGACTTACATATTGTTAAATATTTTCTGACTCTTATGGTTCCTCTGTTCCTTTTGTCTTCTCTTGCTCTTTTTCTCTGTCATTTAATGACTTTTTTAATGGTGTTCTTTGATTCTTTTCTCTTAATCTTTTCTATATCTACTGCAGGTTTTTCCTTTATAGTTAACGTAAGTCTTACTTTAAATAGCTTATAGTTAGAGCATCCAATTTCAAGGTGATACCAACATGGTTTGAATAGCATATGAACACATTGTATTCTTACCTTCTAAACCATGACACACATTTTTGGTTATTAATGTTATATTTTACATATTTGTACATTGCATACCCAATAACAAATTATTATGATTTTAGTTATTTTAATACATTTAAATACATATAGTTATTTTAATATATAATACATAAAATTTACACACATGTAACTTCTCTATAAAAATAGAATTGAAAGAGATTTATGTACCCCACCATTACAACATTAGAACATTTTATACTGGCCATAAGTTTCACTTTACTGATGAGTTATTAAACACTTATATGATTTCATGTTGTTAATGAACATACTTCCATTTGAGCTTGAAGAGCTTTCTTCAGTATTTCTTATATGTTAATACTAAACTAATACAAATTTATTACTCCAGACCTGAATTATAAATTTACCCTTCTTTCCATACTCTCTTAGGAACATATTTTATACTTTTTCATGTATTTGATCCCACAGGCTTTCCAGACATGTACAAGTCTAGAATTAAATTAAATGGGAAGGCCACAATCACTTGAGCTCTTCCTAATTATGTAAGGAATAAAAATAAAATTGTTCTCTCTAGAAAATTAGTGATAAATGCCATAATTTGGGTGTGAAAATACACACAGAATTATGAAATTCAAGATCAAGTAGTCTGAAGACCATTTGATAAAAATATTTGGAATAGGGGCGCCTGGGTGGCTTAGTCGGCTAAGAGTCCGACTTTCGCTTAGGTCATGATCTCATGGTTCGTGGGTTCAAGCCCGCGTTGGGCTCTGTGCTGACTGCCAGCTCAGAGCCTGGAGCCTGTTTCAGTCTGTGACTCCCTCTCTCTCTGACCCTCCCCTGCTCACGCTGTCTCTCTCTCTCCTAGAAATAAATAAAACATTAAAAAAATTGGAATAAATATGATTTATGGCATATATATACCCTATTCACCTTACTTTCTAAAGTGATGAACATAGCATCCAATTATTCCTTCTAAAATTTAATCATTTAGAGTTGTTTTTTTTTTTTAAGTTTATTTATTTATTTTTAGAAAGAGCACAAGCAGAGAAGGGCAGAGAGAATCCCAAGCAGGCTCCATGCTATCAATATAGAGACAGATGTGGGGTTGGTCTTACAAACTTGAGATCATGACCTCAGCTGAGATCAAGAGTTGGAAACTTAACCAACTGACCCACCTAGGCACCCACAGAATTGATACTTTTAGAGATTAAAAATACATATAAATGTTCCATACAGCTTATCTTAAAGAATGCTATTGTTTGAAGTTCATTTCCCTTTAAATACTTAGGGAAGAATATTACATTAGCTCTTAAACTAGTAGCTTAAGAGGGTAAGGTACATAATAAAATGTGGTTATCATGTGTAACTCCTTGAGAAAGAATATCTGGTTTAATTAATCCTTAATTATAATTCTCACAAACTTTATAGTAGGTTATTTAATTGAATAGGTTATGTTTAGATGCCAAATAATTTATAAAATACATGTCCATAGTTTGAAATAGCTGCAGTTCTATGAAATAGGTCACTGATTTCTGAGATGTAACTTTATGTACTGTGGTCCAAAGGCACAGATTCTTATATTAGGGTTGTATTTTTATTTTAGTAAAATGTACAAAATGTAGAATTATGATGAGAGTGGTTTTTTGGAAAATGACAGTAAAAGTTGATTGTTATATAAAATGTAAAATTTTACATAACAACAGTATAATGTTGTTATATAGACCCTTAACATTTATTAAGCTATTCTAAACATTGTAGTCTGAGGTCCCTTTGATATACCTTTCATATTCTTAAATGTTATTGAAAAAGCAATTCACTTTAATTTGGGGAGGTTGTATATCTTTTTATTATAAATTTACTCATGTATTAGTACACTTAAACATAACTATAAGAAAACCTGTGTCCAGTAACTTAAATAATGTATTTTATGAAAAACAACTATGTCTTTAAAAAATGTTTACTGAGAAGAATATCAGTAAACCATAGAAAATCTCTTAATATATGGTTTAATAGATGACACATCTGCTTCTCTTGGCAATATATTGCTTCGATTGAGGTGAATGGAGAAAGCTTGAAGGAGTAGTTTTCAGATAATTGTGGATATTCTTTGAGACTACTGTAGCGAAAATTGACAAGTGTTCTCAATATGGCATAAGAAATCACATCAACAAAAGTTTCTAATCAATTTCATTTAAATCCATTGGTCTGTCTTGTGCTTCATTTTGATCATTTGTACACCTGTTCTCATGTAATCCCATGCAACATTCATGTTGAAAATATTAGTTTCTTAAGTTATATAGAACTTACCAATGTTGATAGATTTAATTATACAATATCAAAAATCACATGCCATTATGATTTCATTTAAATTTCATTTAAAAATTTCATTTAAAATGTCATTAAGTATTAGGAGGCTATTAAGTTACTGGTATTAGATACATATTTTCCAAAATTTTCATTTTTACTTAAAAGATTGAATTTTATGCTCATCAGTAAATGCTGTCAGCTTTTTTTTACCCTGAATACCAGGGTAACTTTATTCATGTCTGGAAAAAATATCTAGTAAATTCCAGATACTTTGTCAGTTTTTCTTTAAAGTAAAAAGTAGTTTTCTTAAAACAATGGCTAGCTCAGTTCACAGCTCCATCAAAACGCTTTTGCCCCAGAGAGCAAATGAAGCAGAAATTTTGTAAGGGTACTTCCTATTTGTCATTAAAAACATGTGTAAGCAGAGGTTGAGATTAATGAAATTAATAACTTGTATTGCTTAATGAAAGACAGTCTAAAGAGAACTAGGGTAATTTGGTGCCACTGCCTTATTCATGTGAAGGTATTAGCACCTTTGCTTTCATATCATCAGTGCCAATATGGACCCAATTAAAAGGCAAATGAAATCTTACTATATTTATGAAGATTGTTTTGCCCTCACAAAAGTCCTGAATGTATGCTAGATACCAGGAGTCCATGACTATACTTTGACTACACTGGGTAGACTATCTTAAGTTTTAGAAGATAGGTAATTCAAACAAAATGAACAGTAAGAATGCACTCTTTGGATTTAATTACTTAAAAATATTTATAGTTGAAATATCTGCTGGGTAGTTTTCGTTGCCCTGCTTTCTTCTTCCTCCTCTGTTCCATGCCTCTAGTGGCTGTTCAAGGACTGCATCACCAGAGGTACTTTGTTCCTTGGCTTTCAGTTGAGTTTGACCAAAGGAAACATTGGCAGCAGACCAAAGTGAAGAGGATAAAACTATCAGTGGGTTTGTTACCACCCCCTTTCTTCTAGGCAGCAGTTTAATCATTGCTACCGTTCTCTGCCCAAAGCCACACCACCCAATGTGGTTACTCAAGATTAGGAGGAATAATGCTCTCCCAGTGTTAATGCTTCTTTAATATTTCACTATACCTTGCAGGTTCTAGCAAACTGGAAACCCTTTTGATAACTAGACCCTCATCACACTCTCTGTAGTTGCACTTTGGAATTTACCAAATATTTTGTACAGGAAATATGTTTTAATAATACATTAAAACATTTTTTCAATTAACTAGAGAATAAGGTTGTCAGTTAAACAAAGATTATAATTAACTGAGTATTAACTTGTGCATTACATCCAAACCAATGAGTTAACGTTTTCACATATGTGCCATCTAGCCCTTCTACATATAAACAATGCTATATTTGTGCTGACTTGCCATCATGGCTTGGAAGTTGCTCTATTGAAAAACAAAATCCCCAGTATTCTCATTTCAACAGAAATGTATTGTTTTTATATGCTTAAAGTAAAAGTGCTACAGTAATAAACAGGAGTATTTAAAAAACAAAAAAACAACAACAAGAACAGAGAGAAGCCAGGTGTAAACCATGAAAACTAATATGGTTTTATTGCTTCAGTTATAACAATGCTTTGGGGAGCCAAAGGTGGCCACTCAGTTCTGCTGGGAGAACAGGATGATCACACCAGACCCTGAACACTGACTGGGATTTTAATCCACTGACAAAGCAGAGTTCTGAGTATTCACAGTAAAGACATTCTAGGTAAAAGGACCACTATGAGTGATAGTAATAATATATATGGTAATACGGTAATAACATATGAAATATTAGATTTAAGTGAATTATTTGTCAATAAATTAGTTTCAGTGATGGAAGGTTGTAGTGAACATCTCGGTAGGGCTATTGTTGACTTATTTTGGGGTTAATTCTATTTGTCCTTGAAGTAGAATTTTCTCAATATTTCAACACAGTAATGTAGATGGATTTTTCCATTGTGTCACCCATATGCCTTTTACATAAGGTAGTTTTAGCACTTTCCTTTGCCACTGCAATCCATGGCTTACTGTGCTGGCCCTCAGTGGAAGGCACAGCTCCTTATTTTCCCCTGTACCACTAGTGTGGAACACAGAGTAGATATTCAATTACTGCATATGTTAATTGGACCAATGATGAAAGAACTCATTGGTTTAAATGTCACAGCTATATGGTAGAACTGAGTCATCATTGTTGTCATCTTCTTCCTCCTCTTCCTCTTATTCGTCCTCCTCTCCTTCCCACCCCTCCTCCTCCTTCTCTTTCTTCTTCTTTTAATTCGAGAGAAAGAGAAGGAGAATCCTAAGGAGACTCCACACATACAGCATAGAGTGGAACTCAGGGCTGGATCCCATGACCCTGGATCATGACCTGAGCCAAAATTGAGCATTCAACTGACTGAGCCACCCAGGCACCCCAAGTCTTCTTTTCTCAAAAGGACACTACTCATTGGATTTCAAGTCCATGCCAGATCCAATGTGATCTCATTTCAAAATCTTTAACATAATGACATTTGCAAAAACCATTTTACAAATAAGTTCACACTCATAGTTCTGGGTGGAAAAGTCATTTGGGGGCCACTCCTTAACTCAGTACATGGCTTATAAGGGCCTGTGTGAGCTAGTTCACCTTCTCTCATTCCGCTTCCATTCTTCTTCCTCTCTCTGGCCCCGTTGTGCTTCTGGTGTCTTTCTGTTTCTAGAACGGATCTTATAGTGTTTGCCTTCAGGACTTTCATCAGGCTGTTGCCTCTGCTGGAACACCCCCCTGATGGCCATGTGCCTCATTCTTTCATTTCCTTTGAGTCTTTACTCAAATTTTACCTCCTACCCTGACAAGCATTTTTCAAATTGCAACTATCCTTGAACCCCATTTTCAACTCTAGCATCCCAGTTAATAAATTTTAAACAAAATCGCTAATGATCTAATAGTTCAACCAATTCTTAAAATTGTGTTTCTTTTTTTTTTTTAATTTTTATTTATTTTCTAGGAGAGAGAGAGAGAGAGAGAGACAGCGTGAGCAGGGGAGGGTCAGAGAGAGAGGGAGATACAGATTCCGAAATAGGCTCCAGGCTCCGAGCTGGCAGTCAGCACAGAGCCCAACGCGGGGCTGGAACCCACGAACCACGAGATCATGACCTAAACGAAAGTCGGACGCTTAACCGACTAAGCCATCCAGGCGCCCCTTAAAATTGTGTTTCTTATTGAAAACCCACTAAATGCTGGCACAATACACAAAAACCTGGTATCATTAATTGCTTCTTCATTTAAAAATAATCTATTTTCACAATGATGTACAAAGATATGAATACTACAGATTTATGTCTCTTTGTAAGACTGGAGAGAAAGAAACCATGTGATTGGAAAAGTAACACTGTAGATCGATCAAACCTCTTGCAACTTCTCTGACTTGAGAACTAACTGAAAAATATGCACTGAAGTTAAAATGATGAATAAAAAGTGCAGATACCTATAGATATAATAAGTACATTTTTATTATATGTATAAATTTGCCTCACATATTATTAGTATGTTATATATTAGGTAAATTCATGTATAAATATTAGGTTAATTACTGTTAAAAGTGAAATGTACTTGGCTTGTCCTGTAGCCAGATTCAGTCTTCTTTGAATTTACCCTTTAATCTAATATTTGTTATATCTCTCTTCTAATGGAAAGATTTTAAAGCAGATAGCTATATGGCTAGCTCCAAGAAGAAATTACCGCCAAATACCTGTAAAACACTAATAGTGGTGACAGAAAAAGTGAAGACTACGTAGAAGTGGGAGAAGTAGGATGTAGATCATATCAATATTCTAATTTCCTGGGGAGGAAAGAAGAGATTCTTCATGGCAACATAATGAGTGGGAGCAGGAAACTCCCTAACATATTCCAGGTGAAGGGAGAAAATTTCCTATGGTTGATCTGAAGTATTCAGATAACTTATCTGGTCCAAAAATGTCTTTATTCTTTCTGATGTGAAGCCTCAGAGTAGGAAAATGCCTTTGGCAAAGAGACTTTCATATACACATAGTTATTGCATTACCTGACATTACACTGTCATTCATTCATTCATTCATTCATTCTTCATTCATTTTCTTTTTTTAATTTCACTTTTAATTTACAACGAAGTTAGTTAGCATAGAGTGCAGCAATGATTTCGGGAGTAGATTCTTCAATGTCTCTTACCCATGTAGCCCACCGCCCCTCCCATAACCCCTCCAGCAACTCTCGGTTTGTTCTCTATGTTTAATAGTCTCTTATGTTTTGTCCCCTTCCCTGCTTTTATATTATTTTTTCTTCTCTTGCCTTTGGTTCATCTGTTTTGTATCTTGAATTGTTTTTAATCAGGGTTCATCTCCAGTGCAGAGCCCAATGCAGGGCTTGAACCCATGACCCTGGGATCAATACCTGAGCTAAGATGAAAAGTTAGATGCTTAACTGAATGAACCACCCTGGCACCTCTATTCATTCATTTTAACATTACTGGGTTGATAATAGACAGTACTAAGTCAAGGTTTTTAAAATAAATAATAAAATACCTACTTCAATAAGAAAAGACAGTAATAATTATCAAAGGTAGTGTTAGAGCCAACTAATCTTATTTTATCTTAGTTTTTTCATTCTCCTCAGAATCCATTCATTCCCTTCAGGATATATTTTCAATCTTTGCTACTCTCTTTAAGTTATTTATTTCAGCAACCACCCTATACACTTTCCTATGCATACACATTTCATTATCACTGGTTTCCTCCTCTTAGGGGGTAATGTTCCTTATCCTGTGTTCTCACATTGCATCTGGAGTCCAGTTTGCATTAATTATTCATTCTTTGACTTTTTTCCTCAGCTCAGAAAGATGCTAAAGTTTTCCTAAATTAAACTAAAACAGAAATAAGCAAGATCTCCTCTCAGCCTTAAGATCCCTTTCATTTCTTTTGCCATCCCTCTCCTTTCCATAACCAAAACTCTAAAAAGCATGTATTCTCCCCACTCTGTTTCTCTAACTATACTTCATCCCGCTGCCATTCGCTTGCACTACCAACACATAATACATTTCTTTTATGAAGGGCATGAACTACCTTCTCTTAACCAAATGTGTGGGCACATATGTCCCCTTACCACTCTTTTTAAAAATGACATTCCCACTCTCTTCCCACACTTTGCCAATTATCCACAGTCCCATTCATCACCATCTGATGTATCTCAAATTTTATTTAATATCCTTTTGTAATATGCCTTTATTTTCTAGAATTTAAGCTTAATGAGAGATTTTCTCCTTTTCTTTATGGCTGAAACTCTTGAATGTAGAACAGTGTCTGCAAAATAATAAGTTATTTTTGAATAAACAGATGATGAACTTTGGCCTTTTTTACATGGAAAAAAACCAATGAAATTATTTATCTATTAATTTGCAATTGAAGTTAATAGTATTTAGATACATATCTGCTTTAAATGTCTGAATCTGGGTCCTTCTTTTGGTTTCATAACCTTATTCTGTCCTTGCCCTTCTAGTGTTTTTGACCTTTCTTTAATAAATAGTAACTGCTAGCAATATCTTTTTTTAATGTTTATTTATTTTCAGAGAGGAGAGGGAGGCAGAGAAAGAGGAAGAGAGAGAATCCCAGGCAGGCTCAATGCTGTCAGCACAGAGCCTGATGTAGGTCTCAAACTCATGAACCACAAGGTCATGACCTGAGCTGAAATTAAGAGTTGGTTACTTAACCAATGAGCCACCTAGATACCCCTGTCTTCTTTATTTTATTATTATTCTTTACTCTTCATTTATACCATAGTGACACATTTTTTGGCTTAGATCTCCAGTCTCTCTTACTTTTACTTCTTTTTAAAATTATAAAGGGAAATATGATAAATATAACTACAGAAACCGGAAAATATCCAGTAAATCTTATAAACTAAATAAATGAAGAACTAGAGAATAGGAGCCCTATTTGCAAATATTGTTGCAAGATGTACTTCTCAGGCTTTTTCACATCATTACACACTTGAATAATGATATATGTGCCAAGCTGGGACAAACAGAGGATCTCACACTCATCCGGAAGTAATGGGCTGGCACTACAGCTGACCCAGTCTTTAACCAGCCACCACGAGGATTAAGGGACTCGGCATTCAGGTCACTTGTTAGAAATCTCTGGCTAATATTCTTGCCATAGGAAGAGAGTGTGCAAATGCATTAGAAATAAATAATTATGTAAATATAAATAAGTAATTAGAAAAAATAATATATTAATATATATTAAGCGTCTGTCAGTTTAGGCTTAGATCATGATCTCATGGTTTTGTGAGTTCAAGCCCCACGTTGGGGGCTGGGCTGAGTGTGGAGCCTGCTTGGGATTCTCTCTCCCTCTCTGTCTACCCGTTCCCTGCTCATACTATATCTGTCTGTCTCAAAATAAACAAATAAAACTTAAATAAAATTTTAAAAAATAATAAAATAAAATAAATAAAATAAAAAACTAATTTATTTCTCATTCAACATCCAGGAAAACAGTCTGTATATCACCTAATTATAAGTGTTCAGGAAGTTAAGAACATTTTAAAAAAGTTTTTGTCCTTTACAGTATTAGAAATTTCAGTTTTGGCACTGATTAAAAGGGTAAAAATTTGGAAGTAATTCAGATATTTATCAGTAAGTGTTTGGTTAAATGATATGTGAAAATATTGACATAAGTGTAAATGCACCCTAACATGTAAAATGTCTATAGAGTATTTTAAGTAAAAGAATAGGGGCACCTGGGTGGCTTAGTCGGTTAAGCATCCGACTTTCGCTTGGGTTATGATCTCGCGTTTCTTGGGTACGAGCCCCGCGTCGGGCTCTGTGCTGACTGCCAGCTCAGAGCCTGGAGCCTGTTTCAGAGTCTGTGTCTCCCTCTCTCTCTGACCCTCCCCTGCTCACGCTGTCTCTCTCTCTCTCTCCTAGAAATAAATAAAACATTTAAAAAATTTTAAAAAAAGAATAAATTATGGAATGATATAATAGTTCCACATATCGAATGGATACTATGATGCTCTTTGGGAAAGATATGTGTGTGTGTGTGTGTGTATTTCAGTATAGTCATAAAGAAATATGAACCAAATTGTTTTTATAATGGGATGATATGGTTATTTTTTGTTGTTGTTTTTTCAGATAGAACTTTTAATTTCTCATCAGCATTTTATGAGAGCACACAATGTTCACTGAACGTTACTGAGTATCAATCACCACTTCAGAAGCTTTGCATATATTATCTCTCTTAATCCAGAATGTTTGAATATTTTACACGTATTTTCGTCATTACAGTGAGAAGAACTAGCTTTCCTACCTAACACTGTATAGAAGCCTGCTCATGATCTGATCAGTGTCTTCCGTTCTTTTTATTGCTACTCTCAGTTCTGTGGAATTTGTGATGAGTTACATTGTTTCATATCTCTGCTGCCTTGAAGCCTTCCTTTAATTCTCTAAACCAGCACTAATTCACACTATTTTCTAATTTATATTATACCCTGTAGGTTTCTATTTTCCATATATTACACTTTAATTATTCGGGAGTTACCTGAATGTGAATATGTCTGATCTTTAGCAGGGAGGGAGGGAGATGAGGAAAAGGAGTCAGGGAAGGAGAGTAGCCAGCGGGGCAGGGAGGAAGGACAGAAAGGAGGGGAGAGAAGTAAAATGGAATATTGACTCTGGCAGTGTATTCATTGAAAACATTTTGCAATTAACAATGTGTTTGTGGCTATTTAGGAAGATAGCATTTGTGCTCAGAACAATTTTGACACCCATGATACTGACAAGAAGGAAAGGGCTTAAAATACGGGCACTGAGGGGCGCCTGGGTGGCTAAGTCGGTTAAGCTTACAACTTCAGCTCGGGTCATGATCTCACAGTTCATGGGTTCGAGCCCTGTGTAGGGCTCTGTGCTGACAGCTCAGAGCCTGGAGCCTGCTTCAGATTCTGTGTCTCCCTCTCTCTCTGACCCTCCCCTGCTCATACTGTCTCTCTCTCTCTCCTAAAAATAAATAAAAATATTTTTTAAAATATACGGGCACTGAAGGTCTCCAAAATAAATGGTGAAATTTAGTAGTGGTGATGACTAGGAAAGATCTGGGGTGACAAAAGCAATTCTTATGTATTTCTGAATTTGTGCTGGCAGGTCTTGAAAACAATACTAGCTCATCTATGTCTCCCCACAGGCCGTTCTTATTCAGCACATCCAGTAAGTCTATTGTCCTTGTCTTAAGCCATTCTTTTTTATACAAGTAATTTTTGTTACATTATGCAGAAAAATAACTCAACCTAAATGTGAGTTTTCTTTATAGTTTTCAATTACAGTATTTCACTTTGCTTTGCACCACTGACTGCCTGAGGCCTCCATGACATCCTTGAAGCTGAAATTCAGAATGAGATTTTCAGTGTTTACATTAAGTAGTCTGAAATTGCCTGCAAAACAGTTTCCATCCAGGGAAGTAACAGCCTCACTAAGTCTTGCCTATTAAATCATCATCAGCATCATCAGCATCATCAACTATATATCTATATATTTATTTGTATTTAGTATACATATTCACCATAAACATAGCCTGGCAGTTTCCAATTATTAAACAAACAGAAAACTGATCTTATTGCTAAAGTTAAATACTTATTCCATAAACATTTGTTTTATTTAATCTAGTAATTCTAGATGAAACATAAATCTCCTGTAACTTTCCCATATATTGGACGGTTGCCTAACAATACACTTCAAACAGATTTATGTCTTCTCATTAAAAATTTTTTTGAATAACTATGAAAATCAGATGGGTGTTAAATCTTTGCAGTTGTATCTATAGCAAGGAAAATTGAATAATTAAAATACATGTATATGGAATGCAACTTTTGGCAATATCAAAATTTTATTTTACTATATTAAAGCAAGACTAATGTCGTTTTGGTTAAAAGAAAATCTTGGTCCATACAATTCCCTCCAAAATTCTTAAAATGCATATTGTAAAAGTCTGAGTTCTAAAAAATTTTCCTCTTAATGTAACCCATTTTTTCCTTCAGATTTTTTAATTTAAGAGATATTTTATAGACTGCTTACTTACTATGTATCAAGCTCTATTCTAGGCTCTTAAAGATACGAGGACACAAAATAGACAATAAACCCTTTCCCTAGCGTTCATTCTTACACACTAATTTCCAGAAGCTTTTATATTTTACTTTTTCTTTAAATGCACCTTCATGGAGGCACTTGGGTGTCTCAGTCGGTTGGGCAGCTGATTTCGGCTCAGGTCATGATCTCACAGTCCGTGGGTTCGAGCCCCGCATTGGGCTCTGTACTGACAGCTCAGAGCCTGAAGCCTGCTTTGAATTCTTTGATTCCCTTTCTCTCTGCTCCTGCCCCACTCAAAGTCTCTCTGTCTCAAAAATAAATTAAACATTAAAAAAATAAATGCACCTTTATGGAGGTATGATTTACCTATAAAATGCCAAGATATTTGAACATTGTCATAATTTTTTTATGGATAGGATTTTTTAAAATGCTTATTTTTGAGAGAGAGAGAGGGAGACGAAGGAGGGGGGAGAGGGAGAGAAAGAGGGCAGGAGAGGGGCAGAGAGAAGGGAGACACAGAATCTGAAGCAGCTCTGAGCTGTCAGTACAGAGCCTGATGCGGGGCTCGAACTTACAAGCTGTGAAATCATGACCTGAGCCGAAGCTGGACACTTAATCAACTGAGCCACTCAGGTGCCCCTGTGGTGATTTGATATATGTATATACTGTGAGAGCATTCCCCAATCTAATTAATTAACATATTCATCACCTCAGATATCTTTTTATTTTTTTGGCATGAATATTTAAGTTCTACCATTTAGCAAATTTCAGTTATACAGTACAGTATTGTCAACTGTAGTCACTATGTTTTATATCAGATCCTCAGACCTTTTTATTATAGCTAAATGTTTGTATCCTTTTATTAAACTTTCCTTAGTTCCCTAATTCCCCCCTGGCAACCATTTTTCTACTCTGAGTGTGATTCTTTTTTTCTTTTAGTATCTACATATAAGTGACACTATGTTCTATTTATCTTCCTCTGTCCAGCTTATTTCACTTAGCATTTATATCCTCTAGACTTATGCATGATTTTGTAAATGGCAAGATTTCCTTCCTTCTCATGACTAAATAATATTCCATTTTATATATGTATTTTTTGTAGTTATACACAATGCACACATATATATGAAGATATATGTAATATTTTCTTTATCCATTCATCCATTGACAAATATTTAGGTTGTTTTCACACCTTGTGGCTATTGTCAATAATGCTGCAAAAAACATGGGATATCTTTTCAATGTCCTATCTTTATTTCTTTTGAATATATACACAGAAGTAGGATTGCTGGATCATGTAATAGATTATAAAAGTTTCTTGGGACACCTGGGTGGCTCAGTTGGTTAAGCAACTGACCCTTGATTTCAGTTCAGGTCATGATCTCACGATTCATGAGATTGAGCCCTGCATGGAACTCTGTGCTGACATCAAGGACCCTGATTGGGATTCTCTCTCTATCTCTATGTTCCTCCCCCACTCTCTCTCTTTCTCTCTATCTCAAAATAAATAGGGGCGTCTGGGTGGCTTAGTCGGTTAAGCGTCCGACTTTCGCTTGGGTCATGATCTCGCGGTTTGTGGGTTCGAGCCCCGCGTCAGGCTCTGTGCTGACTGCCAGCTCAGAGCCTGGAGCCTATTTCAGAGTCTGTGACTCCCTCTCTCTCTGACCCTCCCCTGCTCGCTCTGTCTGTCTCTCTCTCTCTCCTACAAATAAATAAAAATAAATAAATAAACATTTATAAAAAATTTTTTGAGGAATCTTCATAAGTTTTCTATAGTTACTGTACCGATCTGAATTCCGGCTAATAGTGTAAAATGATTCTCTTTTCTCCACATCCTGGTTAACATTTGTTATCTTGTCTTTTTGATGACAGCCATCCTCACAGGTGTGGGGTCATATTTTATTGTAGTTTTAATTTGCATTTCCCTCATGATTGGTAATGCTGAGTACTTTCTCTTCTACTTGTTGGCCATTTGTATGCCTTCTTTGGAGAAATATCTCTTCAGATCATCTGCCCATTTCTCAATTGATTTTTGTTGTGTGTGTGTGCATTTTGCTATTGAGTTGTATGAACTCTTTACATATTTTGAGCACTAACCCCTTATTAAATATATACTGTGTAAATATTTTGTCCCATTCTGCAAGTTGTCATTCCACTTGGTTGGTTGTTTCCAATGTTGTGCAGATGCTTTTTTACCTGGATACAATCCTGTTTTTGTTTTTGCTTTTGTTGTCTTTGATCTTGGTGTATTGTCAAAAAACTTATCACCAAGATCAATGTCAAGAAGCTTATAGCCTATGTTTGTTCCTCTAGGAGTTTTATGGTTCTGGTTTATAACCATGTCTTTAGTCTATTATGAATTTTATGGTTCTAATTTCCATTCAAGTCTTTAGTCCATTTTGAGTTGATTTTTGTTTATGATGTAAGATAATGGTCCAGTTTCACCCTTTTGAGTGTGGCTGCCCATTGTTCCCAACATCATTATTGAATAGTCTGTCCTTCCTCATTGTATATCCTTGGCTCCTTTGTTGTAAACTGATTAACCATGTTTGCATGCATTTATTTCTGGTGTTTCAGTCTGTTCCACGAATCTTAGTGCCTGTTTTTATACCAGTATCATACGGTTTGGTTACTATAGATTCATAATGCAGTTTGAAATCAAGGCATGGGATGCCCCCAGCTGTGTTCTTTAAGAGTGGTTTAGCTATTGGGGGTCTTTGTGATTCCATAAAAATTTTAGTGTTGTTTTATTTTTGTAAAATGTGTCATTGAAATTTTGATAGGGATTTCATTGAATCTGCAGATCACGTTGAGTCGTATGGTCATCTTCACAATATCAATTCTTCCAATGCAGGAGCAGAGGATCCCTTTCATCATTTGTGTCTTATTCAGTTTCTTTCATCAGTGTCATAGTTTTTATATATACCATATATTTTATATATTGGTTAAATTATTCCTAAGTATGTTATTTTTCTTGATGCAATTGTGATTGGGATTGTTTATTTCTTAAATCACTCTTTCTTATAGTTCATTTTTAATGTATAGAAGTACACTGATTTTTGTATCTTAATTATGTATCTGCAACTTTACTGAATACATTTATTAGCCCTAGCAATTTGTGTGTGTGTGTGTGTGTGTGTGTGTGTGTGTGTGTGTGTGTGTAATCTTTAGGGATTTTTGTATCTAATATACAGTCATCTGCAATTGAAAACTGTTTTACTTTTTCCTTTCCAATTTGGTTGTCTTGTATTTCTTTTTCTTGCCTAATTGCTTTGTCTAGGACTTCCAGTACCATGTTGGGTAAAACTGGGGAGAGTGGTCATCCTTGTATTTCTCCTCATCTTAGAGATAAAGCTTTTAGCTTTTCAATGTTGAGTATTTTCTTAGTTCTGAGCTTCTTATACATGTTAGTTCTGTTCTCTCTATTCCAAATTTGTTGAAAATGTTTATCATAAATGATACTGACAGGCACTTGGGGGTGGCTCAGTTGTTTAAGTGTCCGACTCTTGATTTCAGCGCAGGACATGATCTCACAGTTCATGAGTTCAAGCCCCCATCAGGGTCTATGCTGGTGGTACAGAGCCTGCCTCCAATTCTCTCTCTCCCCCCACTCTCTGCCCCTCCCCCAGATGTCCTGTCCCTCTAACTCCAAATAAATTAATTAATTAAAAAAATAAATGGATGTTGAATTTTATCAAACGGTTTTTCTGCACATACTGAGAATGAACATATGAGTTATATCCCATAATTTATTAATGTGATATATCACATTCATTGATTTGTTGATAGTGAACCATTCTTACATCCACTTTATCATTGTGTGTAATATTTTTAATGTGTTATTGAATTCAGTTTGCTAATATTTTGTTGTGATTTTTGTATCTATATCCATTGGGGAACTGCCTGTAACTTTCTTTTCTTGTAGTATCCTTGTCTACTTGTTTTGGTCTCAGGGTAATGCGGGCTCTGTAAAATGAGCTTGGAAGTATTTCTTCCTCTTCATTTTTTGGAGGTATTTGAGGATTGGCATTAAACTTTCTTTACAAATTTGGGAGAATTTACCAGTGAAGTTATCTTTGTCTGGACTTGTTTTTTATTGGAAGTTTTTTGATTACTGACTCATTCTCCTAACTAGGAATTATTCTGTTATTATTTTTTATTATTATGTATTCACAATTCAGTCTTGGTAGGTTGTATGTTTCTTGGAACATATCCATTTATACTAGGTTATACAATTTGTTGCTGTATAATTGTACATAGAAGTGTCTTATGATCTTTGTGTTTGTGTGGTATCAGTTGGAATGTCACCTCTTTCATTTCTAACTTTATTATTTTTAAAATTTTATAATTTTATTTGAGCCCTGTTTTTCTCTGTAGGGTCTAGTAGAAGCGTATTATTTTTTCTTTTACTTTTTCTAAAAACCAACTCATAGTTTCATTGCTCTTTTCTATTGCTGTTTTAATCTCGGTTTTATTTGTTTCCACCCTGACCTTTGTAACTGCTTTGTTTCTACTAACTTTGGACTTAGTTTGTTGTTCTTTTTGTAGTTCCTTCAGGTATAATGTTACATTATTTGAGATTTATTTTTTCTTACTGTAGGCATTTATTGCTATGAACTTCCCTCTTTGAACTGCTTTTACTCTACTACAAAAGCTTTAGAGGTGTTTTCTTTCCATTTTCATTTGTCTTAATATTTATTAAGTTTCTCTTTTGATTTCTCTTTTGACCCATTGTTTATTCATTAGCATGTGGTTTGATCCCACATCACAGATAAACAACTTATATCCATTTCATTAAAGTCTGTTTCTGGAGTTTTATCTTGTCATTTTGTTCAGTGAATGTTCTCTGTCTTTTTTCCTTCCTTCCTTCCTTCCTTCCTTCCTTCCTTCCTTCCTTCTTCCTTCCTTCCTTCTGACTCTGTGTTGGTTTCTTCACTTGCATCCACTGGTCCCAGTCTTCTTATCTCTCAAACCTCTGGGTTGTCCAAGCTGCTTCCTATGTTCTTAGTGGCTTTTTGTAGTTGATGCCGTGTCCCAACCTGTCATTGTCCCAAAGGGCAAGATCTCCATCAGCTATCAGCACTGTAGTGCAGGCTAATTGAAAGCTAGACCTTCAGACATCAGTTTTCATTGATTTTTTTTTAAATTTAAAAGCCATTTTAAATGCTTATTATTTTTGAGAGAGAAAGAGAGAGAGAGAGAGAGAGAGAGAGAGAGAGAGAGATTGGTTGGGTGGAGGAGCAGAGAGAGAGGGAGACATAGACTCCAAAGCAGGCTCCAGGCTCCAGGCTCTGAGCTATTAGCACAGAGCTGGATGTGAGATTTGAACCCAGGAACCATGAGCTCATGATCTCAGCTGAGTTAGACGCTTAACCCACTGAGCCAACAATGTGCCCCCAGTCAAGCAAACAGGGTTTTTGTTTGTTTGTTTGTTTTTAATGTTTTATTTCTGAGAGAAAGAGAGAGAGAGAGAGACAGAGTGAGCAGGGGAGGGTCAGAGAGAGAGAGAGACACAGACTCTGAAACAGGCTCCAGGCTCTGAACTAGCTGTCAGCACAGAGCCCCCAACACAGGGCTCGAACCCACGAACCTCGAGATCATGACCTGAGCCGAAGTCGGATGCTCAACTGACTGAGTCACCCAGGAGCTCCTAGACAAGCAGTTTTTAAAGCATGCAAATAAACCTCATTCAGGGAAAGACTGGGAGTGAATGTTTTTCACTGTTCCCTCTGTGCTGAACTCCAGGGCGCAGCTCACTAAAAACTGTTACTTTGTTTGTTAAAGTCCTCTGGGATTCACAAATACAAGGCTCACTGTCCACTTGAGACAAGTGACTAGTGGCTGTGTCCCTGGGTGGCAGCTGCAAAGGTGGAGACTGAAGTCCTGTGAAAAAGCTCTTTCCAGGGAGGCACGGGCGCGGTGGGCCACGCCAGAGGGACAATGTGGAGACAATGCTCGCCTGCCTCTCCATTCTCAAGGGGGGTGGGGGGAGGTCACAGTCAGCTCCAGATATGTCCCAACTTAGTAACCTGACCCTCAGGCAGCATCTACTGGAGTGTGTAAGTAGGCCTCTTTCAAGGAAAGTCTGGGAGTTGTGCATTTCTCTCTGCTTCCTCCGGGGTGAGTCCTGAGGAATTGCCATGTTTAGTCCCTATGAGCCCATTTAAAAATATTTCTTTGGTTTTTTTTTTGTAGAGTTATGGGTCTTGTGGACACAAATCCTGGTGCCTTTCAGAGGTAGGGTTTTGGGGGTCCATCTCTCACGTGGAGTAATAGCTGTGGTAACAGATGTTGGATCTGTAATCTTTTTTCAGGGAGAAACTGGGGGTTGTGAGTTCCCTCCCAATTATATGTTGCCGTGCCAGGGCTGCGAAGTGTGTCTCAGTCTTTCCTACCCATAGTAATGTGGCTCTTTTCCCATTTGCCTAATGTGTTAGGAGTTGTTCAGGTAGTTTCTAGATTTCTTTCAGAAGAAGTTGTTTCTTATGGGACTGTAGATTCAGTAAGTCCATGGGAAGGTGGTTCAGGGGCTTCCTAATGTCACCATATTAGACTGAAACCCCTCTAGAGTCTTTGGTTTCAAAAGTTGGAAAAAATAGAACAAATCTGTGGTCCTGTCTGACCACACATCCTATTTCTCTGGGCACTTCACCATAGACTGTTATGTCCTTGCCTCATATGTAGGTGACTTAGGTGAACATGAGAAGTCTAGGAAATTTAAATTTGGACATGGGAATAGAAATGTTTTGAAATTGCCTTGGATGTTCCAAGATGAATTATACTTTTATTTAAAAAAAACAGTGACTCTTCTGACATGGGGAATTCTATTTAAAATTTTAGAAAATGCTATAAATTTCCTGATATTGTTCTATAGGGTGCAGGGGAGGAAGATGGAATGAAGAGTAGGGTCCTTTAAATAGACAGAGTGATGTAATGCTGGCCTGATGTAATGGTTTAGGAGAAGGGAGGGAAAAAGGACACCAGCATTTGCCAACATTTTGGTATATGTGATACAATTTCAAATATAAGAATGTTAGACTACTTATAGGAAATAGTCATGACAAGATTCTCTCACATTTTTTAAAGATATATTTTTGATCAAGTGAATGAGGGAAAATGGAAAAGGAAATCACAACTGATAATAATTTTTAAAAATGTTTTTAATTCCAAAGATCTCAAAGTGCTATGCAGATGTCTTTTTAAATAGTCTGGCCAACCTCTAAAAGATATATTTCAAAATAGAAAAAAAAAAGATCAGGAAAGATCTACAGACCATTTCATTAAATCTGGAAAGAACTGTCTGTAAGTATTAAGTGACTAGTCCTTCCTCTAAGAGAGTTACAGTAAAATTCTCAAAAACTTTTTTTCACGAGGAAAAGAAAAATAAAGAAACATTCACTGGGGAATGACTTGCACAAACATACTCCGTCAAGCACCTTGGAAGGAAGTTCGCACTTGCTATTGTTTGGTGTGCCCATCACCTGTGTTTTCCATGGTTCTTCTGGTAAGTGGAGGTCCACCTCTCTGTGTTGGGCAAACCGGTGTCCAAGTTTAGGACTTCAAGTCTGTTGATCAATTTGGTATCTGTCAGACAACTGAACGGATCAAAAGGAACACATGTAAGAAGATATAAAAAAATGGTGAAGAAAACATTAGGGTTCCTGAAAATTAGTGAACCCAGAATGTAAAACTGAAAAACACTAAAGCCAAAATGAAGGGCAAAATCAAGGAAACAATACACAAAGTCGAGTAGATGAGTTGAGATGCAATCAAACATTTTGTTGTAAATACCAATGTGGTAATTGTGAATAGTGATAATTAATAATGGTGACTAGTCTGTTTTGTGCTAAGGCATATACTAAATGGCTGTGAAGATGTGTTTTTCTTTCCGCTTCTATTGTTTCAGCCACCTTTGAGAGAACTCTGAGAACAACAGCAAAAAAATAAGATTGAAAAATTTGGGTAGTCAAATTAGTGCATAATACATGGTATAAATATAGAATTATTATAGGTTCAGAATCATAAGCTATTCAATGCAGCTTAACAGGCTGGATTATAATGTAGAATGTGAATGCAATAAATACAATAAGATGGATATGATCTGTAGAGTAGCGATGTTTGAAGGGATTGTTAACAGCAAATGAAGAAAATACACTTCCAACAAATCATATTTGGTGCTCAGTCCCATGAATTGTGAAGCAGAAAATAAACCATTGTTCTATAATCATATTGAGGTTGAGAAAGGTAAATGCTCTCTATCACTATGGAAACAACTGCTAGTCATTTCAGCATAACAGCTGGACTTTGAATTCAATAAATTCAGTATTCAGTATTCTTAATTCTAAATTGGAAGTGTAACAGAAATGGAAATCAAGTGCACATTACTCCAATTCAGGTTTATCCTATTTGTTGTAAACTGGGGCAACATAGAAATGGGTAGCTGAGATTTTATGTTCATTAAACAACCATTTACAGCTACCATTATATTAAAAAATAATTTTAAAAAATGTCATTTCTATATCACTTAAGCAAAGAGGGGAGTAAGTAATTGAAATCTATTTTTTAATGGTGATTATGTTCATAAAGGAGATGAAATAGTTTAGACTAATAAGGAAAGTATGAGGGGCACCTGGGTGCCTCAGTCAGTTGAGCGTCCGACTTCGGCTCAGGTCATGATCTCATGGTTCATGGGTTCAAGCCCCACATCAGGCTTTGTGCGGACAGCTAGCTTGGAGCCTGGAGCCTGTTTCAGATTCTGCATCTCCCTGTCTCTATGAAACCTCCCCTGCTCATGCTGTTTCTCTCTCTCTCTCTCTCTTTCTCTCTTAGAAATAAATAAAACATTAAAAAAAAAAGAAAATATGAGATAAAAATCTCAAATAGGACAAACACTGAATATAAATTGATACATAGGTGGAGAGAAAATTATATCAACAACTGTAAATAAGGTTACCAAATATTATTTCTTCCTTCTTAGCAGTGAAATGAGTGGAAAAAGATAAATTATGTAATTCACCTTGCCCAGCTGGTAGGATATTTATCTGTGACCCAAAACACAGATGGATATAACTTTAGCTCACTCACTATACCTTTTGCCTCTCCATTTCCTTTTAGGTTTTTAATGAATTTCGGTAAATTTTATTTAAGTCATCTTCGTTGTTTTATGAGGTTAACAATATAGTAAATATTTTTATTACGCTTTTCTTAAAATATAAAGTTCAGTAAAACTTTGGATTGTTGAGTCACTTGTTCTGAAAGTACTGTGCAAGACAAGCAAAATTTCTAATAAATTTTAACTTGATAAATGAGCAGTGTCTTGCAATGTGATGCTAAATGTCACAGGATCACAAATGAGCCAATGGTTCTTGTCTCTCTCGCTCGCTGCGGGACTGTGGGTGATCCTCTCCCATGCACGGACGCTCAGTCTAAAGTTGTGGTGTTTGGCAAAAATTGGTGATTTTTCAGAATGTTGAAAGGTGCTCACAACTGACACTAGTGTATTTTTTTCTCATTTCAAAGTACCTGTGGACAGTCCTTTGCTTTTCCATAGAAGAGTAAGCTTAGGAATGCTTTGCTTCATTGTAGGCCAGGCTACCTGCAGATACAGACCCTTTCCTCTGCTGCCTTATTGTCAGTAACATTAAATACAGTATATGACAAGAGTTTATTAATACTGTACTAGAGTCAACATCTGTTAGTGTAAGTGAATGCCATCTGACACAATAACCCTCTTCTCTCCGGTCTCCCTCATATCAGCCACAAAAGTCACAAAGGTATATGCAGGTTAACTTATTTTCTTTATATTTTGTATTTTCTTTATTATTTTATATTATATCACAGTAGTGCCCTCATTTTTGGGTGACAAAATTTTGTGGAACAAATAATCTGAATTTCCATTATTTCTCATAGGGAACTTTGCTTTGATATACAGTGCTTTGGATTACAAGCACGTTTCCAGCACAAATTATGCTCACAAACCAAAGTTTTACTCTATTTATTCTTGGTCTATTTCTGGGCTTCTTGGGCTTTGATGGAACTGACACCAAACGTGCCAATAAATACCTAATATTAACATTTAGATGGTATTGCCCTGCAGCCAAATCGAAAGCACCAGCAGAGTGTTATCATTAAGATCTATTTAACTTTATTCCAAGTCTGCAGTTATGGAGTTCATTTTGAGGCACCCAATAGATTTCTGATTAAAGTGATTTGAACCCACAAAACTTTGGATTGTATTATGTCCAATTTCAATGTGTTCTTGGTTATGTATAGCAGCAAGGATCTGCTTCCCAAACTATGTATGGTTAGGAATGCTTCTTATGTGGTTTTCTTTTTCTTCCAGTTCATTATAGACCAACACTTTTATAAAATACAATAAATTTGTCAAGACGAAGTCAAATTTTCACAAAAATTTCTCATTATGTAGTTTCCACTTTTATATTTATCTTACTGTTGGTCATTAATCAAGTTTGTCCACTTGAAGATCAGTACCAGTTTGTGAACCACACTTGAATAGTAGCAGGTAGAACAATAAAACAAACCATCTCATAAACCAAAAAGAGGCTACAAATAATTTCCTTTCTGCAAAAGCAGTTTTTGAGGGAATATGTGAATGCCTCCTCATAGCAAGGTTCATGTAATCTGATTACTGGCAGTCACTATTGCTCTGCTCTCTCAAAGTAATCCTCTTTTCTGCATATCTTTAAGGAGCCCCTTTTCTGTAATAGTTTTCTCTTTTAGGACTAATGCTTCCTCAAACAACTCCTTAGATCTAGACAGTTTTCTGTTGTTCACAGCTATTAAACATGAACTCTCCATTCTCTGCCCCTTAGAAGAACCCTTAGGGCCCAAATCATGATTGAATGTTTTTTTTTTCTTTTAATGTTTTATTTATTTCTAGGGGAGAGAGAGAGCGTGAGCAGGGGAGGGTCAGAGAGAGAGGGAGTCACAGACTGAAACTGGCAGTCAGCACAGGGCCCGACACGGGGCTCGAACCCACGAACTGCTAGATCATGACCTAAGCAAAAGTCGGACGCTTAACCGACTAAGCCACCCAGGCGCCCCATGATGGAATGCTTTTAATGTGATGGCAAATGCCTTCATGGTATACATACACTTAAACTGATTTCCTCAATATAGCAAGTTCTTTTCTCCCCCAGAATAAAATGACGATGAAAGCAGGGCATGTGTCTGTCCTTATGCACCCTTAAATCCATACCCCCCAGCAAAGCGCCCTGTACATGGTAGGCATAGTTCACAGAATAGCTGGTACTCAAGACTAAGAGATTCAGGAAGGAAATCTGACAGGATTAGGAAGGAAAATACATTTCTTCAACAAAAATATTAAATGTATGATGGAAAAAACATAATCTGCAGTGAAACAAAAAAAATTAAAATGCCAGTTCAGAATTCAAAGAAACACTAAAATTGTGGTTGAGGTCTGGAGAGAATTAAAAGTGGGACATAATTTTAAAGAGTTACTTGACTATATAAAAAGAAAAAAATTACTGGCCTCTAGTGATGGAAATATTTCCCTTTTAGTGGACCAAGAATATTGGCTTTGAAATAATAAGGAAGCACATCAGACTTAACATTAATCAAATTTTATACATTTTTACTACTGTAATTTAACCTCATTGTTTTTTAACTTTTTTTTTTTTTTTGCGCCAATATGTAGACAAAGAACTGTAGCTTTATTATGGTTTTGGAAAGAATATAGATGTTTATGATTGTAACATTGAAATAAGTTTAGCTGGCAGAATGGAGGAGGTGAAATTGAGAGAGAGACAAAAAAAGATAATGATCACATCTGATGTATCCACAGAACCCAATATATACACTTTTTTCAAAGTTGAAAAAATCAACAGGTCAACAGAGGAATGATTGTTCCAGAAATTACTGAGAGGAAGGATGGTGGTAAGAGTGATATATCTGCACTCTTATGAACAAAAATACTGTTATAAGTCTATTAGCGTAACCACCAGAAGAGTTCAAACTTGAAATACTTAAAATGTATATATAAGAAAAGAATATATGCCTCACTGCCTAGAATTACTGACGGAAGAAATTGATTATGTGTTTCATTTGGGGCCATACTTGCCAATAGCACCAAGAACTGAGTTGAAGATTCCTTAGGTCAATATTTAAACATCTGGCACCTTAGATATACTTTCCCAGCTACCCTCAATTTCATCTCTCAGAAGATTCAAAGATGGCCTCTTATGATATGATCTCAAAAAAGGGTTGAATGTAAAGTAAGAGCTCTTCCTATATCTTCATCAGTTTCATGATCTTCTTGAGGAAATTCAAAGCAACCAGCTTGACCCTGAGTGTGGAAAACATAAAAATAAACAAACAGACCTGAACTCACAACTGAGCCTTCTTCATATGCCTTCCATAACCCTCAACTATTTTGGACATCATTGGGGACTTGAAAATGGTGTCATCCAAATGTGCTTTTTCTCCCCTCATAATAATACTTTATGTATCATGTGTAATCATTCTACATGCATTGTTCTGTTTAATTTTCAATAAGCTATAAGATGGTTATTGTTCTCCCATATTACAAAGAAGGAAATTGAAACCCAGGCAGACTAAATGATGTATATAATGCCACCAAGCTAATAAATTGGCCAGGTATGCCTACTATAAAATGTTTTTTTAATAACATCAACATGCCACTTGTAGTAATGATGCAAAATGCCTATTATAAGAACGTAATAGAAAGTTATTAGCCATGATTTTAATACAAAAAATCATGGTATATGATTTTTGAGCCAAGTAAGGTGTCAATAATATCCACTTAACCTTTTACCATTTTTTAACAATAACCCATGGACAACATTGTAAACAAGGGATGATTTTACTTTCTGTCTCAATCTTTCTTTCTCCTAGTCATCTGTACCTTTCACCCTGCCTGTAGGCTATTCACAGTAGCTACAAAGGCAACTCCTCATGGGTGTCACTGTGGGCTTGAGGTAATTTCAAGTCCTCTCCCGTTTTCCAGAACACATCTTTCCTATGTTCCTCTTCATTCTCCTAATCTTATGAGATGACTCATTCATAGTGTGGAAATTCTATGTTGACATGAAACACTAAAGAGAAACTAAATATATTTTTTTATATAGAACAACTAAAAGTTGCTCAGTCTTATAAGTATATACATATCTAATTCAATTTCTAGATATGTTAATTCTCACAGAAAATCTCTATCTTAAACGAAGACTTCTGGAAATATTTCCTCATGTAGGTTTAATGGTGTACACTAATTAGAAGGTCTGGTCTAAATTTTTTTTTAATGTTTTATTTATTTCTGAGAGAGAAACGGCATGAGCAGGGGAGGCTCAGAGAGAGAGGGAGATACAGTATCTGTAACGGGCTCCAGTCTCTGTGCTAGCTGTCAGCATGGAGCCTGACGTGGGGCTGAAACCCACAAACTGTGAGATCATGACCCGAGCTGAAGTCGGTCACTTAACTGACTGAGCCACCCAGATGCCCCTAGAAGGTCAGGTCTAAAGCCAGTTCCCATGCTTACTCTGTGGACATGCTATGTAATCTCCCCAAGTAGAATTAATATATTAACAGAAATTACCTTCCCTAACTCACAGGCTTTTCTGGCAATAAAATTATATATTGGAAAGTTCTTTGCAAACTGTAAAACAAATAAGCATGTTTCCATTATTGCAAAAAAAAAGTGGTTATAAGGTTTAGGTTTTCTTATATTGAAGCAATTCAGGAAATAATGTTTTTGGCAATCAGGGCAGTTCTGAATCAAGTGAGCCACACTGGCCAGTTTATAGTCACTGTGTCTACTGCTTCTCTGTGTAATGCAGTGTGGGCAAATTCACACACTCTCTTGTCTGTCAAAGATGTAGACGTAGCTTATCTGAACCTTTTCTTTAAACTGCAAGATACACACTCACCCATTCCCTCAAGACAAAAAAAATCTAAACAAAATATATCTTTAATAAATCCACTTTCTTCTTAAGGAGCTATTCAAAAGTGTTAAGCCTGGACGTAAATCAGGTGAGAAGAAGTTCCATGGAAGATATCAATTAATTTATTTACATTCATTTTCTTGTTCAGTAGGGTAGTATGATTTCTATGCCCACATGCACATTTTCTTGACTCAGGAATGCTTGATTATTTCATCTTTGCTATTTTCAGAAACAAGGAGAGTAATTTTTATTCAGATATGCTTTCAAAAATATTACACATTGAAATAGTTACCTCCATGGCTCATTTCTTTTTTTTTTTTATATTTTTATTTATTTCTAGGATAGAGAGAGACAGCGTGAACGGGGGAGGGTCAGAGAGAGAGGGACATACAGACTCTGAAACAGGCTCCAGGCTCTGAGCTGGCAGTCAGCACAGAGCCCGACGCGGGGCTCGAACCCACAAACCGCGAGATCATGACCTATGCGAAAGTCAGAAGCTTAACCGACTAAGCCACGCAGGCGCCCCATCCATGGCTCATTTCTATTTCTCAGTAATTTTCCCGTATGTTCTCTTACAGTTAGAAAAGCATAATATACTCTTAGTATTTCTGGAAACACTCGTTGCAGTAAACTGATTTTTAAATTAATTTAAAGACATATCCATTGTAATGTAATTTTGGTGATAATATGGTTGAAAACTTGTATTTACATTTAAATGACTCATGAGCACTTATGAAACATTATTTAATGCTCCCCTTTTCATTAATATCAAAGGACCCAATGAATCAAGTGTTATTTATTAGAAATTATAAAAAAATTTCTTGGCCATTGTTAAAATACTCTTGATAAAAAAAAGTGACATAAATTTATAAGATCTTCAAGAACCCCATTTAGCACAGTTTTCCAAAATATTATTAAATGAACCTAGAATTGAATTAACAGTGATTTTCTTGAAGTTCATTCCTAATTTGAAGTGTCTCCTTAATCAGCATTAAGCATTTTTCAAGATAGTATTTCAAAGTAGATTCTCAATGATATTAAGTCTTCCAATTTCAATTGTATGATCATAATTTCACAAGTGTTTTATTGTAACAATTGTTATGAAATGTTTCAAATACTAACATAGGTATTTACTTACCTACCTCTCCACACACTGACCAGAAGGCACCTCTCTCCAGTTCCAAAATGTGCCTGAAAGTACAACACTTTTGAGCATTAGTGGCCAAAATTCTTGTTACACTATTTCAGTAGATTAGTCAAGGTTTATGCCTGTGCCTATAGCATTGGTTTGAGGTAGCATATCACAGGTTTTTCATGTTCTTAAACGAAATCCCTTTTGAATGCATGACCCATTCATATACTTGACATGTGTTATAAAGTTGTCATATAATCTGTGAACTGATGATGGCCTCTTTATTTGCCTAAATGTATCTCAGGCAAGTTTCAAAGTTTAACATTCAAAAACCCTCAGGCCCCACGCTAGGCTTACACGTTCGAATCTCTGAGAGTGGTACCCAGGAATCCATCTTGAACTCTAGGGAGTTCCTGGGCACACTCAGACATGAGCAACACTGATTTAAGGACATGAGTGTCACAAAGGTATCACATATCTAAACTAAACAACAGCAAAATAAGAAACTGATAACAGGTTAGAAATATAAAAGCAAATTTTTGGTTTAAAAGATTTTTGTGTGTGTATGTATGGGTGTGTGTGTGTGTGTGTGTGTGTGTGTTTATTTCTATATGCTCTATTGCTTTTAGTCTTCTCTTTTTTTTCCTTTTTAGTCTCTTAAAGTTCATATGTAAGTCCCACTAAATATTAAGATCGCAAACATTCATTGGATATTAAAAATAACAATCTTAGGGACCAGCTATTGTGAAACATGTAAAATCAAATCATGCCAATTTATTTTCATGTGTTATGAATTAAGAAAAAAGACTAGATTAAATGCCTAAGGGACAATTGGAGTAGAAACCAGTCTTGCTGGAGAAGAGTAAATGATGAGTCCACTCAGCACACTTTTATTATAAATTTGCAAAGTACTAGGCGTCTAGATATATTAGAGAACAAAATGGACCAAAGACAAGATTCTCTTTCCTGAGGCTTATCATCTATCTAAAAGATGTATGTATGAATGGATTTATAAGACAGATTCTGTGTTTAGTATGCAGGTGTGTTCTTATAGGGTTGCAGAGGACAATTAAGCAGCTGGAGAGAGAGGAAATGTGATTTTAGTGCTCAAAAAAAGGAGATAGGCAGAGAGAGGTATAGTGGGCATTATCTTTAGAACATTAAGCAATTTAAAGACAGACTGAAATCTAAGGAATCAACATCGCCAGCATGGATTGGAAAAGTACTTAACCTAGCATCATGATATGATAACATCCAGAGATCTAACACATTTTACTATGTATTCTTTATGTATCCATTTACCTTAAACAATATCATTGTGTCTAACAGGGTCCATATGATTCACCTGTGATAGAAATCTTAAAAAAATAAGAAAGGCCATTGTTTTCATTTTTTTTAATTTTTTGCAAAGTAGAAAGAGATGAAAGTAACAAGATCATCAAACAGTGAATATATATTTACATATATATAAAAGAATATTATATATAAGTACATATATATATAAAGCTTAAAAAGAAAGGATAACTGATTTATGAAAGGAAAGCTAATCTGTCTTTTTTTTTAATTTTATTGATTATTTTTAAAAGAGAGAGACAGAGAGAGTACACACAAGAAAGAGAGGTGGGGGGTGGGCAGAGAAATGGAGACAGAGGATCTGACGTGGGCTCTGCACTGAGAGCAGAGTCCGATGTGGGGCTCATACTCACAAATTGTGAGATGATGACCTGAGCTGAAGTTGCACACTGAACATACTGAGCCACGTAGGCACCCCAAGAGAGGATAGCTAATCTGGACCCTACAAAGTATGTTCTGAACTTCCTTCAAGGTATCCGTACCATTTTTGGATTTGTATAAAGTAATAATAACCTGTAGATTGTCAAAACAATACCCTTTTAGCGTATTTTCAAATTATTATGTTGCTCTGGTTAAAGATACTAACTCATGATCTTATCAACTCAAAAAGTTGTTGATACATATGCTAAAGTTAAATAGTAAGTAATCATTGGGAAGAACCTACTATTAATAATAAGACTTTGGTTGATTTTTAATGTATTGATTTTATGCAAAACATAATAATTTCTAAAATTATTTTAAAATTCTTAGGCAAAGTTTGACTTTTACAGTTTATAGTAAGAACTTCACATACAAGCTGTAAGTGCTATTTGTCTGTTATGATGTTACTTTTCTTTTTTTAAATGTTTTTTATTTATTTCTGAGAAAGAGAGAGAGAGAAAGACAGCATGAGCAGGGGAGGGTCAGAAAGAAAGGGAGACACAGAATCCGAAACAGGCTCCAGGCTCTGAGCTAGCTGTCAGCACAGAGCCCTATGGGGGGCTCGAACCCATGAACCATGAGATTATGACCTGAGCCGAAGTCGGATGCCCAACCGACTGAGCCATCCAGGCGCCCCTCGATTTTACTTTTCTCATGTAATATGCCTGATTAAATGCCACAACTTAAATAGTAATTCACATGATAAAAGTATTTTTTTTATTTGTCATCCATACCCATCGAGGTTCCGAATGTCAAATACTCTTCAAATGCGACTCTTTTAATTAAAATTGTGTCATCCTTGTAGTTGTGGCTGGGAATTTTGCTACCTTCTCATGTGCGCATTCTTAGTGAGCTATTTAATAGCAGCATAGGTGCAGATTGAATACATTAGCCTTGTGAGAGATTCCCACAGTGGTGGGCTGTAATAGTTGATTAAAATGAATAGCTCAAGAAAATGAGGCTGAGTAAAAGGTTAGGTTCCTCATTAAGATGCTCACTGTTGTGCACTTCTTTAAAGTTAATGCAGAGTATGTGTTTTTACCTGATGACTAGGTGAATTATTTAAACAGAACAGCTGCAAAAGGCAAGGCCTGGCAGCATTTATGCTGAAATTATCTATTTAAATTGGGAATGCAATTCATTTGAATATTTCACCACATTTTTGCATCCGTATGAATTAGACATTCTTAGGTACACATACCAAGCGATCCAAAGGGAACCAGACATAATTATAATAGCTGCTGTTTATTAGATACAAACTGTGGACCAGACTCTTTAGTAGATGCTTCACATACATTATCTTTAACCCTAAAAATATACATGGGGATCTGAGCTATTTGAATTTTAGAGAACAGCAAACTGAGGCTAAGTTTTTCAATCTTAAGCATCAGGAATTGAGTCCAGGTCTATGAGGCCACAGCCTATGGTATTGTTTTCATTACTACCCCTCAACATCAATTAGAATTTGATAATACCATACCGTGCACATTATTTTCAGAAAATGGATATTTGAATGTCAGCACTAAGCTCGACACTGGCTTAGAAGAGGGATGAGCTTATGGTTATGAATAAGAATACGTGTTCCTGCCTTTGAGGAAAATGCAGTATATTCTTCCTGATCATTTTCTTTCCATGTGTGCACCTCCTTATATCAGCCTCTTTCATATTTCTCCAGCAGAACTATATGATGGAAATAGTATTTGCTGGCTCTCTTCTCCTGAGATCACATGGGAATGTGTGGGAGTCTTTGCACTGAAGAGACCACAGTTCTAAGGCTTGGTTGAGTGAATGTGTTTCATTGATGATTAATATTGAATGTATTTATGTATAATCATGTAATTATAGAATGCTTCTATTAAAATAGAATTTATTCAAGAGACAAATATTTAATGAAGATTGACAATGTGCTAGATGTTTTATTAGATGGTGGGTATACAATGGCTTAAAATAACAGGGCGCCTGGGTTTCTCAGTTGGTTAAACATCTGACTTTGGCTCAGGTCCCGATCTCACAGCTCGTGGGTTCAAGCCCCGCAGCAAGCTCTGTGCTGACACTCACAGCCTGGAGCCTGCTTCGGATTATGTCTCCCTCTCTCTCTGCTCCTCCCCCACTGGCATTTTGTCTCTCTCTCTCAAAAAGATAAATACACATAAAAAATAAAATAAAATGAAATAAAATAAAATAAAATAAAATAAAATAAAATAAGTAAAATAAATAAAATAAAATAAAAATATAAAATACTTGATATGGCCCATACCCTCAGACAGGTTAGAATTTGAGGGAAGTAATTGAAGAAATATATAATTATTCTTGTGTTAACTTGGACTTTGTATGCCATAGGCAGCAAAGTGAAGCATTATATTCTTCATCTTTCCTTGGTTCTCATTAGAGACTTGATCTTGGTTTCAACATAATTAGGCACTATGTGTAATGAAGCAGGAGCTTTCTATATTAAAGTGGTCACTAACTTAAGAATTTCCCTAAGTAAAAGAATGCTAATGTATTTTATATGTCTTATGGCTAAACATAATGTTTTTTTATGACAATGTTATTGCAAAAATTTTTAAGTTTTTTTTTAAGAGCACAAGTAGTATTTTAAGGAAGAGTGCTTCATGCTATTTAAGAATTGCAGAGTTGGGGCGCCTGGGCGGCTTAATCGGTTAAGCGTCCGACTTTCGCTTAGGTCATGATCTCGCGGTTCGTGGGTTCGAGCCCCGGGTCGGGCTCTGTGCTGACTGCCGGCTCAGAGCCTGGAGCCTATTTCAGTCTGTGACTCCCTTTCTCTCTGACCCTCCCCTGCTCACGCTGTCTCTCTCTGTCTCCTAGAAATAAATAAAAAATAAAAAAAATTTAAAAAAAAGAATTGCAGAGTAGTTTCTAAGGGGATAGTTT
Source organism: Proteles cristata cristata (assembly GCA_017311185.1). Lineage (NCBI taxonomy): Eukaryota > Metazoa > Chordata > Mammalia > Carnivora > Hyaenidae > Proteles > Proteles cristata. Next base: position 960,565 of record JAESUZ010004103.1, on the reverse strand, counting down.
ATGTCCTTATTATTATGTTCTTATTATTATATTCTTACTTAAAATTATTAAATATAAAATATTTCTAATTTAAAAAGTAAATTAAGAATAGAAAAAAACAAAACCTATTATTATTTTAATTGCACAATACAGCAGTATACAATCTAAATATTCTCTATCTTTTTAAAACATTCTCATCAAAAATTATAATAGTTTAGAAGAACACAGGAACTTTATGACTTTTTAAATATTGCTTTATAAAAAGAAAAGGGGCAAACCTTGAATAAAATGTCAGCACCATCATTTGTTTTAAAATGACAAAATAAACTGTTTTATTTATTTTTTTCTTAGAAGCCATGTTCAGTTTGAAAAGATATGGTTGCTAGGGAAGCTTAATTGAAACTTGCTTATTTTTTATATTAAATTAGAATCACACAGAATACCCATGTTACAATCCCCAAATCTAGTTTTGTCCTTTTACAAAAATTTTTAGAGGACAATTATACTTAGAGATCCACTTGGATTATTAAAAATCAATCCTGTCATATCTTTCCCCCTATTGTTAAATAAAAGTCAATTTTCCCTTCCCTAGTCATCAAACCAATATAGTGACAGCTGACATATCCAAAAAAGTATCTTTTAGTTAACTTATTAACTTATACTCTACCTCTGGTGAGAACTATAAACTCACTTTCAGGGTGAATGACTTTTCTCCCCTTCCATATTCTGAGTCATATTTGCCATGACTAAAAATAATTGATCATATTTGGAAATGACATAGCAATATATACTGGTCAGCTACTTTGCATATCAGCATATATCCACATATGACTTGTATAAACATATCAATATAGTTCATTTATGTAAGACTAGAAGTTTAGATTGAATCAAAGTTCTCCACAAGTGATCATTAACATTTAAAAATTTTTTTTTAAATCTTTTATTTATTTCTGAGAGAAAGAGAGAGACAGCATGAGCAGGGGAGGGTCAGATAGAGAGGAAGACATGGAATCTGAAACAGGCTCCAGGCTCTGAGCTGGCAGTCAACACAGAGTCCGACACAGGGCTCGAACCCACGAACCATGAGATCATGACCTGAGCTAAAGTCAGATGCTTAATCAACTGAGCCACCCAGGCGCCCCAGTGATCATTAACATTTTGAGAAATATGTTGGTCACCTCTAACTATTTTCACTTACATATAATAGCAGAAGTGTCTTAAATAACATACATATTATTATTAAAATCAATGCAAATTTTTGGATCTGGCATCTCCATACAAAGTAAAAGTTAAACAATATTTCTTGTTCTTTCTTTCTTTCTTCTTTCTTTCTTTCTTTCTTTTTGTTGTTTAATAGTATTTCTTATCTCTCATTCTGACAAATTCTTTGAGGTTACATGTAGAATATTTTTCATGAAAGTTCATCCACTCCTTTTTATCTGAAGTTCTAAGCCAGATATCCTTGATTACCAAAGCCTGGATATTTAAACTGATCAAAAGAGAGGGCACAGAAATATTTACTTATTTGATTGTATAAACCGTGTTCATTTCCAAACCATATATTTTTTAAAGTTTTTTATTTTATGAGATTCCCTCCTAAAGCCACACATCAGAATTTCTAAGGAGGAAGTATACTTTGAGAGTAACTATTTTAAAGCTATATATTATAAAGATTCATTTGAATTTCTGGTATAGATAAGTGCTGAATGAATGTATTTTGGTTGTTTGAATAAGTGACTGATTGATTTTTACCACTGTATCTCTGAAATGGTCAATTTGGAAACTTAAATCATTACGTCTTAGTGAGAACTCATTATGTGCTAAACACTGCTCCATGTTGTGTATAAAAGACCAAAATGATCCTGGAGCTTAAAACCTAGTTAATGAGGCAGTCATTAACCAAATCAATACATGTGTAATTATATAATTTAAACTTGTATTATGTTCTATGAAGGAATATATAATATATTTTCTCACAAAAGACAATAGCAGAAAGAATAATTTTGAATAGGCTAGAAGGTCAGGGAAAATCTCAATCATGAAGTAAATATTTAACTAAAATCGGAGCATTCTTAGCTATCTGTAGACTGAGAAGAATAGAAAAGACCCTAAAGCAGACAAAAACATGAGAAATTCAAGAATATGAACAAATGACAGAATCTGGTAAGCAAGTTGCCACATAGGACTAGATAAGGTCCGAGTGGTAGATCTAATAACCTAGTTTTTTGTGACCATCTAAATGCAATGAGATGTTACTAAGAGTTTTAAATAGGGAAGTGATGTAAGCTGATTTATACAGAAGTCGCTGTGGCCAGAAAAAGAAGAAAGGAATTAAAAACAATTGGGGACAAGTAAATTTGAAAGTGTAGGATAATCAGAACATGTGTCCGAAAGTCCAGGACAGAAGTGGAGGGTGGCTGGTGAAGATTGTGGTAGCAGTTAGGCTATTAGGAGTGAGGACCTGCGTAGTGACCCATTGGACATTACCAATAGGAAGGTTGGAGGGAAGACGTGTAATAAAACAACTCCCAGGGGCCTAAAGATGTTGCTTGTAACAGCAGGACATATCTGTAAGTAGCAGCTTTTGTTTGAATAGATCCTTTGATCATAAAGTTCATTAAGTGAAAAGTCCATATAGCTGATGCTCCAAGTACCAAAAAAGCAAATTCACTTCTTCTCTTCGGATCTCTGCACTGTGATGACTTACCTTTCATAGCATCCATAACTCCAGGATGTTGAAATGATCCCTAAATTGGTCTTCTTGATTTCTACTTCTTTTAATTTTTTTAATATTGTACCTATGCTACACAAGGGGTACTGAAGTAAGAAAGGTAATCAAGGAATGTGAAAAGGAAGTACATTTACAATAATTAAAATTCTCTAAAATGCAACATCCATTTGTTGACCCCTTATTTGCCCATATCACATTCTGCCTTTAAATAACTCTTTACTCCACCTGCTGCCTATGTTGATACCTGCTCTTAAGACAAAAACAGATAAGAGGAAAATGAGAGCAAAAGATTTAAGAGGCCACGTCTTTCCCAGCACTTCGAATTTAAGCATATATTTTAGTGATTTGGGAGTTTCTTTAGAAAGAATGGACAAAGTTACCATTTTGAAAGTCTCTATTTGATACAAGGGTATATATTAAAGGGAAACAAAATGCCACCAGCTGAAACCTTTTGAAATGATTCTTCAGTGACTAGTCGGATTTTTTTTTTCATCTTTGATGAGACCCTTTCTCAGTTCTTGACGTTGAGACAATATCAGATTTTACTCAATATTTAATAGGAATGACATATGTGAATTACACTTTCATATATCCCATGCCTGTAATTCTCCACGTCACTTTGATTTATATATCTAATGTTAATTAACATTTTGTGATACTTAAGAGAGACAGTATGTAATGGGAGGAAATGTGGAAATAGTTGTGTGGAGATCTTTGTCTTACTCCTGAATTCACTACTACATATTTGGGTAAAGTGTGGTGACCATCCTAAATTTTCTAAATTTGAAAGTGTCTGTCTGAAGAATATCACAGGCAATATGATAACAGTTTAGTGTTTAAATTTGCCATAGCAAGGATTCAGAAACCTGTAACAACAAATGGACAAGAGGTAACAACACCGCAACAGCTAGTCATGTGAATACAAATAGCACAATGGTGGGCTACGCTTGCTTGTGCCCACATTCAAAGTTACCTGCTTAGCTCCCACAGAAAAGGAAATCTTACTAAAATGTCAGTGATCAAGAAATTGTTCTAGATATAATACTGCAAATACTCTAATCTATTAAAAAATATATTACTGGGGTGCCAGGGTGGCTCAGTCAGTTAAGCATCTGACTCTGTTTCAGCTCAGGTCATGATCTCAAGGTTTCGTGAGCTGGAGCACCACACCAGGCTCTGTGTGGACAGCGTGCTGAGCCTGCTTAAGACTCTCTCTCTCCCTCTCTCTCTCTGCTCCTCTCCCACTCACACTGTCCTTCTCAAAAATAAATAAATAAACTTCAAAATTTAAAAATAAATTAACACTATATTATTTACCTACTTTAGTACTTAATCATTACAAGTACTAAATTACTTGACACACATCGCAGCTGTGGATACAATATAGTTGGAAATCAGTGTTAAAAATCAGAAATTTTAAGACTCTGCTATGGCCACGTATACAGATTCTTAAGGCAGAATTACTTCAACATTTCCATCACATTTAATTTTATACTTCATCTGTTTTTTAAATGTATGAATAGCCATAAGTTAAGCTAGTGTGATTCTCAACAGAAGGGCATATTAAAAACAAATTGATTTGCGTCATGTTTTTTGATATTCTGTGGAAGAGGATGTATTAAATAACCAATGATGTGCATATTGAGGTGGGTAAAAACAGCTCACATATCAAAAAAAATTTATCTGATGGCACTGAATTTTACGAGTGCATTTTAGTTTAAATCTTAATGGAATATGTGTGAGAAAAAATAATAGTTTCATGGGGAGCCTATGTGAAGCAATAATAACTCACATCATAACCTTAAAATAGTGAAATAACTTACAGAGCTTAAATATTCAGCTAAACTACATTTTATCTGTCAGCCTCCTGTCAGAAAAATGGTATCTGTGTCATATATTTCAAAAGAGAGGATTTAGCAGGGAAAGCTAATTACAGAGGAGTAAGGGGAAATGAGGCAACTCAGACCTAACACTTGCAGACAGTGCTTATCAATCTAAGGAGGTGGCAATGCCAGAGTCCAGGAGCCAGCGCCATCCAGTGGGAAGAAGGGGAGGGGACCCTTCAGGATTTAGGCAGCTAAGCCCACCAGGCTGGACTTTAAGTCATGAAGAGTCGACTGGGCCAGACCTGTTTTCTGGAGGATTTAAAGCCACCACTGGAACTTCAGTGTGGTGCTGCCAAGGAGGAAGCAAAGAGAGTAGAACCTCGGATTATGAGTAACTTGTTCTGCGAGTGTTCCCCAAGAGGAGCAAACATTTCTCATACATTATTTGATAAAGGAGCGGTATCATGCGATAGGAGCAGCACATGACACCAAACGTCACATGATCATAGCTGAGCCAATGGTTCTTGAAATTCGCTTTGATACACAAGCGCTTCGGATTGCAAGCATCTTTCAGAACGAATTATGCTCAGAAAGCAAGGACTTCCATTATATTCCCCTTTCCTCTTGTCCTCCAATCTCACTTCAGCGCCTCCCATGGGCCAAAACTAATTCAAAACACTGGAGGAAGAGAAACCCAGATGATACCGTGTTTCGTTATCAATTCCTTGATATATGAGCAGAGTGAAATGAAAAGAAGGCACGGGTGTGAACACAAACAGGAAAATGACAGGCGCCTAGTTCAATCGTAATGATGTAAATGCAGGATGGGAGAAAGCGCTAGCCAGAAAAATCTGTATTTCCCTTCATAATCAAAGACAAATATCCACATGAATTCTCAGTGGTGCCAAATCGGAAAGATCTTTTCTAAAGATTAAAGAGAAATAGCACAACATCTAATTTGAAATGACAGCCTCAGGTCTGAACTTCCTCACCTAATTTGAAAAATCTAAATGTCATTTTAATCATTTTCCGTTATTTCTGAATATGAAAAGAACTTACAAGTTTCTCTGAATCTCCTCCTAACCATTTCCCCCACCTCTTGCAAGGTTCATAAATGCCCACAGACTCTAAATTACAGTGCCTTTTAAGAGGATGAGTTGCTATTCCATCAATGCCCATGTTTCATAAAAATGGACATTTGCTTAGCATTTACTAGGTCATTTATTTAGTATAGTGTAATGTTAAAGATTTTCTAGTACAGTTTTACACACACCGAGCACTGTGGAAGTTTTAGGTGATTAAAAAAATTGCAGTAGATAAAACAAATAGATGGGGTGTTTACAGCAGGCCTAAGTATATGATTATTATAACATGAGAGTGAAATTTAAAGTTGAGCGAAAGGTAATGCATCTCCACCCCCCTCATCATCCCTCCTCTAATCTCGTATTGTCTATGGTCTCTCCTGCCTGGTACTCAGGTACATCATTTATTAGTCTCCCCATCCATCTTTTCTGTCTCCTTCCATGCCTTCTTCTTTGAGATTTATGCATGGCACACGGCCAGTTGCCAGAATACTCATTTCTCTTCCTTCAAATTCCTATCTAATACTTCTCCCAACTGATATCTAGACTTTTTTAATAAGTCTGCTGATTGTCAGAGCTCTACACATTAAAAAGTATATTCGTAAAAAAGAAAAATATATTAGTGACAATTATAACAGAGACAAATATAACTGTTTTAGCCCCTGCTAAGTAGCTTTTAAAGATATCATTTATAGGAATATTGTATGTATATTTTTTCTTAAGCTTGAATAATGCACAGACCTCTTTTAGGGGGAAAAAGCATGCCACTTTGAGAAATCTAGACTTATGAAATTAAGGTTTTCTATAGAAGCTTAGATAAATAGTAATTATGATTTATTACTGCAAAAGTAGTTTTATTTTATAAGCAGAAATGTCTATTTTTTTTTTCTGAAATAATCATTAATGGTCCAACAGAGTTAAAAAACAAAACAAAGTTTTTGTAAAAATTCTCTGATCCAAAAAGCAAGTTACTGGAGACTCTCACCACTGACTCTCTCTGTCACTCTCCCTCATCAATATAAGAATGTACTTTGTATGTAAGAACAAGAACACTTTTTGTAAGATCTTGTTTTCTTAACCTATGTTGCTTCTAACCTGTTGAGAGAATAAGGCAACAATATGGGAAGAAAAATCAACATGCTATTCATGAGAGTTATTATTGACCTCAGGCTAGGAATTTTATTGATTTGATGATAATTCAAAGAAGGTGAGAAATAGTACAATTGCAATATTCATTACATTAGTTGTTACATAATTATGGGCAAAATGAATCCTGTAAAGTTACCTGTAGGTGTGAAATGAGGTGTATCTTCAGTGACTTGGATTGGTGGAATAGAAGGAAGAGTATGTCAGGGCCATTAACAATAAAGAGAGATGAGTGCAGAAAGTGGATTGGCCTGCTTGTAGTGAATCATTGTTATATGTTTTATTTTTTAAATTTATTTAAATTCAAGTTAGTTAACATTGTTTTTTAAATCATGTTCTACTGGCTGCTAGGACTTGAGATATTATGCAAATTTGTGGTTAGATTTTTCACTGTTAGGGACATATTTAACATAACAAAACAGAACTATAATTGCCAAGCATATTCAATTACATAAATTGATTTGAACTCTTTGAAGATCAACAAACAAATTAAGTTGTGCTGCCAGCCTAGCTCATTGTTAAGTATTCAATTGGTTCAGTCCATTTTTCATTTCTGTGCATATATTTTACTTTTCTGTACCTTATTGATTAGGAAGGTATAGCTTTGCACTTTTAAAAATACACACGTGAGAATGATCACCCTTAAAAAATACACGAATAACACAATAACACATTTGGAATTAAGACATGCAAAGTTCAAATATCCAGTACATGGTCTAGGTGTATAGTAGTAAAGTCTTGGTATAAAACAAGTGAATATGCTAGCTTACAGAATGTTTCTATCACATTACAGATACTTTTGCTTGGAATGAAAGACGCAATATGATCTAGCAATTCCATTTGTAGGTCTCTACCAAAGATAAATGCAAAGAAAGAAACTTGTACATGTGTGCTAATGGCAGTGTTACATATAATAGCGAAAATGTGAACAATTGAATTTTTTAGGAATGGACTAATGGGTAAACAAAATGTGGTGTATCTATACAATGGATAAAATAAAAAGAATGCCATTACTTGGTTGCACTATCTCCAAAAGAGTACGCCAAGTGAAAGAAGCTAGTCACAAAATACCAAATATTATGCAATACTACTTAGCATAGGAAATGTTCAGAATATGCAAACAAATAGAGACATAAAGTAGAGTAGTAATTGTCTAGGGCTGATTGGTGAAGGGGGTATGGGAAAAACAGAGAGGAAATGGGAACTGATAGCTAATGGGCACAGCGTTTCTGTATTCAATGATGGAAATGGTCTACAGTTAGTTTTGTTGATGGTTGCACAACTTTGTACATACCCTAAAGAATGTTGAGTTGCATACCTTAAAGAGATGGATTTTATGGTAGATGTATTATAGCTCAATAAAACTGTTCAAATTAAGTTGTAGACAAAGATTATCAGCTATTAGTTGTTAGTGCTTAAAAGGGACTTGTTAAGTAATATAAAACGTATCACCAATTCAGCTGACCCTTGGACAGTTCAGGGATTAAGGCACTGATCCCCATGTAATTGAAAAAATGAATACGCCTTTTACCGCCCCCCTCCCCCACAACTTAACTACAAATAGCCTACTATTGACCAGAAGCCTTACTGATAACATAGTCAACACAATTTTGTGTATCATATGCTTTATACACCGTATTCTTACAATATAGTAAGATAGAGAAAAGAAAATGTTACATAAGAAAAGCACAAGGAATAGAATATACATTCACTGTGCTATACTGTAAAAATTCCACATATAAATGGAGCCACAGAGTTCCAACCAGTGTTATTCAAAGGTCAACTGTAGTTGAAAAATATTAAGCTCAATGTATGGTAAGGGGCTCTGAACAAGTTAAAAACAATTAATAGGATATTCTCTTATATTCAAATACTTCATTATACAGTTGAAAGAAGGACATATAATTTTGAATTTGCAACGTGCTGAAAACGTACTGCAAAATGTCTCTTTAAAAGAAGGTAAATCTAATTTCAGCTAGAAAGACTAAGAATTTTTTCCCTATTAATGTCATCTGTTAACTGGGAAATAACCTATATATCCAGAGCATAAATTATCAACTCATGAAAAGACCTTAACAAATGTTCAGCCAGTCAAATTTAACTGAGCATCATTGGACAAGTGCATTGTAGGCACCATCAAAAAGGAAGTGGATGCCCAACCTATAGGTTTCTACCAGTTAAGTAAAAAATTGGTAATAAGTGAATTTTGATTTACCAGTAATCTAAGCAATCATACATAGATTATTTTGTAATAAAAATTATGTAAAATCTTAACAAAAGGAATATCCAAAGAAGTCTGCTACATAACCAGAAAATAATATAGAATACATTTATAATCAGCAAAATTTTAAGTTCTGAAACACCAAAAGCAATGGAAGATACACGTTCTTCTCCTATCTCAAATCAAGAATGATCAAACTAAGTTCCTGAACCCTAGTCTGGGATATTTAGGGCTCAGAAAAAGAAATGTTGCTGTTAGAATTAGTTAATAATCACAAATAAACACTGAAGTTTTATAACAATAATCACATGTACTATTTAAATCTTATTTATTACTATAAGCATTTACACTTGTTGAAATTAAGTTCTATAACTGATGGCCAGAGGTTAGCATATACTAGACGGCCCTAAACTAGATCTTTGGAGGTAAAAGTGAAAAGAACAGGACCAGGTTCACTTCTAGGAGGCAGAGATACATGAGAGAACTATCAACAATCAGGGCACTTTAAAGGTAAATTTTCATATAATCAAAAAGCAATCCTAAAAGATACATGATGTTATTCTCATTCTGAAGATGAGAAATTTGAATCTCAGAACATTGAAACAACTTGTACACCTTCTCACATCTAAGAGAAGCAGATCTGTCTGACTACAACATCTTGTTCTTTGTCTCTTTTCTAGTCAAGGACAGCCCAGACTACATGATATGAATGGAGGGTCACAGACTGAATTAACTTAAATAGGCATTCTTAGAGGAAGACAATTTCATAGAAAAAAGGAATTTATCAGATTGTCTGCCAGTAGAGACTAGGGCTCGGGGCAGTGAAATGCAGGGTAGGTGTGTTTTGATGAAAACAAGGGGACCCGTAAGCGTTCAAAGTTTTGTTCAAGGTAAACAACCTTAAATGAGGTGTCCCAGTAAAAGACCTTTGATGTGCCAGAACTTCAGTTGAAGATATTGATGACAGATGGTAGAGGGGGTCCCTAAGGTGTTTCTTTGGATACCAAATAATTTTGCATGTCCTCTATTTTCAACCTCAAGGAGAAATTCTGATCATTTTAAGTAAAAATGAGTATGCTCATCTCTGACTGCCTGCATTGGAAAAATTAATGTTATATTTCATATGTTAGAATTTACAAAGTGGCGCTACATATTTGTTATGCACAATAATATTCTGAGCTTTTCAATATCATGAAACAGGTAGTTCTCTCCATTCTTTATATTAAAGTTAAGGTAGGCCCTACTACATTTTGATTAGAAATAGCAAATGTTGGTGCAAAAGAAAAAAAGAAGGAAAAATTCCAATGAAGCAATTACCTTCTCCATTTACAGTGTTGAATGCTTATTAGAACCTGTGATGGTTATTTTAATTGAGAATAGCAACACACACAAAAAAAAAATGGAAAGAGATTTATGCAATTTGACCTAGTAAATTGTCTTTTTAATTTTCATGTTTCTTCTCTGCATCAGAAGTGTTATTTTATTCTAATATTACTAGCTTCTCTTATCAACATAAAAAACTGATAGCCTTCTATGTTTCTGACATATCATAAAAGCATATGCAGAATAGCATCTCTCAAGGACAGATGAGAAGTCAGTCAAAATTGTGTGCATCCCATTAGAAAAACTAAAGCCCAGACTTTTAATCTTAATAGGTAGAGGTAACCTTACTTTCATTTTAAAGATGAAAAAAAAAATGATTCATAGAAAGTTCAACTAACTTTTTAAATATTTACCAACAACTTGTGTTGGAATCCTTCCACATACAGTCATTAATTCTCAATGACCTTCTGAGGGAGGATGCACGTGACCATGTTACAAATGAGGGAGATGCTTCTGCAAGTGGTTAAGCAAATCCCCCTTGGGTAAAATGTGAGCTCTGCAAGGCACCAGGCTGTTCCTCTGGCTTCCTTCAAAAAGCACAATATTGCCATGTTATCCCTTCCAGCTGAACCTGAGCAGAAGGGAAGAGACAAGATGACCACAGTCCATCTCCAAAGCCCACCATCTTCTGACTCCCCTCACCTGATGTCAAAAATAAGCCTCTGCATGAAAGTCATTCTTAAGAAAACCCTAAGGAATTTGGAGGAAAGATTTATCTATCAATCATTATATTACTATCAGCTACTTTAGATGCGATATCTAGTGAGAATGGAAGACTTGTCTATCTGGTCTACTTCAAAATCCCTAGCACCAAGAAAAAGGCCTACAAAGAGAAACTTCTCAATAGGTATGTATTGAATATTGGATGGATGAATATATGTGAACATATTCGAAACTAGAGGGAATAAGTTGGACAATATTTCCAAGTCCCCGAGCCATTGATATTCTAGCTGTTGCTCGAAAATTTGCTTTCAGACAGGGATTTCAACCCATGTGAATTGCCCAGTATTCACTCCCATTTCCTCAGGTGTCAAAGGTTACAATCGCCAATAGGAAGTTAGATCAATAAAGGGAAACGTTATAAGAATATTCACTTGTTCAGAAAATATATCCATTTGAAGTCCTCATCTTACACTAAACTGAAAGTACATTGCCTGGAAACTAAAAGAAGTAGAGAATAAAGCTACTCACCGATGACGTAGGTAATCTTTCCAGCTAGACCTCATGAGTAATGGCGAGAATGTTGTCAAGTTATAGGCAACTGCAATGGCAGGGGTAAAAATTGCCAGAAAAAGTAAGCAAACAATGCCTATACACTGGTCTTAACTTAAAAAACAAAACAAAACAAAACACTTTTTTGTACTTACCCTCTCTTTATATATATATATAATATATAAATACAGATAAACAGTGCATCGTCTTTCAAAATCCTACTCCTCTCTTTCCTTGCTTCCTTTTCTTTGTCATTCCCATGACCATAACCTCTAGTTGAATGTGTGACGGTGAAGGTGGACCTCCAGGGCACACTGCAGTGTGCCCTGTTTGATATGGAGAGTTTTGAATCATGGGGTGATATTGGAGACTATTGCAATGGATAAAAGGACCTAGAGAGATTACATAGACTGTGACAGAAAGGCTGGTTGGAGTAGTTCAGAATATAAGAGTGTACATTAACATTTTACTTCTGTTTTCATACTAAACTTGTAAAATATCTTAAAACTCTGAAAGAATGGATACATTAATATTTGGGTGTTTTTTTAGCTTTTATTTTTTTATTTTTGAGAAAGAGAGAGCACTAGCTGGGGAGAGGCAGAGAGAGGGAGACAGAATCTGAAGCAGGCTCCAGGTTCTGAGATGTCAGCTCAGAGCCCTACATGGGGCTTGAATCCACCAATAGTGAGATCATGACCTGAGCTGAAGTTGGGTGCTTAACCAATTGACCCACCCAGGTGCCCCAATATTTATTTTAAGGAGAGGTAATTTTAGTTAAAGCCTATGTAATAATTAAGGCACAAGGCCAGGAAATTAATGCATATAAAAATTTAATATACACAAAGGTGAAAATTTATTTATACAGAGGTGGCAATAAGAAATTCTCTCCTAAGATCTTATGCTGTGTAGAACATTTATAGTTCATTAGGATCTGTACATCAATACAATTAACTTGAGTAATTTCTGTGAGCATCTAAAAGCACAAGAAATATTTGTCCTTGTTTATAAATATAGGAAATAATATGACTTTATCTCTTTATGGGAAACAAATATGTTGGACTGGAGGAAACAGATATTAAAATTTAGAAAGGCAACCGAGTCAAGATAATGTCATTATTTCTTCCCTCTACTGGGCCCCCACAGAAATCACTACCTAGAATAATGATGAGATTGTTAGAAATGGGGTTTGAGTTTTGTTCTTAAAGGTATATCTCCTAAAAATATGCAATGTATAGAGTATAGCAAAAAGTAAACTAATATGACAGAAAATTTCTAATGTAAAGGGCATAGGTGCTATCTGTAACTTTTTTTAAATTAAAGCATGAAAATAATTCACAAAAGTAGGGGCACTTGGGTGGCTGAGTCGGTTAAGCGTCTGACTTCGGCTCAGGTCATGATCTCATGGTTCGTGGGTTTGAGCCCCACATCAGACTCTGTGCTGACAGCCAGCTCAGAGCCTGGAGCCTGTTTCAGATTCTGTACCTCCCTCTCTCTCTCTGACCCTCCCCTATTCATGCTGTCTCTCTCTCTCTCTCTCTCTCTGAGAAATAAATAAAACGTTAAAAAAATAATTTACAAAGGTAGAGCCCATGTATAAATCTCAGACATTTTGTATGGTAAAGTTTCATTTTTTTAAGGCTGAAAGCATTAAATATATATGCATTATTGAAATCTCTTAGTAGCTCCCCATGGGCTTTAAGGCAAATCTGGCATATAACATTCATCTTTTTGGATATACATAGAATCTCTTAATATATACGTGTAGGGCATAGATTAAAGGTTAAACAATGACTCCTTCTATGTTGTAGGGTTGTGCATGAAGTTTTGTCTTTGTTCTTGATATTTGTATCTATAATAGTTGCATGCTACTTTTTATAAGAAATAAAGTTTTCATTTAAAAACAAAGACAAAGCATCTTCTATCAGGAGATTGACCACATCAACGATGCTTCCAGTGATAACAGAACATTTTGCTTGGTCAGTCTTCGTGTTTCCAGTCTCAAGCCAGGTGTTTTATCAATCCATTTCCAGATCATTCCTAGAGCCTCAATTAAGGACATATTTCCTGGAGTTTCTTTAGCCCCAGAGACTTGTTATTAGATAATGTTAGAGATAGAGGACACTTACGATTTATTTAGTTCTATGCATCTGCAGGTAGGCGAGAAGTTTATTTTGCTTGTCATACTTTTTCATTGCTCTTTGTTTGTTAGTTTTTTTCCTCCAACTTTTCTTTGTTCTGGATTCCTTGTGTTCACCCTATTTTTCTCATTTCTCCCCAGTGGCTTGAAAGTTAGATCCTATGTTACTGTTTTCATAGCTGTCATTAAGAAGTTTAAAGTTAATGAGGATCTGCATCTTCTTGTAAATATAGACTCTTTAGAATAATGCTTAATAATTCTTTTGCTAATACACTACAAAGAGAATTACTAAAAAATGCATTTCTAGAATATCATCAGCGTACAAACATTTTCACATTTCAGTAGCTTCAAATAAACAAGTAGATAAATAAATAGCTTCAAAAGATGTACTTTAGGTAAATATATGACTACAAACCTTATATATGTATGCATGCATGTATGTATGTATTGAGTATATTTGATACACAATGTTACATTTGTTTCAGGCGTACAACATATCAATTCATTATCTCTGTATGTTTTGTTCTGCTTACACGTGTCACTACCATCTGTCACCACGCAACACTATTACAAACCTATTTTATTTTATTTTTATTTTCATTTTGTAAATGTTTATTTTTAAGAGAAAGAGAGAGGGAGAGCAAACGAGGGAGGGCAGAGAAAGAGGGGGACAGAGGATCCAAAGCAGGCTCTGCACTGACACAGTGAGCCCATGAACTGTGAGACCATGAACCATGATATGATGACCTGAGCTGAACTTGGATGCTCAACCAGCTGAGTCACCCAGATGGCCCACAACCTATTTTAAATGGATATAATACAATCTACATAACTAATAATTCAATGGTTACCATTATCTATTTAAAATATAAATATTTTAACAGAAATTTTCAATGTTTTTATTATTTTTAAATTTTATTTCCCCTCATAGAAATTATCCTAACATACAGTAATTATGCTAAAATTATCATATATTTCAACAAAAATGTGTAAATTTACTTTAAATTTTTTAATAATTTGTCAACATAAAGCTCTTAACATTTTCTTCTTGATTGATTTATTATTGAAATTATAATTAAAGCCATTAAAGCTGTATCAATATAGTAGATCTATATCTTTTAATAAACCAAATACTTTATTAGAAATAGACTTAGTGAGATTATATTATTGCCTCTCCAACTTGTCGTGTATTCAAGGATGAATATTGCTTATTGCTAGAATAGAATAGATTTCAGTATTTAGTCATTATATTTTATGGCTACAAGTGCTCCCTAGAATCCTAAATAAACGGATGGGAATGAAATTTTTATTAATAGTAATAACACTCATAAGATGCATCTATCATCAAAGTCATTTTTTGATGTTCTACAAACTGAGGTCTTAATTTGGTATTCCTTCAATTTTGTAGAAAAGAAAGAACTGAAACCACCTCAACTGTAGAAACATTAGTCTTTCAGCCTGTCAATACTAACATCCAGGTCAACTTATCCTTCCCTTGATTCCTTATTGGTTCTTATGCACTTGACATTGCTTCATGATTACTTTCAGTATGTCTGAACAGATAAATTTTAGAAAACTAACACAGTAGACAACAGTAGTCATATGAGTTGTTATTTTAACATCAATTCTTACCCAGTTTTTGCCAAATGTTTCCTAGTTTCTTTTATTTCCATTCCCTTTTTTATCTTAATGTTTCCCCCTGAGCATAATTTTCTTTTTACGTAAGTATAAACTTTTTGTTTTTGTAAGGGTCTGTGGAGACAAATTCTCCAAGCCTTTGTCTAAAAATCAGTTTCCACTCATTCTGGAGTCTCAGGGACAATGGTTTTAGAATTCTAACTTGATAGGTATTTTGTATCCACTCTGAAATTTGCATTCCATTGTCTTTCAGCCATCAAAAAAATAGTGTGTTTGTGTTTGTGATTATTATTACTTTTGTTAATCTATTATTTTTTCTGCCAGGGAGTTTTATGATTTTCTCTATATCTTTCATTATCCATTGTTCAGCAGTTTCACCATGATGTCTACTCTGCATTTGCTTCCGTGATTCCTACTTTGCACATAATATGCTGTTTTAAGCTGAGTACTTGTATTTTCTCTTTAATTCTCAAAAATTCCTAGGTGTTATTTTTTAAATATTGTTTTTCTTCCTTTTTCTTTATTTTCTCCTACACTTTTAATGGGATCCTTTCTATTATATTCTCCATTAATTTTCCTGGTCAGTAATATTTTTATGTCTTTATATGTGTCTGTCCACACTGGAGGGGATTGGCCCAAGTCTAGTTTTCTGATTCTCTCTTAAACTGTTTTTAATCTGCCATATACCTGGCCCACTGAGTTTTTAATATCAATGTGTATATGTTCTTGCTGTGTATCTTTACATATTTTTATTTTTAAAGTTTATTTATTTAATTTGAGAAAGAGAGAAGCAGAAGGGGAAGGGCAGAGAAAATGCAGGAGAGAACACCAAGCAATCTTCATGTTGTCAGCACAGAGCCTGACATGGTACTCGATCACACAATCTGTGAGATCATGACCTGAGCAGTAATCATGTCAGATGCTTAACTGACTGAGCCATACAGGTGCCCCTGTATTTATTTTTAAATTAAAGCTATGAGATGAATAGAGAGATTTCTCACGACTTTCCACTCCAACAGAAAGGATTTTTACTTACTCTTCTTTCATACTTTTTACAGAGAAGTTCTTTAACACTCAAGCATTTATTTAGAGGCTAATACTGCTTTTCTTGGATGGGTGCTAGTGTTATGTTTATTATTTTCTTCTTTGGGTCCAGATTTTTCAGTTCCTAAATGAAGCATTTTACTTCAGGTTCATTATCTTTCCTTTTGGAGAAACATATAAATTGTTTCTTTTTCTGAATTCCCTATTTCTTTTACAATGACATTTTATATTCATCTTCTATCTGTTTGCTACCATTATTCTGTGGACTATAACCAGTCAGGAATTTCTATTTGTTCCATATGCCTCCTCTATTCTTCAATTTCTTTCATTCTGCTTCTCTCTCTTCTATCCTCTTTAACTCTCATCTTAAGAGTTGTGATAACTTCACATTTGTATTCTAGAATGATCCTTGTGTTAATATCTAAAAATGCAAAAGCTGAAGTCTTTGAGTTGGGTGAAGTCTATGAGTTGCAGTAATATAGAGAGTGTGAACAAATGGAATATTTATCTAATTAATAATAATTAAAAATAATAAATATATATATAAATATTATTTGATCAGATTTATTGTATTTCTGATTTTATAAAACAGTCTTATTCAGAAACTATTTTTTAAATAAGGTATCACCCACAGAAATTAAAATCACAAATATCCATATAAAACACAAAGCGAAAATATCTTATTGTCTGGTTATTAAGTAATTATAAAGGAAGCATAATGTATTTTTATTATTCATAAAATTGTGTGCAATCATCTTCTAATTGTTATTTTTATGATTACTGGATTTGAAATTATTGACACTTTAAGTTGATTTTTAATAAAATAATAATTTTTTGATGTTCTGAAGTAACTGCTGAACTTAAGAGTAAATTCTATTATGCAGTGGACAATCTCAATTTCAGTTTTAGTTTTATTTAAAATGTGAATATGCCATTCCCAATTTTCATTTCCATTCAAACTGTCCTTCATTAGTAAACATTTGTTCCCGGCAAATGTCATCACATGTCACTTACTTGCATTTTTTGGAAACTTTCATCAAATTTTAATTCTTTGAAATCATGGCTTCTTTTTTTATTCCATTTTTATACAGGATATGAGTTATTTTGTTCACATACATGATTCATCAGAATATTTTAACCAAAATTCAAGATATTCCAAAACATAGTTTTAGAATTGTAATATTAAAATATAAACACTATTTAAAATGTCATCATCTCATTTACCTTTGCATTTGTAGGCATACATTTCAATATACTTCCATTTTCAATATTTGTAGTAAGTTAAAAGGCTTTAAGGATGAACTTGTGGCATTCTTTTTATATAATAAAGATTATAATTTTATTATGATTTATATAATAATGATTATTATTTATTTAATGATTACAATATTTCTAAACACTGTGTGATGACGAGTATCAAAGAAATGAAGTATGGACTGACATTCAAAAGTATTGTGTGTGTGTGTATGCGAGCGCATGGGTGCACGCGCCCATGTGCTCAATAACTTATTTGCCCCAATATAAAAATTCTGTAGGTTGTAGCAACTATAACTTCTGTTTCACTTGCTAGAATTACAAAGCTTTTTTAGATGCAAATATTAACCTTTTATGCCCTAAACCAATTCTACGTGAATTTATCTTTCATATATTTCATAAGTGATAAAAATATTACTTTTTACCATGATGTATTGAAAAAGTTTTTCATCTTTAATATTGTTGTTTTTAACTAAATTTACAATAGCATTTGCAATTACATCAGCTTTTTAACTTCCAATAAAAGTGTTGTTTCAACTCCATGTTCATCATTAACTTTCTTGAGATATGTAAGTGTAGCACTTAATTTGTCATTAAAAATGTATTCTAGAATTTCTTCCTCCCTCCCTTTTTTTTAATATGCTTCTTTCAAATGACATACTCCAAAAGAAAAAAAGATTTATCAAACAACAAGATAAATAAATGTTGGTATACTCTGTAGTGTAAGTGATAAAACCACAGGAGCAAGAACCCATAGACTATTCTTACATTCAGAGTCAGGACAACTGAGTATTGATTTCCCCTTATGTATTTAAGTCTCTAAGTTTTCTACTTTCCTTACATTGATGACAACTTTGTGAACCCTGAAGTCTGTGATGTGGACCATGGCACAAATAGCTGATATGCCAAGTGGCCAGTGAGGGCATCAGTGTCATATACTTCTTTCACTACTTCTTGAAAAAGAATGGTTTTAATTAGTTGACCATAAAACCATGTATTCTAGAGCATTTTACTTGCTCTGTATCTACAACTACATGCACCATGCATGTTCCTAAAGTGACTTAGTTAACTTGCAACTAGAAAGTGCCACACAGGGCAAACTTTATATACTTAACTGGTTTGCCGCCCTGGTGTGCTAGAGGTGGTTCATACTGGGTCATGTGACCAATAGTGCACATCTCTTCCAATTCTATATTCAATGAGTTCATGCAGATAGCCTGAAATTTATGGTGGAGTATTTACATGTAAATTGGCAAATGATACAGCCAGGGATTTACCCCCACAGACAATTGTAACCATTGATCAGCACATGCTAACTTAAACCAATTTTGCATGAAATCTATCAGATGTCTTTGTTCTTACTCTCTTCATTCCCCTTGAAAAATTCATGAGTCTTTATTATGTTTTCTCTAGCACAGGTCCTCTGACATAAGATATTCCAAGATGGGATTAGTTAGTTAATTTTTCTCACTTGAGACTCATAAATAGGGAATTTCAGAGTAAAAATAATACAAGTTAATTAGACATGTCTAGTAGGTTGTTTTAAAAATGAGATGTTGCCCCATATCATCTATTTCTCTTCCAATCTATTCTCAAACTTTCTTCCAAATTAAATTTCTCATACAAATTCAAAATATGGCATTTAATGCCTCTAAATTCTTTAACTTTTTATAAAACAATGCTGAAACTTCTTAACCTGATTTTGAAGGTCCTCAGTAGTCAGGTCTACGCTCAACTGAATTGGGTCTGTTATTAATACCTTCCTAAATTTTTTCTAAAAACTATAGGGTCCATTTTTTCCCCGAATATGCTTTTCTTTTGCCCAACCAAGTGCTTGTTCTTAGAGGTCTTTCTGCCTGCAACACGTTTTACCCTACTTTACCTGTTGACATTTAGTTTCAGTGATGTAATGTTACCATGAGGTGATCTTTCCCTCTGGGGAACTCCCTTAACTGGTGATCCTCATTTTCCTTTGATATTTAATATCTGCCAGTGATCATGTTGCTTTGTACCTGTCCTTTATCTGGGAAGACCATACTGCTTATTATTTAGAGTGGGAGACTTTTGAGGCTGAAAAGGAATGTTCTTATTAGTTACCCTAGAACATCATGTGTAACTTTGGACTCTACAGGGTGGGGCAAAAAGAGGCATGTAATGAGCCTATCTTTAGGATTCTTTCCCATAATCGTAAACTTCTTTACTAGTGGCGAAATCAACAAATAGAGATTCCATACATATTTATTGAATGCGACTTTAGCATGATTTAGAGACTCCTTATGTCTACTGAAGGATTATATTTGGAGGATGTTTGGACAACACCCAACAGGTATCATTCTGTTCTTCATGAATTTGGGGGAAAAGTCTGGAAATTAAACATAAACTCCACCTTTGCTGGTCTGTATCACAGTATATGAAATGATGAGATGATTCCATATAAGTTTCCCTCTCAGGGAATACAACAACTTTCTGGGAGAGAAATGAGCCTAAGAGAAGAAGAGCCAAGCATGATGAGTTATACCCGCTATCAAAGCATTAGGCACTGGAGGAGAGCAATGCATCTTAGTATAGGTTTCTAGCTGTTTGATTTGCATTTGGTCTCTGGTGAAGACCTCCCGTGTCTGGTGGAATGAGAGGGCCATAAGTAAACATTACAAAACTGGTTCATTAAACTTGCTGAGGTATTCAGCACTTTAACTACTGGTAAGTACTAATGTGTCACATTTATACATCCTTATCCTGTGAACATTTATCTTGTCACCAAGCAAAAAGTTTGTTTTTCTCTTGGAAATTCCTCCTCTAATATTCTTGAACACCTCTGACAATGACTGTGTCACCTATTTCTCATCACTTTAAGAGTCCTATGTGAGCTGATGTGTGTATTAGGAGTCCCAGGAGAAGGGCTAACTGACTCATATATAACATCTCACATTCAGCTTAGACCTACTGTATGCCAAGCATTGGCCTATGTGCTGTGATATCATGGTATGTATATTTAGTTGGTAACTGTTAGACAGGTCTGTATTCTTTGGGTTTCTTTGGTTTTTGTTTCATTTTGGGTTTTTTTTGAGCCCTGTGTCTTTGGTTTAAGTTCTTTTCCACAAATCTTGGTCCTCATGCGAAATAATTTCTATTGTTACAGAAACCTCTGGGGTATAGAGAAGTTCTGTAAATGGTCTAGAATTAGGATGCTCTTCTACTCCAACTACATAGAAGACTTAAAGGGGATAGTGATACCTAATTCCATTGTCAGCTCAGCAGGTGTTTAGCTCTGTTTTAGCAGGAAGAATCAGTTCCACAAACAAAATATGCCTATAGTCTCTTCCATCAGTGTGAGGTAAGAAAACCTCCATCAGTGTGAAGTATTCATTTCTCCTGTCACCTTTACTCAGTCTATTTATGGTGCATTTCTCCAGGTATTAACATGGTAAAGCTCCAAAGGGGGTAACGCTTTACAGTAAGCAGGTATGACACTGAAGGAATGCTTGTTCCCAGGCTCTAGGAAGGCTAGTGAAGTGTCAGCAGAAGCTGGAATGCTCAGCAGAGAAGTAGAAGCATCTTTGAGAGAATGATTGACTAGTGAAACTATAAAGTTTGGGTGGGTAAACTCTGGAGCTTGAGTATGGTTTGGAGGTGCTCTCAGAGGATAGACTCTTGTGAGAACAATGGAGCAAGACATAGTAAAATATGGAATATTATTCATTATGGGACCCCATCATTGCTATCATGGTGGCCAGGCCTAAACCATTTCTGACTATGGCACATTACATAATTTTATATTCCGAACCTGTTTCTAACTCTGCCCTCTCTAAACCTTTATAGTTATGTCTGAAGACAATATAGATCTTTATTTAAGAAGCTTTGTATGGCCTCTGGCCAACATTGTTGGAGTTCAGATTTGTCCATTAATAATTAACACAGCCATCATATATCTAAATCTTATGAATCTCCAGCCTGGTTAAATTTTTTATTAAATATTAAAGGGTGTGTATATCTGTATTTTTTACCTCTTTTGCTCACCACTAGGTCAGTTTAAAAAATAGTGTGGGTCAGAAAATGACTGTAGTTATGAGAAGAAAGAAATTTGTGTGCAGGAAAAATGTGTCAAGCAGTAATGGGGGATACACACTAACAATAATAAATTTTTAAATATTGACCTGGAGATTAGAATTGAGAGCATGAAGCGTGGTCTTAAATTTACATTATACAATTCTTTATTGTTTGAATTTAGATGGCTGTTTTTTCAATTAAACTACAAATAAAATTAATAAACAATGTATATATTTTTGAATATATTAAAATGGCAACATTTTCAGGTCACTTGGAAAGTACATTTTGACAACAGTTCATCATATTATAGTCCAAAATAAATTCCAAATATATTAGTGTTAAAGCTAAAACTCTGATATCCAAATGTCTTAGAAAAATATTAGTGATTATGTAATATTGATTCAAGAGAGACTTTTAACAAAGCATCAAAACAATGGAAGAAAGTAAAGGTCAATATATTAAACAATGTATGTGACATAACTGCAAACCACAGGCAGGAGAAAATATTCACAATAAGTTGACACATAGGATGTTAATGTAACATATAAAGCTTGCATATATTCCTTTTTAGCCAGATTCCCAGGTGTTATATAATAGGCAAATGTTTAAAATTTCCATATTGACAGCCTTTTAAATTTTGAATAGCAGTCTTGATTTTATTTCAGTATAATCAGAGAGTTTGATTTTAATGATTCTGCTTTTGGCACTTAACCTTTTTAGTGATATGATCTTATGAATGATGATAGTTGAATGGATAGATAGATAGGCATTCTCCTTAATGATTATGTTATTAATTATGTAGGTTAAGTTTTATTTATCCTCACACATATATTTAGCCATTTGACCTTTGTTATGCTGAGAGTAGTGTGTTAGGATATCTAATTATTAGTGTGTTTCTACCTATATCTCTTTGTATTTCCTAGAGTCTCTTGCTTTACAAAGAGTGTGTACTATTATTCAGTATATGACTGATATATTTACATTTTTATTTGTATCTTTTAGCACTAAATTTCATCCTTCTAGTTCATCATACTTCTGTCATAATCCATGCCAAATATCCATATAGGTCATTTCCCCCATATTTTGGCTTCTCAATTCCTTTATTTCTTCTTCTCCAATAATTTTTCTTCTCAGCCCAAACTCAGTGATTCACTCTCATGATCATCCATAGAACTTGTCATTGCTAAAAACTGAAACATTTGTAATTTCTACTTCAAGCAACACCCTTTTTAAATCTCAACACTTACTATTGCAGTTTGTTCTTTCTTGTTCCAAAACTGTAACAATACTTTGACTTCACTAGGATTCACAATCTGATTCTGATACCATCTTTTCAGCTTCTCATACTCCATAGTGTTTTTCCCTGGTCCTTTCCTTAAATTCTGTGATCCCTTCATAACACCTTCAGTGACCTTATCCTTCTTTTGATTGCTTGTGCTGCCACGGGAAAACTAATTTTCTGGCTACTGAATCTCTACTCCCAATCAGATGAATTTGTTTGAAGGAAAACAGGGCATTATGTGGCCTGTTATAAATTCATGATCATTAATCCTAAATTTACCATTAGTGTCCAAAAGTCCAATGAGTCTAATTTCTTTTCAACTAAAAGATTATTTTATTTTATCATTTGCTTTCTTTACCCAGTTATCTGGTACTTGTTCTTATTCTCACTCGCAGCAGAGGTCCATCCTTATGTCACAGGAAAAAAAATAAATTCATTTAGTTAAGAATTTCATTAAATTTTTCCTACCAGATTAATGAACACATGTGTGTATGTGCCTGCCCTTTAATTCCCAAAGAAGATCCATATATGCACAATGTCCCATGTCCCCGTTTTAGCTAAGAAATTCAGCCTATGTCTTCTCTATCCTCCATTATGTGTCATCAGTTTTCTGGTCTAAAAAACACCCCCTCCAGCTTCCATTTACAGTTCTCTACTAAAATTTACATGAAAACTTCTTTAAAAAATTGTCTAAACCCAACTTTATAATTCTTCTCATCTCATTTTCTCTTGATGTCTATCATTCTATTTTTGCCCCATTACATCACTAAATTGGTTTTTTTAAATCATTTAGTTACTATGCAAAATCCAACCGTTTTGAGTCCTCAGCCTTTCATTCCTTCCTTGAAAAGTGTTTGCTTTTTACTTTGATTGACAAAATACCACCCTTCTTTGCTTTATGTCTGTCTAAGTCTAATCTTTCAGTGCTGATTTCACTCATTGGGCCTAATGATGTTGTGATCCTCTGTGGGACGGTCCTGAGGATTCATTGTTTCACTGGGTTCCACTGCTTAAATCCCCATTTATAGGTTGAGTACTCATAAATTAATATCTCTAGTCCAGACCACTCTTGTGAATTCTAGAATTATGTATCCAACTTAGATTCAAAATAACCACTTAATATTCATATATAAATTTCAAATTTAACAGGTCCAGAAGGAACTCATGATCTTACTTTCATGTTTCAATGAACCCTTTCCATTTCATTAAATGTGAACTCTGTCTTTCTAGTTGCTAGGATGAAAATCTGGAAGCCATCTCTCCTGGCTTGCTTAACCTTGTGCAATAGGTCAACAAGTACTACATACCAGACGTGATCTCTTATCAAATATACTTCTATCGTTCTTTTACAAGCCATCATTTTCTCTTCCCTAGATGATTCCAAAAGCCTTCACTGATCTCTCTGCTCTCATTCTTTGCCAGCTAAAGCTTCTGTTCAACGTGTTAGTCCGTGGCGTTCTCTAATACAAGTCAGATAATGTCATAATGTCACTCCTGTGCTCAAAAATTTATCATAGCTCTCTGTCTCATTAGAATAAAAGTAACAGCCTTCACAATTAACAGTTAGGTCCCTCATGAACTACCTCCACAGCTCACCTCATTACCTCACTGGCTTCATTTTCTACTCATTTTCAAACACACTTTTGACTTAATTTCCATAAATCTCCTTGCTGTCCCCAGATACTCTAAACAGTTTCCTGTATCGGGCCTTTTCTCTTCCTGTTACTCTGCTTTAATGGATTTTTATTTCGTTGGTTTTTTGTCTTTTTTTAAAATTCCAGTTATCTCCAAAATTCTACAAGTTTCACTCCCTTGTCTCCTTTAAGTATTTGCTTGAAATGCAGCCTAGTCAGGTAGGCTATTCCTCCCAACCTGCTTAAAAGTGCACCAAATCCACTTGTACCCCCATCCTCTTTCCATTCTTACTCACAGCACTTTTCACCAGCCAGCATGCTATACGACATACTAATTTGATTCATGAGTTTCCTGTCTTACGTCACTAAAAGGTAAGTTCTGTAAAGATACAGGTTTTCTTTTTTGGTCACTCCTTTAGTCCTAGACCATAGAAAATTATCTGGCACAGAATAGATAGTAAATATTCGTTTGGAATTAATTTTCTGATATTTTTTAAAATATCCATAGGTAGAAAAATATATATATATATATATATCACCATATATATAGAATATAAAGAGAGATAGGATATATATTTTCACCATAAAATATTCAGCTTAAGGCACAGGTTAATACTAACAGACACTTTCTTTCCATATTGGCAGTCTTCATATCATTTTTTATACTCATTCTGGAACTATTTGTTTTGGGATATTCCACAAATATCTTTGGGATCATTAGAGTTTCATCCTCTAACTTGTTATGTATTCTAAAATCCCTTGAAGGCCTTTGAGATTCTCCTCTACTAATTTTTGCCATATTCTAGCTTATATTGGGCTGTATTCCCTTTGAACTCTCATGGCATGTAAAGATTACTTTATACATTTAGTTTGTGTGTTCTATTCTATATATAAGCCTAATTTATACAAATGCAGAACATATAAGGGTAAAGACAGCATTTCTTAATTTTTTTATGTATCACCTTAACCCTATCATTATGATGGGTATATAACTGGCAGTGTATAACTTGCAGGTTAACTATTCCCTGACTGCTGACTGCCTGATTGATAGATTGATTGATTGATTGATAGGGCGAAGGGCAGATCATGTGACAGTGTGAGGATTTTTTTTTTTTCACCTAGGAAAGAAAGGTGGAAGAATAATTAAGACAGAAATGATCCAGTTGCACCCGCGGCTCCGTTGATTAAGCACCCCAGTTATTCTCAGTTCATGATCTCGCGGATCATGAGTTGGAGCCCTACATCAGGCTCTGTGCTGCCAGCTCCTAGCCTCAAGCCTGCATCCGATTCTGTGTCTCCCTCTCCCTCTGCCAGTCCCCCACTTGTGCTCTGTCACTATCCCTCTCAAAAATAAATAGAAACTAAAACATTTTTTTAAAAGAGAGATGATCCTTGAATGCTTCAAAATATTAGAAATTTTTAAAATATGTATATCTACCAGTCTATCTATCTATCAGAATAAAATCTATGTGGACACTTCAAGTGTCCAATTTTAATTAATATATTCATAAAACACATAATAAAAAACAATTTAAATAATTGTTATAATTAAGGTTTCTTTTCAAAACCAGAAAATATTGTCACTTAACAGAGCTGACTTTCATACCAAAAGGCTTCTTAATGAATCTAATGCACTTGTTTTTGATCTCTTATTCAGGAGACTTAGTCATTAATTGTCTCATGAATATGTTACAGCAAATTATCTTCTTCTGTGGACATCTGGATTCTTTGAAGGCAGAGTTTACTTTAAATTCCAAATTTGATAAATGCCAGAGATTTCCTGAAGGTATTTACCATCTGGGAGGAATCTTATCATTTCTTTTAGTATTTTAAACTTTTTTATATGAAACAAAAGAACAAGAAGAGTAACTTTATTTGGCTTCCACAGTGTAAAAGTTATACATCTTCTTTCCCATGCCAAGATATTCATTCCTGTGTTTCTTTTATAACTTCTGTGGAATAATATATTCATGATTGTGAGTGGCAAAAATGCTTAGACATGCATTTTGAAGTTATTCATTCTGTGTGGCTTCCTTCTTACATTTGTATTGCATGCCTAGTACAATAAATCTGTATTAGCTAATTAGCTAATACATATGAGTTTATTCATAAATGTAATTTATATATGCTTATTCAGTGACTACTATATGCTAGTCTTCACCCCAGATGTTTGTTACTTAATAAGCAAAAACAACAAAAATCAACAACAGAAAACAAACAAACCCAAAATCCAAATGAAAACAAAAAACCATGAAGCCTACCTGTATAACTAGTATGCCTAATGGAATTTCTAAGGTACTCTTTATTAATCACATAAATAAATTCTTATTTTTATTAAAGATATACATGGAGGATAATTTAGTGATGAAAAGAGAGCATGAGTAAAGAATCTGAGTTTATTCAAATCTAGCTCTATTTTAATTGAATTATATAAATTCTCAGAAGTTTATATATTTTATATTTAGAATTTGGTTAATTATATATAACCTATTTGATTAAGGAACTTTACTTTCTTTTTTTAAGTTTATTTATTCTGAGACAGACGAAGAAGGAAAGCTCACGAGTGGGGGTAGGGGGGTAGAGAGAGAGAATTCCAAGCTGGCTCTGTGCTCTCAGCCCAGTGCTCAACATGGGCCTGGATCCCACCGACCCATGAGATCATGACCTGAGCCAAAATCAAGAGTCGGACCCTTAACTGAGCCACTCAGCATGCCTGTTTCAGAAACTTTAAGTAGCTAAATGAATTTATGTGTTGTGTTTGGCAGAGTATCTAATTTTTAGTAGTCACTATATTTATGAAAAAAAAAAATAAAGATAAAGCAATTAAAGCAGTTTACTACAAGATATATTGTTCTAGTTTTGAGAAGTATGCTGGTGCAATTTTGATTGGAATTACATTGAATGTGTAGATTGCTTTGGGTAGTAATGACATTTTAACTATAATTTATTCTTCCTATCCATGAGCACTGGGTGTTATATGGAAACCAACTTGACAATAAACTATTTGTAAAAAAATAAAGAAAATAAAACAATTAACTACAAGACATTTACATTGAGGAATATCAGATGACTGATCTGACACTTTTCACGTTTAATAGCCACTTGATAAAACCTGCCTTTGTCTACGATCTGCTGGAAAGCATTTGACTTACAGAGAACTGAGATGTTAGTGTTTCTATGCCAACTCATTCTTTGCCATTTAAAATTCTCCTTTCTTCTTCTTTGTGGTAGCTCTGTGTCAAACCTGTCACTTCATTAGAATGAAGAGTCTTTTTAATTCCTCAACAGAGCTCTGAAATGAGTTTGTTACCCGCAACTGTGGGAGCTGAACATCCTCTGAATTACTTTGTAATGATCCTTAATTGTATGTAGAGACAAGGATATGTCAGTAATTTAGATTTAGAACCTAACTTATATCATAAGAAGTATATCCTGAATGTGTCTTTACTTGTCTTTTTCAAAAAAAAATTGTCAAACATCATAACAGATTTTGAACAGATCAGAACTGATTCAAAGTCATGATGTAAAGAAGTCCCTAAGAGTCCTAACATCAAATGTGTTCCTAAACATAATTTAGAAGTTATATAATATTTAAATTTATATATTTCATTGTACTACTCATATTATAAATATGACTTAAACTCATATAGGTCTAAGTTTAAAAAAAAACTTGTGAACTTATAAAAACACACAGATTAATTCAATCAATACAATAAATTTTTATGGTTATCCTTTTGTATTTTCTTGGACTATAGCTACTGTTTTGAGTGTTTACCTCATGTGGGACATTGTAAGATGCTTTTTGTGTACTATCTAATTTAAATTGAAAATCGCCCTGCCTACTATAGTATTAAAAACTTTAGATAAATTTAATTGTGTGCAGTTACATGCCCAGATAATGATAGAAGCATGGTGGAAATCTAGTGTTATGTGACTTCAAAATCCATATTTTTAAACACTAGACTATACTTTCTTTTAAAAAGTAATCCAATGTTCAATTTTAATGCAAATAAAGCCAAGATAACTGATACACTCAAGTATCCTCCCCAATATAACTAATTCAGTGATCAAATCTATAATCTATAATTTGAGTGCTCTTAAATTATAGACAGTTACTTTTGCTTTGATTGTTGACATTTAGTGAGATCTTACAGAAAGCTAAGGAAAAAACTTGATTGAGGAAAAGAGATTTAAAAAGATGAAATACTGCTTTGTAATCAACTAAAATTATATAGATATATGTAATTATAATATTGCTTTGTAATCAACTATATATGTGTATTTACATAATTTTTATTGATTACAAAGCTGTATTTCACCTTTTTAAATATTTTAATATAAAATTACATAAAAGTAAAAGCATATATAAAATTATAAATATATATGACATTTTTAGTAGTACTGAGCCTTATATTTTGAACTTACTATGATGTATTTTAATATTTAAAAGCCTAAACCACAAGATTGTGACCTGAGCAGAAAATGCACACTTAACCTATGGAACCACCCAGGCACCCCTATTTATTTACATTTATTATTGAAGTAGAGTTGACACACAAGTTTACATTAATCTCATCTGTACAACATAGTGATTTCACAAGTCTATACATTATGCATGTTCACTACAAATGTAGCTATAATCTGTCCCCGTACAATGCTATAGTCAAAATACCTTTGGCTGTATTCCCTATGCTGTACCTTTTATCTCTGGGACTTACTCCTTGCATAACTGAAAGCCTATACCTTCTACTCCCCTTCACTCATGATATTCAATCAATTTTAAAATGTATATTAAAGTATAAAATCTCTATGCTGGTAAAACCATTTGTATTAAAAAATCAAGAGGGTATTTATTCGGTTAGAGTATATAGCATTATGATATAATAACATATATTAAAAAGAAAAATGGAAAGGACATATATGTTATTAGAAGAGACAGAAAAATGGCTTACTACATAAAAAATGTTACATCTCTACTTTTTACTATATAAAATGATGAAGATCAAATAAATGTTAGAATACATTTGAGAGATGAAAATTAAGGATTATTGAAAGAAAATTTAGGGAAATATTTTGTGAGATTAGGCTGTTGAAGAAATTCATAAACAAGATTCCAAAGAACCATATATTTTATATGTTAGGTTTGACAGTATTGAATATAGGTATGAATATCTATTCTTTGATGAAGAACACTGTGGTCAAAGTTAACAGAGGGTTGGCAGGTAGGGAAAATGTTGTATCAAAATAGACAAAGTATACAAGTGAATGATATAAATAACTCCACAAATCAATAAGAAAATGACAAGAAATCTAATAAAATAATGGGGAAAAGGATACAAAATAAATTTAGACAAGGAGAGTCTTAGAGTCTGATGAAAAAGTAATGAGTTGTACAACCTCTTGAGTGGCCATAGAATGCTAAATAAAAGCAATTATTTACATCCTCAGTTTGCTAAGGAACAGAAAGGAAAAATATCACACATCCTTAATGGTTGATAATGTATAAAAATCGTCAAGCATTACTCCTACAAATTAAAACCTGCAGAGCTATCCTGCAGGGTCATCAGTCATTAGTCAATGACAAAGGATATGTATACATTCCAAAGATCCATTAGTAACTATTTTATTTAGAGAGACCTTAAATTTACAGAAGGGAATGTACCAAAATGCTCAGCTTTCTTTTTGTTAGCAGGTGAAAGTACCTAAGAGTTCATCCATAAATAAAATGTAAATAAAATGAGCAAGGTATTTTTTGCAGTATCTGTATAATATTAAAAGCACTCAATTATTTGGGCCCAAAACAATATGGAAAG
The DNA here is from genome assembly GCA_017311185.1 of Proteles cristata cristata. Taxonomy (NCBI): domain Eukaryota; kingdom Metazoa; phylum Chordata; class Mammalia; order Carnivora; family Hyaenidae; genus Proteles; species Proteles cristata. The sequence continues at coordinate 930,136 of JAESUZ010004103.1, read as the reverse complement.
ATCTCCAAAACAAGTGTGAAAGATAGGATGTATATAGATATAAAATACATTTACACAAAAGTCTACACCATATATTTTGAAAGGACATGTAGAAAATAATCTATAGTGTCTATGGTATAGAGAGAAAATGATTGGAAATTATATTTACAGGAGGAAATAGCGATTGCTGATGATTGTATGCCATGAATTTAAGAGTAGGATAGTCTCAGTCCTGCACTGAATTCCAAAAAAGGAAAATGAAAAGGCAAAGAGGAACATACTGATATGTAAAATAGTTAAGTATTTTCTAAACAAACAGTGATTAAAGGGGAAATATATCTGTCAACTATGAATGATATTGGAAAAATGTAGTTCATGAAATTAGAATACCAGATAAGTCTGAACATCTTCCGACAGGAAATATTGCACAAAAGAGAACGGTGCCATTTGCAAACGAGATTTGTCCAGCCTATATCTGGTCTAGCAGCTGCCACAAAACAATTGTGCAAGAAGTGTTAGCTGAATAAAAAGGAATAAATGATTGAATACTTCCCGAATTTTGTGAGCCAGTTGGTAAGGTGAAATTTGGTGAAAGCCCCGAAGTATCAGATCTTCTTTATGATTTAGACTATTGCTTGAGGAAGAAAAGAAGAAGAAGGAAAAGGAAAAGAATGATGCTATCTGGCCACAGATACCCTTCTATTCTATTGACATGTCTTGTCTGGTAACCTCTGGGCATAAAACAAAATGCCAAAGTGCTGCTTACAACCAATCCAAAATTAAATAGTGCTGTATTATAGCTTCTGGACGGAAAGATGCCATCTTTAGATTGGAACCAGAGAAGTTTAGTCTCAGCGTGAAAGTCAATATTTTTCCCTTATTACCTGCTCTGGATGCTCACAATGTATATGACTGCCAATGAATACAGAATGAGAGAAAAATGACATAGTATGAAAGGTCTCATGTATTTCATATTGTCATTATAGTACCTGCCTACATCAAAGATACAATATGTCAACTGTCAATCACATTGCTGATTTCATATGTCTTTAGTCCTATGGAGATAGAAAGGCAATAAAGAATGCTTTTGCATTTAGACACCAGACTAGGAACACTTTCTCACATTTCCTCTTTTCCCGACTGTCACTTTGTAAGTAGCCTTGAAGATAATATGCAAAATTGGCAGCCACATAACTCTGCTATATAAAAACATTTTAAAGAACCTATAAAATAATTTCAAAAACTCACATTTTACCAGCTTGTACTATATACAATGTTATATATAAATATTTACTTAAATAGATTTTCTTAATATTACCATATTTGTACACATTTTTAGATGAAAATTTGCATTTTTAAGGAACTGTGTGTATCTCTTAAGTTACTTTTCAAAGTAAGAAAATAAAATAGTCAATGGAAGAAAAAGTTTGGCATCTAAAAGTTTGTGTACAAAGGGGCATAAACTACAAAAGTAAAACAAAAATTTGACAAAATAAAAAAATACTCAGCTAAATGAAGGGCAATTTCAGAGCAGGAATATTTAAATAATAAAGCTAGGAAATAAGCTGAGCACACTAAGAGATTGAGTTAATATTCACTGGGAATGATTTTAGGAGAAGAAGTCTATATTCTTCAGTGTTCTTTAGTTAGATATTTAGGTGTGTGTTTAGTTACAGTGATTATAGGAGGTAGATGAAAGATACTTGATTTGGACCTCGAACCGACTCTGGAAGCAGCCAAATGCAAGGGCTCTGTTGGATACCCTACAGGGCAGAGACACTTCCTGAACATCAGGCTGCAGCTTAGGTAAAGATCCCTAGCTGAGGTATGCGACTAAACATGGAAACAGAGGTTTTGTTATTGTTGTGTTGTTTGTGCAAAAGAATTGCATTGAAATGTCTTTCGTGAGCAAACTATACTGCTCTATAGGTATAATGCCATTCTTATAAACTCCAGCAAGATTCTTTGTAAATGTAGACAAGCTTATTCTAACATTTATATGGAAAGACATAGGCCCTAGAATAGCGAAAGCAGTGTTAAAGAATACAGTAGAAGAAATCACTCTACTTCATATTAAGGTTTACTATATAACTACAGCAATCAAGAAGGAAACAGGGAGCAATGGAACAGAATAGAGAACCCTATTAGACCCACAGATATATGCTCAACTGATTTTTGAAAAAGCAACTCAATGGAGAAAGGAAAGCCTATTCAAAAATTGTGTCAAGCCATAAAATATAGCCATAAAAACAAACCTTGACCTGAATCTCACACCATGTAAATATTAGATCAAAATAGATAATGGACTTAAATGTAAAATATATAACTATAAAAGATTTAGGATAAAAAGAGAATATCTTAAAGATATGGAATAAAACTTGACATTAAAAACATGCTCCATAAAAAAAAATGCTAAAGCATAAAAGACAAACCAGAGTGGGCTAAAACATGTTCAAACCACACATTTAATTAAATACTAGTATATGGAATACATAAGGAATTCTTAAAATTTAACAATTAAACAAAAAAATCTGATTAGAAGATGGACACAATACATGGAAAGTTCACCAAAGAGCATATGACCATTGCAAATAAGCACATGATGAAATTTTTCAATGTGATTATCTATCAGACTATGCAAACTGAGACCTCAATGAGTTATGACTACACAGTTATCAGAATGGCTAAAATAAAAAATAATGGCAATATCAAATACTGGTGAAGAGGGAGTAAAACTGGATCACTCAAACATTGTTGGTGGGAATACAAAATGTTGCAGCCATTCTGGAAAAAAGTTGGGCAATTTCTTAAAACAAAAGAAAAAACTGAAAACAAAGAATTGCAATTTTAGACATTTTTCCAGAGCAATACAAATTTGTGTCCACTGAAAAATTGGTACATGAATATTCATAGCAGGCTTGTGTAACAGCCAAAAACTGAAAACCTAGATGTTTTTTAATATGTTGCTGATTAAACAAATTGTTGGCCATCGATACCATGGAATACTACTCAGCAATTAAAGCAAATTATTGATGAGTGCTACAACTTGAAAGAATCGCAAGGGAATTATGCTAAGAAAAAACATACCTCAATCCTCAATCCTGTAATAATGTATGATTCTATTTTATGTAATTTTCTTAAAATGACATTAGGGAGAAATTGAGAACAGACTAGTGCTTGTCAGGAGTTTGGTTATTTGACAGTGGGATGGTGGAGGGAGGAGGTGGTAGACAGATGTAGCTCAAAAAGGGCAACATGAAGTATCCTTGTATTGAACTGTTCAGCATTTTGACTGTGGTAATGGATAAATCAACCTACACATGTGTTAAAACTTCATGAACACTTAAATACACAAAGGCACACACATACACAAATGCATACATGTAAAACCGAGGAATCTGAAAAGTATCAAAGGATTTTATAAATGGCAATATCATGGTTGTGATTTTCTATAATTTTACATGGTGTTAATACTGTGAGAGCTGAGCTGAGGGTTCATGGAATCATTCTATATTTATTCTTAAAATCACATATGAGTATTAATTAAAATGTTTAAAATATTTTCAAATCATATATTTGACACATATCTAAGGTATTGGAGATATACATGCACACACAAGTCAACAGCAAAGAAAGAATCCTGTTTTTTTAAAAAAGGGCAGAGGATCTAAATAGCCTTTTTTTTTTTCAAAGAAGATGTACAAATGGTCAACAGGTATATGTAAAGATTCTCAACATCACTAATAATCAGGGAAATGCAAGGCAAAACCACAATGAGATATCACTTCACATCTGTTAGAATGGCTATCATCAAAACACCAGAGATAATAAGGGTGCCTACCGGATCAATCAGTAGAGCATGTGACTTTTGATAGTCCTGAGTTCAAACCCATGTTAGGTATGGGGCCTCTTTAAAAAAACAAAACAAACAAACAATCTCCCAAAAGACAAGAGATAACAAATGCTGTTAAGGATGTGGAGAAAAAGAAACACTTATGCACTGTTAGTGGGAATGTACATTGGCACAGCCACTATGAAAATTCCAAAAAAAAATTAAAAATGGAACTGCCAAATAATCCAGCAATTCCACTTTTACATATTTATCCAATGAAAACAAAACAAAACAAAACAAAAAAAAACCCACTAACTTGAAGAGATATGTGCACCCCAGTGTTCATTGCAGCATTATTTACAATAGCCAAGATATGAAACCCAAGTGTGCATCCATGGATAAATGGGTAAAGAAAATATGGTATATATACAATGGAATGTTACACAGCCATAAAGAAGAATGAAATATTGCCAGTTGTGACAACTTGGATGGACTTTGAGGACATTATGCTAAGTGAAATAGGTCAGACAGAGAAAGACAAAACCCATATGACCTTCTTATATGTGGAATCTACAAAGAAGGAGCAAGGGAAAGAGGAGGAAGAGGAGAGGAAGAGGAGAAGGAGGGGAAGAGGAAACAAGCTCACAGATACAGAAAAAAGATTGTTGATTACCAGAGGCAGAGGGTAGAGAGTGGGAGAAATGAGTGAAACACGTCAAAAGGTACAAACTTCCAGTTTTGAAATAAAAATGTCCTAGGGATGTGATATATAGTATGGCAACTCTAGTCAATAATACTGTATTGCAGAATTGAAAGTTGCTAAGAAAGCAGATCTTCAAAGTCTTATCACAAGAAAAAATTAGGTAACTGTGTATGGTGATGGAAGTCATGTAGACTTGGGATCATTTCACAATATCTGCAAATAGAGAATCATTATATTGTATGCCTCAAACTAATGTAATGTTGTATGTCAATTATGCTTCAATAAAAAACATTAACTAGCAATACAAAGTTAAGACCAAGAGTGTTGATCTTCTCCAAAAATATGAATGTGCTTCACCACCTTATTTTGTTTTATACAAAGGCATACTCTCTTTATCCAGTTGTACCTTTGGAAAGATTAAAAGCTTTTAAAATTTGGACATGCTGAAAATTAGGCAATCTTAGAAAACCAAAAACAAACAAACAAACAAACAAACACCTATAACATGCAAATTTAGGTTCCATGTAGCTGGTTTCCTATAATCAATTTTTGTCTGTTTCTTCATGTTGTTAGAAATAGTTTTTAAAAACTTATTTAAGGAGCACCTGGGTGGCTTAGTCGGTTAAGCGTCCGACTTTCGCTTAGGTCATGATCTCGCGGTTCGTGGTTCGAGCCCCGCGTCGGGCTCTGTGCTGACTGCCAGCTCGGAGCCTGGAGCCTGTTTCAGTCTGTGACTCCCTCTCTCTCTGACCCTCCCCTGCTCGCACTGTCTCTCTCTCTCTCTCTCTCTCTCTCTCTCCTAGAAATAAATAAAATATTAAAAAAAAAACTTATTTAAATGTCCTTGTATTGCTTTCGAGGGAGGTTACATTTCTAAACAGGAGATGATTAGGGAGCCTATTTTATACTCTTTTTCAAGTATTGTTTCTATTAGTAATATTGCTACTTTAATAGGCAAGCATTTTCAACATAATTGTCTTTAATTACCGCTGACACCAAACTTTTTCTTATGTATATTGGCCATTTCTCTTTCTTTTGCTTCTCCTGTGAATATTCTCTTCATGACCTCTCATTTTGTTAGGGTTTTGTGGGATGTAGAAGTTTTGTATTTTTCTCTGTTGCTTTAAAGTAGATTCTGTGAAAGGTACATTTTGGTTTATCTATAATTTTTTGTTTCTCTCTCTCCTCCTTCCTTCCTCCTTTTCCTCTCTTTTTCTTCCTCTCCCTTCTTTTCTCTCCTGCACTTCTTGCTTTTCTCTCTTCTCCTCCTTTTTCTCTTTTTCCCTCTCTCTGCTCCCAGATCTCAACAGCCACAGTCGATTGAAATTGCTGAGGCTTTAAAAATCACCTCTACTTCCCCAAGTTGGATCAGAACTTTGGGAATGAATGATCAACAAATATAGGGCTTAAATGTTTTATTCTATAATGAATAAAATAATCTCTACATACTTAAAATTTGCTTTCTGAAAATGAGTTAAACAAAAATGTAGTTTAATTGTTCTAACTTTATTCCGGAGGAAAACATAGATTCAAAGCATATGCAGGATTTTCAGTTATTTTTTATTAACTCTTCTCTATTATCTCACATTATATAAGGAAATAAGATTTTATATATATATATATATATGTATATATATATATACACACACACACACACACACACACACACATACACACATATATACACACACATATATACGGAGAGAGAGAGAATGAATATATATATTTCCTGCCCTTGGTTTACCAAGCTCATTTTGACAAAAGGAAGTGGTTATTGTTCTGCATAGTAGGTTAATTAGATCACCAGCTATTTTATACAAACTATATTAACATCTCTGGAGATAAGGTATTTGTGTGTTTCTACAAATCACACAATTTTCTGATTAATGAGAAGATTAAGCCCGAAGTATTCATAACTTAATTAAAATGTATTTTATCCCAGAAAGACATAGGTTTAATAAGTAAGTTATCATGTTGGGATTCCTTGTGCCTATGCTCCAAAATGTACTTTGATGTCTTCATCTCATTTATGTTGCTTTAACAAATTACCAAAATGTTACAATCCTATAAATACATTTCATAGCGAAGTATCAGAGTGCTTTAGGCTCTTGGTGAGATTTGTATCCTGCCATGCTCAAGAATGCGATCTCCCATAATCTTCCTCTGGTAGTAGGGTTTTATTTTTGGTGTCACTGAATCCATACAAAAGTATCAATTTGTAAAAATGTCTTTTTATCAATAATCATTTTAGAAACTTGTTTTTGAAAATTATTAATAGAGTATTTTTTGTTAACTCAGAATAAGATCTAATTGTTAAAAAGAATTCCTACTGAATATCAAATAGTTGGTTATTATTTTATAAAACATTTAATATAGACCTTCTACGCTGTTGTTTGAGAGTTAAGCGGGCATACTAAATACAGATTGGGGTATATAGCCTAGCACAAGGTAGATTACAACTAATTTGTATTAATGCCTTAGTATTACTTGGCAAATTTTAGAAACATGAATTTTTAATATTATGCATTTTTCCTATAAGGGTATTTAGAATCTATAACTTCATTTAGCATCTCATTTTGTTATTTTGTGTTTAAAGTAAATGATTCTTTGAGTTTTTTCAATAATGAAAGGTATCAGGCACAAACAGATTCAGTTATGTACAAATACAAATATTATATTTGCAAATGTGTATCAGCATATTTTAATATAATAAAGAACAAAATGTTAAGTAAGACACATCCTAATGAAAAGAAAGGCATACATTTCAGATTAAATTATTTTTCAAAGACAAGTAAAATTCATATGAAAATACCAATTTTAGTTTCTCTTAATTAACAAATACTTTTATCTTACATGATGCTTTCTAACTCAAAATTTTCCAAGTTAATATTTATATTTATAATAATTTACTTTTTAATCTAAAATAACCCACTACTGAATGTAAACTGGTACAGCCCCTCTGGAAAACAGTGTGGAGGTTCCTCAAAAAATTAACAATAGAACTCCCCTATGACCCAGCAATAGCACTGCTAGGAATTTACCCAAGGGATATAGAAATGCTGAGATAGGAGCCCATGTACCCCAATGTTCATAGCAGCACTCTCCACAATAGCTAAAACATGGAAAGAGCCTAAGTGTCCATCAACAGATGAATGGATCAAGATGTGTTTTATCTATACCATGGAATACTACATGGCAATGAGAAACAGTGAAATCTGGCCATGTGTAGCAACATGGATGGACCTTGAGGGTGTTATGCTGAGCGAAATAAGTCAGGCAGAGAAAGACAAATATCATATGTTTGCACGTATAGGAGGATTAGGAGGAACTTAACAGAGGAACAAGGGGGAGAAGAAGGGTGGAAATGGTGGGGGAAAGGGGGAGAGGCAAACCATGAGAGACTCTTGAATGCTGAGAACAAACTGAGGACTGATGGATGTAGGGGGGAAGGGAGATGGACATGGAGGAGGGCACTCGTGGGGATGAGCACTGGGTGTTATGTGAAAACTAATTTGACCATAAACTATTTGTAAAAATAAATAAATAAATAAACAAATAAATAAATAAAAAACAAAATAAATAAAATAAAATAAGCCACTACTTTGGACAGATACGATATTCATATAGTAACTGACATATTACTGTACATTTCAGTGCCTTCTGATGACAATAAGACTTCTTATAAAATCATCAGCAGTAGAGAGTCAAGCATCTGTTTATGGGTTAACTCTACCATCAGAACAAATTGTTTTAAATTTGTTTCTGTGTTTTACTTGCATTCTTGAAAGAGTCAAAATATATAAGTTTCCATTGATACAACTAGCATATAAAGGAGAGCTTTAGAAAGATGATAAATGTCAATGTACTGAAAAACCATGAAATTTGGGTATTGATGACATAGTTTATTTTTAAATTTATTTATTTATTTGAGGCAGAGAGAGAGAGAGCATGAGAAGGGGAGGGTCAGAGAGAGAGGGAAAGAGAGTCCCAAGCAGGCTCTGCACTGTCAGCCCAGAGCCTGTTACGGGGCTCAAACTCATAAACTGCTAGGTCATGACATGAGCCAAAACCAAGAGTTGTATGCTTAACTGACTGAGATACCCAAGTGTCCTGATGATATAATATAGGTTTGATGCCCAGTTTGCTACTTACTAATTTTATGACATGAACAGAACTCATTAAATCTCTTTCTGCATTGGCAGTCCCATTTCAGAATAAAAATAGCACAAACCTAAAAATATTGGTAGTATAAAATGTGATAATATATTTAATGTTTATAGATCCATTCCTTTGGCACACTTATTGAATGTATAGCCCAAGTCAGGCAATTGTACTATGGCTGACAGTACGGAAATAAAGACACCCCCCCAAATTCTTAGGATATGCATTTGTAGACCGTGTAGTCCAGTGGGGGACACAGAACTGGGTAAGTAAGCAAGTGAATTAATATGTGCGTGCACATGGACCACTTTCAATTTATGAGTTGTTAATGTATTCACAGTAAAGGTTGGCAGGGCATTGACTTTGCCGTTATTTTCTTTTGTGATCCAGAAAGCATTTTTTTGTGATTATTGAGGAAAATTAAGTGAGCATTTAGTCACTCTTTCCAGAGGGTAGTGGCTGACTGATTAAGTTTCCAGGTAATATCAAGTAGATACTAGCTCTTCTGCTTTGTAATTTATGACTTGGGACATGTTCCTCATCTTCCATTAACTTTAATTTTGCCAGTTGTAAATTGGAGATAATAAAGTACCCATTTGCTAGAGTTGTGAGAATTGAATAAGATAATACATATAAAGTGTTTGACTCATGATTAAAACTCAATGCATGTGGCAGTTTATCCTTACACCTCCCTGGGAAACATGATAAGTAGTTACTATAACAATGTTACATAGTAACTATTTTGCATTTAATGTATATTGTGTAGCTGTTGCAAGTGTCTATTGTCCTACACCTTATCTGATTTTGGCACTTCTAACCAACTTCACTGAGTCCACAGTATATGGTTCTGCATACTACAATACCATTCTATTTAAAAGTGGCAAAATAAATGAAACAATTAAAATAACAATGTTATAATTATTGTTACTGATAATGGAATTTTATATTTTCACAACCCTAGAGTCTTGGACACTATTATACTATTTTCAAGATAAAAAATATTGACACTTTTAGTACATGAATATATTTATGAAAATAAGCTTTACTACTAAGTAGTGGAGCTGTGTCTAGAATGTATATCTTCTTAATGATGTTCTAGCATATCTGGTGTGATGTGTTATATGATCTAGTGATGTTTGTGAACATTTGTGATTTTTATATAGCTTTAACTCATATGTTAAATGTTAACATACCAAGGTGTATGTGGCACCACTAATATTTTATTAATTTTAAATGTACTTTTTAATAATTTTTTATTTAATTGACCTATATAAATCATTTTCCAGTTAATTTCTTCTAACTCATAATTTCTTTTGGCATAATATTTTACTATGGCATTTCTGAATGTTTTTCTCAAATGCAGTGTCCATATTTTATGAATTTGCATATTTATATCAAAATTATGGTATGTATGGTATTATATATTTCTCTGTTATATATAAACATTGTATATGTAAAATATATTTTCCTGTTATTTTGATAATAATGAAGTATTAGAAATTACTACAATTAAAAAAATCAACCTGATATTTTCTTTTATCACATGTTAGGACTAACTCTATGAGAATTATCTACTTGAGACAAATAGGAAACAAAGAGAAAAGTTAAATAAATTTGAAAGATGTGATCTCTTACTAACATGTAGACTTTTAATTTATTGGTAGACTTATACATTTTATTTAGCAAATAACTATAATTTAAAACACTCTACATTGGGGCGCCTGGGTGGCTTAGTCGGTTAAGCGTCCGACTTTCGCTTAGGTCATGATCTCGCGGTTCGTGGGTTCGAGCCGCGTCGGGCTCTGTGCTGACTGCCAGCTCGGAGCCTGGAGCCTGTTTCAGTCTGTGACTCCCTCTCTCTCTGACCCTCCCCTGCTCACACTGTCTCTCTCTCTCTCCTATAAATAAATAAAACATTAAAAAAAATTAAAAAAAATAAATAAAAAATAAAACACTCTACATTGTGCTTAATTAGCTTATGCTATACCTAATATATATCTTGGTGTGGTTTTCTTTGTGTTTATCCTGCTTGAGGTTCGTTGAGGTTCTAGAACTTCCAGATGCATATATTATAATTTTTTTAATTTGTATTATTTTTTTCAAATATTTGGTTCTTCCCCAATTCTCTTCTTTTCCTGGTACTCTGTTTACATACTGGATCACACAACAGCACCATATATCACTATCCATTTACCAACTAGTAATTGTTTTCCTCAGGGTTTTTTGTTAGTTTTGTTTTGTTTATTTCTAGAATTTACACTTTGAGGGGTTATTATTTTTTGCCTATTATCTACTTCTGTATTAAGTTTCCTCCCATCATTCCTTACAAACACATTTCCTTTTAAATCCTTTAAAGCATTTAGAAGTGCTGTTCTGAAGCCTATGTTTCCTAACCCATCATCTATGAGATTTCCAGATCATATTTGTTTGTTTCTTCAAATTGATATTATGTTAGATACTATGAATATTATATTGCAGATTGTCTGGGTTTTACTGTTTTCCTTATTAAAATGTCGAATCTTCCTTAGATGACAGTTAATTTACATGTAGATCATCTTGATTCTTTCAAGGCTCGCTCTTAGGGCTTTTAAATATTTTTGTTTATTTTGAATGTGTCTAGAAAATACATTTGCTCTAGGCCTATCCTATGCTTACCCTAAGCCATGACTTTCTGGGAGGCTATACTGATTGTCATGGTATCAACAATGTGTCTCCATTCTGATTAAACCTCACATGCGTCTCATCTCTATGTGATTCCCAGCCATTGTCCAATGTATAGTTCCCTGGTAGTTGTCCTCTCTTTATCAATTGCACTTAGATTGGCCTCAGTGTCTTCTCCTGCAAATGTGCAGGTTCCTATTTAGTTAAAAACTCAACAGGATATCCATGTTGATACCAGAGTTCTCCCTCTTGTCTACTGCTTGATAGTTTCAAGTTTTTGTCTAATTTTATGGTTGTTTATGGCCATCCCCTTACCATGGTCAGAAGAAGCCCTGTGTCACTCTCTTCAATAAGATTTTTAAAATATTTTTCTCTTTAAAGTTTCTATATCTTGTTATCATTTATTCTTATCTTTGTTATTTCTTGTTTTTTTTTTTTAAATTTCTTTGGATTTATTCCTTCAACATACTATGTCAACACTTAGTTCATGAATTTTATTTTTTTATAGAACTTGAATGAGTTAAGTGACTATTTCATCAATTTCTACTTTTCCCATTTAATAAGCAGTAGAGGTAAGGATTTAAAGCAGAGTGTTGAACTCTGTAGTGTCTTGGCTCTTTCACACTTACTAGGTACAATCTTGAAAGTATGCCCAGTCAAGCTTTATAGGGTACAAAAGCATTTCTCAGAATTTATCTTTGCTCTAGTAGCTTGACTAATTCGTCATCATCTCAGGCGTGGGGTAGGGGGAAGTGTTCTGTTGCTTCCTACTTCAGTGCTCTGCCTCTGTAGTTATTTGGCTATTCTGTCTCTGTCACTCCTTTTTGACTGTTGCTCACTATCTTCATTCCTTCTCATCTCTCTCTTAGTCATTTCTTCTGGCTCACTGCTTCCATTGCTTCTGCTTCCTGTCATTGGTCTCCATATTTTTCTGCTTTTCACAATTTTACTTTTTGTTAACTCTCTATATACATTACATTTAAACTCCTATTAGACATTATTTTATTGTATTAAAATATGATTCAGATTATATGATTCTAACCCCTAGAGAGTAGAATTCTCATGGAAGTATAACCTACAAAGTTCTGGAAAACCATACATTTCTGTCATTGAACTACAAAAGATTTCCAGTTTATGCTGGCCAAGCTTTTATAGCAAGATAGTATGGTTTCTATTATAGTAACCATTTTTTAAAAAGTTAATTCATTTGTTTTTGAGGGGGGGAAGCGGGGGACAGGCAGAGAGAGAAAGAGAGGGAGACAGAATCCCAACCGGCTCCAGGCTCCCAGCTGTCCTCCCAGAGCCCCATGCGGTACTTGAACTCATGAACCATGAGATCATGACCTGAGCCAAAGTTGGATGCTTAACCCATTGAGCCATCCAGGCATCCCTACCATAGTCATTTAACTTTTTTTCAAGGTTTATTTTTGAGAGAGAGAGAGAGAGACAACAAGAGTCGGGGGGAGGGGGCAGAGAGAGAGGGAGATGCAGAATCTGAAGCAGGCTTCAGGTTCAGAGCCTGACATGGGGCTCAAACTCTGGAACCTCAAGATCATGACTTGAACCAAAGTCAGACACTCAACTGACTGAGCACTCAGGTCCCCCTGTAATAGCCATTTTAAGGAACTACTTTGGCAACTTACTTAGAAAGGGACCTATGATAGAGTGTGAAGTTTTCTCAAAGTATTATGTCTAACACAGGCACAAAAGCCACCATCTGCCTTCTGGTTGTTTCTTATTCATGTTAACTTTCACCTTAAACAAATGACTATGTGCACACATCTGTATTTATGTGTGTGTGGTTGTATGGGTGTGTGGATATGTGTATGTAAAATCCTCCTTTGTTTTCCCAAATGCCTACTATGGACAATCTAAGCCAGTTATTATTTTTGCTATTATTTGCTACTTTTATTGTTTTGCTATTATTTCCCATTATTATTGCTATTATTATTTGTTATTCTTATTTGCTATTATTATTATTATTACACTATAGCATAGTGTCAATAGCATAGACCTCAGATTCATTCCAGTTTGGATTCAAACAGCTCTACCAATTTTTACCTTTCTTACTTAGGTGATGTCATTTACATATTCTGAACTGGAATTCAACTTCCAGGATTCTTTCAAGTATTAGATGCATATAGTTCATATGAATACAGCTTATAACAGAGCTCAGGTTTGTCTGAATCAAATTAAGTATCTATATTATTATCTCTTTTTGTGGAGTCACTCTAAATGAGACTAAAGAGAGAAAAAAAAAAGTGGTAACCAAGCTAGTGTCCACATGTATTAAAATTATGTTAATTTTAATTGGGAATGTCTCTGTTTTATAAAATATGGAGGTTGATTAAGCATATTAAGAGATATCACTATTATAGCTACTTAATTTAGCCATCAGATAAAGTTACCAAGATTAATTTCAGACTAATCAGTGTTGCATGGGAAATGATATATTTATATACTCTAGTACTATAACACTGGCAACAAAAGACAGTTACCAAACTTATTAAACTTGAAATATAGCTACTTAAAAACAATCTAGGCTTGGGGAGGAAATGCAAAGTCCTCAGTGATCTGAGAAAACTGAATTATGTTATCTCATGAATACACTAAGATATAGTCAATGACTTCATAAAACCTAACCTACTTTCATCATCTTTTAAATTGATAACACACTGATGTTTGGCTTTAAGTAACATGTATTTTCTCCATTGTTACTGATACCATAAACCTATGTCATTTTAAGAAAGGTAAATGTTAAACAACCAAAATTCCTTTTTGAATGAAACAATCACATCAAATACATGAACGGAAGAATTTAAAAATGTGTATCTGTACAGACACAAGCGCAAGACAGGGGTTCGGTTACAATCTGGAATCATCACTAAGGATCTATTGAGACTTTCTGCCTGGAAATAATGAATATAAATGTAGAGTATGGCCTTCGTTTGGAAATTTGTCCTATATCCGTTAGAACATTGCTCACAGAAATAATTGTGAAAGCTCTGTAAGTTCAATTAAAAAAAAGTCACATTTATAATATATTTGGACTGTAATTAAGTGATTTTGAAAGGGAGATATAGTAGCATGAATGTTATATTCCTGACCTCAGAAAACCATAAGTCATTGCATTATTTACATAAAATATCTTCAGGGTTATATTTTCAAACTGATGTCAAAATACAGTGGAGGTACGAGCAACTCTTTTATTTTGTCATTACTCTATTGCTCTATTGTATCAGTGGTAACAAACATAACTATTTCAAAAACTGTGATTTCTTACACAGGATGTGTACTTGGGATTTAAAATGAATTTTACTAAAGACAGCATATTTAAATCATATTGTGGTAAATATTAGGATTATAATGATTTCTTTCAAAGTGTGTACTGTATCTTAATAAAGTTCAAGAACCAAGGCACAATTTTGTGGAAATGTTGAAAATATTTCTGTCATTCAAAATCTAGATGGCAGAAGTTGTTAAGGCACCTTAAAGTTTAATTTATGAAAAAAATTGAAGCCAACACAATAACCCATCGTATTAATGTGATGTAGCTCCAGAATTAACTCTTAATGTATCAATGAAATAAAAATTGCCCATTTTCCATGCCAATAGCCCAATTCTAATCACCAAAGGTAAAAACTGTTAAATGCTTTATTTATTATTAGTTTTTAAAATAGTTGTCACCATGATTTTTTAAAATAGGTATTTCCTGCGTCAAACATATTTGATTATATAGACTTTTCACTGTAAAGGAATTTAATTGATCTACACTACCTCTTGTTTATTTCACTTTGTTACATTTCTACTACAATTATTTTTAATATTTTCCAGCACTTGCCCTTACAACTTTACATTGTATACTTATTTCTTACCTAATCAGTTCTAGATCATACTTTTTTTAAAGTTTTATTTAAATTGTATTTAGTTAACATATAGTGTAATATTTTTGTTTCAGGTATACATTATAGTGATTCAGCACTTCCATACATCACCAGTGTTCATCACAAATGCCTCCTCAGTCCCTATCACCTATTTAGCACATCCATCCATCCCCCTCCCCTCTGGTAACCTTCAGTTTGTTCTCTGTAGTAAAGAGTCTGTTTATTCATTTCTCTCTCTCTCTCTCTCTCTCTCTCTCTCTCTTTATTTCTCTCTCTCTCTCTCTTTGCTCATTTGTTTGGTTTATTAAATCCCACAAATGAATGAAATCATATGGTATTTGTCTTTCTCTGACTGACTTAATTTTGCTTAGCATAATACATTCTAGCTCCATCTATGTCTTTACAAATGGCAAGATTTCATTCTTTTTAATAGCTGAGTAATATCCCATTGTATATATAGACAACATCTTCTTTATCCATTCGTCAATCGATAGACACTTGAGTTGCTTTCATAATTTGGCTATTGTTGATAATACTGCTATAAATATCGGTGTTCATGTATTCCTTTGAATTCATATTGTTGTACTCTTTGAATAAATGCCTAGTAGTATGATTGCTGGATCACAGGGTAGTTCTATTTTTAACTTTATGAGGTAGGTTTTTTTTTTTTTAACTTTTTCACAGTGGCTGCATCAGTTTGCATTCCCACCAACCAAGAGGGCTCCCTTTTCTCTACATCCTTACCAACACTTGTTTCTTGTGTTGTTGATTTTAGCCATTCTGACAGATGTGAGGTGATATCCCATTGTAGTTTTGATTGTATTTCCTTGATGATGAGGGGTATGGAGCATCTTTTCATGTGTCTGTTGGCCACTTAGATGTCTTCTTTGGAAAAAATATTTATTCATGTCTTCTACCCATTTTTAAATTGGATTATTCATTTCTCAGGTGTTGAGCTTATATAGATTCTTTATATATTTTGGATATTAACCCCGTAACAAATGTATCATGCACAAATGTCTTCTGTTCTGAAGGTTGCCTTTCAGTATTTTTTTATTTGTTTATTTTGAGAGAGACAGAGACAGCACAAATAGGAGAGGGGTAGAGAGAGGAGACAGAGAGAATCCCAAGCAGGCTCTGCACTGCCCTAACAGAGCCAATGTGAGTCTTGAACCCACAGAGCCATGAGATCATGACCTGAGCAGAAACCAAGAGTTAGCCACGTCACCAACTGACCCACTCAGGCACCCCCTGAAAGTTGTCTTTTAGTTTTGTTTATTGTTTCTTTTGCTGTGCAGAAGCTTTTTATTTTGACATAGTCCCAATAGTTTATTTTTGCTTTCGTTTCCCTTGCCTCAGGAGACCTATATAGAAAGAAGTTGCTATGGTTGATGTCAAATAAGTTACCAGTTGTATTGTCTTGTAGGATTTTTATGGTTTTAGGCCTCATATTTAGGCCTTTTATACATTTTGAATTTATTTTTGTGTATGGTGTGAGAAAGTGGTCCAGTTTCATTCTTCTGCATGTTGCTGTCTAGTTTTCTCAACATCATTTGTTAAAAGTGTTTTTTTCCTGCTTTGTCAAAAATTAATTGACCATATAATTATGGGTTCCTTTCTGGGTTTTCTATTCTGTTCTATTGATCTATGTGTCTATCTGTGCCAGTACCATACTGTGTTGATCACTCCAGCTTTGTAATATAACTTGAAGACCGGAACTGTGATGCTTCCAACTTTGCTATCCTTTTTTCAAGATTGCTTTGGCTATTCAGGGTCTTTTGTGGTTCCATACAGAGTTTAGGATTGTTTGTTCTAGCTCTGTGAAACATGCTATTGGTATTTTGGGGTGGGTTTTTTTGTTTTTATTATTTTTAATTTTTTTAATGTTTTATTTATTTCTAGGAGAGAGATAGAGAGAGACAGCGTGAGCAGGGGAGGGTCAGAGAGAGAGGGAGTCACAGAATCCGAAACAGGCTCCAGGCTCCGAGCTGGCAGTCAGCACAGAGCCCGACGCGGGGCTCGAACCCACGAACCGTGAGATCATGACCTAAGCGAAAGTCACCGACTAAGCCACCCAGGTGCCCCAATTTTTTAATTTTTATTTATTTTGAGAGAGAGAGAAAGAGAAATCATGAATTGGGGAAGAACAGAGAGAGAGGGAGACACAGAATCCGAAGCATACTATTGGTATTTTGATACAGATTGCAGTAAAAAGCACAGATTGCTTTGGGTAGTAAAGATGTTTTAACCATATTTGTCCTTCTAATCCATGAGCATGGAATATCATTCCAAATCTTGTGTCATCTTTAATTTGTCAGTGTATTTTATAGTTTTCAGACTACAGGTCTTTCACCCCTTTGGTTAGGTTTATTTCTAGGTATCTTATGATTTTGGTGAAATTACAGATTGGATTTATTTGTCAAATTCTCTTTCTGCTACTTCATCATTGATGTATACAAATCCAACAGATTTCTGTAAGTTGATTTTGTATCCTGGGACTTCGCTGAATCCAACGATCAGTTCTCACAGTTTTAAGGTGGAGTTTTTTTGTTTTGCTTTGTTTTCTATGTAGATAGCATGTCATCCGCACATAGTCAAATTTTTACTTCATCCTTGCTGATTTGGATGCCTTTTATTTCTCTTTGTTGTCTGATTGCTGTGCTAGGACTTCCAGCACTATGTTGAATAAAAGTGGTGAGAGTGGACATCCCTGTCTTGTTCCTGACCATAAAGGAGAACATCTCAGTTTTTTCCCTTTAAGGATGATATTAGCGGCGGGTTTTTCATATATGGCCTTTATTATGTTGAGGTATGTTCCCTCTAAATACTTTGTTGAGGGTTTTTTTTTTAATCATGAATAAATGTTATACTCTGTCAAATGCTTTTTCTGCATCCAATGAAATAATCATATGGTTCTTATCCTTTCTTTTATTAATGTGATATATCACATTGATTGATTTGCAATTATGGAACCACCTTGGCAACCCAGGAATAAATCCCATTTGATCATGATGAATGATTTTTTTTATGTATTATTGAACTTGGTTTGCTAGTATTTTCTTTAAAATTTTTACATCTGTGTTCATCAAGGATATGGCCTGTAGTTCTCTTTTTTAGGAGTCTTTATCTGGCTTTGGTATCAGGGTAATGCTGTCCTCATAGAATGAATTTGGAAGTATTTCATCCTTTTCTATTTTTTGGAACAGTTTGAAATTACATATTAACTCTTCTTTATTAAAAAAAATAATGTTTACTTTTGAGAGAGAGAGACAGAGTGTGAGTGGGGTAAGGGCAGTGGAGACAGAGAGCGGGAGACACAGAATCTGAAGCAGGCTTCAGTCTCTGAGCTGTCAGCACAGAGCTCAATACACGGCTCAAACTCACAGACCACAGGAAGTTGGATACTTAACTGACAGAGCTACCCAGGTACCCTTAACTCTTCTTTAAATGTTTGGTAAATTTTTCCTATAGATCCCTATGACCCTGGACTTTCCTTTGTTGGGAACTTTTTTGTTTTGTTTTTGTTTTTCTTAATTACTGATTCGATTTCTTTCCTGATTATCATTGTGTTCAAGTTTTCTATTTCTTCCTGTTTGTTTTGATAGTTTACACTCTTTTTTTACTGTTTACTTAAAACCTCTTTAAGTTCAACTGTGGCAATATCTTACTTTACATATCCCCAAAGGAAGGGAATCAAGAGCAAAACTGAACTATTGGGACCTCGTCAAGATAAAAAGCTTCTGCACAGCAAAGGAAACGATCAGGAAAACTAATAGGCAACTGACGGAATGGGAAATCATAGTTGCAAATGACAGATCAGATAAAGGGCTAGTATCCAAAATCTATAAGGAACTCACCAAACTCCACACCTGAAAAACAAATAATCCAGTGAAGAAATGGGCAGAAGACATGAACAGACGCTTCTCCAAAGAGGACATCCAGATGGTCAACAGACACAGGAAACGATGCTCAGCATCCCTCATTTGGGAAATACAAATCAAAACCACACTGAGATACCACCTCACACTGGTCAGAGTGACTAAAATGAACAAATCAGGAGACTCTAGATGCTGGCGAGGATGTGGAGAAATGGGCACCCTCCTACACTGTTGGTGGGAAGGAGAGACAGAGTAAGAGTGGGGGAGGATCAGAGAGAGAGGGAGACACAGAATCTGAAGCAGGCTCCAGGCTCTGAGCTGTCAGCACAGAGCCCTACACAGGGCTTGAACTCACATACTGTGAGATCATGACCTGAGCTAAAGTCAGACGCTTAACACACTGAGCCACCCAGGTGCCCCGTTAGTTTATACATTTCTAAGACTTTATCCATTTCTTCCTGGTTGTCCAATTTGTTAGCATATAGTTTTTCATAATAATCTCTTATAATTGTTTGTATTTCTGTGGCATTGGTTGTTATTTCACCTCTCTCATTTGTGATTTTATTTATTCGAGTTTCTTCTTTTTTTTCTTTTTGATAAGTCTGCCTTAAGGTTTATCAATTTTATAATTTTTTTTCAAAGAACAAGCTCCTAGTTTTTATTAATCTGTTCTATTGGGTTTTTTTGTTTTTTGTTTTTCTTTATCATTTATTTCTGCTACAGTCTTTCTTATTTTCTTCCTTCAACTGGCTTTGGTCTTTATTGGTCTTTTTCTAGTTCCTTTAGGTGTTGGTTAGGTTGTTTATTAGATATTCTTCTTACATCTTAAGTTAGGCCTGTGATGCTGTGTACTTCCCTTTCACACTCCTTTTGATGCATCCCAAAGACTTTGGAACTTTGTGTTTTCATTTTCTCATGTTTCCATGTATTTTTAAATTTCTTCTTTGATTTCTTGGTTTTTGCCAAAACCATCCATTGTTTAGTACCATGTTAAACCTCCATGTATTTAGGGGTCTTTCCAGATTTTACCTATGGTTGGAGGAGGGCCCCGCCAAGGTGGGGCTGAGGCAGGGATGACTGGGAAGGTAGTTCCACTAGAGCACAGGTGGTGGAGCTTGGTGTAGGCATGTTAGGCAGCCAGTGTCACCCCCAGGGCTGCTTCCAGTAGGTGGCTCTGTGTTTATGCTGAGGGGGATGGGAAGAAAATGGCCTAGGACACCTCCTTTGTTCCTAGAGACGCATCTCCCTGAAGGCTGCCTTCTAGGGATACACTGTGAAAAGAACAAATAATCTCCCCATTGTGTACCCCCAGGATTCTTCATATTGCTGTTTTCCCCTTGATTGTTTGCCTGCCTTCTCTCCAGGAGCTGTGCAGTGAGTCACACCTGCTGACTCCCCCCTCCCCAACTTTTAAAACTCCTGTCTTTAAGCCCCATTGACTGACTGGTTGCAAGGACTCATTAAATTCAGCCCATTTGTTTTTCAAGGCCAATCCTTTCGGGGAAATGTTCTCCTTATGGGTTCCCCTGTTCACTCTTCTCTCTCTTTCCTTTTTCTGTGACCAGAGCCTCCCTCCCCTCCGTAGCACCCTTGATCCATTTCTCCCTAAACCACATCACTAAATGTTCTACCTTCTTAAATGGGACTTTCTCTCTGCCTAGAGTTGTGGAGTTCATTCCGCCAGTCTTCAGGTCAATTTCTGGGATATTGGAGGTGATTTGATAGTTATTTTGTTTGTTCCTAAGATGAGATGAGCCTAAGGTTCTCCTCCTCCTGTTCCCAGCTCCTATAGATATCACTTTATTCCCTCTCAGGCAGTATGATAAACCACTAAAGTTTTACCTTCGTTTATTCTTTCCCAACCTCTATCTCCCAATTCCTGCTATTATGTCATATACATATATATGGTCAGGTTTGATAATATTTACACATTGTTAAAATCGTATAGGATTACTTCTAAAAATTAAACATTAATAAGGATGAAAATATATTTTACTTATATGTTAATTCTTATTAAAAATCAAGTCGTTATTGGGCTTACAGAGCAGTTATATAATATCATTTTATTCATATTGTGCCATTGCAAAGATGATATTCAAAACATCATGGTCAAAGAAGTATTATTTTTATAAGCTCTATCAAATGCTCAACATCATGCCTTGAGTTTCTATGCAGATGGCCATATATATATTTTTTCTTTTTTCCCAGGTTATATTTATACTTGTGAGCAAAAATTTTAAAAAGTAAAACCTCCACAAACATTTGATTATATCTCATCATCAAGAACATCCAAATCTTTTACATCAGAATATTATTAAATAAAATCTGTTTTCTTCTAGAAAACATAAAGATTAACCCACTAATATTATTATCTCTTTATTGCACTATTTCCTGTTTCTTAATATGCAGTAATTCCATATGTTCATCTTCATCTTTCTCTTGAGTCTGTTAGTTTTCCTCCAGGATCTAGGAATTTGGGGAGCTTATCAATATTTTACTCTATTGACAAATACCAGTAGCTTGTAAAAGATTTGGGATAACTGATATATACAGTTAATGGCACTATTCAAACCTTCTCATACATCAAAATGGAGAAGATCTGACCCTGAAGTTGGGTAATTTACTGTTTTTCACTCTTAGATATAATACATATCTTTCTATGGTCTCTCCCTCAACTGATTCCACTGAATGTCCACGACATTGGCTTATTGGCCCAGAACTTCCAAAGAGATCATTTTAATTAATAGTTTCTGTTAATGATTTTGTTATTTTCACAAGCCTTTACAGTGTTCAATAGTTTCCAAAGTTCTTGATATACTATCCAATTTTACCCTTTTATCAAGTCTGTCAAGTAGAATGGACATACAAAGTTATTAAGTTTTATAAATTAATAAATTAATTTCAGACAAAATGTCTTTACAATATCTTAAAATGTTGCATCCAGAGATTCAGAAAATCTGCACATAAGTCAGATGAATATGCTAATTTTTGCTGAAGAATAAATGATATTCTCAGTTTTGTTATATTTGTGATCTTAATCTTCACAAATAAGACAAAGCAACCTTGCCACTACTCTTGGCATGATTAGCAATTAAATTATGAATTTATTTTGAATCAAGAATATAGGGCATATAGACTTTGAACTTTTTACTACAAATAAAAAATGTGTTCCTGTTTTACTGCTGATTGAATATATAAATTATGTTGTATTCTTGACATGGTTATAACAAAACATCTGCTTGTAGTTTATAAACCAACAAAGTATACAAACACTTGGAGAATAAGTAAAATGTGCAGCAAAGATTGAATATATTGACATCATAAGTTAGATATAATAACATATTTGGATTCAAGAACAATGTTAGGACAAATGCCTTATTTGTAGCAAAAGAATGCTAGCTTGCCAAATTGAAATTGAAATATACCTATAATTTTTGAAAACATTAAGCAAACATTTTTGTTATCAATGTTGTTCTATAGAAAAATGCTTGGGAATAAATCTAGATACAGCTTAATATGTCAACTTTTGTGAAAAATGCAATTTTATCATTTAGATAATGATAATTAAAATATTATCATCATATTATATTTAATTATAATTAAAAATATTTAAACATATAAGTGCTAGGAATTGGTCAATAAATAGAACTTCTATGAGAATTTAAAGTAATGTTCTTTAGTTTCAGAAGAAGTTCATGGCAAAACATTTTTTAGAAATTTTAAAAAGTAATCATTCCACATAATGTTTTATATAATATAGACACTTATTTTGTCTTACATAAATATATACATATATATGTATACATATATTTATGTAACAGTGATGCTTATATGCTTAGGAATTTGATTGTACATACACACTGTATATCATGGTTTACCTATTTAGTTTGTTTTGTCCTGGCTGATAGAGTCTTCTGGTATGTTTGTCTTCTTAGTGTGTTATAATATTGGCATACCCTAAATATTAGAGTAGTAGTGTGTCAGAATATTATCACTTTCCTAAGAGTAAGATCGATTATTCTTAACTTGAAAGACTAATTTTTATTATATTTTACCCAATTTCCACTAGAAAAAGTCTTGTGTTCATATGTGAATGATAGCATTATAGAAATTATTTTCTTTTTTATGCTTTCATACATTTTCCATATTTGCACAATTAAACATTAATTTCACAACAAAAGTAAAATATTATTTTCTAATAACATTAAGTTCAGATTATCTTCTTAAACTCAACACTGTGTAATTATTTAGCAAATATTTATTGTTTCCCTTTAGACATGCTGAATTGGTAAGACCAGTGGAACATTTCAGGGGAGCTATCTTGTGGACAGTTGAACATAGAAGCCTGAGTTGTAATGAGAGTTGTAGATAGAAAGAGGTAATTTTTTAAATAAAATTGAACAGAGGTTACATCACTAAGTAGATATATGAAATCAAAGACAAGAAGGCCAAAGATAGAATCCTAGGGAATTCTGTTTTTGAAGTATGGTCGTAGAATAATAATACCTAATATGAATTTATTGGTTTCTCACTATCAGTAAATTTTCTAAATTTTTTGCTTTTAATAATAAAACCCTCTCACTAATTTCATGAAGAGAAAGCTATTCTTAACAGAATTTTGCAGATGAAGAAACTCAGTCACAGAGAAGTTGAGTAACTTGCCCCAGGTCATGGAAATAATTTGTGTAAGAATGAGATTTCAAATTCAGGCAATATGGCTTCAGAGCCCATGATCTTTAAACACTATTCTCTATTAACCTTGGATTGTCCATAAAGTTCAAAATGCCCAGAGAATGGTCAAGATAGTTATTTGGAAACCAAGAGAATGTTTTAGCATAGAAGCCAGGTATTTCAAAATGTGGTATCTATCAAATGTTACATTATATGGAGAGATCAGTTAATGTAGGGAGGAAAGCTGACAACATGGGTATTTGAGAGCAAGTAGGCCAGATAGATTTGGGGGTGGGGGGAGGCGGTCATGCTGTCAGATTAATTTCTCATTTTTATGCTCTATCTCCTATATGCACTGTTTTTCTATGCTTCCTGAACTCCCTTTACCCAGTAGCTGATATTGATTCCTAGATCAAATAATTAACTTCAGGCTGGAAATTCTTAAAATTGTATTTTTAATCAAGTCTTCTTACTTGAGTTCTCTTGAATATTTTCTTTTGGTTTTGCCTTATATTTTAATCCTTGTATTAACCTCTATTCATAAAATTATTTTCATTTACACTCCTCATTCTATGCCTTAGTCTATCCTCCTCCTACTAAATGCAAACTTTGAGAAGGGAGAGTCCATATTGCCCTTTAATACTGTGGCAGCTAGCATATCTGGCATATGTACACGTTTCCTTTTTCATTCTCTACTCATCTAATCTCAATAGTAATATCTGCTGATTTCAAGTCTGTCTCTTACCCACCTATGCTACATCAACTCAAATGTAGTTTCCCATCTAACCATGCCTAACTTATTTTAACAACTTATGCCATGATCTCAGTGAACCTCCACTTTTTACTCCTTCTTCTAATCCAAAGTGAATTGTTGTAATGAGTGTGGTATCCTTCCAGACTCTTTTTTAAAAAATATATTAAACTTAGAATAGAGCTTTAATTCTATATGAATTCTATAAATTACATATGAATTATATCTGTCTTTTTTACAACCTTCTTTATTTATGCCATAATATCTTTTAGTTATGTTAATAAAAAGGTCAATTTTATGAACTTAACCATAGCTTTAAAAATTCTATTTTCAAATATACCACATCTGATTTATCCATTCCCTTACTGTTGTATATGGAGTTATTTACAACTTTTCCCAATTATGAACCATCTTTCAAACACATTCTTGAGCAATTCTACTTTTAAAACTGTGTGGTAATTTATTTAAGTATACTTTTTAGATTTTTTTTAAATAGACCAAGTCTATCTTCAGTGTTGATAGATGACAATGACTTCATTCCAGACTGATTGTTCCAAATATACTTTATCAGAAGCATGTAAGAGAACTATCCCACCAAAATCTCTAGCACGCTTCATGCTGAAACTTTATTCTGTTTATCAATTTGGTAGGTAAAAGGTTTTTAGATTTGTTACTTCAAAAATATCAATTTACTCAATGATAAGGGGATAGTATGTCTTTAAGTTTACTGGCTGCTTATATTTCTGCTTCTTTGAATTCTCTGTTCATATTCTTATTTCATTTAATTATTATTATTTTCACCCACTTGTACCTGTGCCTCTGGTCTCTGTAGTTTACTGTAATAGATAAGGAATATAACTCTTTGAATGAGTTACATTTTGCAAAATTTCTGAGTTTATTTTTTTATCCTATGTTCTTGTAACTCAAGTCCAGAGAGAGTCAATGAACAAAATGTAAATGTGTGACTAACTCAGTGAACACCACAGAATAAATATTTTGAGAAAATTTAAAATAATTATTTACAATGTAATAAGTCGACCAGAATGGACTTAAGTTTATTACTATTGGTTTATACTACGATCTATTCAACAGATAAAACACACTACCCAGGGGCGCCTGGGTGGCTTAGTCTGTTAAGCGTCTGACTTTCGCTTAAGTCATGATCTCGTGGTTCGTGGGTTTGAGCCCCGCTTCGGGCTCTGTGTTGACTGCCCGGTCAGAGCCTGGAGCCTGTTTCAGAGTCTGTGACTCCCTCTCTCTCTGACCCTCCCCTGCTCACGCTGTCTCTCTCTCTCTCTAGAAAAAAAAAAAGATTAAAAAAAAAAACAACAACACACTACCCAGGCATTTTATAACAATAATTTAGATGTATTTCAAGTGTCATTTGTCTCACTCATTTCAAATGTACACAGTAAATCATGAATGACTTTCCAAGTACATTGAAAGGATTTTTTAGGAAGCATCAGAATTATTTAGTTAATCTTGACTTAAAAATGAGAATTTTAGAGGGACAAATTTAATAGATATTTTTTGATTAGCAAAATATGCTTATCAGAAATAAATTTTACAAACGAGTTCTGAAGTAGCCCCTCTCCCCTCCCCCATATAGTTAAAATTCTGCAAGTTTAATTAAATATATGCTGCATATCGAGCCTTTTAAAATCAAGTTAAGAATGTCACCACTCAAAGTGACTAGGTTTAAGTCACAATGAATTTAAGATAAAATTAACAAATTCAATTTGAAGTCATTTCTAAGCCTATTTTCATAAATTAGTATGTTTTTAAATTAGTATTTTATTTCTGTGGTGCTGTGTGACAGGTAATTAAAAATAGGAACAGATTTGTAAGTAAATTTCAGTATCAATAAAGTGATTGAAAATATTTTATTCCAGGAAACAGAAGAATGAGAAGCTGAATGTAGTTAACTTGACACTTACCTCTAATTAAGCAGATGACTAATTAGGTTCCCATGTCAAAATCTTCTTTGCTGGAGATTCATTATTTACCTACTTTCTCTTCAGAACTCTAAACAAATTAAGATGCCTTTTGGCAGTGAGAAATCTGCAGAATTCACAATTTATGGATATATGTGTTGATGGATAGGTGGATAGATTTCTAAGGGTAGCTGAAGCACTTTATACCACAGTACATATTAGATGTTTCCTCCCAGAAACTTTTTTCAAGTATTAAGTTCTTTATTATGAATATGTAGATGAAGAAACTCTCATCTTACATTATAACTGATTTTCTAGAATGGATAACCGTATAAATATTTCAGTAGCAATAAGAAACAGTTTAATTCTGGTATTTTTAAAATTCTAGTGAAAACTAGTATTGTCCTAAAAATTAACATGTTCTTATATGGCATGAGAATGGCCTGAGAGCCTTTGGCCTCTCCCAGAGAAGTGTTTTTGCTTATTCACAGACAAGGAGTGACAAGGTTCTGTATATCCTGGAGAAGAATATATTCCAGTCACTTACAGAAATCATCACTGCCAAAAGAAAACAAACAAGGAAAGAAACGTTAAGGAAATAGCCCTTGTTGTGCCCGATTCGTGAGTCCCCTGAGACCCCCAAGGAGCCGACACCGATGCAAGTACAAAAGGGTCTTTATTACAAGCTCGAGCAGGGACTCACCCGCCTACCGGTGTAGTGGCAGCAAGGTGAAGCCAAAAACAATAGTGAATACGGTTTTTATGGGGTCAGGGTCAGGGGGTATTACAGTACGTGTAGCATCATCACATAAGCACCAATTACAGTTGTACAGCACCCATGGTAACAGATTTGACCACTCAGTATCTGTGAGGTGTTCATTACTTTTGGTGGGACCCAATCATGACTTTTGAGAATCCTTTGAAAATGACCAATTATGAGGTGAATTCAAAGGGCCCACGTGGGGTTCAGGCAAGCGGTGAGAAATTGGCTAGTTTGTATAAAATAACTATTTGCAGTTCCCAGCCTTGACTCAGACCACAGGAATGTTTTTTGAATGTTTTATTTATTTTTAGGAGAGAGAGAGAGACAGCGCGAGCAGGGGAGGGTCAGAGAGAGAGGGAGTCACAGACTGAAACAGGCTCCAGGCTCTGAGCTGGCAGTCAGCACAGAGCCCAACGCGGGGCTTGAACCCACGAACCGCGAGATCATGACCTGAGCGAAAGTCGGACGCTTAACCGACTAAGCCACCCAGGCGCCCCCACAGGAATGTTTTTTGATTAGCTGACCTAAGGGCTGTCCGAGGATGGCTTTAGCCGTGAGCAATCTGAGGCTTTTCCAGGAACTGGGGCTATGTGCAGCCTGAGGTTGCTCTTAATGGAGGACTTAATTTTAGGCTCTTCACTCTGACAGTTGGAATTCACTGTTAATAGAAGTTAAATGAATTTTTTATTTAAAATAGACTAGGAAGGGCTTAGTGGAGAGTCTCCAGATCCCAACACTCTCAGCAGCAGGGAAAATGAAGGTTTCCATCCTAAAGGAATGATCCGGGTTCTGTTTCACAGTACTTACTACAACTCAAATCTGAAGTACTTGAAAACCATATCTGGGGGTAAATATATATATATGTGTATATATATGCATATGTATATGCATGTATTTGTATGTATATGTGTATGTGTATATATGCATGTATATGTATGTATGTATATGTATATATATGCTATTTAAGATTATTACATAGAAGCTGATTAGACATTTAGAATAGTTCTCAAAAACGATTGTGTTTCAAGCTAATTCTCTGCATATCCTTCGTTTGGTTGTGATTCATAATCTGAGAGGTGATCTTATAAAAGCTATCCATGGTTTATGGTCATTGCCATTGTTCTCATACAACACAATGTTAATTTTGTATTTAATCCCCATTGGTGGACAGGGAAAAGGGATATACAGTCCTGTTAAGTAAAAAATAATTTCATCAATAAAAAGAAATGAAAGAAATTATTGATCTGATATCAGTTCTGGCAGGATAATAAGATAAAAATAAGATGAAAACTTATTCTGGCTCTAACATCTGCAAATGTTGGATAACAAGTGGGAAAAAAAGGCGTTAAACCCATCATTAAATCATAAATGAGGAAAGGAATTTCTCAATAAAGAGAAAGAAAGAGGAGCTGCCTCAGCAACATTTTAAGACTCACCAGATAACTGGAGGAGCCTGTGGATCCCCATGAAAGGGTTGCAGCTGACCTCAGTGCAACAAAGTTTAAGTCCTAGGAAGGATACGTTTCTGTGGGGGGTGGGAGGGGAGGGCAAAGGAACTGAACTAGGAAAAGAGATCTGACATCCAGTTCAAGGACATGGCAAGAAAGCTTGCTGCATATCTGCCGGTATCAAGAAAAGGATAAGCTTCTAATATCAAAGTCCCGGACCTACTTGGGATTTTTCAGCCTCCATTTGAAGGCACTCTACCCACGCGGGCCTGCACACACGCATGCAAGTGCCCAGGATTCCACCCAAGAGGCTCAGGCAGAGACAAATCCCCACGTAGCTTCCCCGGGCCAATTGTTAGTCCTGGTTTCACAAAGGTTGTGATTTCCAGGGTTCCAGCTGAATTTAGACCCCTCCGTTCTATCTCCTTGCTTCCCACCAAACTAAAGCATTATCTCCTGTGCAATGGCTGGGATTTCACCGCAGTCCTGAGCTTCAAGGACCACAACTGGGTTTCCTGTTCATCTCCTCATCCCTCCAAGACCAGCCGACCTACTCTGTGTTAGCTTCTACTTTTAACACACACATCTCCCTCTCTGTAAGGGTAAGAAATGTATTAATTTTACCCTTATAGGGAGATGGATGCCAGCTCTACTCACCACAGAGCCAGCATCAGAAGATCAGAATCTACTGATCAGAGTCTACCCCATCTCACATATTACCAGTGAAACTCCTAAGTGATTTTTTTAAAATGATCTTTCCTTTGACTTATTACCATCACTGCTATCTTCCTTATTTACAAACAGCATAGTTAACCTGAGAGGCCATAGAATATATAACCACTTAAAAGGGATATCTCTTTTCAGATTGTTATAGGCATTCAGCTTTCTTATCTGCCCTCTAGGAGTTCTGCTGTTTTTTGGGTTTGTGTTTACCAATTAGCTGTGCCTATTCCTGCTCAGTTGAAATGGCATTATCCCTAGTGGTTTTCCTTTCCTTACACTGCAAGAGGATTATTTTCTTTTCAATGCTGTCTTTGTTGTGATTGTTGCTGCTTTATTTTCTCCATTCACACATCTAGCTCAAAGTTATGAAAATTCAGAAATGATCTTACTGCAATGTGATGAATCTTCTTATCCATTCTAGTCTTTCCGAGGACATTGTATTTAAAATAAATGATCATAGTGCTCTCTAGCTCGGTTAAGTTCTTGTTTGTCCTTTTTTTGAAGTTAACTGCATTTTAAACAATGGTACACCAAAATTTTTGAGATATTTGGAAAGTGAAATTCAACTTTTTGTGTCCTAACAATATTTTTTTTTTGCCTTTTTGCTTCAACTTCCCGCAGGGATGTAAAACTTTAAACAAAAACAATCCACTTATATACCTTTATCTGTTGCTTACAATGTCGGTCATAATGGGGCAAGATATTATTTTTTACTTGGTCTTCTAAGGTTTAATGGGAAAAAGTAAAATGCATTTTAAAAGTTCTAGGAAATCTTAGGATTCTGCAATTTGTAAAAATTTTTCCCAGATAAAAAATTTCCCCAGATACAAAACATTCCTAAGAACCAACAGAATAAATTTATAAAAATTATAACCATTATAACAAATTTATAAAATAAATGGATAATAAATAATAATATAATGTAATAATAAAATTAATTTATAAAATTTATAAAATGTACCTTCAAAGAAGTGAAAGAAAAATATTTATATCATATTGTATTATTTTGTTTATAAAAATATTAGATATTTATATTTATATTGGTCTCTTATGGACAATGAGACAAAAATTTGGTTAACTCCATCCTTCTCTGTTCCATTGATTCCTTTATAAACTACTTTGCAAAAACTTCAAATATATTGTTTTTATACACTTTAATAACAGCATTCAGATTCCTAATTCCTTAGATAGAGGGCCCATGCCTTACCAATTGTATAGATAGATAAATATGGAGACAGATGTACATTTTGCTGCCTCATGGTAATTAAACAAAATGCCCCCAATTAGGTGGGTTCACCTGAGGACAAGGGACTGACCTTAGTATAAGAGGCTCTTGTATTAATTTTTAGGGCTTAATGTTAACACATTATTGAAAATAAGCAGTTTATTAGTAAATAAGCCAAAACTAAATCTCACTATGACTTCTTTGAAACAATAATTTTCCCTTATGATAATTCAAATACTTCTAAATTGAGTGAAACCTCATTATTTCTTAAGGTTTTATTAAGAAGAAGATTTCACTTTTAAGTATATCACTGACAAAAATTTCCGGCCTTTACTCATAGGTCAAATACTGATTCTTTGGTTTATGAAGTAGGGCCTTATTCAAAAGTTCTGTGTTACAAGAAACTGAGCTGTACCCTGGGGCTACCTGATGTCTTTCATCTCTCAGTCTCTCTTGACTTATTTCCTCAATTTATACATGACTCCAAATGACTATCCCCTCCCCGTGCCTTACAGTACCTGCCCCTCCCCAACACTTCCATTCTCCCTCCCACGACCACCCCCATCCCCCCACCGCTGCTCCTCTCTATGTACTTTAGAAATTCATTGAGCATCTCTTCAGGCAATGATTGGCTGCCCTGTGCCCTATTGTGTATCATCAGCCATGATAATCAAAGAGAAGAGAAAATTTTGTCATGCCTTATACAGAAATGCCCCTTCTCAGATCATGACAAGAAAGTGTTCTTTAGAAGGGTCTAAGTGGAGGGGTGCCTGAGTAGCTCAGTTGGTTAAGCATCTAACTCGTGGTTTCAGCTCAGGTCATGATCTCATGGTTGGTGGATTTGAGTCCCGTGTCAGGATCCACACTGACAGTGCAGGGCCTGCTTAGGATTCTCTCTCTTCTCTCTCTGCCCCTTTCCCACTCATGCATGTTCTCATTCTAAACAAAATAACAAAGAAACAAACTTTATGAAAAAAATAAGGGACTAAGTGGAGCCAGCAAAACAAAATGTGTTACCCAGGGCAGAGTGACGGTGTGCCTTGGATAATGGGATGATATGGAGAAATGTCTCCCTCGGCCTTTTAACACTTACATGTATAACTATATGTTGGTCAAACTGCTCCTATCCCTTCACTTGCTTATTTGATGCTGTTAGTTTTCTCTCTGCTTTGAGATAATCAAACTTGTCTCTCCACATCAGTTTCTCAGAAACAACTATGTCCACATCCCCTCTGGCACTCATAAATCCCAGTTCCCCCCATCATAAACCCTGGTTCCTTAGTAAATACACTCACGCCCCCAACTATTCATGTCTAGCCCTAAGAACTTTCCCCAACAAATATTTAAAATATTTTAAAATTCATTGCCAGCTCATGGGAGACCTTATCAGTGATTTGGTGAAGGAATTTCCGAAGGTGTAGTTTTTGGTTTTGGTTTTGTTTTCTGACTAATACTACTTATATAGGATAATAATATTACTTAAATTTATTGGTATGTTTGGGAAATTTTTCTTTTAATCCATACAGATTTGCAGAGCTTTTGTTAATAATCATATAGACATTACCCATCTCTGCAAAGGACATAGAATTTCCAATATATCTGTTCTTAGAACATTTCATGGCATATATAATTGACTATTATTCCAGAAGATATGCTATAAGAAACGCTACATGTATTAGAATCATATTAGCTATTTGTAGACTCAAACCTTACAATTTCAGAGATTGAACACAACAAAGTTTACTTTTCTGTCCTTTCGGGCTTCTGTGGATATTTTCTTATTTTGTGTATAGTTTTCCTCCATATGGTAAATCATGGCCACAGGGTCTTTCAGCCTTGTTACTGTGTCTTCACTAGGATCTCAGGGTCCTTCCCTTCCATTATTCAAAGACACACAAGTTTCTCCAAACTTCTGAGATTGACAAATCCCTTTTCTACTTATATTCCTTCATGAGAGCTAGTCCCCAAATCACTCTTTGATGCAGGAGGGAACATGAGGAGAATCTAATCCTCACCTGCGTAACTGTTTCCAAGGCACACCCTACATAATGAAAAGGAAGCATGATATTTTGGGGGAGTACTGTAATTCTGTCCTGAATTAAATGAGTTTCTTATCTTACCATACACTCTGGAATCTAACCACAATTTGCATTGTTGTTTCTATGGCAAAATGTACTTAGCATTCTTTGTAAAATTAAAAGAAACTTGATAATAATTATTAATTTGATACATTACTCAGTACTAAGTTTTATTGATTTTCCCAACATGGTAAAATTGAACTCATTAAATAAATTTCTTAAAATGCAATGAATGAATATCTTTGTATAGCTTCATGGACTCCTGAAATCTCATTAGTTAAAATTAAAAAGAAGAATTCAATTAAGAGTCTGCAGAAGTTTAGAAAACAATGTTTGTATTTCATGAACTTGTTAGAGAAAATCAATACTTTAACTTTTTATAGACTGAAAGACATATTGAAAGCCATCTCAGTGTCTTGAAATACAAAAGATTATACACTTTTTATACCAAGTCAGGTTTTGAATTTTCATTTGTCTTAAATTTATCTCCCTAAATATATTGTGAGCTCCTTGAGGGAATATGTCATGCCTTTGATTTATTAACCATTTATTCATTCATCAAATACAGGCTCAGCTTCATTATATGCTAAGTATTATGCTGACAGTGAGGATTGATTGATGAAAAATATATTGTGTCTGTCTCAAAAACATTTTAGTCTATCTGAATAGACAGAAATTAGAATTATTAACTAAAATGCAACATGATTGATTGTAGGTAGACATTTCTGTTTGTTTTGGATACATTGTAATCTGGGTACATTGTATTGTATCTTATGTGCTTTTGTTAATGAATATTTATTGTTATTAATAGTAGTAGCAATATTACTTAGATTTAAAGTAAATACACAATTTTCTGTGGGTTGTAAGTGGGTTTAGGTGGGTTCTAAGCCTTCAAGGAAGACATCTCACACAGGTGGAGTTGTTGGAAGGTGACGAGAGATAAAACTCTGGATCAGGAGAAATGGAGGAAAGAATATCATGTCTAGCATAAAACAGTGTTATGATCTTTGTTAAAGATTTTGATTTTTATCTTTTGTCTTACGAAGAGCCACTGAATGATTTCAAACTTAGAGTACCATGACATCATTCTAGTAAGCACTGAAAAATAAGTTCTGGATAGTGTTTGGAAGATGAATAACACAGGAGACTGAATGAAGTCAGAAAAACATGTCAAAAACCTACTGCAAAATACAAGTTTTTAATTATGGCTGTGCCATATGAATGAGCAGGATGGGATTATTTTTGTAGATACACGAGATGCAGTCTATTGAATGCTATAATCAAATGGTTATAGAAGATTATGAATATCATAAAATACCAAAACATAATGTTGTAATTATATTTAGTCAGGAGTGGAAAAGAGAGAGCTGTTTACAAAGAGATCGGTAGGTGGTATCTGGGGCCCTAACAGTGTTCTGTTTCCTGACCTGGCTGAGAAAGAAGTGGGAAAAAGATGGTAGAGCCTGGCAGTTGACTGCAAATTGGTGTAATGTGGTTTATTGATTGATGTGAATTTTATTGTTGTTAGAAACTATCAATTTCTAAGGACATAATTATATGTCTCCTAATGTGCATTTACTTTTGTACTAGCAGAAGTATTCTGATTGCTCATGGAAGTACCATTCTTAATAGCTGAAATTTGGAAACAACTAAAAAATCCATCAGGAGTAGAATGAATAAGTATCTTATGGACTTCTTATGAATTTAATATGATTGAATTAAAAGTACAATATTGAGTAAAAGAATACAGACTTGAAAAATCCATACCTTATTATGCATTTACCTAATGTTCAGATACGTGACTATTATGTTTTCAGATGAAATTTTAGCTGGTAAAATTATAATGCAAAACAAAACAAAAAAATGGTGCCATAGAATTATGGGGCGCCATGAGGCACCTGGATAGCTCAGTTGGTTAAGTGTCTAACTTCGGCTCAGGTCATGATCTCACAGTTCGTGGGTTTGAGCTCCATGTCAGGCTCTGTACTGACAGCTAGCTCAGAACCTGGAGCCTACTTCAGGTTCTGTGTCTCCATCTCTTTCTGATCCTCCCCTGCTCACGCTCGCTCTCTCTCTCTCTCAGAAATAAATTTTAAAAAATTAAAAATTAAAAGAAAAGAAAGAATCATGGGGCACCTGGTGGCTCAGTTGGTTGAGCATCTGACTCTTGGTTTCGGCTCAGGTCATGATCCCAGGGTGGTGTAATCAAGTCCTGCATTGACCTCTGCGCTGAACATGAAGCCTACTTAATATTCTCTCTCTCTCTCTCTCTCTCTTTCTCTCTCTCTCTCTCTCTCTCTCCTTCTACCCTGCTCCAACTCTCTCTCAACTAAAATAAATAACATTTTTTTAAAAAAAAGAATCTTATTTGTGGTAGCTTTTAGTGCAGATGGAGAGGTTTTGAAGTTGAAGGGATCTACAAAGAACTCCTGGGGCACCTGGATGACTCAGTAGGTTGATCTTCTGACTTTGGTTGAGGTCATGATCTCGTGGTTTGGTTCAGGTCATGATCTCGGGTTGGGCGCTATGCTGAGAACTGAGAGCCTAGAGCCTGCTTTGGATTCCGTGTCTCCCTCTCTCTGCCCCTCCTCCACCCGCGCTCTGTCGTGTGCCCTCTCTCTCTCTCTCTCTCTCTCAAAAATAAATAAGCATTAAAAATAAACAACTTCTGGAGTGCTGTAATGATCTGTTTCTAAACCTGGGTAGTGATTGTACCAATATTCACTGTTAAAATAAATTATTAGATGATGCTTTTTATCAACTTTATGGGTGTGTGTGTGTGTTTTTAAAATAACATTAAAATGCAATGAGGATAATTTACTAAAAGAAAATATCTTTTTTCAACTTATTTAGATTTGTTTTTATTTTACTCTTTAAAAGTACACCTTCTTTATTAAATAGAACCATTTTGTATCTGTTTTTAACGTATGTGAACACCAGAGTTGAAAAAGTTGCCTCCAAACTAGTAACTAACTATATTTAATTTTTAAATCTCAGTGAAGACATAGTAATTCTTTATATGATTTATAAAAAGGGGCAGAATTTGTTTACACATTCTTGTATCTTTGTGTTAATCAAAGTACCTGTCTAGCAGTGCTATTGATGGTGATTGAAATGGGCACCTGGGGGCACCTTAGGGCTCAGTTGGTTGAGTGTCTACCTCTTGATTTTGTCTCTGGTCATGATCTCCTGGTTCATGGGTTAGAGCCCTGCATCATGCTCTGCGCTGATGGTGGGGATCCTGCTTGGGATTCTCTCTCTCTCTCTCTCTCTCTCTCTCTCTTTCTCTCTCTCTCTTTCTACCCCTTACCCCTTGCACACATGCTTGTGCTCTTTCTCTCTCAAAATAAAAAAAAAATAAACTTAAAAAATAAGGAGATGAAGGAATTGGGTACCTTGAAGAAGCATCTAACTTACTAGACAAGATAGATCTGAGACTCCAAAACAATGGTAAAAGTAGATTACAGAGTAAGTTAATAGTGTAAGGCATCAGTCTAAGAAAATATTCAAGAAGTTATTTTTCCAAAAGAAAGTTAATTCCTTAGAATTTTTGTCGACTTATCAGAAAATAAGAGAATATCTACATCAAATAATTATCCTAGAAATTATCATCACCAGAAATGTTATATTCTTAGCTCCAGTATATTCTTCTAATCAATCATGTTTTATTGTTCTAATATCCCAGTCACGTTATCATGAAGAATGTATCTTAAACTAAAGTTCACTAATCTGCTTCAGAATTAAAAAAAAAAGTAAAAAACGAGGAAAATGTGATAATTCAAATATGAAAGAAGGGAGCACACCATTCCCTAAGGAACACAGTTTTTGTTTGTTTGTTTGTTTTTGATTACTGAGTTCCTAAGAAAATCACCTACATATGAAGAACAATGATGTCATGGAAGGTACTCTCAGTAAACATTTTATGGCACTTTAAGAAGTGGAATTTGTGTGGCAGGTTATTTTAGGAATCCTCAATAAAAATTCAAGACATTGCACTGATGTTCACTTCAGTGTGGGAATTCTGCCAGTGGCTATACTCATATTATCTCAATATGGAATCTTTCTGCTGCCAGACTCTATCAAATGATAGAATATAGCCTTCTAAGAAAAATGAATAGTTTTTTTAAAAAAATACTGTGTTCTTTAAAATAATATAATATCACTCAGCTGGAATTTTGACAAGAAATTATAGCCTCTGGTGAGTAACCAGGGTTAATATTCTCTGTGGCTGATTAAGGACAGATTAGTTTTTCTTTTTTTTTTATACAGGTGTTAAACTGAGCATGTTTTTATGAAAATTACAGAAATTAATGGAGGACTTATTTACAAAGATATTACAAATAACTTTCATCTTTTAAGATCTGTTCAGTATCTTTTGATTGTAATATTTACAGAATGGAAGAATAGAGAAAACAACCTAAACTTTATTCTTAGTTTAAAAAATATATATGCTTGTGCATAAGAGGATAAAATATTATTTTCACTATTTGAAACTTCACATGTGATATAATGCTTTATACTAAGATACATGACAGATTTATTACTTAATTATTTGACATATGCCTGCATTAAAAATGTTTCATGCAAGGGGTGACTGGGTGGCTCAGTGGGTTAAGTTTCTGACTCGATTTTGGCTCTGATCATGATCTTGCAGTTTCTGGTTTTGGGCCCCACATTGGGCTCTTCACTGGCAACACAGAGCCTGATTGGGATTCTCTCTCTCTGCCCTACCCCTCCTCACACTCTCTGTCTCTCTCTCAAAATAGATAAATACACTGAAAAAATGTTTCATGCAAAATAAATGATATAACTCTATGGCTTAAAATAGTCAATATACTCACCTGACATTCTACTTAATATACTAATTTCACTTTTCATTTCCATATCTTTTTGTTTTAGTGGATTCTTCCTTAGAGCTCTTTAGGTTCACAGCAAAAGAGCAGAAAGTACAGAGCCTTCCCATATAACCCCTGCCTCCACATATGCATACTCCTTCCCATTATGAATATCTCCACCAGAGACATACATTTGTTATAATCAGTGAACCTTTATTGGCACCCAAAGCCTATACTTTACACTAAGGTTCATTCTGAATGTTGTACATTCTATGGACTTGGAAAAATGAGTGATGTAATGTATTCATCATGATAGTATCATACAAACAGCTTTATAGCCCTAAAAAAATTCTCTTGTGCTCTCTGCCTGTTCATCTTCCCTTCTAACACAGCCCTTAGTAACCACTCATTAATGTGTCTCAATAGTTTTAACTTTTCTAGAATATCATCACATAGTTGGAATCATGCACTATATAGCCTTTTCTGATTGGCCTCTTTCACTTAGTAGCATGTATTTAAGTTTTTTCCATGTCTTTTGATAGCTCATTTCTTTTTATTGCTGAGTAATATTCCATTGCCTGGATGTAACAGACTGTTTTCTATAATACATTCAGCTACTGAAGGATATCTTGGTTGCTTCTAATTTTGGCAAACTGCTTTTATGAGTAAAACTGCTTTCAATTTTTATTTTCCTGATGCTATGTAATGTGGAGCATCTTTTCATGTGTTTATTTATTTGCCATATATATGGCATATATAATATATATGGCAAAAATGTAAATGCAGATATAGGTATAGATATGCAGATATATATCTTCTCTGGTGAAGTGTCTGCCAATGTCTGTGGTCCTCTTCCTTGAAGTGTGTTTCTCAATATATTTTTTATTGTTTTTATTTTAATTATTGTTGAGTTTTAGAAGTTATTTATATACTCTGAGTAACAGTTCTTTATCAGATATGTATGGCACTTATTTCCTAATCTAATTTCTTTTAACTGTCAAATATATTAAAATACTAGAGTGTATTTTCCTCTAAATAAGGGATTGAACTTTTTGCCTTGTTTTAGACTTAAAGAAAACTAAGGATAAAGTACAGGAAGTTTTCATGTACCTGCTCTAAAATTTCCATAAACCAGCTCTCTGCCCATCCCAGCTCTCCCTTTTATTAACATTTCACATTAGGGTAGTGCATTTGTTATTATTGATAAGCCAATATTGATACATTACTAACCAAACTGCATAGTTCATATTAATGTCCATGAATATTGACAAATGTATAATATGTATCCACCTCTTACAGTATCATATAGAATAGTTTCACTGCCCTAAAAAATCTCAGTGCTCTATTCATCCCTTCCCTCCTTCCCTGAATTCCTGGAAGCCACTGATCTTTTTATGGTCTCCATAGTTTTATCTTTTCCATACTGTTATAGTATCATGAATCATATGGTATGTAATCATTTCACTTTGACTTGTTCCGATAGTAGAATTTTTATGTCATTATTCAGCAATATTTGGGATTAAGCAAGTTTCTCAGATTCCCTAGTATACCTAAGGAAAAAATATGCCTTAAATGTCTAATCCTGCAGATATTTATTATATTTTAAAGGGCCAGATATAATTTTCAAGTGTTTTTATTAAGGAAATAAGCTCTCTAGCTAGCACAGGTAAAACCAAATATAAGTCAAACAAAGCCAGGGTTAGGTGAGGTGGTGACGGATGTTTAATAAGAGATAAAGAGCAAGAGAAAAGACGGAATTATCATTTGAAGAATAGCAGTACAGTTCTGTCTGACCCTGAAAAACAGATCATGGAGTAATAGGAAGTTCGAGTAGGAAATGAGGTACAAAAAGCTGTTTACTTCTATTCCCTAACTAACCAGTCAAGAAATTTGAGGTTCAGAGAGATTTCCTTCTAGAATCCCGGTTCCTTAGGCTGCAATAATTTTCTTCCTTCCACTCAAGCCAGTGATACTAAACCTTGCAATATCTGGTAGCTTAGCCTAGGATTGTTTTTGAACTTTTCCCCCTTTTGTAAGAAGCTGTTATGAACCAAGCAATGCACTGAAAATTCTGAGAAGTCTGGAAAAGTAGGAACTTGGTGCAATATGTTTAATGTACATCATTAAACAGAGCTTCTAGAACCAAGAGCGACGAGTAAGACCTGTCCTCATAGAGAAAAAGCTGGATACCTGGATACCTCTGTTTTTGTCTTATGCTTTCCTTTGCCATTTGTAGGTAACATTTATTCACTTTTCTCAGTGTGTTCCTAGGAGTATAATTCTGAATGAGAGGATGTATATATTTTCAGCATAAGTGGATATACCAACATTTACCCAAAATGATTGTACACATGTACTCTCCTAGCAGCCATATACAGAAGTTCTAGGGACCTTATATTCTTGCAAACTCTCGGTATTGCCATTTACTTTTTACCCCCACACCAATGAATGTACACTGATAAATCCTGTCATGTTTCCAATAACTGATGAAGTTAAGCACCTTTTCATAACTTTATGAACATTTGGACATGCTCTTCTCTGTAGATTCTGTTCAATTGCCCATTTTTTTTTATTGTATTGACTGTTTTACTATTTTGTAGGGATTCTTTATAGATTCTGGATGTAATGTATGTGTGTACGTGTGCTTATACTTATGTTTCTGTTTTGCTGACACTTTTATTATTGCCTACATGTGAAATTCCTATAAAAATTTCCTCTAATTTCTAGAGTACATTTTATACTTTAACCAGCAAGGTATAAAAATTCTAATTGTTACATATCTCTCCTAAACTTAACATTATCGAATTTTGTAGTTTTAGCCATTATGCTGGGTTCACACTGTTATCCTATTGTGGTCTTAATTAGCATTTCTAGTTGTTCTAACCCATAAAAATGCAATTGACTGTTTTAGCCAGCAATTTATCTATAGTCACTACTTCCAAAAATTGTCTGTACGTTACTTGGATTATTTACGTATATAATTATGCCATCTGCATATTGCAAATTTTATTTTTCTTCCAAACTCCTCTAGGGCTCTACTTTCATTTTTTATAAATTGTAAGTTGGACATTTGTTTGTGTTTTTGTTTTGTATCTTTGAGATGTTACTTTTGCGTATTTTAATGATAGTTATCTTCTTTTATTATTACTAGTATGAAGATTTTCTCTTTCATTTTGTTTTCCAGAAGTTTTACTATGCTGTCTCTATTGTGCCTTTCTTTGTATTTTTCCCTGATTGAGTTTCATAGATTTTCTTTCATCTGTTACTGGATATTTCTTTGGTAAATTTGTCATCCATATGCTTCAATTAAAGTATATTACACATTCTATCCATCGTCCACTTGTTTTGTTATTTTCTGAACTTATTATTTTATTACTATTATTATCATTATTTTACTTCAATGTGAATATTGCTAGTGACCTCTTACTCCATTGGTTCTCTCTACAGCTGTTTCCAATGTTCTCTTGTGCCCATCTACCAAGTTCTTA
Organism: Proteles cristata cristata; assembly: GCA_017311185.1. Classification (NCBI taxonomy): domain Eukaryota; kingdom Metazoa; phylum Chordata; class Mammalia; order Carnivora; family Hyaenidae; genus Proteles; species Proteles cristata. The sequence continues at coordinate 889,122 of JAESUZ010004103.1, read as the reverse complement.
ATATCCATTATAGAATTTTTCCATTCTAGAATTTCTAGTCCAGTCTTTTTTTGTGGCATTCAGTTCCTCAATATAATTTTTATCTAATCATATATTTTCTTGACTATCTGAATGATAATTATTTTCAATATATATCTGCAGTCTCAAGCAATTGGATCATCTGCTGTCTATTTACATTCATTTTTCCCTTTGGTACTTATTCCTAGTATGATTGATAATTTTCAGTCAATTCTAGACTTGATGTTTGAAAAATTAGAGAGGCTTTAGGTGGTGCTGTTTTTGTCTACAGAGGATTTATTCTAAACCCTCTACTGAATAAAATCAAGGTGGGAGATAATTCGATGCCAAGATTTAGATGACTTAAGTCTCTTCTGAAGATGGTTTATACCCTCTGTAGGATATAGCCCTTTATGGCCCCCAAATGAACTTTAAGTGTTTACTAGCCTCCTGTTTTTAGTGAGTAATAAAGTCTGAGTTTTGTTTTCCAGCACTATCCCACTACTGCAAGGTTTTGTGAGATTCTTGGGTGTTTTTAGTCCAGCTTCTTAGCCTCCCTAAGCAGCTTAATAGCCAGCAAATGACTTGAGGAAAATCCTGTACAGAATCCAAATTTTACTTTTCTTCACCTACCTTGTCTCCAGTGTGTTAGTTCCTCAAGTACTAGCCACTTTGAGAAGACTGAATTTAAATTTTTGTCTCCCCAGAACTGTGAGATTACAAAGAGCATCCTTGCTTCTCCATCATTTATCCATTTTCTACTAGCTTCTTAACCTCAGCCCCATGTCTAGAGCTGTTTAAGTTGGCAAGTGCTTTGAAAGGAAAACGACTAAATAGGCTGCAAAGCCATAAACCGTGCATTCTTCTGGCATCCTGGCCCTTCAGGTCTAACTGCTTCAACATATGTTACTCCTCTTCACACCCATTAGGATCACTGTTATATTAAAACAAAAATCAAAATAAGACAAGAAAAAGTGTGTTGACAAGGGTGTGGGCAAATTGGAATCTCTGGCATTGCAGAAAGGGATGTAGAATAGTATCAGCTTTGAGGAAAATAATGTAGGGTTACTCAGAAAATTAAATATAGACTTATCATATGATCTAACATTTCCACTTCCAGGTATATATTCCAAAGAATTGAAAGTGGTGTCCCAGAGATATTTGCACACCCATATTCATAGCAGCGTTATTCGTAATTAGCTAAAGGTGGAAGCAACCCGAGTGTCCATCAACAGATAAATGGGTAAACAAAATGTGGTATATGCATACAATAGAATATTATTCAACCTAAGAAAGGAAGGAAAATTTGACACATGCTACAGCATGGATGAACTTTAAAGATATCATGCTTAGCAAACTAAGCCAGACCCAGGACAAATATTGTATAATTACACTTATCTGAGGCAGCTGGTGTTGTCAAGTTAGAGACAGAAAGTAGAATAGTTGGTACCAGGGCCTGGGGGATGGGGTCATGGGGAGTCATTATATAATGGGTGTAGTTCAGAATGATGTAACTTTCTGGTGACATAGAATGTTGATGGTTGTATAACAGTGTACTTAATGCCACTGAACTATACATTTAAAAATGGTTAAGGTAGTAAAAGTTATGTATATATCATCACAATGAAGACATATTACTTTCAAAGACAATTGGTTTTGCACTTTATTATTTTATGATACATTTTGTAGATATTTTCAGTGGATGCATTAGTCTGCTATGAGCTACTCTGACATAGGCATTCTTATTACTCTCAGATGTTCTAAAGATGCATTTTAAAATCTCAGTTGATGTTTATCAAGAGTTTGCAAGTATTTTGTGTGTATATATATATATATATATATATATATATATATATATACAAGTCTTTCTGATAAATTCTAGAAAAAAAGAGGAGGAAGAAGCAAAATAATAGAAAAAATATATACATATTGGTCTCTGCTCTCAGTCCCTAGCACAAAGCTCATAAAACTCTTAAAATTTCCTAAGTAATAAGAGCATTAGGAACATCATTTATCCTCTGTGCTCTTTGATTCTGGTTCCTGACACAGAACCCCTAAATCTCTTGGAATTTCCTAGGTGGCAGAGGTATCTTTCCTAATGAGGGGACTCTTCTTGGGTTCCTGGAGAGCTTCAGGATGGAGCTTGTTACTGAAAAGACCAAGCCCTGATGAGAAGCTTGGAACTTTCAGCCCCATCCACCTCTCCAGAGAATGGAACAGGGCCTGGGGACTAAGTTAATCATTGATCATATTTATATGATAATGCCTGTATAAAAAACCCCAAAGTACAGAGTTTTGAGAGCTCTGGGTTGATGAACATGTGGAGGTACTGGAAGAGCAGTACCTTCTGAGGTATGAAGTCTCTCTACCCTTCCCACATACCTAACTGTGTGCATCTCCTCTGACTGGCTGTCCCTTAGTTAGATACTGTTATAATAAGCAAGTAATCTAATAAGAAAAGTGTTTCTTTGAGTTCTGTGAGCCACTCTGGCAAGTTAACAAACCTGAAGAAGTCATAGGAACCTTCGATTCAGCAGTTTGGAGTACTTGGGTGGCTCAGTTAGTTGAGCTCCACACTGGGCATGGAGCCTACCTAAAAAAAAAAAAAAAAAAAAAAAGTCATGGGCACCTGGTTGGTTCAATTGGTTAAACATCCAACTCTTGATTTCCACTCATGATTGTGAGATTGAGACCTTAACTAGATGTGGAGCCTGCTTAAGATTCTCTCTCTGTCTTCCTCTCCCTCTCCTAAAATGAATGAAAGAAAGAAAGAAAGAAAGAAAGAAAGAAAGAAAGAAAGAAAGAAAGAAAGAAAGAAAGAAAGAAAGAAAGAAAGAAAAAGAGAGAGAGAGAGTTGGAAGGAGGGAGGAAGGAAGGAAGAAACACAGGTAACATCTGGAATCTCATTTGGCATCTGAAATGGGGCTGGGGTAGCAATTCATGGGAATGAACTCAACCTGTGGGATTTATGTCCAGGTAAATAGTGTCAGAATTGACTTAAATTGAAGGGTACACAGCTGGCATCTTAGAAAATTGTATGATGTGTGAAAAAACTACATATCTAGTGTCAGAAACGTCATGAGTATAAAGTAAAAGAAAAATACAGGAGTGTTTTTTTTTTTCCTACTCAGAAGACATAATGTGTTCTCTCAGTAAAGTCAGACCAGAGGGAAAGAGTTTCCAGTAAACAATGAAGGATAACACATTGTGATAAATACTTGAATAAAAGAATAGTTGTTATGGAAACAAGGAAAAAGTAATAGGATACATTATGGGACTGTTTGTAAAATAATACAACTGTTCCTATTGAATCATAACTTTCCAGAATATAGTTCAGAATATGACAGGCATTTTCAAGTTGATTTTATCCTTGAACACAGATAAAATAAGCTTCACTTTATAAGAGAGTAAGAGCATCAACAATTTTAAAAATAATTAATAGGCTGTATTGATGATAATGAGAACCTTTAGGAAACTGATATCATTGTATAAGCAGAAAGTGAAAAAAACTGAATTAAAAAGTAGCAATGAGGATAAAACAAAGGGGATAGATAGAATTGACCATTCTGCAGCAGATTTTACTTTCTTTTTATTTTTTTAAGTTTATTTATTTATTTTGAGAGAGAAAGAGAGGGAGGGAGGAGCCGTGAGAGAGGGAGAAAGAAAAATCCCAAGAAGGCTCTTTGCTATTAGTCCAGAACCTGACAAGGGCCTCGATCCCATGAACCATGAGATCATAACCTAAGCAGAAATCAAAAGTCAGATACTTAACTGGCTGAGCCATCCAGGTACCCCTTACTTTGTTTTTAAATGCAAGCACAGAAGATTGAGAGAGTTATGCCCATCAATTTATGGAACATTGTCATCATTAGCCCCTGCAAATACTGTCACTTACTGTTTACCATTTGTTGTTTACTCATTATTTTTTTTTCATTTTTAAATATATCTCCAATCCACTCCATTATTAGCACTTGCCCTCTCTTTGTAGTCAGCCATTCTGTTCTTTTTAAGGACAATTTTATTCCCGTGCTCTGACAAATGGATTTCATTGGTTTTATACACACATTCTTAAATAATATAAATATTATTTTATCTCTTCTAATTTTCTAGCTACCTTTGCTAAGGGTACATCTACTCATTTGCTGCACATTGAATGACATTCCATGGTGTGCATGCACTAGATTTCACTCATCCACCTTTTCAGGGATGGATGCTTAGATTTTATATCCAAGTACCAACCGCCATAACCCCCTCCACCCCCACACAAAAGAAGACCACACATATACACAAAAACTCTTCACGAGCCTATCCTCCAACATATTCTTAGGGTATGGGAAATGATTCATTGGAGTATTTATTGTGTCATTGGAAATAAACAAACGCTGACCATGACTCTGAATTTTGTACTAAAACCAAGAAAGAAGGTGGAGAAGAGAATCACTACCTACCATATCTTGTCATCCAGTATTCCACCAAACATTATATTTCATCTCTTAAAAGTTTTCTACATGTATATGTTTAAATTTTTGGAAAACAACAGTTCTAAATTTTGATTACTGTGCATGTAGAGAAGAGATAGTCCTTCTCTGGCTCCCAGGTCAGTAGAAACTAACTTAAATCTGCATCATTTATCTGGACCTGTGTGATTACATGGATTTCCTTTTTTTGTCATCAAATATTTGAAGAAAGTCTGTGATAATTGAATTACCATAGAGAAAAGTTTTCAGTGCACACATTAAAAACAAAAGAGCTTTTCTGGTGTTGATGGTACATTAATAAAGCACTCTGTAGAGGAATAAAAATTATCATATGTTTGAGTGGTTAATATGAATATCATCTTGTTTCCCCACCAGGCAGAAATATTAATGTTCTTATTTCTCTAATATACATTATAGTTCATTTTCATTTTTAACATCAGTTTTATCCTTGCCCTAAGATTTAATTCAATTTTTAATTTAATTTTAATTTAAAAAGTATAATGGACTTATTTCTCTTTGATAAAATGATTTCTCAATAATGAAATAATAGAATTACATCAAGGGAGTCAGATTGAGAAGAGAGAGGAGAGAAGTCAAACTGCAATGCAGAGGAATGGCAGCCTTGACCGACCTAACAGGGAGTTCCAATGCTAGAATAATCCTGTGAGTTGTCTAAAGTGGGGATATAATAGCTGAGCCTTTAAATCTTCATATTGATTACTTGATCATGGACTTGATGGCTTTTTGCATTTGAAGCATTTCTTAACGAGACTAACAGCTAAAGGTTTGCTGCCATCAGTGGCTAATTCAATATTTAATATTTTCTTTAAGTCAAATGTCTGAGGTTCTTTCCAGTTGCCTCAATTTACCACCAAGAAATATGATTTCTGTATAGTAACAGGTTGGGTTTTCCAAAACGCTCTTCATTAGCAAGTGTCTCTATTTTGCCATAGTTGCTTATTACATTCTTTGTGTTTGATCTTGATTTCAAGTTAAGGTAGAACAAACTGGTGCTTCCACACACATTTAAATCTCTTTTATACAATTAATATTACAATATTAGATTGAGCCACACCAATAGTTTTCTCCAGATACTGATTCCAAGACATATTCTATAGGAAAACATTTCTCTCAAGAATATTGAACATAGGGGCGCCTGGGTGGCTTAGTCGGTTAAGCGCCCGACTTTCGCTTAGGTCATGATCTCGCGGTTCGTGGATTCGAGCCCCGCGTCGGGCTCTGTGCTGACTGCCAGCTCAGAGCCTGGAGCCTGTTTCAGTCTGTGACTCCCTCTCTCTCTGACCCTCCCTGCTCACGATGTCTTTCTCTCTCTCCTAGAAAAAGAAAAAAAAAAACATTAAAAAAAAAAAGAATATTGAATAAAATGCTTCTGTGTTGCAAATGTTCCTACTATGATCTGTTTCCACATAAATATAACTATAATCTATTCTCTATTTTTAAGTAAATATGTATATATTAAAAATGTATATTGCTGGTCTCTTACATATAGTTTCATTGGATTTATTGAACTCATCCATTCTTTCTTCCATTTACAGGGTGATTGTGATTCATATTTGCCATGACAGATGAACATATTTTTGGTTTTATTTTGTTTCAGCACATTTTCATTCTGATGGTTTTGTTATTAAGTGATTACATATGTTTTATGAGGCTACTGATATGTAGATTGTTAGAAAAAAAAGGAAATGCTTGTCAAAGAATTCTATTATCCATAGAGGAAAATTTGGAAAACAAGTTGAATTTTATTTTAATTTATTTTTTAAAAATAACTCACATAGTTAAAAGAACACCAACAAAAATAAGAGATACAAAGTGCAACATTTATTGTTGTATTTAAATATGAATATGTTAAAACCTTTTCACAATGCTAACAACCATATATAAATTATGAAGCTTGAACAACTATTGGCTATGAACAAAGGTAATAAATGCTCCAGATGATAAAAGTTATGTTATTAAGAATAATTCCTAAAGCTGCTTCTATACATGCTGAATTTGAGGTTAGATTCCTAGGTCTGTCAGTTCTTATCACTGTAGAGTTTATTTTCTAATAATGGATAGGAATAAGGGAGACCAATTAAACTGAAAATAAAATACAGCCTTATAGCAAACACAGTAAAAATGTACATATAAAGCAGGCTGTCAACTTAGATTTTGTTTGTTCTTTCTCTTGTGCTTGGGGAAAAACAACTCATTATAAATTATAAATAACACCAGCTTAAAGCAGGTACAAAAAAGATAGAAAATTGCTTAGATATTTTAAAGAGAATTTCGTCTCTAATTAGGAGTTGCGAATTAAACAGTTTTTAAGGGAAATTGGTATATAATAAAGAATCAATAATAAAAGACATTCAAAAGTGGTTTGAAATTGTTTTTTTTTTTTAATGTTTTATTTATTTCTAGGAGAGAGAGAGAGCATGAACAGGGGAGGATCAGAGAGAGAGGGAATCACAGACTGAAACAGGCTCCAGGCTCTGAGCTGGCAGTCAGCACAGAGCCCGACGCGCGGCTCGAACCCACGACCCGCGAGATCATGACCTAAGCGAAAGTCGGACACTTAACCGACTAAGCCACCCAGGCGCCCCTGGTTTTTTTTTTTTTTTTTTTTTTTTTTTTTTTAAATAAACTAGTACTGCCATTTATTTGTATGGTTCTTTAATTTATGAAAAATATTTCATTTCCAAGGTCTTACAAATAATTTATCTTACCAGACTTCAATTTATCTCTAAATAGCCTCTTTAAGGTCATTTCCTCATGCAAGTTGAAGTATAGAATAAGTATCATTAAATAATCAAAGCCATATAAGTACGTGTATTTGTCTTCCTTTCTAAACAGTTTCTTTTGAGATGATCCTAGTAATTTCGAAAAAAATTATTTTTGGTTTTAACCAGAAAAATATATAGTTATGTAATCAATGTAGTTATCTCCTGGCTACTGGATTCTTTCAACTTTCTTCAAAAACTTTAAATAATAGGGGCACCTGGGAGGCTCAATTGGCTAAGTGTCTGACTTCAGCTCTGGTCATGATCTCATGGTTTGTGAGTTCGAGCCCTGCATCATACTCTCTGCTGTCAGTGAGGAGCTCACTTAGAATCCTGTCTCCCTCTCTCTCTGCCCCTCTCTAACTTGTTCTTCTCTCTCTCTCAAAATATTATTATTAATAATAATAGTTATAATAATGACAATAATAATAACCAAATCCTAGATTTTCTCTATTATTTAATGATCATACCAATTTAAAATTTTTTTCTCAATTCATGTCAATATGCTCATTACTTTGGAAGTTACATTTGCCTGTTAAGGCATAATACAAATCCTGTTTAAACAGCTCTTTTAATACCAATCAGCCAAGAGTTGAAAAGAATCTTGCATGAGGACAGACTACACTAAGGTTAAGAACATTGCAAAGTTATGAGCGTGGATTTTAAATTAATATGTTGTGTGATCAATGTTCTTTCTTTTCTTTCATATCTATAATTTACTTTAATGTCAATATTTCATAATTCCAAAAATAATGTTTCTCAAACAAGTATCTTCCTCCTTGTCCAAAAAAATATCAAATCCATGAAAACTATAATAAAGATTGTCTGCAGTTTCTAAAGGTAAATTCTACAAATTTTAGTGATGATTTGATTTTTATAAGGATATCAGTTCAATTTTTGTTTTAATTTTTATCAAGTAAAGATCTAAATTCTACTGATAAGTTAAATACTCATCCGTTTAATGGCCACATACTTCATACGAACCATTGTTGGAAGTACTATGCTAGAAGAAAGAGCAAGTACATACAGAAATGAAATAATTAACCTTTCAAGAAGAGATAAAAATGTATACATAGTGAACTAAAACTGTAAGCAGAATGTGATATATTTTATGAAAAAATACAAATATAGCATTTTGGATATTCAGAGTTCAAATTCAAGCTGTCTGGCTCCACATTTCCTTCTTTTAGATAAGTTTTTTAAAAAAAAAAAAAAACATTTACTTATTATTGAGAGACAGAGAGACACAGAGTATGAACATGCGAGGGGTAAAGGAGTGGGGGGCACAGAATATGAAACAGGCTCTAAGCTTTTAGCTGTCACCACAGAGCCTGACACGAGGCTCAAACTCACAAAACGCAAGGTCATGACCTGAGCCGAGCTGGAAGCTTAACTAACTGAGCCACTCAGGTGGCCTGCTCCACACTCCCTTCTAAAATGACACCACACTTCTGTCAAAAGTCACTAAGTGATTCTTGAAATTAGTAGATAACAAATAACTGCATCATAGCTCTAAGGATAATAAAGCTTGATGTAGAGACTACTAAAATTCAAAAATAATCTCTCTGAAAATAAACAATATGAATTTTACTGTAATGATGGGACAAAATTTGAATTATTTTTAGTAAAATGTTAATAATGGCTAAAGCTGTTGAGTACTGCTATATAAATTAGGCATTATTTTATATCCTCATTCAGCCCTTGCCATAAGTACATTAAGTTGTGTTTTTACTGCATTTACTGATGACAAATTTAAGGCACAAAGAAATTAGTTAAGTGTTTCAGGCTTACATAGGATGAAGGTGACAGAGCCAAGGGTGAGGCCTGAGCCATACATATGTTCAATTCTCTATTTTCTGGTGCCTGGGCAACGTCATCCCTTAACAGCAAACACAGAAGTTATTTTTTCCCTTTTAGCTGTGGAAGGCACCAAGAATAGAGTGGATCAGGAGAGTATAGTGACAGTAAGAATAAAATTCACTTTCTAATGCTCCTGCAGAAGGGAAACCATCTCATAAATTATTAATGGACTTGGCACATGCCTGTGAGGACAGGATGATTACATACTGTAAATATGTGATGCATTCTTATGTATTTCATATCTACACGTAGATACTATGGAAGAACTTGAATATTCATTTTTTTTAAAAGACAAAACAGGAGAAATCAAAGGAGGGACAAATGGACATGGTGGAGTGAACTTAGGTTCAAAAAACCGTTACTACCATAACAGTCTTATATTTATACAGAGCATATCTATTTCGTTTAATTTAAGTGAAATATATTTATATGCCCCAAATTATGTATTAGATAGAAAGTATAAGAAGAAAACATTGAACTTAAGATTCAAAGCTTTCCAAAATTAAATATGCATATGGCATCAGTAATATCACAGCTAACTTTGGATGCCCAGTTATTTTATTTAAGATGGTTTTCTTGTGATTTTTTTTAAGATTGGTGTTGAATTGGGGATTATGTTTATGATAGAATTTATTGCTGCTGTTCTGAGTTAGACTAAAAGTTGCATTAGATGTTTCCATAGCAACTTCATGGGGAACATTTCAAAACACTTCCTTCCGGCAGATATTTGAGAATACATGTGGACAGTCACCATGTGAGATTTAGTCAAGAAAATCCTTCAGGGACAAAGTAATATTTTGAAGCCACATGTCACTTTGAACGTTCCTTCTGAATTAGAAAGAGTTCGGCCTCCACTCTGCTTCTGACACCACCGCTCAGATGTTCTTTAGGCTTCATGGTGCCTGAAATTTTTGTCAGCCTTCAAGATCTCAAAATTTGAAGTTCCGTTTTCTGGCAATAAACCTGCCTTAACAATCCTCATATTTCTTAACTCCTACTGAATTCAATCGTTAATGGGTCATCAGTTGCCTTTCCTTGACCCTGTGCTATTTCTAGTGTCCAACATTGTTGTACTGGCTTTACTTGTCTCTACCCAATGAGAAACATGATGGTCAGGCATTTGAGGAGCATCATTTTTTGCTACTTTGGCAAAGCCCATACTTAGGACTTTCGCCATTTGTGCTTGGCAAATCCTCATTTTTGAGTCTCTTTTCCTGTTAGTTTTGCCAGTTCCTGTTCTTAGATAGCTGGAATGTTGCTAACTGATACTAATTAGAGCCAGTAAATGGGTGACCATGTAGTTGTCTAAATCAGAAACACTTTTCACTTTTGATAAGTGAAAGAGGATACTATAAAACTGGTATAAACCAGCAGTGTCTCAGTACAAAAGTAGATCGACTATCTCCTAGAATAAGTCTTCAGTGAAGGTTGAAATTCTCTCTTTTTTTTTAATAAATAAGGGGCACCTGGGTGGCTTAGTCGGTTAAGCGTCCAACTTTCGCTTAGGTCATGATCTCACGGTTCGTGGGTTCGAGCCCCGCGTCGGGCTCTGTGCTGACTGCCAGCTCAGAGCCTGGAGCCTGTTTCAGAGTCTGTGACTCCCTCTCTCTCTCAGACCCTCCCCTGCTCATGCTGTCTGTCTCTCTCTCTCTCTCCTAGAAATAAATAAAACATTAATAAATAAATAAATAAATAAATAAATAAATAAATAAGTCAATTCCGTGTTAGACATTTCCAGTGTCAGCTTTATTTTTTTAATGTTTTTTAAAAATTTATTTCTGAGGGAGAGAGAGCGAGCGAGAGAAATCAGGGGAGGGTGAGAGAGAGAGATATACAGAATCCGAAGCGCGCTCCAGGCCGTGAGCCAGTTGCGAGCACAGAGCCTGACACAGGGCCCGAACCCACAAACCATGAGATCATGACCTGAGCCAAAGTCGGACACTTAACTGACTGAGCCACCCGGGCGCCCCTCTAGTGTCAGCTATAAGCTTGAGTCTCAATAAATAAATTCCTTCATCCCACCCCAAGTTTATTTCAAACAAATCATTACTCTGTCTTTCTCTTAAAGCATTGAGACCCTACCACCTCAAAATCTCTCTCTTTCTCTATGCAACTTTAAAAAAAGTGCTTTGATTCTTAGTCAAATTTTTATTCATTGCTATACTACTTCATCGGCTTTCTTTTGGGGTGGGAGATAGAGGCAGGTGGCAGACTGGGGTCATGATAATTTCTTGGCTTTCTTCTTATACTGATCATATACTTATTTCATGTATGAAATACTTCTTTCCAACCCATAGACTAGTTATTATCTAAGAGTTTCTCCTTGGTTTTGTAGATATTTTCCCAGAGAGAACTTGCTCATCCATCATAGTAGATTCAAACACGTCTTAAACAATTGTCACTCTCCAATCCACTTTTTACAGATGGGCCAGTTGATGGATCAGTGTCTGAATTTTCAATGATACCTCCAAGTTAGAAAGTCCAAAGCTAAAATCATGTTTGCCCTTGAGTCTACAAAATTCATTGTTCTACTTTAAAATATCACCACATTTCCTTACTTAGTCATAGTCATGGAACCCAGGATTAGTCATAAATGTCCCTGTTTTCAGTATTTCCAGATAAAATTAGCCACCCAATCTCATAGGCTTTTCTTCCACCATATTCCTTACACTTATTATTGAGTTGTGCCTTATTACTGCTTCTCTGTCAGCCCCACATGGTGCCTCTGCCAGATTAATCTTAAAGCTTAACTCTGATCATTCCAAGCCATTGAGCTATTTATTCAAGAACTTTTTATGCTTTTTCTTCTGGAGTTTAACGTAAGTATAGACTTCTTACCTTTGCATTCATGGCTTTCCTTTCTCTGGCTTCAAAACATACTCCAGCTGTTTTCTCTTCTGGTATTCCATACATTTGCCAGATTGGATGGCATGCCCTTTCATAATGTTACAAGATGTTTATTCTGTTTCTTCCTCTATGGACATCTCCTGTTGTAACTCCATATTCTTAAGGTCCTTCTCATAGTCCATCTCTTCCATGAGAAATTATTTATTCTCTTAGCAAATTTGAAACCTTTCTTTAATTCCTGTGGTACTGTGTTCTTACTTTTTAAATTTATTTTATTCTGGCTCATGAGTGTTATTTATATACTGTTTTATTCCTCCTTATAGAGTTGTTTTCTAAAGGAGAGGATATAAGCTTTACTTATATTTGGATACAGAAACACATGCTTCCTTATGCTAGGCAATTATTATTTTTTATTTTTTTTCCTTTTTTTTTAATGTTTTATTTATTTCTAGGAGAGAGAGAGAGAGAGACAGCATGAGCAGGGGAGGGTCAGAGAGAGAGGGAGTCACAGACTCTGAAACAGGCTTCAGGCTCTGAGCTGGCAGTCAGCACAGAGCCCAATGCGGGCCTTGAACCCATGAACCGTGAGATCATGACCTAAGCGAAAGTTGGACGCTTAACCGACTAAGCCACCCAGGCGCCCCTACTAGGCAATTATTAAGGACTTGCTGAAACCATTGTTCAAATGTGACTATTTGAATATTGTAGAAATATGTGTATAACTGTAATGTTAAAATATTACTAGAATTCTCTGCAAACAAAATTTGTTTCCAATAGTTAGGTAGCAAGTATCATTCTACCCCAAAAAAGAGTTAAACTGGCTGATGCATGAAGAAAGTACAGGGTTTATTCATAGGTAAATCCTAGTCTCTGATAGAGGTATGAAAAGATACCAGGTCTTTTCATTTTAAATAGGGCTCTCTATATGCATGCAAACTGCTCCAATCATTCATTAAGTAGATTCAATCTCTCATTTTCCTTAAATCATCACTAATTTGAGCTTACTGTTTTCTCAATTTAGCCCTAAGAAATTTATGGCCAGTTATTCTTTCTCTAATTAACCTAAAAGTGAACTATATTTCATTGCTTGTAGGATGGTATGGGAAATCTGAGAGTCACCAAGAAGGGAATCCGACTTGAAGGTATATCTGAGTTTCTACTTCCATTGTATGTGAAAGAAATTCATTCCCGAAAGGTATGTGATACTGGCTTTGGCTTACTGTAAAAGATAATTTAGAAGTTATGTTTTAGCTTGAAATAGGAGCATAGAACCCCCTTATCTCTTCAGTATGTATTTAGTATCCTTAAGCTAAAGGTTTATTTGAAAAAATGAAAACAATGAAACAGTAGAAAACCCAGTGAAGTTTAGTTTTAAACAGACAAATTGGAGAACCGTTTTGAATTAAATTGCAGTGTTGCTTTTCTTAGTCTACAAATTTGCCTCTTTATTTTCAACAGAAGTTAAAAATGTAACCTTATGGTAATTTCAAAAGGGGCATTTGATACATCATGAGTAATTTTTGCAGGAAACATTGACTTGAATAAATGACCTTATTTCAATATATTATAGATCTTTTCAGCTCAAATAAATGTGCATTTTCTAAAAAAGATAAAGACAGTCTTACTATAGAAATTAAAGTCATTTCTGGGTGAACAGTATTTTAAAAAGCACGAACATTTAGCCTTTCAAATGTGTGGTTGTGTGTATGTGTGCCTTATGGGTACTTTATCATTTAGCACCATGCTCAAAATCAAGATTATAGTTGAGCAATTATATATTTTGGCTTATGTGTGTTACTTTTCAAGAAATAGTAAGTATTATTGGATACCAAAAAAATATAACTAGAAACGTTCAATCTATTAGGCATATGTATGTATGTGTGGAAATCTAGTAAGACAGGAAAAAATGGAATGCTTGTTATTACATAAAATGTGGAAATATTTTTAACCTTCATAAATATGAAAGTCTATTTTAGACTAGGATAATCTTTAACTATTACCAATGTAATATATTAGCAAATGGGTTTCATAGTAAGCCATAATTTGATCATTTGCTACAAAGCTATTTTTTCCTTTAAATCTCAAAGTGAAAACAGAACAGAGGATTATTTTCCATAAAACTTCTAATTAGGTGAATTATATTAAGTTTATATTTTATTTTGTTATTATATATGAACCTTCAGAGCTTCACAAGTACGTTATATTGACTGCTACCTTGGGTACTAGAAATTTATCACTGAGATCACCTTACCTGATAAATTTTTGGGCAGGTAAATAATACAAAAGACATGAGTATGAACACCTGACCCTACTATAAAAACTCCTTAAATTTAAAATATACAAGTTGTATTGTTTTAATGTTTTATTTATTTCTGTGAGAGAGAGACATCGTGAGCAGGGGAGGGTCAGAGAGAGAAGGAGACACAGAATCCGAAACAGTCTCCAGGCCCTGAGCTAGCTGTCATCACAGAGCCCAACATGGGGGTAGAACCCACGAACTGTGAGATCATGACCTGAGCCGAAGTCAGACGCTTAACCCACTGAGCCATACAGGTGCCCGACAAGTTGAATTTCTGTATTATTTTCTTTTTTGAACCCTAAAAAGAATAGCATGCATACCCAAGTTAGTGCCTTGGTAACTTGGACGTTACCACCACTCAATCACTTATTGTTTTTTTCTTGGGTTCGATATTACTCAACAGTTTAGTATTTGAAGAAATGAAAACTTATCCATGGAAACCAAGAAATCACTGAACACAGGAAGGTGAGAATAATCACAAGCAGGAACTTCTTTGAAAATGCATCTTTGTTAAGTTCAGGGACAGCAAAGATTGATCTTTGAAGCCATTTAGATCCACTCAGAGTGGCTGCCCCGGAATGTAACTTACAGAAGGATTTGTGAGCCCTTTGCCGGCAGGCAGGTCATAGTATTTATCTTCCTAGCCTGAACAGTTTTGAGAATATAACAGCAGCTCTTCACCAGGACTCTCCTGGGAAATTGGAATCTATGTTTACTCCATCAGTGGACCAAATAAGAAAGAGCCCACCAAGGTGGTAGCTTCGAAGGGGGAGGTGGTGGCAGTCAGGCTTCATGACCTTTACCCTAGGGAAGTTTGCAACCTCAAGTTCATAAACATTTCCCAAACCTACTGTGCTGATTGAGACCTCTTTGCTCCCTTTCACATCCCAGACCTGTTTCTTGTCTTCCTGTCTCGCCTTCTGTCCTCCATCTCCCAGTGAAGGCAAATGCCAGTGCAGCACACACAGGTGGGAGCTTGGACTGTCTTCAGTCGGAGAGGGGCCTGGTGTGACAGAAGAAAATATAGACTCATTTCCTCTGTGAACCTTTCTCTACACACACACTACAAAAATAAGTATTTAAAATTAAGTGAAAAACATATCCATTATAAGCAGTCCCCACATTAGGATTCTCTTGCCCATGATCACAGGCAGTGATTCATTCTCTGCCATAAAGCCTATTTGCTGTTTTAAAATGTCAGCCGCAGTTTCCCTGAGCCTGAGTTTTCTCATTAATATAGTGACTTTCATAGAAATGTATCAAAATACTTACTTCTTAGGTGAAGAATGAATACAAAAATTCCAGTAATACTAGGAGAAATGAGATTTTTATAAACCTCATTATACATTTCAGGACTTGCACATACTTTTGTGACTTTGAATATTTTTATGATAAAATATCAAAGTCCCCCATAGGTCTAAGTTAAGGAAATCTATTAAATTCAAAAGGTACTTATAAAGATTCAATTAAGGGGACACCTGGGTGGCTCAGTCGGTTGAGCGTCCGACTTCGGCTCAGGTCTTGATCTCACGGTTCGTGGGTTCAAGCCCCGCGTCGGGCTCTGTACTGACTGCTAGCTCAGAGCCTGGAGCCTCCTTCAGAATCTGTATCTTCCTCTCTCTCTGATCCTCCCCTGCTCACGCTGTCTCTCTCTCTCTCTTTCAGAAATAAATAAAACATTAAATTAAAAAAAGTAAAGATTCAATTAAGATGAGA
The DNA here is from genome assembly GCA_017311185.1 of Proteles cristata cristata. NCBI lineage: Eukaryota > Metazoa > Chordata > Mammalia > Carnivora > Hyaenidae > Proteles > Proteles cristata. The sequence continues at coordinate 873,142 of JAESUZ010004103.1, read as the reverse complement.
AAAATACTATACACTATATGCTACTGTATGTAACAATTTTAATTTATATGAATTTTTTACCTGGAGTTTTGATTTCCATCTGTTTGTTTGTGTGTTTTCCTGCATTAATGCTAGTGGGTACCTTTTTTTATATTTTATTAGTATGCTACTCTGAAATAAAGAATTTTCTTATTTAAAGTAACTTCCTGGGTATGTAGGTATTTAATTTCATACTTCTAAACAGAGAGATTTCTATTAATCAAACAACTCAGTCACCCACAGACACACACATCTAGTTTCTTAGAATAGTAAACCATGGGCTGTTTCCACTCTGTGTTAACTGGTCCCCTTCTCTCACCATTATAAATATTTGAAGTTTACTGTTACACTTCACAGTTTACTCTCTTATCCATGCTTTTAAAAAATCAGCCTTTTTGACTAGTCCGTTATTATCAGTACACAAAAAAACATATTACATTCTATGCTTGAAATATCTCAGAATTCAATGCATCTTTCAGAATTAGCAACATTATTTTCAGGGAGAAAGTACTTACTGAACACTTGTGAAGTTAAATACCTAGTTTTCTTCAGATAGGAAAAGTATGAAGGATACGGGATTTGAGGTTACCTTACATAATTGATAACAACAAGTGAGTAATATTTTGAGCCAGGCTTCAATCCACATGATGTAACATTAGGTCAGAATCTTTGAACTATCAGGAAATTAGACATGTAATCACTAGGATTTTTTTAATGTAATTAGAGAGTATTTCCCAAGGTTATATGAGCCTGGAGAACTAAGGTGATTAAAGTATCTAACATTGCACTGATGATTGCCTCAAAATTTTGCATCATTCCATTCTCTAGAACTTTTTGTGTTACTGTGCCTCACCTAATGGTAGCTGAACACTTATCTTGTTTTTGTTTTTGTTTTCTTTCAAGGATCCTTAATTAAGTAGTACCTTACCATTGACCCCTATCCCAGCATCTTGCATGAGCGACTAATAATTATGCTAGGCAAACTGCCACCAGATAATTCCAATTGCATTAACTCTTCGCAAAGCAAAGTTAAAATTTGAGCTCTTGGGACTCTCGGTTTAGCCAGGCTGCGAGTAAGGCTGTGCTCTCTCCTCTTTATGTACAGTCTTTTCATTTGGTTTCAGAGCTATGATGCTCAGTTCTTGGTTACAGTTTTTGGCCTTATATATTCAGTTATTCTTTACAGAATATAAATTATATATATATATATATATATATACACCAGGCACATACAGCAGACCTCTTTCCTGTTTATACAACAATGTTGATCTCCTGACCCTGTATCCTTCAGGTATTTTGGTAAATCTCCTCTATACAAATCAATTCTTTTTTTTTTTTTTTTTAATGTTTTATTTATTTCTAGGAGAGAGAGAGAGACAGCGTGAGCAGGGGAGGGTCAGAGAGAGAGGGAGTCACAGACTGAAACAGGCTCCAGGCTCTGAGCTGGCAGTCAGCACAGAGCCCCACGCGGGGCTCGAACCCACGAACCGCGAGATCAAGGCCTAAGCGAAAGTCGGACACTTAACCGACTAAGCCACCCAGGCGCCCCTATACAAATCAATTCTTGTAAATAGATATCTGCAGCCTTCTATAACCCTTTTATCATCATCATTTTTATCATCATTTTACACGTGTTTGAGTGTTTATAATTTTACTATGACATCTTCAAGTTTAAAACACTTATCATTCCAAAATCTTTCCGTTAAAAAACCTATTAACATGTGGTAAACATCACCAAACTATACAATTACACATCTGCACCGATAAAAGGGTAAGTATAGAGGCATGTACATGCTATTTATATTTAATATGTCATACATGATTTAATAGAAGAAAAATATGAAATAAATGGGAAAGAATTGCTAAGCTTAAATATTTCTTCACCACAAGAGTGTCTTTGATAAAATTGTTTTTATGGTTAAGAATAAAAGACTATGAATATCATTAAGAAGCTGGATGCATTGGCTCCATGTTTTAATTTCAGACAGTGTTCATTAACTCCCTGCAGTGCAATTGGAGGTGATTAATTCCTCTCCAATTTGTCCTTACTCCTCTTCATTTTCAGGGATTTTTTTGATAATTATATTATTTTAACTTTGTCACAGTTCATAATATTTACATTCTGTTCTGCAACTTTAATTGTGCTGGCACATTGGTCTTAATTCTACAGATAGATGGGCTGCAGTATTAACCACCAACTCCTTTTATTATGGTGTCTTCATGACCGAGTTCATTATTCCAATCATCCCTTCCTTATTTATATTTCACCGCTAATGAGGTTTGTTTGCTAATCCCTGAAATATTTCACACAGAAGGTACCTGACTGTTGTCTTTATCTTTTCTGGGAATATTATTAATGGTTCATCCCTTCTTCTCCTGTTAACTAATTGCTGTATCAAATTCTACCACTGAGCATTACCATAAAGAGTCTGAGGACAGCCTAGGATGGATGTTTCTTCTGCTGATGACATGAATGTTCTGCCTAAATGTCCAATACATTTTTGCCCTTTCATTTTAGGGAAATGTTGTCTATCATATCAGTATCTTTCATTTTCCTTTGTTCAGGTCTTCCCTGCAGAGAAAGCAACCATTCTTGTGTTGCATCATCTTCGTCATCCACACCTGTCATAGTTTCTTGAATTAATTACTCTTAAACTCTTTATTTTTCCTTCGCGTGCAAGTAACTGTCATAATCTAGTTTTTCTTCCATGTCATGAATTGATGTTTCTCCATATGAATTTTGCCCTTGCTCTCTCTAATTGTTTTATTTTATGTATGGGGTGGGGGGGTTTGTTCTGATTCTCAGACTTTTCCATAGATCCATAGTCTCTTTATAAATCATATTAGGGTTTTTTTTTTAATGTCTTTGAGCTGTGGTTTCAATAAAATTAAAAATTTATAATTCTAAAACTTAAAGCACTTACCTGACCTCATTTGAATAGTCTCCAATGAGTCACAACTTGAGGCAGGGGTATTAGGGTCTAGGTAGTCTGTTTCCCCAGAGAAATGGTTGTTGGGAAGGGAAAGATAGTTGGGGACTGCTTTCCCTGCCTAAAGTACTACTAACTCACGTGCCAGCTAGATGTGGACTATTTTAATTCCCTGGGTCTTAGTGGCCCTTTCTGCCTCTGCAGAATTCTTCCAGTGGTATATAAATTCTTGGTAGACTTTCTTAGTACCATCTCTTTACCACTCTCTTTTCCTCTATCCACACCAATTTATTTAGGTTAGACTTCTCTGAAACATATTAACTCTCCTTCTTTTCTTCTAGAGATATAGATGAACGTAGGAGATGGGTAGCTCTTACAAGCTGCTATGAAATAATCTATTTTCTTGGATTCCACTCTTTCAAGTTTATGGCATATGCTTACATCAATATAGCACTGACTGTCCCAATAAAAAAAAATGATTTAGACAAAATAATTGTAGTTTAATTTATTACGTAGTGAAGGAGAGAGTTTTTGAAAACACTTCTATTTGATGTATAGTGTTAGGTAAGATCTTTCCTTTCCTCCTTCTTTCCTTCCTTTTCCTTCCCCTCTCACTTTCTCTTCCTCCCCCAATTCATGGCCAATTGCCCTTAATACTATAATTTATATAGTCCATTTTCCATCGCTAATCTGAAATATGACTTTGCTCATATACTGCATTCCTAAATGTATATAGATTTAGTTCTGGTCCCTCAGTTCCATTCTATTGACATACTTAGACTAAAATCAAACTTTAAGGAATATTTTTTATAACTGTGAAAGCAGTTCTTTTATATTGCTCTTTTTCAAAGTTTTTGCCTATTGTGTATTTTCTGTTCCAAATGAACTTAATAATCAGCTGTCAAGTTTCATAAAAATTCCTGTTGAGAACTTAATTATGGTTAATTTAATTTGTGGGAAATTGACATCTTTATAGTTTTGAGTTTTCCTATCTAGGAACATGGCTTCTCTTTTGATGTTTTTAAAAATGTAACTTGAATTTCCCAGGAACATTTCTTAATATTCCTTTTTATATAATCATTACAGATTTGTTGTCAATCATATTATGGTTCTTACTGCACACAGGAATGCCTTTTCCATTTACTTTTCTCATTGGCCTTTGTGCTCATGCAAAAAAAAAAAAAAAAAAGCTGTTCTTTTGGTATGTATATATTCTGGCCATTTTCTTAAAATATGATTATTTCTCTTATATTTAAAATCATTCTTATGGCCATTTAGACAATGAGTTTTAATAATAACAGCTAACATTCAGCTTGAACTATAGCTTTGGAATCAAATTCCTGGTTTCAAATCCTGTCTCTGTCAATTAGCAGTTGTGACTAAATGACCTTATTTAACTTCTCTGTGCCTTATTTTTTATCGTAGGTAAAGTAAAGTTCATAGTAGACCCTAATATTTTTATTACTAAAATAATAGTAGTATCCTGGGGCGCCTGGGTGGCGTAGTCGGTTAAGCGTCCGACTTTCGCTTGGGTCATGATCTCGCGGTTCTTGGGTTCGAGCCCGCATCGGGCTCTGTGCTGACTGCCAGCTCAGAGCCTGGAGCCTGTTTCAGTCTGTGACTCCCTCTCTCTCTGACCCTCCCCTGCTCACGCTGTCTCTCTCTCTCTCTCCTAGAAATAAAAAAAAAAATAAATAAATAAAAAATAAAATAAAATAATAGTAGTATCCAACCTGAGAAATACTATTATTTTTAATGAAAGTCAAACATTATATTAAATACTGTATTAAATTATAGCTTATTCAGTCCTTACTATGTGATATGTACTGTTGTCAAAGACTGTATTTTGAAAGAGTTTAAGAATTTGCTGGAACATTATAACTAGGATGTGAGAATAAGAAATCATCTAAAAGGATATTAATTTTTTGTTCTTGTTCTGAGTAGTTGCTATTAACCAATTGGGGGAAAGTAGGGAGTTGGGGAAAATTGTGAGCACATTTTTGAAACTGTTAATCTGCCTATTAGAAGAACATGGATTTCAAGTTAGACAGGTGGATCCATGAATCTAGATTTCATGTTAGAGGTTCAGGCTAGAAATATAAATTTGAGACATTGTCTGTTTGTGTATCCATCTGTCTATCCATCTGTCTATCTATCTATCTATCTAATTTCAATACATGAGATTAGACAAGAATATCACTTATCAATATAAATGGGTATAAATAGAAAACATAAAGGGGTTTATTGAATGAATACTTGAGTATCCAAAATTGAATAGTTTTGAAAAAGTGTAAGAACCAAACACAAATTAAGAAAGAAAGGAGATTGAGTGGGAGGAAAACCAAAACAATGTAGTATCCTAGAAGCAGAAAGAAGAAAGTGTTTTCAGGTTGATAGCATGAAGAATTGTTTCTTATAAGCCAAGTAACATGAAGATTGAAAATTTATCATTCGATTATTAGTTTGATTATACTCTAGCCAGAAATAATTTTTGTTGGGGTGCCTGGGTGGCTCAGTTGGTTGAGCATCCGACTTTGGCTCAGGTCATGATCTCATGGTTCAGCCCTGCATTGGGCTCTGTGATGACAGCTAGCTCAGAACCTGGAGCCTGCTTCAGATTCTGTATCTCCCTCTCTCTCTCTCTGACCCTCCCCTGTTCACACTGTATCTCTCTCTCTCAGAAATAAATAAAACATCAAAAAAATAAAAAAAAGAAATAGTTTTTGTCACATTTGAATATATCTATTTATAGGAGTTTTATTTTTATATTTAATGTATTCATTGAATTTCATGAAAAGGTATCCAATTATCAAAGTATACTTTTATTCCTTGGGACAATCTATTTTTTAATTCACAAGATAGCAATTTTTAATAAACAATTCTGAAATTAAATATGCACTTTAAAAAACATTTTTGTACCTATTACCTTACATAATCCATACTGCTATCCAGAGGGGCTATTATCTTTATTTACATATGGCAATCCAGCTGCCTTAAATTATGTAACTTGAGTCTTAATACCATGACTAGAATCTCCATTTTCCTATCTTGATTCACTGCTTTTAACAATTCATCAGACTCTCCAAATTAATCATTTTTAAAATGTTCTCCAGGAAATCCATGTTTCTATTTATGTGTGTGAAGTGCTTGTCTAGACCAACAGAAGAAGCTATGGGGACAGTTTGAGCATAGTGGGTGGTGGACCTTGCTTAGGGATGAGAGAAAAAAATCATAACTCCATGATAGGAAATCTTCATTAAGCTGTTAGACACCATGAAAGTGCTGAGTATATAAAGATAGGTGAAATTAGTTGCCTAGGGGTAATATTCCTTGGACTAAACAACAACAACAACAACACTATAAGGAAACTCCAAAGGAGTTTTACTTCCTGTGTTTTTTTCTAAAGATGGTGATTCTCCTCTCAGTAGCATGGTCTCTAAGACAGCAGTGAAACCTTACAGACTTCAGTATTTAATCAGCTACCTCTATAAATAAACATGTAAACAAATTGCCCATAGTTTCTCTTCTCCACCAACACACACACACACACACACACACACACACACACACACACACACTCACATGGCCCTACATTTACTACTTTCCAAGAAAATATGTGAGGTAATGAAATAGCATACTTAGAACAAAAGAGAAACACCCATTAGCTCAGGTTGCTGGTATGTACAGTATCAAAAGCTTATCTTTTTACAATCTGTTGCAGAGAGCCTGGGACGGAGTTATATTAAACATCGAGTAAAACCGAGATGCTAATAAGTATTGCACATCTTTTAATGCTTTACAATAATCTGATATAACATTATGAGTCAGTGTTAGGAATTACCCGCCTCAAGGAGCACAAATAATTAAGCTTCAAATACCTGCTAATTCATCTTGATAAGCTCCTGCTACCAGTTGTTAAGTTCCTTCCATATGCTAACTGCTATGTGAAGGGCCTGGTATGCATTCTTATCCAATTCTCACAGCAACTCAAATGAAGGAGACAATATTACATTCATTTTACAGATGAGAAAAGGCATGTAGCCCAAAGAACTTACTCAGGTAAGTTACCTGAGTATCACAAAAAGTTGTGGACATAGGTCAAATCTGGGTGTGTCACACTCTTGTAACCCATGCCCTTTTTAACGGCCATGGAATCTCTACATCAGTGAGTGGAACAAGCAAAGTCTTGTCAGGACTAAAGTGAAGGGGATTTTTTCAGAATTCTGTTATTATTATTATGATGATTGTTCTCTGAAACATTTCATACTTTCTATAAAGTATTTTTCTAATATCCTTGCTATGGAGTTTATTTTTTATTTTATTTTTTTAAAATATTTTTTATTTATTTCTGAGAGAGAGAGAGCGTGAGCAGGGGAGGGTCAGAGAGAGAGAGGGAGATACAGAATCTGAAAGAGGCTCCAGGCTCTGAGCTGGCTGTCAGCACAGAGCCTGATGTGGGGCTCGAATCCATGAGCCATGAGATCATGACCTGAGCCAAAGTCGGAAGCAACCGACTGAGCCACCCAAGTGCCCCTGGAGTTTATTTTTTAAATAGGACTTGGGCCTTTTCAGAATTTTTCTTGCATGAGATAAAAAATAGACCATTATTATATAAAATGCCACTCTCTAGTGAATGTGATTTAAAAATTTTTTATAGTTTATTTATTTTTGAGACAGACACAGAACATGAGTGGGGGAGGGGCAGAGAGAGAGGGAGACAGAATCTGAAACAGGCTCCAGGCTCTGAGCTAGCTGTCAGCACAGAGCCAGATGCGGGGCTCGGACCCACGAATCATGAGATCATGACCTGAGCCAAAGTCAGACGCCCCATAATGAATGTGATTTTAATGAGCCATCAGTATCATTTCATATAATGAACCTAAAGAAATTATTCTCCAGCTAGTCGATTACTTCATTACCCCCAAACTTGCATATCTACCTGAGCGTGTGGGTGCACTATTGATCTACAGGATCATTGTGGTCATGGTGAAGTGAGGGATTCTCTGAAAATGTCCAAATTTCTGGGAGTAGACTACAGAGACTATGTTAGCAACACATACATTAGCTCAGTGTTTTTCAAACTTCTTTGATATGAGCCACAGGAAGAAAGAAATTTGACATTGTAGCATGAGATACACTCTGATGTTTTCTTAATCTAATATATTCTAGCAAGGCCATCCTATTTTAATTTCATTTGAATTAATAATATATTGATATTAATTATAATTATTAATTAATTAAAATATGAATAATAGAATGTATTATATTATGATATTACATACTAGAATTATTCATCATTAATATAAATTGTCAATATATTAACAATATATTGTGTTGTACAACATATATTTATATATTTGTTGCAACCCATGACATTGATTTAATGGCCCTGTCATGTGTGTGACTTGAAAACAATGACTCTCACTATTAGCTACTCAAATGGTACGGTCAATGAATTTTTGGCAAGTTATTTTCTCTTTTCTCTCAAGTGTCTCAGATGTAATAGATTCTGCAGTGGGGAATATGTAACACTTTATTTGAATTTCAAAGGACAAGGTACACAAGGTGTGAATACCATGAAAGTGACAACCATGTGTTTTGACCACTTCCTCCAGCTGCTCCTGGTAGATTAAATGTCCAGGGAAATTTTTAAACTTTTTATTAGTATATGTGTATACAAAAAATACACACATCTCAGTGAATATTTATTTTATTGAGAAAATGACTGGTTTCTGTATTCCAAAATATATATTGAAACCACTCAAAAAGATGTTTCTCTGTCACATTAGATAAATGGAAGAGGTATCTGTATTACCCCTAATATTTGTTATTTGTTCTACAAGTTTTTTACCAATATAAGCACATATGGTGAATTAGGTCCTAGAATTGTCATATATCGCATAAGAAATAGTGGTCACATTAACTTATAAAGAGACAAAGCAGGTCTTGCTTGCATTCACTAAAAAGAATTAAAGAGAACAGAAAATCTAGCTTTGCATTTTAAGACCTTTATGGATTTATTATGATCCTTTCTGTACTTGAGCCACAAAATGATCTGCCTTCTGTTCCTTATTAGTGTGTTGTTGCTTGATTACATTGTTTTTCTTAGTTTACAAAATATTTTTTTTTCTTTAGTGCTTTATTGTTAGAAGTCAGGCCTGGGAACTGAGTTTGGGAAAAATCTTAGGGACAGTATTTTCACTTTAATTTGGGTCTTGCACACAAGATAAGTTTCCATAGATCAAGCTTATATGTATCCATATTAAAGAATTTCAGCTGGGCTTTAAAGAATGATTGGGACTTGAATTTCAAATTGTGTATTTTTTATGTGCAAGAAAATAACTTAAAAACCATTGTTTAGAAAACAGTAAATAGAACAGTTTGGTTTTATAAGAAGAATCCTATAAGTCAACAGTCTCAAACCCAGGCAGGCATAGACTAAGGGTGTTCTAAGACTTTCCAGGAGGTATGAAGACAGGGTGATCTGTTTCCAGGCTTTCAAGTTTCCAGTGCACTCTTTCCTAAATTTTATCTGCCTGAGAATGACAGTCTAGCTGCTACTTCTCTTTTTCCTGATTTCCTACCATCTACCACTTTTTTTTCTTATTTTACAAAAGGAAAGGATTGTCATCAGTCTTTTTTTTTTAATATAGATTTTTAAAAATATTGTTGGTTACATAAGAAATTTAGAGTAGGGGAGAAGTGGCTGGCTAAATAACAACATAAAAGAGTTTAAGGATACATTTCATTTGAAGGAAAAAGTTGATAGATGATAGATAGAGCCAATAAATAAATGTAAAACATATAGAGACTGGAAAATGTCAGTGGCTAGGTAAGAACTGTTGGAAGGGAAGCATATGCATTCATCCAGGCCATAAACTCATGGTGAAAAATCTCTCTCTCTTTTAGAATTATAAATCAAAAATAAGTTAGTTATGATAAAATAATATTAACATATTTGAAATGACACATTCAAACACTTTTCTGATAGAAAGTAAGGCTAGTTTTACTGATGATTTAGGTTATATGGCAGAGGTGTTCTATCCTTTATATAAGTTCAAAGTAGAGTTTGATAAAATTGGAGCATGCCACAAAATACATTTAAAATACATATACACTAGGTAGTGTCAGATAGTTTATCCCCTGTAAATTAAACATTAAATGCCAAAAATATCTCAAATATTAGCTTAATATTTGAGTGGATATAGTTTTAAAAGATATTTTAGGGGGCGCCTGGGTGGCTGAGTCAGTTAAGCATCCAACTTCAGCTCAGGTCATGATCTCACGGTTTGTGGGATGGGGCCCCTTGTCGGTCTCTGTGCTGACAGCCAGCTCAGAGCCTGGAGCCTGCTTCAGATTCTCTATCTCCCTCTCTCTCTGACCCTCTCCTGCTCACACTGCCTCTCTCTCTCTCAGAAATTAAAAAAAAAGATACTTTAGGGAAATGGGTGAGCAAAAAATATCTGAAGAACAAAGATATAAAGGAGCAGAGAAACATGGACTTGGAATGCTGCTTAGGGCTCTACACATGCAGGGTTTGAATGATAACAAATTTGAAATTTATCCTTAAAGTATTGATACTGTAAACTGTGTATGTTATCTTACTTTTGCTTAGTATGCTATATTTCAAATTAATAAAATGCATTTCTTTAAAAATAATAAACAGATTTTATTAACTGAAAAAGCTCTTTATTCCTATCCATTATTTTGGGTTGCTATATTTTAATGTGTTGAGCATTCTTTTTAGTAATTCTAAGACTTAGAATGTTAGAAATTTTATTTAAAGGCATTATATGGAGGCACAGCTATATTTTTTAAACAGAAATAGTCAGCAAACAATCTCTTTAAAAAATCTTTTAAAAACAATCTCTTTTTTAATGTCTATTTATTGATTTTTGAGAGCAAGAGAGAGAGAGAAAGAGAGAGAGAGAGAGAGATGGAGCAGAGGTGGAGGGAGACAGAATCCCAAGCAGACTCTGTGCTATCTGTGCAGAGCCCCACATGTGGCTCAAACTCACAAACCATGAGACCATGACTTGAGCCAAAATAAAAAGTCAGACATTCAACTGACTGAGCCACCCATGTGCCCCAGAAATCCTCAATAATTTAATAGTAAAATCCATTACTCTTAATTATTACAAATTTCAGTACTTGTATTTACTCAATTGACAGTTTAAAAATGACTTTAGATATGAGATTCTTCCTTCAAATGGAATCTTCTACCAAACAAAAACGATATAAAGCAAATGAATATGGAGATCTGGCTCACCATGACCGGAATCGGTTGGACCTTTGTTACTCCTTGAAAAACATTAGTTTTTCAAAACATTTCACCTTGAAAAACATGGGTTTTGACCCATAGTTTCAGTGTCATCCTACACTTTTCTCATTGTACACTCAGGAGAGCTATCAAAATAAAATCCAATGATAAAATATCATATACAACTACCTTTCTGTCCATATTTTATCACAGTATGCTTCCTCATCACTGTAAAAGCTCATAATTTATTTTAGTCACACTTTGCTTTTTCATGGACTTCTTCCTTACTTCTCTGATTTGCATTAATAAAATAATGGAAAGATTTAGAGTAAAATCTCTACTTGTTCATTTTCTATCTCCATAGCAATTGAAATCTTTTTTCTTTTTCTTAACACTATTTTTTTTTTTTGAGAGAGAGAGAGAGTGAAAGAGAGAGAGAGAGAGATAGCATGAGCAGGGGAGGAGCAGAGAGACAGGGAGACACAGAATCCAAAGCAGGTTCCAGGCTCTGAGCTGCCAGCAGAGAGTCTGACACGGGGCTCAAACTCACTAACTGTGAGATCATGACCTGAGCCGGAGTTAGACACTTAACCTACTGAGCCACCCAGCACCCCCGAAATCTTTTTTCAGTTGTAACATTGAATTGAAAATTGTAAAAATTTAATTACAACAAATCCGTATGTTGCCTTTGATCCTTCTGCTGTTTAGAAATTTAAATTTATATCCTGAACCTTTACAAATTTGTTGATTGGTTCCAACAGTTTTTGTTTGTTTGTTTGTTTGTTTGTTTGAATCTTTAAGGTTTTTTACATATAGCTTCAGCCTTTGCTTTATATCCTATGGATGATCCAATATGGTTATAAGATTTCTGCAGATTTCCAGGGAACTTAGGTCCTCTGACTCCAGTTCAACATTTGTTGACTGTTTTGGTTTATTTTCCCCTTGCATCATAGGAAAGTTCCTACTTCTGTCATAACATTTACACAGATTTGGATTTCTGTCATTTCCTGGATTAATCCTCTAAAATGAACAGATATATTCACACACACACACACACACACACACACACACACACACACATATATTTAAATTTTGTAATTACCTCACAAAAGTTTTAAGGATATGGAGTCTTTACATTTTGATTAGACATCCTATTTTATGAAAACATTTATCATATTGCAGTCATTCTTATTTTTCTCTTTTCCTCCCTTTCACAGGCATCAATGAAAAAATTATTTCTATGTAAATATATGTTCATGTATTTTCATTTGAAAAAGGAAAATATGATGGAAAAATGCCCACTAATTTGTTAATAAAATTTACATTAAATAATTAAATGAAACATGAGAATAGATTAATAATTTAATTTAGACACTTTTGTGTTTTTAAATTATTAAAACAAGCATATGTATCAGGACAAAATTTTGAACTCATTTCAAGGCCCTGGTTTTCAGGACCCAGAAAATATTGTAATTTCCTCTGTTTTCTCTTTCGTTAAAAACCTAGAAGAAAGAGGTTTTACACTAAAACAAAAAAAAGGAAAAAAAAAAAAAGGCTAGATCACACTACATAACTCAGGAAGGGAGAAAAAGAGTGGAGAGAGGGAGAAAAAAAACTGGGAAGTACTAGAGGCATTTTTCAGATTCTATAAACATGGATGGGGCAGAAAAATCATTATGTATTCAAATTCTTTTCATAGATTTTTGTGATATGCAAATGAAGGTTTTGAACTGTTAAAATTTACTTTGTGCTTTGAACTGTTTCTTTGACCCTGACTCCACTCTAAGGCTGAATTACATGGTTCTAGTCTTTAACCAGGTCACAAAAGTATTAATTTAGAAACTTCAATGACTGGAAAATAAGAAAGGAGACAATAAGAGGAATAGTTAATTAAATGTCATAGCTCTTGTATGCCCTATATTCACTGTCATGCCTACCTATGCACTAGTTATTAGTTGAGTAAAAATTATTGTAGCAGTATTTTTTTTTCTGATGAAATATTTAGGTTAAGTTCACTTAGTCTGTCTCTTTCCTGTTTCTGTGCAAATAGTTCCCTTCAGTAACCTTAGGTGTAATCAGTAATTGTCTGCTATTCCATTTCTTGGTAGGCAGTGTTTGGGAAGTGAAATAGATTTTTAAACTTTTATTATTTTTTTATCCCGAAGTAGGAAAGGAGGAATTTAACATAATTTAAACAAATATCTGCGTATATTGCTTTTTTAAATGTTTTATTTATTTCTTAGGGAGAGATAATGTGAGCAGGGGAGGGTCAGAGAGAGAGAGGGAGATACAGAATCTGAAAGAGGCTCCAGGCTCTGAGCTGGCAATCAGCACAGAGCCCGACGCGGGGCTCAAATCCATGAACTGTGAGATCATGACCTAAGCCGAAGTTGGAAGCCCAATAGACTGAGCCACCCAGGCGCCTCCGCATATTGCTTTTTTATCTTTTAAGACCAGTGCTGATGTAACACCATGTCCTTCTTGCCCTCTTCATCTATCTATGATTTGCAATCAGCATTTCATGTTGCATTTCACTCAGCTAACTATAGTTTCACCATACTGGCTCCTTCTTTTGATCATGAAAATCTATATCAGGGAAATAAAGTCAGAATACTCTTGAGTATGACAGATAACAGAGCTTATCAGAGAGAACTTGGGAAATTAATCTAATATAGCCAAAAACTTTTGCAGCGAAAGTAATTCTAAAATTTCCAAGTGCTTTACATTTTATTTGGAATGATATTTAATTAGCTGAATAGTGAATCAAGCATCTAACCTTTTATGTTATTTCAAAATTCTTGAAATTAATGGACAGGTATGTGGTTTTAATAGGGAAGTATATAAACTATTAATTTTGGTCAATTAAGAATGTTATGTCATGCTAATTATATTGTCACATTAAAGTTGTTTTTGCTTTAATCATGTTGTTTTCTAGACGTTTTTGTTTTTCTGCTAGTTATGAGAAATAGTTTAGTTGTATCAAAGCAATATGTTGGGGCGCCTGGGTGGCTTAGTCGGTTAAGCGTCCGACTTTCGCTTGGGTCATGATCTCGCAGTTCGTGGGTTCGAGCCCCGCGTCGCTGTGCTGACTGCCAGCTCAGAGCTTGGAGCCTGTTTCAGTCTGTGACTCCCTCTCTCTCTCTGACCCTCCCCTGCTCACGCTGTCTCTCTCTCTCCTAGAAATAAACAAAATATTAAAAAAAAAAAAAAAAAAAAAAAAACAAAGCAATATGTGAAGACTGATTTAGATAGCTTTTACTAAAAAAAAAAAAAAAAAAAAAAAAACCGTTTTGCCCCAAACTTAATACCTTAAAACTAAGCATTTATTATTCCTCTCAAATCAGTGCATAGCCAGTTCATTTTTCTAGTTTGTACTAACTGGCATAGAGCTGAAAAATCTGGAATGTCCCCAGAGGCATGTTACAGTTGGCCAGGATGGCCGAGATGACATTGCATATGGTCTCCTATCCTGTAGGTTACTCCCAGCTTGATCACATGATAACACACTGGTTCCCAGCAGCTAAAGAAGGCATCCCCCATCTGCAAATGTATCTTGAGCCTCTGCTTATGGTCCATTTGTCCATGCCTCACTAGCCAGTACAAGTCACAAGACTGAGCCCAAATGCATTGGTGAAATTGACTCTATTTCCTAATGCTAAAAAGTAAAGTCAGTTTACAAAGGGAGAAATTTATAGTCACTCTATAAGATACTACAGAGACTATCATTTTTTCTGGTCTTAATAATTTTATAGCACTTTTTTTTATTTTGTAGTTTATCAAGAACATTTTCTTTAAAAGATTGAATTAGGTACTTATATATTTGTTTTAAAAGTAAAAATTTAAATTACACTAAATAGAATGAATATTTTCACTTAAAGTCAGATAAGATTCCTAGATTTTTGCTATTCTATGTTTATGACAGAACTTTGAATGGCCTTTAAAGATATGGAAAACCTGCTTATCAAATTGCTTTAGAAATTTCAGTTTGGGGACATTGAATCTTTTCTGCAATTTTAAATTAAGCAATATAAATATTCGAATTCTAGGATGTTGTGATCATATCAACAATTGTAACTTATGTGGCATTACTATGATTTATAAGGCATCTATCATGCTAATCATTACCCATCTCTTTGAATTTATGTGATTATATTTTTCTTAGAAAAATAATATTAGTGGTTGGTTGTTGAGATTGATGGTCCTATGAAGATTTATAGCTTGGCTTTATATTATATTAAAATAAACACTAGCAAACATAAGTTTTGTGTCAATCTATTTGATCTAGATTCTTTACATAATAAAGCACACTAAGCTAGAATACATTATTATAATGCTTCATAGGTGCTATTTGTCTCAATACTTGATTTAAATGAATATTATAGATTTTGATGTAATTACAATAGTCTATCTTTCCTAATTGTTATTAACTGATAATTTTACGGAGGCTACAAAACTCTAAACTGGGTTCTCTTTTATTTTCTATAACAAGCCATGTCTTGCTGCTATAGTATAACCAAATTGTATCTATAATTAATACGAAAATAAGAGTGCTATTTCCAGACTTAGAATTGAATGTCTACACTTTCTATTTTTTATTAAAGTATAATTGAGATACAACATTATATTAGTTTCAAGTATACAGCATTAATGATTTGACATTTGTATACATTGTGAAATGATTATCACACTAAGTCTGCCCTCTATACAAAGTCACAATTTTTGTTCTTGTGATAAGGACTTTTAAGAGTTACTTTGTTAGCACTTTCAAATATGCACAATATTATTGACTAGAGTCCCCAGGATATATATCTCCAGGATTTATTTATTTCGTAACTGGAATTTGTCCTTTTTGATCTCTTTCACCCATTTTATCCAACCCCCTAAACCTCTTCTCCTCTTGCAACCACAAATCACTTCTCTATATCTATGAGCTTTTTGTGTATTCACTTGTTTTAGTTTTTAATTTCTAGATATAAGTGAAATATTAGTAGAAGGAAAGAAATAATAATGATCGGAGTAAAAACGAATACAATAGAGACTAAAAAGACAAAGAAGAGATCAGTGAAACAGAGAGTTGGTTCTTTGAAAAGATTAATGAAATTAACAAAACCGTATCTAGACACACTAAGAAAAAAAAAGGGAAGGAGCTCAATTAAATAAAATTAGAAATTAAAGAGAAGTTACAACTGATAAAATATACAAAAGATTGTGAAGGACAACTATAAACAATTACATACCAGCAAACTGGACAACCTAGAAGAAATGGATAAATTCATAAAAATATTATCTTCTAAGACCGAAACATGAGGAAATAGAAAATCTGAATAGACTAATTACTAATAAGATTAAATCAGCAATTAAAAAATTCCCAACAAACAAAAGTAAAGGACAAGATTTACTAACTATCCTCAAACTCTTCCAAAAAAACTAAAGACAAGAGAACACTTACAAAGTCATTTCAGTGGGCCAATATTATGATAATACTAAAACTAGACAAGAACAACACACACACACACGGATGCACACACACATACACAACTACTGGCCAATATCACTGATGAACATAGATTTGAAACCAAAATCCTCAATATCAACAAACCAAATTTAACAGTACATTATAAGGATCATACACCATGATCAAGTGGGATTTATTTCAGGAATGCAAAGATTGTTCAACATCAACAAGTCCATGTGATACACACATTAACAATATAAAAGATAAAAAAAAAGACGATCATCTCAATAGATGCAGAAAAAACATTTGAGAAAATTTAACCTCCATTTATAATAAAAACTCTTGACAAAGTGGATGTAGATGGGACATACTTTGACGTAATATAGATGACAAGCTCACAACTAACATACTCAACTAAAAGCTGAAAGCTTTTCCTTAAGATTGATAACAAGGCAAGGATACCCATTCTCACCTGTTTTATTCACCATAGTATTGGAAATCCCTAGCTGAGCAGTTAGGAGGGGAAAAGAAAGAAGGCATTTATCTTGGTAGGAAGCAAAACTGTTACTAATTGCAGATGACATGTTTTTCTATATAGAAAATCTAAAGACTCCACCAAAAAACTGCTGAAAACTAATAAATGAATTCAGTAAAGTTGTAGGGTACAAAATCAATATACAAAATCTGTTGCATTTTAATATAGCAACAATGAAGTATCAGAGAAATTAAGAAAATTCCCTTTGCAATTACATCAAAAAGAATAAAATACCTAGGAGTAAACTTAACCAAAGAGGTGACAGATTTGTACATTGAAAACTATAAGACACTGATGAAAGGAATTGGAGAAGATGCAAATAAATGGAAAGATATGTCATGCTCATATATTGGAAGAATGAATATTATTATAATGTTCATATTACTCAAAACAATGTACAGATTCAGGGAAATTCCTGTTAAAATTCCAGTGACAGTTTTCACAGAAATAGAACACACAATTTTCATTTTGGCCACTTATTCAGAAAGTGAAATAAATCTCCCAGAAAGGTGGATTTACCATAGCAACCATCTATAGAGCCATATAATTATGAGATATATGAGTTTTAGTTTTTTTCTGATATAAAAATGCACTCATACTTTTATTTGAAAATGATGCTATGACATTTTTAGATGACTTTATGTTTTTATTATTCCTTCCTCATATATGTAATGCCATGTTAAATGTATAGCAGAATAAAAGAAACTATAGCAGACACTATGAGTCGTTATTTTCTTTATAGGGTTTCAGAGAAATAAATTGGGAAGAGAATAAATGATATTTGGAGTGTGTTTGGCCAACTAAGGGAATAATTTCCCTCTAACCTCTGTATATATAATGCACCTCCATTTATTATTCTAGTAATAAAAAATAAAAGTCTTACATTATTGTAATTCCCAAAAGAGACTGAGTTACTAATGAAATGAACATAAAGCAATACTTTATTTTTGAATGCAAAATATTATATTGATTGATATTTTGAGACTTACTGTAATTGGTTATCAATTATTTCCACTGACAATCCAATATACTCTGATGTTTCAATATGTCATTGTCTTTGTGTTATGCTTCATTGGAAGGTTTTTGAGTCATTCAGTTGTAAGAAAAATATATATTTGGGGTATGTAATTTTAGTTTGACACTTCTGTGAATCCACTGACTCTTTGTTCACTGAAGCAATGTTTGATTTTCTGTACAAGTATTTAAATAAGAGGATTTCTGGGCTGTGAACTTCTAGCTCGTGTGTGTGTGTGTGTGTGTGTACACGTGTGTGTGTGTGTGCACATGCAATGTTGGTTTTTACATATATCTATGTCCTTTACATTTAGAACTTCTAATGTTGATATTTATTTTTTATAGAATAAGTGAAATTTTTTATTTTTAAAATAACTCTGTCTTCTGTGTTTATGGGATGTGTTCCATATTTTTTTAGTTAGAATTAGTTTCCCTTATACAGAATTTCTTATTATGATTTTGCTTTTCAGATAATTTGAGAATACATTTCAGTAAATTATTCCTTGCAGAAACTGGTTCCACAATACATTTGGAAATTTTAAGTAGATTTGCTTTATTTTATATTTAAGATGTTTTATTTCCAAAATTATCTCCGACAAAAGTGCCCATTGAATATCTCATGCACTTAATGGCCTTTGATGAGGATCTTGTAAGATGACAGACAAAGGGGCATGGCTAGACAGAGGGATGGCTTGAATTAGTAGCCAGAGAAAGAAGTGCAAACATGGCTGAAACTGGAAAGAAAGTTTAGGGTCATGTTTAATGTCTCTCTGAACTTGAATCAAGAATTTAGATTTTACTTACTGAAAAATAGAGAGCCATTAAATGCTTTTCGAGCACTTAGGTATCTTAGAATTTTATTTAAGAATGGATTTTAGTAGTTATATACAGAATGAATTTGATGCAGGGGAAAATATTAGGGGGAAATATTTGTTACAAAACAGCATTTGTGGGGTCCCTGAGTGGCTCAGCTGGCTAAGCATGCTACTCTTGATTTCAGCTCACATTATGATCTCACAATTCACGATAGACCCCTGTGATGGATGGGCTCTGTGCTGACAGCATGGAGCCTGCCTGGGATTCTCCCTCCCATGCCCTTCCCCCATTCATTCTCTCTCTCTCTCTCTCTCTCTCTGTAAAATAAATAAACTTAAAAAAAATAGTATTAGTTTGGGATAGGTGAAGCTTGAGTTCCCAGAGAGACATTTTGATAGAAATATTCAGCAGGCCTTTGGCAAATAGAAGCTCAGTGAAACATAAAGGGGCGGGGGTGGGGGGCAGATGAAGAAGCCAGCACATGGGGAGAGGACAAGCTCTTTTAAGTAAATGGCAACTGAATGAAATTGGAGAGAGATGGATACACCTGATAAAGGTCACAAATCTGCAAATGATGTTTTTTTGTCAGAGAGAAAGATGTCCGTATGGGCCAGTGTTTAAAGAAGTAGGGAAATTAAAAGTATGAAATAAATAAGTGTTTTCAATGTATTTGGCAGAGGCTTCTCTGAAAAAGTGCTAGGCAAGTAAAAGATACCTGTTTGATAAATTGAAAAGCTATCCACCTATTATAAGGGCAATCTGGATCAGTTAGATCGTATATCCATCAATTGAAGAAAAAATTCCAAATAGTTGGCTCAGTATTTTTAGAGAAGTGTTTACATTTCATGTCAGAAAATAAGTTATTTTGTTTTCCTTTTGGGAGAAGTTATGTAAGATGCTTTCTAAATTTTAAGAGCTGGATTTAACTTAAAATTTAAAAAAAACAGTTATTAAGATAGTGTAATAGATACTGTCTTTCCTCACATTTCGGTCCAATTACAGTGATGCATGTGCCTTTAAATTGTAATCTTAGGGAAAGAGAAGACATTTTAGACCCATAACTTCACTTTTTCTACTCCCTGGATACTTTTTGTGTGTGTGTACCCAGGTGTCTGAAAAATCACCTTTGTATATCAGTGACTTCATTTAATTAGTGTTTATAGTGAAGTTGACATATATTTCTAAAAAATTTGGGGAAACATCAATAAAATCTAAATGAAAGGCATCCTTTGAAAAGAGGAATTTGAAAATGTTCAAATAGCTACATAATGATCATTTTCATCTGAAATTACTCTGTTCATGCTTTGAGTTTAAAAATATTTTTTTACAGGAGAAAGATGAACAACAAAATAAAGTTATAACTTAGAATCTGTGTGCAGAGTATAACATGATAATCAAATAAATATTTAAATCATTTTCAAAACTTTTCCCAAAAGTTTTAAGTCATTCACCTCAAAGCATTTTTCCTTTTCTAACATTCAGTCATATTACAGTGAATGGATAGCAGCATCCAATAAAATAAAGTTATGTCAAAATTAGTCTCATTTTGAAGAAGCTAAAATAGGAACGCTAAAAAATAATCTCTTTCTCTCTAGATTCCATATTAAACCTCTTTAGAAAGTCTAAATTTTATTCTTTTGGTAAAAGTTTTCTACAAAATTTGTTCTAGAAGATATCAAAATTAAAAAGAAGACAAAGATGAATCCAAGTGTAAACAGGCAACATTTTTATAGTTACCTCCAGAAAAGGAGTTGGTAGACTTTTTAAGAGTTATCTTTGTGATATTTGAACCCTTTGTGATATTTGTAGAGATTGTAATACATATTTCCAGAATGCTGTCCCTTCTTCTGTCAGATAGCATGAGTCAGCACCATGCAGAAAGGGGAAGGCCCTAAAGAAAGGCACATTAGACTCAGTTGAAATAATGTGTACTTGGGGGAGGGGTGGTTATACATAGATCTTCACAAGGTAATTGAAGGGGCAAAACCAGATAAACTACACACAATGTCTGAGCATATAGAAAGTGTCCATTAAATGGATGATGATGATAATACAGAGTCTTTGAGCTCAATGGTCAAAAAGGAATTCTTGAGATGTTTTACAGTGATACAAGGTGTCTATTACAGCACAGGGGCAGGACTCTTGGGCCCATAGAGCTGCCCTATGATTGTGAGGAGTGACTGATGATATAGGGTTTTCTAACCTATGATGGTGAAAGTGACATTAAGGCTCCAGGAAATGGAGTCTAAAGGTTCTTGGTGGTCTAGCTATTATCAAGACTACATTTTACTTGTAAATCATTAAGATACTTACAAATGATACTGGATTTTCCAGTCCTGCAGGACTGTGGTCTTTATCGGTTGACCATTTGCTTCTCCCTGCCTTTCTTCTAATGCAGTCACAAGTGCCTGAGGAGTGTTACCAGTATTCTTCCTTAAGGGGAGGAGCTTTGGAGGGTGTCAGCTCCCATTTCGCCCTCAGGTGCCTTTTGCCCTCTCATCAGTGGTGATGATGAAGATGATTTCCTTGAATATCTAGGTTGATTCCCTCATCAACAGTGGGACAGAGACTTGCTGGCTGTTCTCTTTCCTGGTCCAGCGCCAGCCGCTTCTGCACTTTACTTCCACTCTTGAACGTTCCCTTTCAGATCCATGTTGTTCTGATTGCCTTTAAGATTTACATGGTGAGGGGCTCAGTTGGTTAACTGTCCAATTTTGGCTCAGGTCATGATCTCATGGCTCATGGGGTCTAGCCCCGCATCGGGCTATGTGCTGACAGCTCAGAGCCTGGGGCCCGCTTCAGATTCTGTGTCTCCTTCTCTCTCTGCCCCTCTCCCCAACTCTGTCTCTCTCGAAAAAATAAATAAACTTTAAACAATTTTTTAAAAAAATTATTTATGTGGTGAAACTGTAGCCATTTCAGGCAGATCCTGCTTCTGTGGGGTCCAACTCCCCTCTTCTCATTCCAGTCTGCAGTTAGAATCCACAGTAGCCACAAAGGATCTCTCATTTTTTCCGACCTTACTTGTTTCCATTTTGAGGCAATTTGCCTCTGCAACAAGTGACCAAATGTACTAACATTCTTTTAGTGGAGTCCTTCCTTCTTAGAACTTTTTTTTTTTTTTTTTTTTTGAGAAGGAAGCTATTATTTCCTGTTTTACAAAGAAAGTTGGCTTGGTTCCTTGCTTTGGGGTGATTAGTCAGAGACCACATCCAATAACCCCCCTGACTCTCCTTTGCTTCAAACTTGGCTGGGACCTCAGCAGCCACAGGAGCAAGAGCACTGGGGTAGCTATCGGGACGGCAGTGTTGTAAAGAATCTTTTGCTGTTCTTAAATTTGAGAAAAACTATTTTGGTGTCATATTGTAAATTCTAAGCCAAAATACCGGAGTCTTGAGAGGCATGGGCCTTGTAATCCAAATCCAAGGGCTATTATAAAAATTGATGCGGGGCCTAACTAGGATTTGTTTGTTTTGGTGTTCTGCTCTCCGTGTGAGTCAATAATGAGGCAGTGCAGCATTTTAATTAATGATTGGGCTTAATGAAGTGTTCAATATCTATTTCAAATCCTCTCAAGGGGTGAGATACATAGAAAGTGGGAAAATACTTAATTATAATTCTCTTAGAAAAATTTCTACACCTCAGATCAATAAATTCCCTATAATTTCAGCATACTTGCCGAGGTTAATGAACTTCACTAGCTCATTGGCCTTATTCAATTTGCATTAACCAGTGTAAAGATTTTATATAGATGGGAGAATTATTGAAACACATTATTTTATATTTTTAAGATCGAGACATTCTTTACACTATTAAAACATCATTGGCATACTTATATCAAAATTGACACATTTCTTTTGGGCTTACAAGTAAAAATTACTGATGACATTTCTACATAATGTGTAATGTTAATGTGAAATCACTAGTTGACCATAGGTAGACATGAGTTATTTAATTAAAACCCTAGGCATTTCATTATTTTCAAAGATTTTTCTTGTTAAACCTGAAATATCTCTGTTTTATAGAATCCTATTTCATTTTTCTACACAGACGAAAAGACAAGAAGCAAGAAAAAAAATTGGCACTTATGTGTGGCAAGCGTAGAATCTGGGTTAAAATTTGAATGCATTCATTTTACATATATCACATTCATTGTCTGCAGGGATTTTCCTTCATTTGAATTAGATGTGTGTAGCTAAATTATGGTTTGTTCAATATTCTTTTGATTTTCCTTTTCTTAAAATGAAAAACGTTCTTCTTTAGATTCTTTTTAATCTTAAAAGGATATTTTTGTCTGCACATTTTAGATTGCTTCTGAAAAGTTCAATAGGTCAATATATCTTTAGTAAATCATTATGTTTACTTTTCTCCAGGGGTATAAAGGTGACCATTCTTTTGTATCCTAAAACTTCAAGAATCATGAAAGACTTTTAAAGTTGTATTATATATCAATACATTCCAATAAATGTGTTCTTTGTGTATTAATACTGGTCTAGCAATAGTACTGTCCTAATAATGATTCCAACTAATACTGGGCTAGCAGTACCAATAGTAATATCCTAATGATGCCTCTTACTATTTATTGAGTAATGTGTGCATAACGTAATGTTACTTATGTTTTTAAGGTAATTCATATAATTTGCAAATCGAGGCCCAAAATTGTTAAGTAATTTGTCTAAAGCCACATACCCAGTATGAGTTAGAATTAGAATTTGACCCAAGTAAAGAAAGGTCTAGTGGTTTTCAGTAACATGCTCTAAACTACCAGACCACATTGCTGGAGAAATGACATGAAAGTAAAATAATTTAGGAGCTAACACACATAAGCAGTGTTCTCATTCATCAACAACAGCATGTCTTCTTACTCACTATCCTGTTTCTCATCTTCAGGATATGCTGAATTTCTTACTGATCCCTGGGTTAGTATGCTCCATTGAATCAACACATTTGCATGTGTTTCTGCTTCTTCTTCCCTTAATGCTTACTTTTTTTTTTTCTTTTTTGAGAGAGAGAGAGAGAAAGGAGCAGGGGAAGAGGGAGAGAGAATTTTAAGCAGGCTCCATGCCCAGCTCAGAGCCCATATGGGGCTTGATCCCATGACCATGACCTGAGCCGAAATCAAGAGTGGGATGCTCTACTGAATAAACCACCCAGCACCCTCTTTAATTCTTTCTTAAACTGCACCTGAATCATCATTGTTTGTTACATTAATAATGAGCTTAAGAGACATAACCTTCAATAGATTTTCCTTAGCATCTTTTTTAATCTATACTTAGCTCACTGGCATCATGTCTCTCCCACGGAAGTTTCTGCAAATCTGCACAGCACTTGTACATATAATTGTTCATTTCTCCATTTCCAGAGTAAGACATTAAAGAAAAATACATAATCTCTGATATTTTTTATACTTGATGAAGTTTTATAAAATTAATGTATTAGTTAATGATGTTTCATAATATGAAACATGTAATTTAGAAATCTATGTGTCAGTAAGTCTTGAGCCCTGAAACAAAAAAAAACCTTCTTTTGCCTATTGAATTGGCCAGAAAAATTATATATTCTCTCTTAAGATAATGGATGAAGTATTGGAAAAGCTTTTCCTCTGCCTGTGTTATTCAAGCAGTTGGGGCTTATAGACAGAAAATAAGGGCCTAGATTACACAATAGAGTCCCTATTCTTGGTATATTGGAAAATCCCAAAAAGGATAGGACTGACTTGTGTGTTTTCTTATGAAACTACCAGTGATAAACAATTCTCATGTAGGCAAGTTTTCTTTGAATCTGTTAAATTTTTTTTTTCAATGTTTATTTATTTTTGAGAGAGAGAGAATAGTGAGTGAGAGTACAAGCAGGGGAAGGGTGAGAGGGAGACACAGAATCTGAACCAGACCCCAGACTCTGAGCTGTCAACACAGAGCCGGACACAGGGCTTGAACCCACGAACTGCAAGATCATGACCTGAGCCGAGTCCGACGCTCAACCGACTGAACCACCCAGGTGCCCCTCTTTGCATCTTACATAAAGAGAGAAATGGAGCAATTTTCATAGTAAGAGTCATCATGTGACTCCACAGAGAGAGTGCAAAGTTAAAATATATGTTAGTGACATGTTCTATGTAGAAAACTGCTTTCCTGAAACTAGGATAAAAATTCTTTTTTCTTTATTAATTTTGTGCATATTTTACAATGTAAGAGATATTTAAATCCAATTTGTTAGTAAACCAACTTATGATTGGTAGTGTGAAAACTATCTTGAAAAAGAAAAGCAAAGTTGTATGACTCACATTTACGATTTCAAACCTTACTATAAAGTTACATAACCAAGAGTATGGCACTGACATGAAAATAGACACATACATCAGTGGAACAGAATTGAAAGTCCATAAATAAACCCATGAATCTATGATGAGTAATATGAGTGCCAAGAGTATTCAATGGGGAAATAATAGGCTTCTGAACAAAATGATGCTGGAATAACTAGATATCCACATGCAAAAACATGAAGTGAACCCTTACCTATGCTATATACAGAAATTACCTCATAAAGAATCAGAAGCCTAAACGTAAGAGATAAATCAATAAAATTATTTGAAGAAAACATACAGGTAAATCTTAGATTTTGGCAATGGTTTAAAGATACATCAAAAACTTAAGCAAGAATGACAAAAAATAGATAAATTAGATTTCAGCAGAATTTCAAAACATTGTGCATCAAAGGACACTAACAGAAAAGTAAAAAAAAAAAAAAAAAATCATGGTACCTGGATGACTCAGTCAGTTAAGAGTTTGACTCTTGATTTTGGCTCAGGTCATTTTCTCACAATTGGTGACTTAGAGCCCTGCATCAGGCTCTGCGCTGACAGTGCGGAGCTTGTTTAGGATTCTCTCTCTCTCCCTCTCTCTCTGTCCCTCTCTTGCTTGCTCACTGTCTCTTTCTCAAAATACATAAGTAAACTTAAAAAAAATCACACAATATATTGACAAAATATTTCCAAACCATTTCAGTAGGGCTTTAATAGCCAGAATATATAAAGAATCCCTACAATTTAACAACAGAAATTCCAACAGTAGAATTAAAAAATGAGTAAAGAATTTGATTGTACATCTCTCAAAAAATATATATACAAATTAATAAGCATGGCAAAAGAAGCATCATTAGCCATCAGTTAAATACAAACACACACCCACACATATACAAACACAAACACACACAGTCAGGTATGATTTCACATGCCTTACAATGGTTATAATCAATGATACACTTGTGAAAATGTGGAGAAAATTAGAACACCTACACATTGCTGTTAGGAATGCAACATTCCACAGTATAATCACTGTAGAAAACAGTGTGGCAATCCTCAAAGGTTTAAAAAGAATTAGAATATGGTCCAGCAATTCAAATCCTAGGTATGTACCTAGAGGACTGAAAACAGGTAGCCAAGCAAAAACTTGTACATGAATGATAACACTAGCACTATTGACAATTATCAAAGGTGGGAACAACCCAGTGTCCATCAATGAAGGGGTAGATAAAATATTTTAAATCCATACAATGGGATGTCACACAGAAAAAAAAAAAAAAAAAAAAGAATGAAATAGTCCTGCATGCTGCAGCATGGATAAACCTTGAAAACATTATGCTAACTGAGATGAACTACAAAATCCCAAAGAGGCAAATCTGGGAGACTGAGAGCAGATTAGAGGTTACCAGGGGCTGAGGAATGAAGAACTGGGGAGTGACTGATGAAAGGGTACAGGAGTTTTGGGGGGAGTCATGAAAAGTTCTGGGACTATATAGTGATGATTGTTCCACAGCAATGTTGATATACTAAATGGATTTGAATATACATTTAAGGTATTTAAAATGGCAAATTTTATGTTATGTGCATTTTACCACAATAATAAAGCAACTAATACAGAGCTATGTTAATTTGAGATTATAATAAACTTTAATAATACACTTCAGAAGAAAGCATTCCATACTCACACAATGAGAGGAAAAGATTCTCACATATAGACAGAAAGAGATCCTGCAGCTTCGATTGGACAATCTCATTCATCAGTCAAAAGTAAACAGATATACAGAAGTCTGTAATGCTTATCTCAGAAAGTGGCTCTGCTTTCCAAGGGGCATATATATTTTCTTTTCACAAATAGCTGAAACAAACAAACAAAAAAAAAACAACAATTAACAAACCATACTTTTCATCATTGCTCACTAAAGAGAGAATAAATTCCATTAGCCCTTTAAAAAATATCACCAAATTCTTAGACTATAAAACCAGATTTTAATCACTACGGATGAGTGTTCCTCAAAAATAAAACTCTAGTGCTGCTTGGGAATCACCTCAGAAATCAAGAGAATATCTGTTTGAATGATTAAATAGCCTGTGAGGTATACCTCTCAGTCTATGTAGCTTATGTACTCTGACAGATGAGTCTAATTGGGAATATTGGTAGACTCTGCAAATACTGTTCAAAACATAAAAAATTGAAAAGTATGATTATCATGAAAACATAAAAATAAACATGTCAAAGGTATATTAACTCATTAGTCCTATGACCATTTAAATGTTATGCTAGTTCAAAGAGCATTTTGTAAAACAAGGATTTTAATAGTGCACTAAGGAAGAAATATTGAAATAAATTTGCTGAGTTAGAGACCAAACTCATTAATATCTTCCATAGCAATAAAACTGTAACCTTTTGGGCTATTTTGTTCCACTGGGTAGAGATCTATAATTTAATGTGTCTCCTCACAGAGCCTAAGCCCTTAATTACTAGTAAATAGTAAAGTCAAATCAAGGTACACTCCCCTAGATAATTAAATAATGCTGGGTTAAGCCAGTTACATCATGTTTTAATATGACATTGAAAGGACCTGGTGCCTACCATGTTGCCTTATCTCCCAGTTTGATCATTTTTTAACATTATTGGACAGTATATACATTGGGGAAAAATTCAATGGTAGTTAAGAAATTAGCAAGCCAGGAAATAATTTGCAACAATTAAAAATGCTTATATACTTTGTAAAAAGCTTATGTGATTTTTGTCTGAAAAAGTTTATATATTTCTGATGTAGCAGTTACTTATATATTTAAGAGAAAGCATAAATATTCTATTAGAGAAATCAAAAACTTGGCAATGAAATAACAATTGATTCACAAAAACATTGCTAACACAAAAGGAAAAAACTAAACTCTCTGGTAATCAAGAAATGCATACTAAAACTATAATAGCATACATTTGTTAACTTTCCAAACAAAAATTTTGATGACAATTTTGTCCTGATTCAGATACTCTCAAAATGCTAATGGGAATATAAATGACTTCAGTCTTTCTAGGAGCAATTTTATGTATGTCTTAATAGCTTTTTAAAAATTGTCAAAGAGTGCTCTGTAACAGATTTATTTCTGGAAATATGTCCTAAGAATACAATGAATGAATAATTATAAATTTCTAAAAGCAAATTTTGAAAATAATATACAAGAAAGAAAATATAAAAAGCTATTGTTTATTTTCTATTTAGATGATCTGTCCATTGATGTAAGTGGGGTGTTGAAGTTTCCTACTATTATAGTATTATTATCAATTAGTTCCTTTATGTTTGATATTGTTTTATGTATTTGGGTACTTCCATGTTGGGTGCATAAATAATTAAAATTGCTAGAACTCCTTTTTGGATTATCCCCTTTATTATGATACAGTACCTTTCTTCATTTCTTTTTACAGTCTTTGTTTTAAAGTCTAGTTTGTCTGAGGTACCTGGGTGTTCAGTCGGCTAAGCGTCCAACTTCAGTTCAGGTCATGATCTCACTATTTGTAAGTCTGAGCCCTGCATCAGGCTCTCTGCTGTCAGCGCATAGCTCAATTTGGATCCTCTATCCCCCTTTCTTTCTGACCCTCCCCTACACACACTCTCTGTCTCTCTTAAAAATAAAAATGAAAAAATAAGGCATAGTTTGTCCAATATAAGTATTGTTACTGTTACTCCATCTTTTTTTTAATATTCATTTGTGTGATATATGTTTCTCCATCCCCCACTCTCAATCTGCAAGTGTCTTTCTTTCTAAAATGAGTCTCTTGTAGGCAGCATATAAATGTGTCTTGTTATTTTTTAATTCATTCTGACACCCTATGATTTTGATTGGAGCATTTAGTCCACTTATATTCAAAGTAATAATTGATAGGTATATATTTATTACCATTTTATACTGTTTTCTCATTACTTCTGGAGATTTTTCTCTGATGCTTTTTTGTTTTTGTCATTTTTGATCTTTCCTTTTCACTTAAATAGTGCCCTCTAATATTTCTTAAAGGGCTGGTTCAGTGGTTATGAACTCCTTTATTTTTTGCTTGTCTGGAAAATTCTTTCTCTCTCCTTCTATTCTGAATGATAGCCTTGCTGTATATACTATTCTTTGTTGCAGATTTTTCCTACTCAGCACTTTGAATATATCATGACACCTCTTTCTGTCCTGCCAAGTTTCTGTTGAGAAATCTCCAGGTAGCCTTATAGGTCTTCCTCGTTAGTTAAGGACTTCTTTTGTCCTGCTGATTTTAAGATTTCTTCTGTACTGGTATATTTTGCAAATTTAATTACAGTATGTATCAGTCCTGGCCTCCTTTTGTTGATTTTGATGGAAATTCTCTGTGCCTCCTGGATCTGGATGTCTGTCTCCTAATTAGGGAAGTTTTTGGCTATTATTTCTTAAAATAAATTTTCTGCCCCCTTTTCTCTCTCTCTCTCTTTATGGGACTCCTATAATAAGAATGCTATTTTGTTGAGGAGTTTTCTAAGTCTATTTCTATAATTCTTCTTTCTCTCTTCTGTTTCACCTTCGCTTTCTTCATTATTTTATCTTCTATGTCATTAACTCATCCCTCTTCTTTTTCTAGCCTGCTCTTCATTGCATCAAGCCTGTTTCCAATCTCATTTATTGTGCTCTTCATCGCTGATTGATACTTTTTTAACTCATTTATCTCTGTGGTAAGGGTCTCCTTGATGTGATCTATGCTTTTCTCAAGACCAGTGAGTATGATTGTTGCTTTAAAATCTCCCATCAGGCACATTACTTATATCGGTTTCACTTAGATCTGTCTGTGGCCTTATCTTGTTCTTTCATTTGGGATAAATTCCTCTGTTTTGGCCCTTTGTCCAAGTATCTGTCTTCTCTGTGTTAGAAACACTATTTATGTTTCCTGTTACTAGAAGTGAGAGCCATATGAAGAAGAGAACATGTAGTGTCCACAGCTTGGCACTTCAGGTAGTGCCTCTGATGTGTAATGCATGTGCTTTGCTCTGGTGTTTTGGCTGCTCTGTTCTTTAGTCCCGTTGTCTCCAGAGGCACCTCCAGAGGCATTTCTTGCCTGCTGTGGGCAGTATTTGGTCCTTGGCATGAATGTGGCAAGGTTTAACTAGGGGTGCTCTGGTCTGCTGGTGAAATGAGACCTGATACTACTTCTAAGAGAACTGAGGCCCTGCACAACTCTCTGGTCAGGAGATGTGGTGTGAGCGGACTTTTCTGCTGGTCTTCAGGGGGAGGCCCCGCCATTCTGGGGCTGAGGCAGGCTTGCCTGAGAAGAGCAGCCCTGCCAGAGAGCATGGGGGTGGGGCTTGGTGTCTGCATGTGAGGCAGCCTGTGTCTACACTCTGCTGCTTCTTGAAGGTAGGTCTGTGTTTATGCTGGGAGGGGTGGGAGTGGGGAAGGAATTGGTGCCAACCAGCTATTTTGTTCTCAAAGAGGCTACCTCTCAGGGAAGCTCTCCAAGAAGAGTGAATAAACTCCTCCCTGTGTGCCCCAGGGGTTCTTCAAATTGTTATTTCCATACCACCACCACCCCCATGTTGTTTGTCAGCCTTCTCTCTGGAAGCAGTGCAGTGACCTCCAGGTTCGATCCGAACAAAGCCCACTCAGTTTAAAACTCCAGGATTTAAGGCCCACTGGTTGCAAGAAGACATGAAATTTAGCCCTTCTTGATTTCCAAGCCAATGGCTTTGGGGAAATGTTCTTCTGGTGTATCCGCTGTGTGCTCTTTCTCACTTGCCCTTTTCTGTGACCATCCCTCCATAGCACCCACAGTTCATTCCTCTCCTAACCCACATCTTCTTCAATGTGGCTTGTTCTGTCCTTTTAGTTGTGGAGTTTGTTCTGTCAGTTTTCAGGTCAATTTGGGAGTACTTAGGAAGATTTGATAGTTATCTAGTTGTGTTTATCAGAGGAGATGAGCCTAGACTACTCCAACTGTACTGTCATGTTCCCCGTATTTTTCACACTGGACCAGACAGACTTAACAACTATGTTCAGAACATTCCATCCCCAAACAGCAGAGTACAGATTTTTTTTTCAAGTGAACAATGGGCGTTCTCCAAAAAGATCAAATATTTGGTCACAAATCAGGCCTCAACAAACACAAAAAGGTTGAAATCATACTGTGCACCTTTTCTGACCACAATGCTATGATACTAGAAGTCGACCACAAGAAAAAAATTGGAAAGACCACAAATGTACTACTAAACAATAAATTTTATTTTTATTTTCTACCAAACAATAAAAGGCTCAAACAGAAATCAAGGAAGAAATTTTAAAATACATGGATACAAGTGAAAATGGAAACACAACAACCCAATCTTGGAATGCAGCAAAAGTGGTCCTAAGAGGGAAGTATATAGCAATACAGGCCTATATTGAGAAGCAATAAAAACATGAAATAAACAACCTAACCTTATCTAGAAAAAGGAGCTAGAAAAAGAAAAACAAATGAAGCCTGAAGCAGCAAAAGGAAGGGCATAATGAAGGTTAGAGCAGAAATAAGTGATAAAGAACTAAAACAAAAACAAAAACAAAAACACCCAACAAACCAATAGAATAGGTCAGTGAAACCAAGAATTGGTTCTTTGAAAATAATAAATAAAATTGGCAAACTTCTAGCTAGTCTCATCAAGAAGAAGAAAGAGAAAGGACCCAAATAAATAAAATCACAAATGAAGGAGAAGAAATAATAACCAACACCACAGAAGTATAAGCAGTTCTAAGAGAATATTATGAAAAACTATATGTCAACAAATTGGGAAATCTTGAATAAATCGTTGAATTCCTAGAAATATATAAACTACCAAAAGTGAAACAGTAGTAAATATAAACCTTGAGCAGACTGAAAACCAGCAAAGAAATTGAATCAATAATCCAAAAACTCCTAACAAATAAAAGCCCAGGGTCAGATGGTTTCAAGGGAAATCATACCAGACATTTAAAGTAGAATTAATTTTCTTCCCAAACATTTCCAAAATATATCAAAGGGAGGAAAACTTCCAAATTCATTCTATGAGGCCAGCATTACCCTGATACCAATCCAGGTAAACACACCACTGAAAAATAGAAATACAGGACAATATCGCTGATGAACATGGATGCAAAATTTCTCAATAAAGTACTAGCAACCCAAATCCAACAATAAATTTTTTCAAATGGCCACAATCATATGGGATATATTCCTGGGTTTCCAGGGTGGTTCAATATTTGCAAGTCAATCAACATGGTACACCACATTATTAAAAGAAAGGATAAGAACCATCTGATCATTTCATTAGAGGCAGAAACATCATTTGACACAGTGCATCCATTTATGTTAAAAACCCTCAACAAAGGAGGTTTAGTGAAGACATACCCCAACATCGTAAAGACCATATATGAAACACCTACAGCTAATATCATCCTCAGTGGGGAAAAACTGAGAACTTTTCCTCTATGGTAAAGAAGACAAGATTGTCCACTCTCACCACTGTTATTTAACATAGTACTGGAAGTCCTAGCCACAACAATCAGACAACAAAAAGAAATATGAGGATCCAAATTGACAAGGAAAAAGTAAAAGTTTCACTATTTGCAGATGACATGATACTATATACAGAACCAGAAAGACTCCACCAAAAACAAACAAACAAACAAACAAAAAATGCTAGAACTGACACACAAATTCGGCAAAGTTTCAGGTTACAAAAACAACATAAAGAAATCTGTTTCAAAGAGAAGGAAGGAAGGAAGGAAGGAAGGAAGGAAGGAAGGAAGGAAGGAAGGAAGAGAAAGAAATAAGTCTGTGACATTTTTTATACACTAATAATGAAGATTCAGAAAGAGAAATTAAGAAACAAATCCAGTTTACAATTGCACTGAAAACAATAAATACCTCATAATAAACCTAACCGAAGAAGGGAAAGACCTGTACTCTGAAGACTGTAACAGTGATGAAGGTTCTGCCCAGATGAGTAAAATACTAGTAGGTAGAAATATGATTAGAACAATATGCTAAAGAGAAGGCAACTTCTAGGAATTAGCAGGACACTTTAGTATTCTTCAGGGAAGATACTGTGCAAGGGAGTGAAGGATTCATTATAGAAGATTAAAGACTTACAGGGGTGCCTGGGTGGCTCAGTCAGTTAGCATCTGCCTTTGGCTCAGGTCATGATCTAATGGTTTATGAGTTCAAGTCCTACTTTGGACTCTCATGCTGTCTGTGCAGAGCCTGTCTCAGATCCTTTCTCTCCCTCTCTTCCTCTGCTCCTCCCCTGCTCATACCCTCTCTCAAAAAATAAATAAATAAACTATAAAAAAAGGAAATTAAAGATTCACATATAAGCTTTAACACAGAAAGCCAATTTTTGGACTCTTTAGAGAAAAGCAAAGTACATTGATTGACTTCATTACCAAGAAGAAAATGTTAAATACTAAATAAATCAATAGTTTCTATTACTAACAACTGATCCTGATAAACTTCATGTTAAATAAAGTAGTAATAAGTTATTTTGGCAAAATCTACAACACATGGTGTTTTCTACAGTGAATGTTTTAATCTACAAATCCTTCTCAGCTTTTCATCCTGGTAAACCCATTGTAAACTGAAAATATCATGGCAAAAGTGCATTTATGAAACCTAACCTGTTGATCATACCTTAGCCTAGCCTACTTCAAACATTTTCTGAATACTTATATTAGCCTTCAGTTGGGCAAAATCATCTAACACAAAGCCTATTTTATAACAAGGTATCGAATATCTCATGTAATTTATTGATTACTGTACTAAAAGTGAAAAACAGAATGGTTGTAGGGGTGTATAATTGTTGGTAAGTGTCTAGGTCTTTTGCTTTCATGATCATGTGGCTGAGTAGGAGCTGTGGCTCACGCTGCTGCCCCACATCATGAGAAAAGATCATACCACACATTACTAGCCCAGGAAAAAGATGCAAATTCAAACTTTGAAGTGTGATTTCTACTGAATGTAGAAGTCCACTGAATGGTGTCTTTCACACCACTGTAAAGTCAAAAAATCCCAAGTTGGGGACCTTCTGTAGTTGTGAGAAGACAATCTCCTTTTTTACATGAAATTTTCAACAGTGTTAGGAGTTCGTTATGCCTAATATAAACCACTGACGGTTGCAACATGAACCTCTGTCCTTTACCCATATATCCATATTGATAGAGAACTTGTGCACTGTTTCCCACGCATGAACAAATCACGGATCTAGAATCATTAAATGCAGAGACATAGAAACCACCTCCCTGTGCTGTGAGATGGGAAGGCTTTTACTTTTTTTTTTTAACTAAATATTAATTACTCTAGTTTTAGGTTTTTCCTCCCTTAACGGTAAGAATCATTCTTTTTCTTCTTAATATACCAATATCAAGCACTGTATGTGAGCCCATGTGTTTTCAATAAATATTGTGAATATACGAAATATGACCAAAATAATGTTTAATCATCTGTCCAACCTTCTGAGAGGTGGTGGAGCCCTAAGAAGTTTCTGCTGTCTTGCAGCAGTCTTGTTCATAAAGCAAATCTTTCCACAGCTCTAACAAGTAGTTTCACCATATTTATAATAGCCTTATATGACTTATTTGACTGGGTTTTTCTTTAAAGAGTTGAACAAAATAGATCTAACTTATATTTTATATCACATCAATATTCTGATAGTAATAATTTTAGGATACATTTGTTAGATTATTCTCCATTTGACAAGTTCTTTGTTTGTTTTTAACATATCTGGGCTTGCTTTCC
This sequence comes from Proteles cristata cristata, assembly GCA_017311185.1. Lineage (NCBI taxonomy): Eukaryota > Metazoa > Chordata > Mammalia > Carnivora > Hyaenidae > Proteles > Proteles cristata. Next base: position 838,062 of record JAESUZ010004103.1, on the reverse strand, counting down.
TCTGGACTGATTTCATTCCATGGGAGAAACCTAACTGAAACTCCAGCTAAAACCCAATAATTCAGACTATTAAAACTGATACAGGTAGAACATGGTCTCTTGTTCTGAACAATATGTTTCTACTAATGTGGTTATAATTTTTTTTTTTTTTTGATGGCTATAATACCCTTGTTTCCTATCTACTTTTGGCAATTACATGGTTCAGTCTTTTAACATGAATTGATAAGCCAGTTCTTATTCATTTGCTATTCATATATTTCATCTTCGGGATGAATCACTTTATATGTAAGTGTAATTTTTATTGAGTTTTATTTAGTTTATTGGTTTAGGTGTTGCCTACGGCTGCTTGTATGCTACTACAGAAGAGATGAGTAGTTGTAACAGAGAACATCTGGCTCATAAACCTCAAATATTTACTATCTGGCCCTCTGGGGGAAAAAAAACTGCAAAAAAAGCTTCCTGACTCTTGTGATAAATAATTGTATCTCAGCATTCTTAAAAAGCCTGAATTTGAGAATTCTCTTACCATGATTATGTAAGAGAATGTTGTTTTTAAAGACACGCTTAAGTATTTAGGGTAAAGGAACATGCTGTTCTCAAGTTACCCACACATGGTTCAGGAGAAGTAATTTTTATTTGTATATGAAAAGATTATTGAGAAGATTCGAAGGTAAATACCTAGAGCACATGAGTATGACTTGGAACTTTTCTAAGTAGGAGAATTTTATATGCTGGACAATAAAAAGTTAGGTACTCTCTTCTCTTGAATTGTCTTAAAGGGAACTTGTAGTAATATACTGACAGAGTTAAGATAGTGGAAAGAGGATGCAAGGTTTCTTAAAAGTAAAAAATAAATAAATAAATAAAAGATTAAAATTTAATTGAGCCAAATGAGAAAGTGGGCCTTTTGTGGATACTTACTAGGATTAATGGGAAATATTGAAATCCTACTTGGGTTTGGTGATTGTGAACACATAATGGGGGTCCGCCTCCTAGTTTGTGTGATTATTTCCCTCAGTTCCTAGTGTTGTGGAAAAAAGGCTAAAGTAAATGAAATACCAGATGTTCAAAACTCCAAGAACTATCCTAGAAATACAAAGGAAGAGAGTGAGTTGTTTTATAAAATATTCAAGAATATGAGTGAGTGAGGGAGTGAGTGAGGGAGTGAGTGAGTGAGTGAGTGTGTGTGTGTGTGTGTGTGCAGAAGTCACACTGGGAATGATCAAGAGATAGTTAATTGCATAAATGATGACACAAAGGGGATGTAATAAATTGACAGGATTTTCAAAACTATGGATTTTTAGGAGAAAGAGAAATAATAGTGTGAATATAGAGTGAAGGTACATAATTTACCTTCTGACACTGAGTGATAATGATATCTAAGAATTAATAGAGTGGGTGCAGTGGAATCAATTCCATTAAGAGTTAATCTGAATTCAATCAAAGTACAAATGGAGATAAATATTCAAATATTCTGAATAATGTTCAGGACATCTGAAAGTATTCTTTGATCCTCCGTATAGTGACTGTACAATCAACATTTATTGAATTCCTTGCTTAGATAGTATGGATGGAATGCAAAGAAGACTAAGTTTATTCCCTTTAACCAGAGCCAATATAGCTTGAAAACTGGTGTGATATAGACTAAGCTAAATTCATCTAGCTATATCAGTGTTTGTAGGATGAGATTGATGACATTCAGAAACACAGAACAGACCAAAAGGAAAATAAGTGTGTTTTAAGGAACATTGAATTTTATATGCAAAAATAATTTTATGATTCAGGGACTATCTTCTTTTATGTCTAAAGATTCCTAGATATAAATATACATATTTCTTGAAAGTATTTTATTATAATAAAGTGTCATGTCCTAATCCCCTTTATATGTTCCTGACTGACTCAAATATTCCTTGTTACTCTCTCAGATTATGCATTTTTAATTCAATAAGAATGCTTTTTGATGCATATATTTATTAAAAGAGTTGACTATGGTCACCTTATTTCTATTTATTAATTAAAATTAGGTGAAAACTCAAGATACAGGAGGAGAGAGGTGGCAGGGTGGCTCAGTTGGTTAAACACCTGACTCTTGATTTCAGCTCAGGTCTTGAAGTCAAGGTTCATGAGATTGAGCCCTGCATTAGGCTCTGTGCTGTCTGTTTGGGATTATGTCTCTCCCTCTCTCTATGCCTCTCTCTCTCCCCCTCCCTCTGTCTCTCAAAACAAATAAATGAACATTAAAAAATAGAGGAGGAGAATGGACCTAGCAATGGTAGATTTTACGTTAGATATTTTAAATAATATGCATAAGGTCCTTTATGTATGGCCTGGTACATAAAAACTCATGAAATATATTCTTACTAATATTATATAAACTTACTATCTTATTTAATTATAGTACCTCATGAGATATGCATGCTTTCACCAATTATACTAAGTAGAAAACTAATTCTCATGACTTCTCTACCTTAAATCACTATATTTTTAATGTTTATTTATTTTGAGAGAGACAAAGTGTGACCAGGGGAAGGGCAGAGAGAGAAGGAGACCCAGAATCAGAAGTAGGCTTCAGGCTCTGACTTGACAGCCCAGAGTGGGGCTCGAACCCAGGAACTGCGAGATCATGACCAGAGCTGAAGTCAGATACTTAACTGACTGAACCACCCAGGCACTCCCTTTTTCCCCCTTAAATTACTATCTTGAATACATTCATTTAAAAGAAGCTAGGACTTTATCCCAAGAATATGACTGCAAAATCTTTAGTCCTATTACAGTAATGAAAATCACATAAAGTCTCAAAATTTATAGTTGTGATAAAATATACATAGTGGCACAGGAAAACTTTGGTCTAGAATAACGTCGATCTCATCTGAGAAAGGATATAATTATCAAAATATAAGAACCATTTAGTTTTTTAGTTTATTTATTTTGACAGAGAGAGTGTGTGTGCAAGCACGAATGAGCTGGGAGAGAGGGAGAGAGAAAATATCAAATGGGTTCCATGCTGACAGCACAGATCTCACAAAGTGTGAGCTCATGACCTGAGCCAAAATGAAGAGTTGACCGCTTAAATGACTGAACCACCCAGGCGCCCCAAGAACTACTTTTATTCTGTATGTTAACTGATTCTCTTTTCTTACATACTTTCTCCCTCTCTCATCTTCCCAGAACACTGAAGAAAGGGTCAAATTAATATCAACAGGAGCATAAGAATATAATTTCCTGGTTGGAAAGATGTTCAAAATCAATTTCACACAAACTTTCTTTCCAACCACAAAGGAATCAACAGTAATAATCATCATTAATGGTGTTGTTTTCTAATAAGTAAGACATTATAAAAAATCTAAGTAGCATTAAAACACCATCAGAGATGTGAGATTTAAGGGTTCAGGAATAAATAAGAGTACTATAAATAGCCAAAGCAGTATTCTTCTTAGAGTCATATTTTATATGGATATAATGTCACCAATGAAATTGCATTTAGTCCACTCTTTTAAAAAACTGAGTGATAGCAATATTCCTTCTTTTCAAAGATAGGAATTTAGTAGTATCAGATAAAAGAATAAAATCTTACCTTGAGGTTACAGACACATTTAATCATACAGATTCTTTCCTACTCTGCTGTAATATATATATATATATATATTGCATTAACTAGATTTATATTCCTACCTATTTTTGAAAGTGCAATTGTTAACATAATATTTCCCATGTCTTTTTTGTATCAGAACACACAGACCATTCATTTACATGGATACAAAATAGAACAATCCTCGTTATCATCTATAGCTTTATGTTATTATAATTGACAATGATGGAAGATTGTGTGTGTAGTCTTCTGTCTAGTAGATTAAATTAATTTGTTCTTAATTAACATTTAATCCCATTTGAACAAAATCCCAAGTCATATATTCAGGCTGAAGTCCACATTTGATTTCCACAATTTAAAAAGGCATTGACAGATAAAAATGAGTTGAGCAAAACCCCAAAGCCGATTAACTTTAATATTAAGACTCAGTTCATTTAGACCAAGATCAAGATGTTATTTAACATGGAGTTAAAGAATAAGTTTTCACCGGGGAATGGTTGATATTTATATTTCTCTCAGGACCTAATTAGAAAAAAAAATGGAATATGACAACATTTGTCAGATTAGAAATAACAGTTTTCTGAAATTTCAGAGTATTTAAATATCACAATGATTGCCATTGAGGCTGTGAGTTTCCTTTGCAGATCTAAGATTGAACTTTTCTATGCAGAATAATATATGTGACTTTACTTGCCAAGAGTTGTGCAATGAGGATAGCAATATCTACTATTGTGATATAATATTGCTATAGTTAAGGATTCTTCATGACCATGTTTTTTTTTTTATTCTTGGTTATGTAGCTTCACAATTTATTTTTATTATGAAAAATTAAAGATATTCATGGAATCATTTAACCCAGTCTCCTGCCGCAAAATACTTGTTCTCTTTATTATGTGTGGGTTAAAAAGAAAAGTTAATCAAGAAAAGAGAAGCACAGAATTTTCTGTACAGAATTCAGACCTTGCATGTGCACTGTTATGGTAACCTGTAGTTTTTGAGACTTGGATAGGGACAGGTCTGGTTTTCGAACTTTTCCATGAAAAATAGCATTTATACATTGCAACTTTTCAATTATTTGTCTGCATCTGTACTCAATATGCCCTGGGAACTTCATTGCACTGGCCGTACACAGTCACTGTTGTTTTTATAACAAGCATACACTATCTACAGAGGCTGAAATTGGGAAATTAAATTAAAGTTTATCAAAATTTGAGAAACAACTGTCTAGTGATATATATAAACAAGAAGATAAATTCATCTCGCTCCTTATAAAATGTACAAGACTGATTAATAAATAAGCCAGGTTGTCCATTAAATCCTTTTCAAATATTCAGTGAAAGTCTATTAATATCTGTACAATTAAAATATTATAAATCCTTTGTAACATAGCTATACTGCTTTAACCTCTACCCCAAAGATATTTCAGCAATAATTATCAATGTCAATATTATGGCTATGAGGCTTTATGTAGATATTTTGTAATTTCTATAATAAAAATTAAACAAAGAATCTTTCAGTACCAACAATTACCCAGGTTTCTTTAAGTTAGAAATATAGGTACAATTCTGAATTAAAGGATGAACTAATATGAACTGCCAATTCTCTTCCTTAAATTATACCTGAGGGAGGTTTCAGAAACAAGAGAGGTTTATGAATCTTGTAACCAAGCAGGAAAAATTTGATAATACAATTATCAAATAAATGTGACTGTGCTTCAATAAAAAATCATCTATGAACACGTGTTTTAATTTCATATGCTTTCACGTGTCATGAAATACTACTCTTCACTTGATTTTTAAAAGGTATTTAAAGTAAAAACTGTTCTTAATTTGGGGGATATAGAAAACAGGTAGCAAGCAGGATTGGTCAAGTGGGCTACAATTGTTTGATCCCTAAACCAACGGAAAACAGACCAGACATAGAAGTCTTCCTAAAGTCATCAGGAATGATTGAAGAAGAAAGAAGAATTAGAAAAATTTGAAATATGGGATAAAAAGTTAACATTATCTAGCTACCCATCTATTTAACTATACATCCAAAATTTAGTAATTATATCCAAGGTTAGAGGTCTTGGGTGCTAGTTAGTTAGTCCTCTGGCTTGTTTTTTATTCCTATGATGAACATATTGTATTTTTATTATGAGGAAAATTTTTAAATTTGTATCTAGAGTAAAAAAGTTGAACTCTAAATTATTTAGTTATTTTTCCTAATTTATATAAAGTAATTATCTTTTTTATGATAGAGTTTAAAGGGGATGTGGAACATAAAGTTTTAGACTAATATATCTCAAAATTAGCCATAGTCAGAATTGTTTGCATAATATAGTACTCATCTGTGATGCATTTTATAAAGCTAAAACCCACATCGGTTTTCTTTTCCTTTTTAAGCTCTAAAGTGTATTCTCCAAACAAGTCCTTGAATGTGCATTTTCAAAAATGAATTGGGTAGTTGTGGTTTAATGCTCAGGAGCTAAAAGAAGAACGTGTTGTGTTACTGCTTAGTGAGTGGGCTACACAAGTACCTCTTCAGAATAAAACCTCAGAATACTGCAAACATCTAAACAGATAGGTTCATTTCCATTAGTGACTCCTTATGTGATGTCTTCAACATCACTGCCCTTTCTTACTGGACAAAACTAGGACCTCATCAAGATAAAAAGCTTCTGCACTTCAAAGGAAACAATCAACAAAACTAAAAGGCAACTGATGGAATGGGATAAGATATTTATAAATGACATATCAGATAAAGACTTAGTATTCAAAATCTATAAAGAAAGAACTTACCAAACTCAACACCTGAAAAACAATCCAGTGAAGAAATGGACAGAAGACATGAATAGACACTTTTCCAAAGAAGACATCCAGATGGCTAACAGACACATGAAAAGCTGCTCAACATCACTCATCACCAGGGAAATACAAATCAAAATCACACTGAGGTACCACCTCACACTGGCCAGAGTGGCTAAAAATAACAACTTGGGAAACAACAGATTCTGGGCAGGATGTGGAGAAATGGGAACTCTTTCCACTGTTGGTAGGATGCAAACTGGTGCAACTGCTCTGGAAAACAGTGTGGAGGTGCCTCAAAAAATTAAAAATAGAATTATCCCATGACCCAGCAATAGCACTGCTAGGAATTTACCCAAAGGATACAGGACTGCTGATTCATGGGGGCACATGTACCCCAATGTTTATAGCACTGCTTTCAACTATAGTCAAATTATGGAAAGAGCCTAAAGTCTATTAACTGATGAATGAGATAAAGAAGATGTGGTTTATCTATACAATGGAATACCACTTGGCAATGAGAAAGAATGAAATCATGCCATTTGCAGCAACGTGGATGGACCTGGAAGGTATTATACTTAGTGAAGTAAGTCAGTTAGAAGAAGACAGATGTCATATGTTTTCACTCATATGTGGATCTTGAAAAACTTAACAGAAGACCATGGGGAAAATTAAAGGGGGGGGGATAGTTACAAACAGAGAGGGAGGGAGGCAAAGCATAAGAGACTCTCAAATACAGAAAACAAACTGAGGGTTGATGGGTGGGTAGGGGAGAGGGGAAAGTGGGTGATGGACATCGGGAAGGGCACTTGTTGGGATGAGCACTGGGTGTTGTATGTAAGCGATGAACCACAGAATTCTGCTCCCCAAAACAAGAGCACACTTTACACACTGTATATTAGCCAATTTGACAATAAATTATATTTTAAAAAAAAACACCTTGTGGATTACTAAAGATATTTCTCAGGGGCTTTTGGTGAACTTTGATTACATCACAAAGTCCCACATAGAACTAAATCATACCGGAACACATGCCTCTTTATTAAGATACCTTAGTGGAGTGTTGCTACTGTTAATAACCCAAAGATGCGGTCTGGTATTTAGGAGAATCAGCTTTGTCGCTGAAAGATTATACCTATAGAAACTGAGTTCATTGGCAGGATGCATGCTGCTTGGAAAATAGTAATCAGGAAAATATAGAAACCTCTGAGAGACTGTTTTCACTATATCACAGTCTTTTATCCTCTTTTAAGATCTTTTCAGCTGGCTATGAGTCACTCAGTAACTGTGAGTAACTGATCAGGAAAACCTTACTGCACTCCTGTCTCACAGTCCGGCTGTGGTACATGTGAGGTCTGAAGTCACATTGCTCACTGTAGTCTTGACAGAAATATTCAGAGGTCTGAGTGGGGAGAAGCAGATCGCTTAATTTTAAGCTGCTCTAGGGACTATTAAACTGTTAGAAAAAAGGGATAGCTGGGTGGTTTAGTTGATAAAGTGACTAACTCTTGATTTCAGCTCAGGTCATGATCTCATGGTCATAGGATCAAGCCCCCATGTTGAGCTTAGTGCAGAGGTCGGAGCCTGTTTGGGATGTTCTCTCTCTCTCTCCTTCTCTTTCTCTGCCGCTTCCCCACTTATGCACACACCTCTCTCTCTTTCCCTGTCAAAATAAATAAATTAACTTTTTAAAAAGGCTGTTTTAAGGGTGCCTGAGTGGGTTGGTCAGTTAAGCATCTGACTTCAGCTCAGGTCATGATCTCAAGGTTCATGGGATCAAGCCCCACATTGGGCTCTGTGCTGACAGCTCAGAGCCTGGAGCCTGCTTTTGATTCTGTGTCTCCCTCTCTCCCTGCCTCTCCCCTGTTGGTGCTATGTCTCTCCATGTCTCTCTGTCTCTCTCTCGAAAATAAATGTGTTAAATTTTTTTTGAAAAGCTGTTTGAAAATAAATGGAATGAGTAAGTTTTATATAATTTACACAGTTAATCCTTCCCATCCCATTTTCCCTATTTGTGTTTGTTTCCATGCTTGTGATGCTTTTTCCTCCCACCACCAGCATACTAGAAACTTAAGAAGTTTTAACTCATTGATTTTGTAATTATTCATTCATTCATTGATTATAAGGAGACTACTCTTCTGTCAAGTTCAAAAGGCAAGTATATTAGCAGATGATATAGAGTGATATATGCATTAAAAGAGTATATACTGGAGTTAGCACAAATGAGAATGTGATTGTTTCTGAGTAGAGTTTAAAATATCATTTGCACTGGCACTTGAAGTACATTAGATATCTAAGAGAGGAAGATAATCTATCCAAAGGAGACAGGTTTGCAGAAGCTGAAAATTATGAAGAACTTGGCCCAATCAGCAATCCATTTGCAGTTCAGTACTGTTGAACTTCCAGAGGGTAAATTGGAAAATGATACATGTCAGTAATGGGGAATTAGACAGATGTCACATTGCAAAAGTTGGTTGTGTCATCTCATTCTGAGGAATTTGGACTCTAGTCAACATGTGAGAGGAAACCAGAAATGGATTAAATGTAGGACAGAGTGGTGGAATAGAATAAAGTGACCAAAATTAAAGTTTTAGAGAAATAGCCTTCAAGATAGTATGAAATACTGATTTGAAGGAGAAGAAAGTACAGAGAAATAATTGTGGGTGTTTTAGAACAATACAAGTGAGAAAGAGTACTTAAATTGCATTAGTGGATATAGATAACCTATGGGAGGGGCAAATATTCCAGTGATAGAAAAGATGTACAATTATTCAAGGGTGCCTGGGTGGCTTAGTCGGTTAAGCATCCAACTTTCGCTTAGGTCATGATCTCGCGGTTTGTGGGTTCGAGCCCCGTGTCAGGCTCTGTGCTGACTGCCAGCTCAGAACCTGGAGCCTGTTTCAGAGTCTGTGTCTCCGTCTCTCTCTGACCCTCCCCTGCTCACGCTATCTCTCTTTCTCCTAGAAATAAATAAAAATATTTAGAAAAAAGAAAAGATGTACAATTATTCAGATTTGGTGAAAATTTTCTTGTCAAACTCACAGGAGAGAAATAAATCAAGAATCACATACATGTTTCTGAGGACACATCGTGTGGGGTCTAAATTAACAATCACTTCAGTCATTTAAAAAGAGCACAATTATTACATACCTGCTATATTTCAATCACTGTGGTAAGCACTGGGAATGCAAAAATGAATGCTACACATTTTCTAAGAATCTATGACAATGGATTTGTCATAAATGGAATTGTTTTCAAAACAGTTTCAGTTGAGGACACAAGAAAACACACACTGCATTGCAAAGTAAAGTATGAGACTACTATGAAGGACTTGCAAGAGAGGTTTCGGGAAAATAATTTCTCCTACTCATAATGCTCACCAAACTGAGGATGCACAGGTACAGAATTTTGTATAATAGAAGAGAAGTTTTAGACAGCTTTTTATTTTTTTATGTGTGCCCTGCTCTGCTGTACCCCAAGGGAGAAGCAGGGCCTGCTCCAGCCCAGCAAGTAGCTCCAATTGGAGGATGTGATTCATATTCCCTAGCACTTGGGAGACCTAGCAGACTGTGTTCAACTCAAGCCTGAGAGATTCAAAAGATGAGAGGTTGGCACACTGGGATGGCTTTCACTCTTGACATCTGGCTGATTAATGATGCTCAGTGTTCCCCCTGACCCAGATGTTGGGTCTGTGTGCATGAGAGCCGGCTTTGGGCTGTCTTATATCTAAGTAGACAATCAGTAGGATGAAGTGACCCGTACCAGGATTCCTAGGTATAAGGCAACAGTCTTGAACTACCAGCTGGAGGAGAAGCATTCCATTGCATGAAGGATCCTGCAAGAGAGGGATCCTGGCAGTTGGGAGGTGTCTCCAATAAATCAAGGAAACAAGTACGTCAAAACTGTAAAAGAGAGTTGCCTCGAAGCACCCACCATGGGCATAAAGTACAAACTTCAGCCCAGAAGAGTATTAAAGAAGTAAGAGTGTTCTCTTTCCCATTACTTTTCCCCACACCTCCTCAAGTATTCTGATACTGAGGAGGAGGAAAAGGAAGAGTAGAAGTGCCAGGTGGCCAAGGAGAGGAAGGAAATATATGTCCCCATTAAGTGTGAAGGCAGCTAGAGTCAGCAAGCCCCAACTAAGGGAGAAGAAAGGAGGTTTGAAGATTTGAATAGTACAGTGGATTAAACATATTAATTGTTGCAAAGAGGACTTTTGATTTTCTGAAAGTATCCAGAAAACGTACTGGGCGTGGACTACATTTCATCCAAAGGGACAGGGAAGAAGTTCTCATACAGAGTGGGGAGACTAGGCAATGGGGGAAGACCAAGCTGATAACTAATTTCACTCTAAGTGTTTATATCTGGTTTCTGTAATGACTAGAAAGCCTGTGGTTTAACAGTGTTTCTGTATGTGGCCTTGGTTAGTTAACTGAAATTTTGACAGGGAGTCAGGAGAGATAGGTGTTAGCTCTTACCTGTGAAACTATTAGCATGTGACCACACTACCCCATGGTTTCTGTGTTCTCTTATGTATATCCAGAATTTGAACTAGCTGATCTCCATGATGTCTTATACTCAATTCAATACTTAATCATTCTGACTTCAGATGAGTAAGCTTGCTCTGATATACCTCATTTGTTAAAAAGTTAAACGATGGGCAAACCTGAAATACATATAGAGGTCTGCCAAAAGTCTGAGGAGCAAATGAATTTGGGACTACTTTTTTTTATTTTATACAATGCTCAGAGTATTATTATTACCATTATTATTATAATTGCAATGCAGTTTATATAGTAATGTCTGTCTTACTTGAATGTCTGAGAAGTATGACTTCAAAAGTATGAACAATAAGCTTTTGTGATAAAAAAATAAAAAAAAACAAAAAAGGATAGGGATGAATGCCTAACTGGCTCAGTCGGTGAAGCATGATACTCTAGATCCCAGGGTCATGAGTTTGGACCCCATGTTGAGCATAGAGCTTACTTTAAAGTAAACATTGATAGAGAAAGGACATATTTGAGGTTGTTGAAAAAGAGATGTGTAGGAAGTCTCCAAATGAATATCACTTAAAATAAAACTGTTTTTGGAATGCATTGAAGGAGATTGTCATATATATTAACATGTTTGTAAATTAAGAGAAACCTACATTAAATCTTGGTAACACTAGTAAAAGCAAATAACTGCATATAAAAGTTATAATTTTTTATAACTTAAATCTGTACTCTAAAATCAAGCTCTCTTAGGTCTCATCAAATATTTCTGAAAAACATTAAAGTCAATAAGAAGTTGAAACAAGTGGCTTGTGCATAACTTGATAATATAAAATATTTATATAAACCAACTGTTTCCTTTTTGTGCATAATTAATCATAAACTTCAAGGAAGCTGAAACATAGTCAAGTGTTGAATTCACTTGAAATTTCTGGTGAATGCCTCCTTCTATTATTTTCAGTACTTGTTTTGTCAAATCTTTCTGTTAAAAAATTTACTTTACTGCAGTATAAAACAACAGCAGTAGTGTAAGGAATTGTGTGCTTAAAATCACGTAACATATGCAAATAAAATCTCAAGAAAACAAGCAAATATTAAGATATTAGAATGTATTTAAGAGGGTACTTAATTAAAAAAAAAAAAAAAAGGTTTCCTGAAGAATTTCCCCCTGAAGCCTGTTTCTAACAAATAGCATCAGGAGAGAAGGCCATCTGTCTGTTTTCTTGTTAGGAATTTGCAGCTATATTTACTAAAAATAATCCCATTTTGTAAAATCAAAAAGAATGTAACAGCTCTCAAATTTCTAAGACATAAGGAGGTAAAGTTGCTACACTTTTGAGCTGAGATAAAATATTAAATAAAATTGTTCTCTTATATATCTCTTGAGAGGCTATTATAATGCTCATTAGTTTTATACTTAGTATTCAGGTTGCATTTGATATTGCCTGTGTTTCTTTTCTTTGTTAAGGACAAGTACTGAAATAATTTACCCAACACACATGGTAAGTTATATTGTATCTGATCCCAAATCATTGGATTTTCTTGGTTGAAGCAAGATAGAATATCTAAGTATTCTACATCTTTAAACATAAGAATTGGGTGTAATGTGATATTGGAGTTAGGCATTTTGATTGATAATATTAAAAATCTACATTTAAGTGTCCTCAGGGATTGAGAACTCACAGGGAGATGCCATGGGCACTAATTTGTTGGAGTGCTCTGGGAGAGTCTGTGCATTGCATGAGCATTGGATGACCATCTTAGAGCTATTTGTGTGGAACAGATGTGTGGCATTTGAGCCCGATTTCAAGATGAGTAAGAGAGAGGACTTTCCCAATTAAAACAGAGATATTTTGCTAGAATATAAAGAAAGAAAGCATGAGGCCATTTTCAAGATGCAATAAAATTTATTTTAATAAAATATAAACACTATGCCTCAGACTGAGCAACCAAGAAAAGCATAAAAGAGGAACCATTTTCTCTTATTTTTAATTATTATTAATTTTATTATAAATAGCTTTGTAACTTTATTTAAAATAAAGACCTTCATGAATTATTGCCATTGAGGAAAACCTCTTTGTTATGAGACAAAGGAAATATTCCACAAATAAAATTAGAAAGTTTTATAGTTCTCTCATTTTACTTAGATGTAAATTTCATTTGTTTTTAATTTGACACACTGATATATTTGAATTGGCATAGAGAAGAGGAAATAGATTGTCATCATGCTCTCCATTTAGGAGTTAACCCAAGTGATTTCTGAAACAAAAGTTTCCACATATTATCTAAAGTTACAAGCCACGGTATAAGTATTCAAATGTAAAATTTCATTTCTATCACAGTTTCTTGTGTCCAACAAAGGTCAAAGCTGAGATTAAAGCAAGCTGTTCACTGAGTCCTAGGGGCTTGCAAGAGATAATCGTGCATTTGTCGCAAATAAAAAAAGCAATTCTAAAATTCAAGGGAACCACAGAAGTCCTGGAATAGCTAAAGCAACCTTGAAAAAGAGCAAAGATAAAGATATCACATTTCACAATTCCAAACCATATTACAAAGCACTCCTAATCAAAACACTGTGGTATTGGAATGAAAACAGACATACAGATCAGTGGAATAGAATGGAGAGCCCAGAAGTAAACTGCTGCATATATGATCAACTAATATTTGATAAGGAGCCAACAATATACAGTGGAGAAAGGATAGTCTTATCAATACACAGTATTGAGAAAACTGGTTAACCACATGCAAAAAATAAAATTGGGTCCCGTATTATACTGTACACAAAAATCAACTCAAAATGGATTAAATACTTGAATGTAAGAGCTGAAACTGTAAAACTGCTAGAAGAAAGCAGAGGGTAAGCTCTTTGACATGGCTCATGGCAAAGATTTTTTGGATTTGACATCAAAAGCAAAGACAGCAAAACAAAAATAAATAAGTAGGTTTCCATCCAACTACAAATTTCTACACAGCAAAGGGAACAGCCAAAAAAATTGAATGAAATGAAAATATAACTTATATAATGGAAGAAATATTTCCAAATTATATATCTACATATATCTAATAAGAGATTAATATCCAAAATTTACAAGAGATGCATACAACTAAATAGCAGAATGGGGAAAGGATCTGAAGAGACATTTCTCCAAAGACTTGCATATGACCAACAAATACCTGAAAGTATATGCCCAACATTCCTAATCATCAAGAAAATCCAGATCAAAACTGCAATGAGATATTGCCTCACACACATTAGAACATCTGTCAAGAGATGACAAGTGTTGGTGAAGAAGTGGAGAAAAGAGAGTTCTTATACACTGCTGGTAGAGTGTGAATTGATATAGACATTATGGGAAACAGTGTAGAAGGTTTTCAAAAATTAAAAATAGAACTGTCATATGATCCTGCAGTCCCATTTCTGGGCATATATTCAAAGGAATGAAATCACTAGCTCAAAAGGATATCTGCATATTTGCACCTCACTGTTCATCGCAACATTATTCATGATAGCTAATGGAAGGAAACAACCTGAGTGTCCACTGACAGGTGAATGGATACAAACATGTACACACACATACACACACACACACACACACACATACACATACATGCATATAAATGTATACACACACACACATGCATACACACACTGGAATGTTATTCAACCTCAAAAAAAGGAAGTTCCTGACATTTGCAAATTTGCAACAATATGGATGAAACTGGAAAGCATTATGTTAAGTAAAAGAAGCCAGACATGAGAGACAAATAATACATAGTATCACTTATACATAGGATGTAGCAACAAAAAAGTCAAACCCATAACAAGAGAAAGTGCTTGCCAGTGCCTAGGGGGAGGGTGAGCTACATGGGGAAAGGGAAAAACTTTCAGTTTCAGGATGAATACATTTTGATGATGTATATGGCATGGTAACTATAGTTGATATTGCTGTGTTATATAATTGAAATTTGTTAAGAGAGTAAATCTTAAGCATTTTCAACAATAAAAAAAGGAGTAATTTTGTGAGGTGATGATTTGCTAATTAACTTCATTGTGGGAATCCTTTCACAATGTTTATGTATTTTGAATCATCACATTGTACACTTTAAATGTATTAAATTGTATTTGTCAACTAAACCTCATTAAAGCTGGGGTGGGGGGGGAGAGATGATGGTGTGCATTTACGACAACTTCAAGTTCAATGGTGTCATGTTGTTAGTGTGAAATCACCCAAGGTAGGATGATTTACACCACAGAAATCACCAAATACTCCAAATCAGGGTTTTCAATCCTAGAGAGCCAGTTGTTAAACCTTTCCCAGAGCACTGGTGATTATGCAGGACAGTAGTGCAAATTGGCACTGTCTCAAACTATGACATTTGGGCACCCTACTTAACATGGAATTTATATAATTCAGCTGTCAAAATTTCATTAAAGGCATGGGTAAATGAATTAAAGTATGTAAGATATGAAAAATTCTTTGGCCCATGGGAATTACATCAAGTCCATACTTAAAAAAAAGGAAAATGAAAAAGTTTAACTTCAGCTGATCTCAATATCAGATTTGCAGGAAAGAAAGAAAGAGAGAAAGAGAGAAGAAAGAAAGAAAGAAAGAAAGAGAGAGAGAGAGAGAGAGAGAGAGAGAGAGAGAGAGAGAGAAAGAAAGAAAGAAAGAAAGAAAGAAAGAAAGAAAGAAAGAAAGAAAGAAAGAAAGAAAGAAAAAGAAAGAAAGGAAGAAAGAAAGAAAGAAAGAAAGAAAGAAAGAAAGAAAGAAAGAAAGAAAGACAGAAAGAAAGAAAGGAAGAAGGGAGGGAGGGAGAGAGAGGAAGGAAGGAAGGAAGGAAGGAAGGAAGGAAGGAAAGAAAGAAGGTAAAATTGGAAGGTTCCTGGTGATAGAAGTTTTTCACTTGTTTCTAAGTAGTAAACATGGTTTAGAGCTAATGCGGATTAGGATTACCCTTGGAGAGCTGAGAGTCTAGGGGGAAAGAGAGGAGACTGTGTTCTTGAAAGACCAAGCCAGGGACTAAGGGGTACGCAGGCTGATCTGTTTCATTCTTTGCAGAAAACTGGGAAAAATCAGTTTATTGATTGGACAGCAATGCAGGAAGTAAGAGAAAGAACTGTGATGTAAAAGGGACCTGAGTCTCAGGTTTCCTCCAGTATTTAACATCAAAATTGATTCCAAACTCCACCTCTGATAGATCTGTGTTTCTAAATTTTCTGTGCTGGTTAAATGAAGTGTCTGCTCAGGGAGTTGTTTGTTTGTTTGTTTTTTCTGACCTTGGTGGTTATGAAATTGTCTATATGTCTTCATGAAGGGGACTTCATCATATACTAAAGTTTATGCTGGCCACGTCATAGTAATCAATAACAAATGAAATTAATCTCAACTACAAGTTTTCAAAATATAGATAATCCTGGTAATATGTGAAGAATTTCTAAGAAATCTGATTCCGAATCATCTTAAAAATTTTCAGTTATTAGATAGTCAACTCCCACTTATGACTTCTTATGAAACCACCACCTCCATACACAATAGCCTTTTTTCCCCTTGACAGAAGACACAGTCCTCATTTAGCTGAATCTTAGCTGACACAATGCCCAGGGGTTGTAAAAAACCCCTCCTCAGACAATAAGCAAAGGGGTAATTTGAAATACTGTTTTAGAGAAAATTTTTAAATTGACGAATCGAGAAACTTCAAACCCACTTGGTTTCCTATCTTGTCTTTTGTTATAATTATTTCTGTGTAACCTGAAGCTGGCCCCATCAGGATGTTCCAGATTCAGAAAAGTGGAAGCAATATAGGTTAGTTTTAAAATATAACTGGAGGGGTGCCTGGGTGGCTCTGTTGATTAGTGTCTGTCTTCGGCTCAGGTCATGATCTCACAGTCTGTGAGTTTGAGTCACACATGTGGCTCTGTGCTGACAGCTCAGAGGCTGGAGTCTGCTTTGAATTCTGTGTCTCCCTCTCTCTCTGTCCTTCCCCTCCACCCCCTGCTGCTTGTGCTCTCTCTCTCTCTCAAAAATAAATAAACATTAAAAAAATTAAAAATAAATAAATGTATGTATGGAATGGAATATTTCTCAGGATGATCTCATTTCTCAACATACTTTGGGAAAAAAACCCACACAAAATTTTACATCTTTCAAATTGTCTTTATTTCAATAAAAATATGAAAAACATTTATGGAAATATCATCAAATATTTATTCCACTTACAGCCAATCTTCATTTTATTTCACCTTATAAAATGTTTATTGTTTTTCTTTTCCTGTTAACAAAAAAGACTTATTAAAGTATTATTAAATATTTAAATGCCAACTAAATGTCTGTGAGAAAGTACATCCTTGCTGGAGGGATACCCAAGCAAAAATGCCTGAAGATTGCTGACCTAGTCACACGTTGGCTGACTCCAGGGGTGTTATGTCCCCAGTCCGATGACCTTCTACTCATTAAACATTGTCTATCTGTAGGCACACTGGGAATGATGAAGTTCACAAAATAATGTCTTAACACCTTGTCCTCCAGGATTTTTGGCTTAAAGAACTTGCTACAGTATCATCAGAAATTTCTCTGTCAGAGAGATCAGTGGCCCAAAGGCAATCTGTGTCATGGAGATCATCTAAAAGTTGAACCTGAATGTTTAGTTATGCTAATGGGGGTATATCAGAGTCACCTTGTGAACTATGTAAATATACAGTAGTTCAGGAATATCTTCTGAGGTCTGCATATATTTCTAATGGAATACCTAGTTTAGAAATAATAAAAAGTATTATGAAGACAAATATGCCCATATGATTCTTTTTCTGGAAATTTATCATGAAGAAATACAGATTTACACAATAATTGTAGTATAAGAATGTTTGTACTGGAATCACTTGATTTTTTTGTTTTTTAGTTTTTTAAAGTATTATACTTAATTTTAATGGGGTATTTTTTGTTCTACTGCTTCTCCAGACCTAACAGACAAACAGAAGGATGTCAGGTCTCACCAGCTACATAAACAAAGGTAGCCAATACTAAAATATACAATGATGACATTGAGTTCAGACTGAAGTAAAGAAAGAAAAGTGTTTTCATCCATAGCTAACATTATCATGTATTTATAAAATCCAAGTTGGGTTAAGGGTAGTTACTACAAAGATCCCAGATATAAACACACACACACACTCAAAAGTATCAGTTTTCTTTTTTTTCATAGTTTATTGTCAAGTTGGTTTCCATATAACACCCAGTGCTCATCCCAACAAGTGCTCTCCTCCATGCCCATCACCTCCTTCCCTCCCCCCCCCCCATTAGCCCTCAGTTTGTTCTCAGTATTGAAGAGTCTCTCATGGTTTGCCTCTCTCCCTCTCCCCAACTATTTTCCCCTTCTTCTCCCCCATGGCCCTCTGTTACGTTTCTCCTAATCCTCCTATAAGTGGAAGCATATGGTATCTGTCTTTCTCTGCCTGACTTATTTCGCTCAACATAACACCCTCAAGTTCCATCTACACTGACACATTCCCAAAGACAAAGGAATCAAGAGCATAATGGAATCACTTTGATTAGCAAAAAATGGAAACCCTTTAATATCCAACATTAGATTTGTTGATTAAATCCATATAGTGTGATAAAATATTTTTGAGCTGTTAATATCATATTCTCAAATAATAATTAAAGTTTGAACAGTCTTTACAATATAATGCTATGGTAAAACCTTAAACTAATTTCTAATGTAGATTAATTAACCCCAAAGTTATGAAAAGAAATCACAAAATCGGTGACTATATTCATAGAAAATATAGCATGAAACGCTCAAAATTGTGTTAATGATACAAGTTGAATTATGTGTGATTATTGTTTTAATACCCTTTTATTTATTTTCTATTTGCATTGTATAAGTTATGCAAACCTCTAAATATACTTAAGATACATACTTAATAATTTGAAATAAATAGACATTATATTGAGGTTAATTATGTGCATTCTGCTCATTAGATCATAGTCAAATGTTGCATTCTAAAACATTATTTAATATACTTCAAGCACTCAATAAGAATGTTTAAGAATATTTAATTACATAACTACTGATTAAAGACACAACAAGAGTAACAAACACAAATGATATACAGTATTTAACAAAAAACACATATACACAACAATAAAGTAAAATGTATTTATGTTATGATATTTGAGAAACAGATGATAAAATTTATGGGTTTTACAAATTTGTAACTGATACTTGCTAAAATACTATTCCTAACCTTAATTATGAAATTAAAAATGCTTTATGAGAGGCTATATGCAAGTTATTAGTATATAAAAACTTTGTACTGGGTTATAGCAAATATTTGAAAGGAAGCCAGGTTTTTAACTTGAAATATGGAAGGTCATGTGCAACAAATAATAGCACCTACTATAGTTAAAGGCAGTAGAGAAATATATATATGCAGTTGATATATATATGTAGTGTCTACACCAATCCCAGACAGTGACTTTATTATTTTTATTTTTGTCATGTTTTATCACTAAAAAAATTTAAAGTTTTATAGTAGGTATTAGCCTCTATGATTTTAGTAAATCTGCAGAAATATGAATAATAAATGTAGTTTCCCAAAAGTTTCAAGTTAATGGATAAAAGGCTATAACTTTATTTCATATAGATATATAGTTACATGTTTTTAAATGTTGGGTTGACCAATTTTTGAATGTACTAAATTTAATTTTCCTAGCAACAGATATAAGAAAAATGAAGAAGGGGGCGCCTGGGTGGCTTAGTTGGTTAAGCGTCCGACTTTCGCTTAGGCCATGATCTCACGGTTCATGGGTTCGAGCCCCGCGTCGGGCTCTGTGCTGATTGCCAGCTCAGAGCCTGGAGCCTGTTTTGGAGTCTGTGACTCCTTCTCTCTCTGACACTCCCCTGCTCGCTCGCTCTCTCTCTCCTAGAAATAAATAAAACATTTAAAAAAATGAAGAAGAGGAAAACTATACTTTGGGCTGAGAATATGACATAAATACAAAATGAATATGTAGCTAAAAGCTGTGGTAGACTCCTAAATGTATACAACAATTAAAATGGAAACACTTTTGATCATTGAACCCAACCTCCTCACTCTACAGAGAGTAAACTGAGGCTCTGAAAAGCTTTTACAGACATTCCATCTTTACAGTCTCATTGCTCCTAATTCATCATCATGGATTCTTTGAAGCAGTAGGAATAACAATGTAAAACAGGAGTAAAAATATGTCATAGCAGAAGATATTGAGGAAATTAAATGTATCATGCATAACAGCATCATGAAATTATAGGACTTCAGTAATGGACAAACTCTAAGCAATGCACAATGGAAATGGCTTATATAACTTAAACATCTATGTCACATTGTCTGTTTCTAGTTCAGTATCATTTTCCCTATCAAAATGTCAGCAAAACTCATCCTATAATACAGAGCAGTAGCACTATTAGACAGACTGAATGAATAAAATATAATCACAATGCTCATGTTCACTGTTCCATTCCCATGAGACTATTGCTCATTGATCTTATATTCATTTTTAGGTCTTTTATCATCTTATGGCATGTAATACCTTCTCAGAACTGCTTAACATCAGGACTGTCACTTGATGGACACATGTACTCCAGTATGCATACTGTCAAGGATATTGCTTAGGTCCATAATGTACTAAAAATTATCAAAATTACCTGGAAAATGGGAAAAGGTTAAGGGGGCATTGTCTAACACACTCATTAAAATTCAAATTAAATAAGAAAACAAAGTGCTTTGAGACAAAACATAAAATGATATGCTCTATTAAGCCTTTAAAGTTTAAGAACTCACTTAAATTCCATTTTTTTTCCTGAGATCCTCCATACAAGCCTTATAGATAGTAACTGAAAGAAGTTCAGTCTCGGTCTTCATATTCTTTTTTTTTTTTAAGGTTTTTTAATGTTTATTTTTGAGTGAGAGAGGGAGAGAGAGAAGGAGAGAGAGAGGCACACATGGAAGAGGCAGATAGAGGGAGGCACAGAATACAAAGCAGGCTTCAGGCTCTGAGCTATCAGCACTGAGCCCAATGCAGGGCTTGAACTCACAAACTGTGAGATCATGCCCTAAGCCAAAGTCAGACACTTAACCTACTGAGCCACCCAGGTGCCCCTAGGTCTTCAAATTCTAAGTATAGTTCAATATTTCCCCTACTCTAGTTTTAGTGACTGATAACATAGATCTTCATATTCTCTTCATGATCACTGATCTATGCCAGAACTGTGCTTCTGAGGTTTACTCATAATTCATTTTTAACTCATCTACTCAGATATCATGAATCTTGCTCTCAGTTGTTTTGACCATAGACAAGTGAAAATGTTTTAAGTAATTCATGTTTGCCTAGGATAAGATCCAAGCTCATTAGAATGGACTATCACCTTCCCCATGACTTCCCCACTCTTCACTACTTTTATGTCACAGTCTTTTCTCCATTACAGTATATGGAGCTGAATTTATTTTGGTTCCCCATGTTGTTCTTCTTCTGGGTTTTTTGTTTTTGTTTTTGTGTTTTGTTTTATTCTGTTTTTTGGTCTCTTTCCCCTACCACAATGTCCTTTTCTTCTTGGGTCCCTATACTCTCCTGGCTACTTCCTCAACATTATTTAGCACTCAGTGAAAGCATCATGTCTTGAAGAATACCTTCCTTCCTTGACCATGTCTGTTTGTATTATTAGGCGAATCATTTTAGAACTTCTACAGAACTTGGTAAACTTATATCATTGTATTTTTTCCACTCTATTGCGTTAATGTCTTACTAACCAAAATATAAGACCCTTACAGACTAGGACCATGCCTGTTATAGTTATATGATCATAGTCTCTGATCAATGTATACTGGTTCAATTTATAAAAACTGGTAGTGTTTCAGACTTCGGCATTTTCTTTAGCCTTTATCAAGAATCACAAGACCAACAAAGTACTTGATAGTATTAGCACTGGCCAGAAAATAAATTAGAGCGTTTGGTATTTTAATTTCAGTTATTTTAGAAAAGAAATTGTTTAATCCTCTTTAAGAAAGAAAATGATGCAGGCACGTAAATTCTATCAACTAAATGTTGACTTGAGGTGTTTTATAAGTATGATATAAACCCAAATGACTTAACAAAGTGTTAGAACTGAGGATGCCAAGGCCTTAGTGAAGTAGCTTTTGTTTTCAGAATTCTACTATACATTCAAAGTTGGCAACCAAAAGGAGACAGATGAAGTAGCATGGGACAGGGGCTTAGGTAGATATATAGTGGTCCAGCCCAACTCCAGTAGATTCTTGCTGGCCTATGCATCCCTTCTCAGGTATGCTGAGAACTGTCATAAATGTGCCACTTAGACTCCTTACTGCTGAATTTTTAAAATTTAAAAATTTAAGGCAAAATTTTTAAAAATATGGAAGTTCTGATGATTTAGGGTAAGGAGAAGAAGAAATGATTGAGCTTAAGTACTCAGACACTGACATAAAAAATATCTTTTTTGTCATATAGACATTGTCAGAGATAGGATACAGATGTTTCAAAATCTATACAAAAGTTTCAAAAACTAATTTTTTACCATGTAGTGTTTAAAATATTAAGACTTCCATTAAATACAAAGCACAGAAAACAAAACTAAAGGAAAAATATTCATGTTTTAATGTCTGGCAATTCCCAAATGAATCTATCATCTTATTCTTTAGGAAATGTTTATTTAATATTTAAGACAAAAAGATTCTCATTTTTTAGCCTATTACCATATGTTTTAAAGTTATAATGATTTTATCAAGAAAATGGAGGTTTCTTTAATTCATTGTTTATGTAATGGAATTTAGTATAGACTGCTATTAATTGATAACCATGTGATCATCATGGAGTAATACCATCACAGATTGAATTCTCACAAAAACTGTCCTATTCTCTGAGTGCCCCCTTTATCATACTTCAATTTATTAGGAAAGGACTAGGTTACAAATAATTTACTTCTTTTGTTCAATGTGTATGAATATAGTATATCTTTGGGGAATATTTTTACCTTGAATATTCAGTGATTTTTTTATACTACTTTTCCTTTCCCCTTTTGGGGCTTAACTGACTCCTCTCACAGTCTTAAAATTTCCTGTTGACTCTTAATGTATTCTTAGTATACTCTAAAGAAAGAGTCTGTACTCCCATGAAATGGAATAATGTATTCAATGATTTGTGGAGAATCTTACTCTATCCTAGAGTGAATACTTAACTTGAGAATGGTTTGATCATTTTGTTTTCTACCTTTAAATTGCTGGTTTGATATTCTCGGCATTACGCTTTGGTCAGTATATTGACAAGTAAATTGAAGAAAAATGATAAAACATCTACTTAATCTAAATAGTCAGTTTACACTTGACATTGACCCAGGTGAGCAGATCAGCCTTGCATTGTTCTATGGAGGCTGATAAAATTTTATGTTCAATATTTTTTTATTTCTTAAAAAATTATTTAAATCCGGGAGCCTGAGTGGCTCAGTCAGTAAAGCGTCCGACTTCAGCTAGATCATGATCTCACTGTTCATGGGTTTGAGCCCTGAGCTGTCAGCACAGAGCCTGGAGCCTGCTTCAGATTCTGTCTCCCTCTCTCTCTAACCCTACCCTGCTCACATTGTTTCTCTCTCTCTCTCTCTCTCTCACACACACACACACACGCACACAAATAAATAGAACATTAAAAATTAAAAAAAATTAAATCCAAGTTAGTTAACATATAGTGCAATAATGGTTTCAGGAGAAGAATTTTGTAATTCATCCTTTCTGTTTTTAATTTACTTTTTCTTCCCTTCCTGTATGTTCATCTGTTTTGTTTCTTAAATTCAGCATATGAGCGAATCCATATGCTATTTGTCTTTCTCTGATTGACTTATTTTGTTTTGCATAATACATTCTAGTCGCATCCACATTATTGCAAATGCTGAGATGTCATTCTTTTGATTGCCAAGTAATATTCAAATGTATATGTATGTGTATGTACACACACACACACACACACACACACACACACCACATATTCTTTATCAATCAGTCAATGGACGTTTGAGCTCTTGCCATAGTTTGGCTATTGTTGATAGTACTGCTATAAACATTGGGGTCCACGTGACCCTTTGAATCAGCATTTTTGTATCCTCTGAATAAATACCTAGTAGTGCAATTGCTGGGCCATAGGGTAGCTCTCTGTTTTTAATTTTTTGAAAAACTTCTATACTGTTCTCCAGAGTGACTGCACCAGTTTGCACTCCAACCAGCAGTGGAAAAGGGTTCCCCTTTCTCTCCATCTTTGCCACAAGAAACCTGTTGTTTCTTGTGTTGTTAATTTTAACCATTCTGACAGGTTTGAGATGGTATCTCATTGTGGTTTTGATTTGTATTTTCTTGATGATGAGTGATGTTGAACATCATTTTATGTTTCTGTGTGTCATCTGGATACGTACTTTGAAAACGTGTCTGTTCATGTCTTTTGCCCATTTCTCCACTGGATTATTTGTTTTATGGGTATTGAGTTTGATAAGTTCTTTATAGATTTTTGGATACTAACCCTTTATCTGATGTGTTATTTGCAAATATCTTTTTGTATCCCATAATCTGCCTTTTAGTTTTGTTGATTGTTTCCTTTACTACGCAGAAAGGTTGTTTTTTTTTTTTTTTTTTTAAATCTTGTTGAGGTCCCAATAGCTTATTTTTGCTTTTGTTTCCCTTGACTCCTGAGACATGTCTAGTAAGAACTTGCTGTGGCCAAGGTCAGAGAGGTTCTTGTCTGTTTTCTCCTCTAGGATTTTGATGGTTTCCTGTCTCACATGTAGGTCTTTCATCCATTTTGAGCTTACTTTGTGTGTGGTGGAAAAGAGTGGTCGAGGTTCATTCTTCTGCATGTTGCTGTCAGTTTTCCCAACACCATATCCTGAAAAGACTATTTTTTCCATTGGATACTTCTTCCTGCTCTGTTGAAGATGAGTTGTCCATATATTTTTGGGTCCATTTCTGGGTTCTCTAATCTAGTCTGTTCATCTATGTATCTGTTTTTATGCCAGTACCATACATTGTGATGATTACAGCTTAAAGTCCAGAATTGTGATGCTGCTGGTTTTGGTTTCCTTTTTCAACATGGCTTTGGCTATTCGGGCTCTTTTCTGGCTCCATACAAATTTTAGGATTGTTTGCTCTAGCTCTGGGAAGAATGCTGGTGTTATTTTGATAGACATTGCATTGAATGAGTAGATTGTTTTGGGTAGTGTAGACATTTTAACAATATTTAGGCTTCCAACACATGAGCATGGAATGTTTTTCCATTTCTTTGTGTCTTTTTGAATTTCTTTCATAAGCTTTCTATAGCTTTCAGTATATAGGTCTTTTACCTCTTTGGTTTGGTTTATTCCTAGGTATTTTGTGGGCTTTGGTGCAGTTGTAAATGGGACTGATTCCTTAATCTCTCTTTCTGCTGCTTCATTATTGCTGTACAGAAATACAAATGATTACGATATGTTGATTTTATATCTGTGACTTAGCTGAATTCATGTAATAGTTGTAGCAGTTCTTTGATAGATCTATGAAGTTCTATGAAGCTTGAAATCAACCTTCATAGCATTGTGGTCTGAAAATATGCATGGTATGATCTTGATCTTTTTGTACTTGTTGAGGGCTGATTTGTGACCCAGTATGTAATCTATTCCGGAGAACGTTCCATGTGCACTCTAGAAGAATGTGTATTCTGCTGCTTTAGGATGAAATGTTCTGACTATATCTGTTAAGTCCATCCAGTCCAGTGTGTCATTCAAAGCAATTGTTTCCTTGTTGGTTTTCTGCTTAGATGATCTGTCCATTACTGTCAGTAGAGTATAAAGTCTCCAACTACTATTGTATTATTATCAGTGAGTTTGCTAATGGACATCAAAAGAAAGCTGGAGTAGCCATACTTATATCAGACAAACTAGATTTTAAAACAAAGACGATAGGGGCGCCTGGGTGGCTTAGTCAGTTAAGCGTCCGACTTTTGCTTAGGTCATGATCTCACGGTTCATGGGTTCGAGCCCCGTGTCGGGCTCTGTGCTGACTGCCAGCTCAGAGCCTGGAGCCTGTTTCAGTCTGTAACTTCCTCTCTCTCTGATCCTCCCCTGCTCACACACTCTCTCTCTTTCCTAGAAATAAATAAAACATTAAAAAAATTTAAAAAAAGACTATAACAAAAGATGAAGAAGCGAATTATATCATAGTTAATGGGTCTGTCCACCAAAAATATCTAACAATTATAAATATTTATGGATCCAACTTGGAAACCCAAATATATAAATAAATGAATCACAAACATAAAGCGAAACTTTTTAAGGGAATGAACTCATTATACACCTTTCTGTCTCTTTCTCTATATATATCTATATCTATACCTATGTCTATTTCTATATCTATATCTATATATCCTCAACTTCAAAAGAAATATAATACATTAAGTCATTCTTTAACAAGAGCAATAAGAACATAAACTATCAAAATATTCATTTGCCTTAAAAATTATTGAATCTTTTTATTTAGAGAATGACCTTCTTCTTTAAATATTTTACTAAGTAACATTCAACTAATTTCAGATTCCAGCTTCATTGGCTTTGTGTTAGAGAGAGGAAAGGGAGTAAAATTCTGCATCAGCAAGATATCTGATGGTTTAAGAATTTAGTGAAATTTCATTTTGTAAAATGTGTTCTGTTTTCTAAAGGAATATAATTTGCCTTTTTCTTAAACATTTCTGTGGAGCTACTTCTATTCATGTATCCTTTTTAATAAACCCAGTATATCATTTATATATAGTATAATTGGAATACACCGTGACAAACTAAAATTTGCATTTGCTTTGTAAAATGTAGTATTTCACATTTATATACAGAAGGTTACGTAAGCCTAAATGACTCTTCATAACATAAATGACTAAAGTATAGAAGGTAAGATTTTAGCACAGTCTGGAATCAAACACAAAGATGCAGCCAAGTATATGTCATGATGATGGTTAAGCTGCTTATTGAACATTTTGTAAGGTTAAAAACCTGCTCTCTGCCTTTGCATTATGCTGCATTATTTAGAATGTCTAATGATTTTTCGAAGTTAGGTTGCCAGCATGAAGAAGGCAAAGACATGCCGTTGCAACCATTTCTATAATGTGACTTATTTCTCCTTTATTTCTATCCTGCAGTACATAATGCTCACACCTAAAGATCACACAAAAGTTAGTCTAAATGACCTTAATATGTGGAAATTAATTTAATGCTTGTTTTCCCTGCTTGCAGGTAAACTAATCACAATCACTAATCATGACTATCACATTGATCCAGTGAAACATTTATATTATTTTATGTTATTTTGAATGCACTCTGTATGAGCTCGCTATCACAATATTTAGATGAATTTGGCATGCTGTTTTTTGTTAGTTGATATAATCTCAGCAATTACTTTATTTGTAAAAGTAATAATCCTTGTGTTATATTTCTTTCTATCCTGTTAATTTACTGCACCTATAACTTGTGAGCCTAGTGTTAATCTGTAACCAATTTACCTTGGCTCAGTCAGAATGTCAAGTGGGTGTCTAGACTTACTCTAAGATTCTGAGCTATCTTTTGAGTATGATTTTGACTTTGTTTTAATACATAATGAGAAGCATCCCAGGAGATTAGGGGTGTAGACAGCATGGGTAGAAGTTTTCAATGTATAGAGAATTAATGCACTGTTCCATATTCATAATGAAATATGCCAGGTTAGTGATTAATGATGTAACTTTGGTGTCCAGAGAAACTCTGAATTGAAAAAAAAAATCATTTTGTTTGTCACAAGAACACGCCTACTTTTCACTTATTTCCATTACAATCTTCACAGGTGGACAACCTAGAATTTTGCCTAAGTCATCATAAAATATGTAAGTGATTGTTTGATAGCCATGTTTGCTGCTAGGATATCAGTTACTCCTTTCAAAAATATAAAGTGATCTACTAATTAATGGTACTTCTTATGAATATACAACCTCACTATTTTGGCTGTTTTATAATGTAAAAGCCAAGCTTCAAGCAAAATGCCTACAAGGTTTTTATTTCCACCAGTTACTAAAATTCTCGCCATTTCATCCTTTAAAAGATATTGAAGCAAGTCATCTTTTTATTGATCTTGAATTGTTAGGTAGATATATATTTGTCTATCCTTATCTATATGTATCTATCTATATTTAAATCTAGACTTCTGGCATTGCTTGGGGTCAATTTAAGTTGTCACAGCAGATGCTATCTTGAGTTAAAAATGTGCATATGCATATTAGCATGATTTAGACTGTTATGTATTACTTTATTTTTCTATTCATGTCTTACTTATTTCAGAAAGTATAATAGAAATAACAAAAATCTGCAAAACTGTAGCAACATATGAGATATAATATTAAATAAAGCAGGACTGGAAAATTTTTTTCTGATCTTGCCCTAGGGCAAGATCGGAAAAAATAAAGTTTTTTGTATAGTTTTTATCTTACAGCTTCCATTTTAACTTCAAAAATTAAAAGGAAAGTGTGCCTGACTGGCTCAGTTGGTGGAGCATGTGACTCTTGATTTCAGGGTTGAGTTCAAGCCCCACATTGAGTGTAGAGATTACTTTTTAAAAAGTCTTATAAAAGAATAAAAGTGAAAAAACACGGTTATATGATTTTAATTTTTAAAGGAATATAACCTCAAATTTAAAGAAAACAAAGCAGTTCCTAGCATAAATGGCCAAACAAATTTGTTATATAGAATCTCATAAATTCCTGGAGCAAAATAGTAAATGTGAAAATAGTTTGAGGAGAAACAGAAATATATTTAATATGGTTTTATATTGTGTCGCTGATAAAAATTGTGAGAACTATTTTTAAATGGAGTTAAATGAAGCTGATTTTTGAGAGCGAATGACAAAGGAATAATTTTCTATATATGTCTAACTAAATCCTCACATAAGTAGTAATCAGAAGGACATAACTTTCAAACAATTTCTGTAAATATGTCTTTGAATAAGATTATAGTAGAAGTAAATGTCAGATAGTGTGATGGTACAGCCTCTGATGTAAGCATAGAAAGAATGACGATTCAGATTTGCTCTCTAAGTGCATTCTTGTGATTGAGAAGACAAACGTAACTTGAGGTTAAGTTGGCAGTGTGAAAACAGTGATTCTCATCTGATGGGAGTTTTAGAGGAGTTGGTAAAAGCAAACCCAGGTCTCCTCATTAGAAAATATGGATTTTATCTTTCTTTCAGTGCATTGTTTTAGAATTAAAAGACCTACAGGAAATCAAAAAAGAAAGAGAGAAAAACTTTCAGAAACTGGGTATCAAAAAGTCATTGTAAGATCTATAGAAGGAGGTTAACTGAAGCATGAAGGAAGTTATCTTTGGAGTCGATATATTCTGAGTTGTGTTATCCTGTAGAATGATGTGGCTGGAGTGCAAACAAGTCCCATTTAGGGACCTCCGGTTTTCCACACCCTCACAAGTATTATTGAATCTATTTTATTTTATTATTTTTTAATTTTTTAAATTTATTTATTTATTTATTTATTTTAATTTTTTTTATTTATTTATAGGAGAGAGAGAGAGAGAGAGACAGCGTGAGCAGGGGAGGGTCAGAGAGAGAGGGAGTCACAGACTGAAACAGGCTCCAGGCTCTGAGCTGGCAGTCAG
Organism: Proteles cristata cristata; assembly: GCA_017311185.1. Classification (NCBI taxonomy): domain Eukaryota; kingdom Metazoa; phylum Chordata; class Mammalia; order Carnivora; family Hyaenidae; genus Proteles; species Proteles cristata. The sequence continues at coordinate 808,507 of JAESUZ010004103.1, read as the reverse complement.
CACAGAGCCCGACGCGGGGCTCGAACTCACGAACCACGAGATCATGACCTGAGCGAAAGTTGGACGCTTAACCGACTAAGCCACCCGGGCGCCCCTAAATTTATTTATTTATTTTAAGAGAGAGAGAGACAGAAAGACAGAACACATAAGCAGGGGAAGGGCAAAGAGACAGAAGAGAGAGAGAATCCCAAGCAGACTCTACACTGTCAGTGTGTAGCCCAATGAGATGCTCCAACTCACAAACTACAAGATCATGACCTGAGCTGACACCAAGAGTATAACACTTACTTAACCAGCTGAGACACCCAGATGCCCCTGAATCTGTTTCTTTTAAAAGAGAGTCCAATAATAAGATGCCTGGGTGGCTCAGTTGGCTAAGAATCCAGCTCTTTATTTTTGCTCAGGTCTTTTTTTTTTTAATTTTTTTTTATTTTTTAATGTTTATTTCAGAGAGAGAGAGAGACAGCGTGAGCAGGGGAGGGTCAGAGAGAGAGGGAGACACAGAATCTGAAGCAGGCTTCAGGCTGTGAGCTAGCTGTCAGCACAGAGCCCTATGCGGGGCTCAAACCCACGAACTGTGAGATCATGACCTGAGCCAAAGTCAGACGCTTAACCAACTGAGCCACCCAGGTGCCCCATATTTTTGCTCAGGTCTTGATCTCATGGTTCCTGAGATCAAGCCCCGCGTTGGGCTCTGGGCTGGGCCTGCTTGGGATTCTTTCTTTCCCTCTCTCTGGTCCCTCCCTCCTCCCACATGTGCCCTCTTTGTCTTTCTCTCTTCCCCAAAATAAATAAATAAACTTCTAAAAAATGAATAAAATAAATAAAAAGAGAATCCAATAATAGCAAAGCAAAGGGAATCACAATAAGAGACATTTGTGGTATCTTATTTAATATAGCCGATGATTGTATGGCAAAATTCATGTCTCATGTATATATCTTTAATATTTTTCCAAGAATGAGGGCTATATTGTAGGCAATTTCATGAATAGAATAAAGCAAATATTTGGCTCCAAGGTAATGGTAAAAATATAACTTTAGCATTTGATAAAATGAAAGCATTTTATGTATCACATGTTACAACCATCTATCAATTTCACCAATATATGCCAAATGGAGGGTTAAACAAAGTGACTCTTTAAGACAGAATCAGATATAAACAACCATTTAATTCATTTTTGTAAAGACTCTTAAGCATGCTCCCTGGAAAGTGATCTCTAATAAATCTAATGGCTAGGTAACAGGATATTTTTTATGTTAGTTGGTTTCTGATTAGTTCTTTATTGCACAATTGAAAGTGTACCTGACAGTAGTTTTAGTTATAGTGTTGATAATAAATCAGTGTGATGCACTTTTTCCAGATAGACTTCCAAATGTTTTCAAAAAATAAGTAATATTTGTATTCCAAATCTCCTTATTTCTACCTACTTACTTTTGTGAGTAAGTCTCTCAGTCCATGCATCAGACAAGTAGATTATACTTCTTACTGAGACCTTTTTCATCCCAGTAGTAAGTAACATTTATCCACAAAGATGTAAACTCACTGGGGAAAAGAAACTACCTAAATCATTAAGAGAAACATTTCTGAAAGTTTCAACAAATTGGGGCACTTGGGTGGCTCAGTTGGTTGGGCGTCTGGCTTCGGCTCAGGTCGTGATCTCACAGTCCGTGAGTTCAAGCCCTGTGTCGGGATATGTGCTGACAGGTCAGAGCCTGGAGCTTGCTTCGGATTCTGTGTCTCCCTCTCTCTCTCTGTCCCTCCCCCACTGCTCTCTGTCTTTCAAAATGAAAGCTAAAAGACATAAAAACATGTTTTTAAAAAGTTTCAACAAATTCTTCTTAGTTTGTCATTATCTTTTAAAAATTTTTAGTTGTGGTAAGGATTTCTGATAAATTTATCCTTTATTTTCTTTGTATGATCATAAAGCAAATTTGTAATGTAACTGGTTTCTTATCAGTTGAATACTTATTTTAAATCCAGAAGAACTTTTGTCTTTAATCTGATGTCAGATACTAGAAAAAGTATGGTACTAGAAAAAGTATGGTGAAGCGACAGGTGTGGTATGCTTGAGGTGGAGCTTAATGGAAGAGTTGCAGTTATTAAGTAATGACAATCTTAGTATGACCACAAGAGGGGCCAAGAAGTGTGTGATAAGATCATGGGAACTTAAAGCAAGAATTTAAATAGTTCAGAGTATCAGAACATCATCTATATGGTAACTGAAATTACTAAGAATTATGAGTGAACTACAAGATGGAAATTTCCAGGAGTGAGAGCAAATAAGAGTTGTGTACTGATTATGTAGTGTGGTGATGTGAGATTCAAAGTTAATGGAGGAGGAAAGGGGAGGGCGAATTATCTAGAACTAGCTCTGAGACACATACAATGTCACATTACATGCCCCCGAGTACCCCCATTTCCATGCCCATTGGAATTGGGAGTGAAACCAGCTGTAGTTGGAGAGAGAATAGGAACTCAGTACAGGTATATGATTGCTGGGAATCTAGTTCAGTACCTCACTTCAGAGATGAGGAAGTTATTTTTAACTTTCTGTAAATTAATAGTTCCTTAATTGTGAAGAGTTTTTCACTGTAAAATGTGAATAGATATTAATACAGATTAGTCCTCTATACAGCTTTATTAAATTGATCATTCATGTTTAGAATAATGAATTTCCGGCATTATAAGTTCCTCTACAGATAAAAAGATTGAATTATATCTTGCACTTTCTAACATAGTTAAGTATACACATTCATTCTACTTGTAAATATATTTGGCAGAAATGATGAAGCAGAACTTTTTAAATCTTGTGTTATTAATATAAATCATGAATGCATACCAATAGATTATTTTTGACATACCATCAATGGGAGATTAAACAAAACATAGCAGCTGGATTCAATTTGAAAACCTGGTTTATTTTTAACACTCTTCATTCATTCATTCATTCATTCATTCATTCGTTCATTTTTACTGCTTCACTTGCCGTCTGACATAAGTAGAAATTCTGACTTCTTCCTTCAACATCTTGCACTTTAATTCGGGCAGGCCTCAGGGAAGATAGCACAGCACACGAGTTGAGTGGCCTGAGTTTGGAAACAAATGCTATATTTATTTATTTGTATTTACTTATTTATTATAAGGCTTGAAGTCACCATCATGAGATCAAGACCTGAGCTGAGATCAGGAGTCGGGCACTTAGCCAACTGAGCCACCCAGGCACCCCTGGCAACAGTTTAAATGAACACATTTAAACTTCCTAGAGGGAGATTAAATGCTAATAGTCATGGAGAATATCACTCCCTACATATTTCTCTGCTTGCTTTTCTCAGGCAATGGCAATTTTATAATATAACATTTTTATTTTGCCTTAACTCTAGAGAAGTCAAAGTAAAATTCAAGGTTCAACTCTACCGCAAACTTGTTGCAACAGAGCAAGATATGTGTCTGGACACACTTATTTCTCATGTTTTAAAAGGCCTTTAGTTCTGTTTACAAATTTTAGTGCCCAATTTAACATTGTGTTTAAGCTTATAACATACTTAATATCTTTTTGGAAGAAGTACAGTCTTAATAAAAGCATAAATATTTTATGTTTTCCTTCTCAGTTGTTCTTCAAATGGCATCTGTCTTTTATTTTTATGGAAAATAGAACAGCTGAGAAAAACTGGAATGCTTTTTTATGTGTAAAAGTGACTCCAAAAATCCAATGATACTGTCTCAACTAGAGTTCACTGATTTCTAGATAGGAAATTTCTAGATAGAAAAATTCCTTTAAGTCCAATATTCACTAATATTAAGTTGCTTAATTTATTACATTTAGAAGCTTTCAGCTGTTTCTACAGGTTTAGTATAGAGAGCTCACTTTGTAAAACAACTTGTTCTTTGTCATTTAAAAAATACTTTCTGGGGGTGCCTGAGTGGCTCAGTCAGTGGAACTTTCAATCTCAGCTCAGGTCTTGATCTCAGGGTCATGAGTTCAAGGCCTACATTGGACTCAATGCTGAGTGTAAAGCCTACCTAAAAGAAGATAATAAAACGATAAAATCCTTACAATATAAATAAATAAAAATAAAAGATTATTATGAAAATACAAATAAATAAATAAAATACTTTGTAGAATGGATTAGCTTTGAGACACCGATAAACATTCCTTTCTTTATATACGAATCCCACTAATCTTTCTAGGAAATAGAATTAAAATCTATTTTTAAGGATTAGACTAATAACCAAAATGAACAAGTATGTGCTCTACTATTACCAGATAGCAATGCATCATAGTTGTTTATGACTTCACCTGTGATTTGGCAACTTACAAACTCTGAATTTGCAAACATACTTTCTTCACACATGAACATTTACACACACATGCATACTTACTTTTCAGCAGTAATATGAGTGCGGGTACTAACTTGTCTAACTTCAGGTTACTCATTATTCTATCCTTAAAACAGGCATAATTAATTATCTTACTTTTTTCTTCTCAAGCCTCATCTCTATACTTCAAGCTTCTTTATATTTTTTGAATAATAAATTTATGTTATATAAAAATGGTATATAATGAGGAATTTGACTTCTAATAAATTAGCAGACTTTGTATTCTGAAATAAAGTCCCACTGACAACCTGTGGGTCATAAATTTCAAAAAGATGCATATAATTGAAGTTTTTCATTTGAAAAAGATAATGGAGAAAACATAAGTCCAAAAAAAAAATCCCCCAAAACAAAATGAAACAAACAAAATGAAACAAAGAGTTGAAAAAAGAGTAGAATGTGAAGGCTGAAATCAGAGTTTCCCAAAGTAACAGTTAACAATACATGTAACTTCAAACCATGGGAATTAATAGCCAGCTGAATAGCATAAGGAACATCAGGCCATTATGGCTATAAATACTGTATCCTTTGAGAATTTGTATATGTTGTCTTGCCTCTTGAATTCATGTCTTCCCAGATATGTACTGTCCTCCAGTGCCTAGCAGAAGCAAATACAAATCTTCTCTAGAAGATGCTTCCTTATTCCATGCTTCTGGAAATTCTTGCATGTTAACCATGAGCTAAACAACAGACAACAAAAAGAAATGCAGGAATGTGCCAACACAAGACAAATTCAACACAAACAATGATTCACTAACTTAGGTCTCTAAACTACTCTGGCAATTAGAAATCTCAGGTACAGAATAATAAAAATACTATGTATAATAAATCTTAAGAAACAAATTGGAATAATTAGAGAGCAAATGAAAAACAGTAACATAAGCAAATATAATTGACCAGTGGGATGTGAAAAAAATACCAAATTTCTTAATTAAAGATATATCAATGAGTTGATAACTTAGTGAAAAGCTTAACAGATGGCTACACAGCTGAAAGGGGAAGTTCATACACAAGGGCTGAAGCCCTAAGTCATGAGGTGGTGCAGAGATAGGGAGAAAGAAAATAGGAGATAGAGTTAAGAAGACATATAGAATGAAAGAAGGTATATTGCATATCTAATGGACATTCCTCATGGAAAGGATATGAAGAATGAAGTAGAGGTACTATTGAAGAGATAATGGATGCTTTCCAAAGTTTATAAAACACAGGAGTCATCAGATTCTATAATTAAGAAGAATTATAAGCACAATTTTACAAAGTGAAATTTATACCTAGATTTATAATACTTCTTTTCTTTTTAAATTAGTTTTAAGTGATTTTTTATATTAAAAGTGCATATCAAGTTAACACTATATTTCTTTATTTAAAAATCATTCAAAAATAAAATCCTTAGATGATAACATTGTTTTGAAAAACATCGGGTGCAAATTGCTATAACTTTGAGGTCTGAAATTCATCAGAGATTCATTCCTGAGATCAGAAGTCAGTTTACTGTGCATGCAAATGGGTGCCTTTTTTTTTCTAAATAAACTTTTATTGCAATATTGACATGCCCATTCATCTCTTGCTTGTGGCTCCTTTCAAGCTACAGAAGCAGAGCTGAATAGTTCCAACAGCAACTGCGTGGGCTACAGAGTCTAAAGTATTATTCTAAAGTATCTATCTGGCCCTTTAAGAGAAAGCTGGCAGATGTCTCTTCCAGCTGAAGCCAATTTGATTAATTACTCCTAAGAGAGAAATACATTGTTAAATATCTTCACATTTAAGTGTATCACTTAACAGTTCAATCTGTAGCATAATAATGTTCCCAGAGTATATCAGTGATATGAGAAATGTCAGCATGATTATTGAAGGAGAGGAGTATGGTGAAAACGTAAGACAGGAAGGGAGGTCTTGCACAGGGCAGCAGAGTGAGGAGGACTGGGGTGGAAATATGGGGGGCAGTCACCTCCTTATGGAAGAGAAGGAAGAGTATTGTATCAGAATAGGCATGCTTCTGTAATGGATAACTTTAGTATCTCATGGGTTAGTTTAGGAACAAAAATCATTTATGTCTCACTTCGCAATCTGGTGGCACTGTTAGGACCGGTGTCTCAGATCCTCTCAGGCATTCAGAGGCCCAGGTCCTCTCCGTGTGTCCTTCTACAATACCTGTGGCCACACACAGAGAAGTTAGCTCATGACAGGCTTTTGTAGTCCAGGCCTGCAAACTTTTATATCACTTCAGCCTATATTTCTTTGACTACAACTTTGGTTGTATGGCCAGACCTACCTACCAGAAAAACTAGAAAATATAGCCTTACTGCCGAATGCACAGGAAAATGTGGATGCGGGTTGGTAAACAATATTTTCCATGGAGGTTGGGAAGTAGAGGGCAAACACATCCTAATTTATACATCTGTGGGTTAAACATAGGCTTGCCATGCTATGGGGAGTAGTTCAAAAATATTTTTTTCAGGCAGCTGCAATTTTCTGCTTGATCTATGGGTTCAGGCCACATTGCAGATGTAGAAGCTTCTAGTAAGCAGTTCTGTGTAAGTCTCTCTCCATTCTTACACCTCACCCAAACAGGCCTCATGCTTTCCAGTCACCTGCACACCAGTAAGTTCCATGACCTCACCTGGGAGCTTGTTAGGCATGAAGCATCTCGGGCCCAGTCTGCAGGTAGAAAGATCCCCAGATGATTCGTATGAGCTTTACAAGTTTCTAAGTGTCAGGTTAGAGTAATTTCTCCAGTCATGTCAAGTGCTAATTGGTCTGACATATTCTAAATGTTCACTGACCACAGATGCTATAGTTACCATTTTTATATAGCTAAAATTAGAATGAATTTTACATTTCTTCTAGCCCTCAAACCTGTCATCATTAGACTTTCCTGCAAAGAGACCAAGAATTATTCCTTGTATTATTTTAGCATGAAAAAAAGTCATAAATTTGAAAGTGCTATAGTTATTTGAAAAAGTAATCCCGGGAATACTTTCCACCCTTTTATTTCATTGACAGAGAAAGGATAAAAACCGCTACCTGTTTCAAAGTAATGATTATACAAATCAAGAGAGGATTTATTCTTATACTTTTTGCACTATTAACTTATCAGATACAGCAAAAATATAATCAGAATTAACCAAATGTCTCAAAACATAGAAAATCATAGATAATGTCATACAAACTCAGTAAATGTTATCTGGAGGGTCATTTTATTGCTTAATATCCATATACATACTTTTACCACATTCCTTCGGTAGTTAATATGCGTACTATATTACTAGTTTGGGCTCTCCAGAGAATCTATATATAGTTTCTCATGGGTTAACTGAAATACAAAAATTATCTACACAAAAATTATTACCTATATATAGGTTTTCTCTATGTCTCCCTCTCATATATAATATTATACTATACTATATTATATAATATAATAATAGTATATATATATGATTATATACTTATTATTGATCCACACAGTTATGAGAACTCCTAGGATCTGCAGCCAGAAAGCTGGAGACCCAGGAGAAGCTAGTCTAAAGTCCTGAGAACCAAGAGTAAAATTCTAGTCTGAGTGTGAAAGCAGAAAGCAGCTCACAGACAGTCAGACAGAGAGAGCAAATCCTCTTACGCAGACTTTTTGTTCTACTCAGGTCTTCAGCAGATGGATGAGGTGAACCCACACTGGGGAGGACAAGCTGCTTTATTTAATCTACCAATTTTCATTTTGATCTCATTCAAAAACACCCTGCCAGACACGCCCAGAATAATGTTTAACCAAATATCTGGTTAAGTTGATGCATAAAAGTAACCATTACAGGTACTATACCCGTGATGTACTTATTTAACTTTATGACCTGTTGTTATTCTTATTACCTATTTTGTCATTCCATTATCTTTTGTTATTATGGAATAATTTTGTCATAATCATTATCTTGCTGATTCCGCTCATCTGTTTCTGCAGAAATTCAGTAACAGCACAGATACATACACACATGCACACACACACATACACAGAAATACAATCAACTAAAAATTTGGTCCTAATATTTCAGAAATTTGAAGTGCTTCATAAGCCAACTAGATTTGAAGAGAAATTTGTGGTGGTTGTTGTTGTTTTAACTAGAAGAAACTTAACTAATATGAATGAAGATATTTCTATGGGAAATAATCCAATGAATTATTTTTCTTTTAACTTCTCTATCCCTATTCCTTTATGCAACATAGGAATTTCTTGGAAAATTACTTATATCTTGTCTGAGAAAAGTGAATTTTTTGTTAGGTGTGCTGCACTTTTTAAATTTTAGATTCCTCAGGTTTCTTATCTTTTCTCTAGCACCAATTCCAAGCAAGTTAAAAGAAAACTAATTTAATTGAGCTCCTTGATTACCTCTCTATTTTTCCTCACTTTTTGCATTTATATGACAAAGTCGGTTTAATAGACAAATATTTACATGGCATAGCCTGTAGCATTTTATTACAAAAGGTGTAGAAGAAGCCTTGCACAGTGCTTTTCTGAAATACCTACTGAATCACGTTTACATAGTTCCATTTCTGGAAGACGTAAATTATTCCTTGTTCCATCTAAATGAATGATTTAAAGGAATTAATCTCTTAAGTTTTTTAGGGCACGTGAACTAGTTAAACAGAAGATACTTACATACACTCTAAAGTTTCTTTCTGCCCATCAAAGTGAGTACAATGTTTGTATTCTAACGAGGCGTGTATTCTAATGAGCAATGCGCAGTCTCCTCTATCCCATCCGTCGGAGTGTACCTCATTCAGGCTCCAGGTTGGGCAGAGAGTGAACAGGTTGTCACCCCTGAATTAGCCCAAGGGCAAGATCAGCCTGAAGAAAGACTGAAGGGACAGCTGAAGGGACAAAGTGGAAACTCAACAGAAAAAGTGGAAAGAGGAGACTATTGCTCTGGTTCAGCCTCTGTGACCTGGGAGGAAAAGAGGCATCTCTGGGAATTTAATATCATCTGGTTAAAACACAGTGGCCTTTCATTGGTCTGGCTCTTTATTGATTTAGGTAGGCATAATACTTTTCCCTTTTTGGATGCTGATTCAAGAAGTGTTCCTTTTATACGCCTACACAGGGGTAAAAGTTGAGTTGAGGCATTTTGAATGATAATAGGAAGTGGAAGATTACCAAAGATTCCCTGAAAATGGAACTCTGTGGGAAAAACTGCTCCCTGTGTCATTATTCTGAAGACCCATTCATCCATTCATGGATAGCAATTGAGATAAGGAGGCCCTCAGGTGGAGTATGTCCAAACCAGGATGTTTTCTATGTAGTTTTAGAGAGGCAGGAAGGAGCCAGAAGGGCCATCAGAAATCATAGATCATTCTCACAAGATATTCCATGTAGTGACCTCTATGACTTGAGAATTTATAACAAAAAATTAACGAAAATGGGGAATTCTCAATAAAAGTGTTGGAATAGAAACACAGAAAAGCTAATTGATGAATAAATAACTGCTCTGTCCCCTTTTCTACTTCACATTCAGGTTAAAATGTAAGCACTGAAAATTAAAAGGAGTCAGTTAAACATCTGTAGATATATTTATTCCATGATCAATCTTTCTACCCTTAAAGTACAAATTTTAACAGTTAAATGCTTTGTATTCTGAAGGAAATGAAATTTCAAGTAACTGTTTTATTAACCACAGAATTTTAAAAAACCTGTTTTTTGCTTAAGTGGTCCAATGTTTAAGGAAAGGAATGAAGTCTGCCTCATGCAAGAGATGAAGAATAGAAATCAAGTCATGATATGACTTGATCCACTTACATGCCTTTTTTAGAAACCTTGATCTAGGCCAAGATTAAAAAAAAAAAAAAAAAGAGTAGAAGGAGTCTGGTAAATTCTGTGTGGTCTGAACACAGATCCAGGTAAACATAGGTAGCCTGAGTGCATTATGTTGTAAATATGCTCAGCTCAATTCATTCACTCAACAGACATTTACTGAACATGAACTAGGTGCCAAGCATGGCATAAACTAGACTTTCAAAAGGCTGCATGTTTAAAAGAAAATGACAACACACTGCGCTCTCAGGACAGTTCGGTCTAATGGAGGATATAAATAAAGGAATGATCAAAGCAAAGCAAAGCAAAAATCTTGTGACAAGTACTGTGATAGTCATTGACACTCATTGTGAAATCAGAGAGTGGAATTTTCATTCTAGAGGAGCAGGAATGTTTCACAAAGAATGCAACTTTGGGGCCCCTGGTGGCTCAGTTGGTTGAGTGTCAGACTTCAGCTCAGGTCATGATCTCACAGTTCATGGGTTCAAGCCCCACATCAGGCTTTGTGCTGACAGCTCAGAGACTGGAGCCTGCTTTGAATTCTGTGTCTCCCTCTCTCTCTGACCCTCCCCTGCTCACGCTGCCTCTGTCTCTCTCTCTCTCAGAAATGAATAAAACATTAAAAAAAGAGAATGCAACTTTGAGCAGGAACTTGAAAAGTACCTATAATTTTGCTAGTTTTATGGAGAAGGGGATAAGAAGTTCAGGCTTAGGGAACAGAAGATGAGAATACACCAAAGAAGCATATTTTCAGAAATAGGAGACATTTGCGTCATTTTTGCATGGTGAAATAGTAGGAAAGAGAGCTACAAAAGCAGAATTGGATCACATTATAAAGTACCTTTTATGTTATGAATGGGAATTTTTTCCAAGCTGAGAATGAGGAATCAATAAGTGTTTTATTTAGTTTTGATTTAATTCAAGCAATCCAATATTTTAAAAAATGTTTTAGAAATATAACACTACAGGGGCGCTTGTGTGGCTCAGTCGGTTAAGTATCTCACTTCGGCTTAGGTCATGGTCTCAGAGTCTGTGAGCTCGAGCCCCACGTCCGACCCTGTGCTGACAGCTCAGAGCCTGGAGACTGCTTCCCATTCTGTGTCTTCCTCTCTTTCTGTGTCCCTCCCCCATTCACTCTGTCCTTCTCTGTCTCAAATATAAATAAACATTTAAAAAAAATAAAAAATGAAATACAACACTGCATAGGAAGAATCAATGTAAAGGAAAACTGGTTATTGTGATGTGAGTTATGACTCTATTTTGGAAGTGGTCTCAGGAAATGACTGGAAAGGGTATATTTAAGAGACACTTCTCACACAGCTGATTGGATACTGAGGAAAAGGGAAGTGGAGAATTTGAGGAGGGTGCAAGTTTATTGCAAGATTGTAAAATTTCTGTCAGTGGAGATAGGAAACCTTACGTGGTTTAAAAAAACAAGCAGGCAAGACTGTATCAATTTGAGACATGCCATGCCACCTTCAAGCCATTGACGGGAACGGCAGGAATCATTAACTATGTTTCCTTTCCCGAATGCAAGTAGAGAGACTCTTATAGGTGATACATTCTAAAATATGTGTGGGAGGGCACTTTGGGAGTATGTCTAGAACCTGAGAAAACAAAGTGAAACAAAATAACGAGACTCTTACTGAAACAGTGGATGATGGCACTGTGACTGTGGAGGTCACCTCTTATCCTCTAAGACAGCGTGTGTTCAGGCAGTCCTTGTAGACGCTGCAGTGTTAAATGTCAAGTTATCCTTTCTCCTTCTTCTTCTTTTTTAAAAATGCTTTATTTGTTTCTGAAAGAGAGAGAGAGAGAGAGAGAGCGCGTGAGCAGGGGAGGGTCAGAGAGAGAGGGAGTCACAGACTGAAACAGGCTCCAGGCTCTGAGCTGGCAGTCAGCACAGAGCCCGACGCGGGGCTCGAACCCACAAACCCTGAGATCATGACCTGAGCCGAAGTCGGACACTTGACTGACTGAACCACCCAGGTGCCCCAAGTTATCTTTTCTTCACCTAACTTTCAAATTTATGGCCACATTTTGATCTGACATTATAGAAAGCCTAGAATTTAACCACCACCAGAGAGGTAGTATCTCATAGTAGTTGACAAGGAAATTCTAGACCCAAATTGCTGGGTTCAGATTTTTGCTCTGTCATTTATTACCTGTGTGATTTAAAGCAAGTGACTTATACTTTCTTTGCCAGAGTTTATTCATTTGTAAAAAGAAATGATAGTAGCTAGAACTATTATTAGTAGAATCCTATAATTACAGTGAGGAATAAAGAATAAAACCAAGCACTAAGAGTACCTTTAGCAAAGGCTAGATACTAATCTAAGCGATTTGTATATATCATCTCATCAATTCCTCATAAAAAGCCCACAAATTATGTATCATTATCCTATCTGCAGATGAAGAAATCATGGTACAGAGATGTTGAGGGATTTGCCAAGTCAAGCAGAAAGTGTTTGAGAGACTTACTATCTGAACTCAAACAGGGGGTATACTATGTCTTACAACCACTTTATTTCTTGATTCCTTCATGGGTGGTTTGATGTTAAGCCACATAAGTAGATGAACTCATACACGTAATGTGTTTAGAACAGAGTCCAGCATGATTAAGCTAGTAGGTGCTGGCTAATGCTCCTATTCTGCTACTCTTCCCACTAAACTTAGTAAGTGTGAAAGAATGAATATCTAACGTGTCTTATATACCCACACATATATATAACAGCAATATCTTCGCATCAGTCTAACTTCTGCTTTGTAAAAGAAATCTCTACTACAGTAGCTTATTACTGGTAACATTCTCTGGGCTTTTTGTTGGTGGTGTTTTTTATTAATGTGGTTAATTGTCTGGCTTTATGTGGTAGGTTATGAACTCATTAAGAAAAGAAAGTTTATCTCCCTTGTTTCTGTTTTTCACCCAGTAACTAGCAAAGAGCTGGGTACATCGTAAATAATCAGTATATATTTAGGATAAACCAAGTTTGACACAATAGAAATGAGAAGAAAGAGATTTTGTTTTCCCCTCGTCAGTTGCAAAGCCTGTGACAAAAACATCGAAATAAGGACATTTTGCATCATTTTTCTAAAACCGTTAGCAAGGTTTCAACCAGGACCTAGGAAAAAAGAATGTGTGCAGAAAATATCATCAACAGGGGACTTCAGGCCCACTTAACATCTTCCTGAGTCTTCATGTGCTTTGCCTCAAGGGTAGCAAAGAAAGCAAATAGGTTTCCCAGAGTTACAGCCAAAACGCAGGTCAAGTGCAGGATACTATGATATACCTGCCACAGGGGTTTTCTTTGTTTTGGAGGACAAATGTTGAATCAATAATGAAGTTTTTTTCCCTCCAAAAAGAAAAGGTATTTATATTACTATATCGTACAGAATAATATGACACCTACTTACTTACCCTCACACAGAATTTATAGGTCTTATTCCTACTTACCAAGTAAGTTTCTCCCCTTTGTGTTCTCAGTAAGAACAAGCTATAAGAGAATACTGCTATGTTGTGAAATTAGACACTAACTTTCAAAGTCTTGGAACATGGAAATATAATACAAAGGACTGTAAGGAGGGCATGTGGAGAAGAGAGTGGAAAGCAATGATTTATTCGTGGAAATGCTTGTCTTACTTACAGACCTTTGGAGAGGGGAACACAAGAAAGGGGCTTTATTAAGCCTTAAATGTCAATCATTTTTGGACAGAAGTAGTTTCTTGGTACTAATTTTTACCTAAAGACAGTGTTTTGTATTGGATATTTGGTATTCGCTAAGGATTATACCTTCTTTAGATGACTGAGTTTCTATAAGTTTTATCATATACATTTTTATCACATATGTGTATATTTTAATTAGTACTGAATGGACATTATGTGAAAAGTCATGCATAAGCCACGTTCTAACTTACAGAGATGTGACCGAACTGATACATAATATAGAAATGATAATGTGATTTTTCAGGGAAGATGATGCACTCGAATGCATTACATTTTGTGTAACGAAACGTTACTTGCTTTTATTTAAATCTTATTTGTTTGTTTGTTTGTTTAAGTAATCTCTACATCCAACATGGGGCTCGAACTCACAACCTCCCGATCAAGAGTTGTATACTTTTCCAACTGACCCAGCCAGGCACCCCAATAGTTTCTTGTTTTGACTCAGCTCACCTAATTGTATTTTAACAGATCAGTATAACATAATAATATATCAATGCTACATGAATACAGCATAGACGATTGTTCATTACCCCTGCTAGCTCTGTTTCTGGTTTCAGTAAAATGATTGCCATTTTTATCATAGTAAAGTTTTAATCTAGATAGATAAAAATTGAATTCTGAGGGGATATTTAGTGGACTCATGAAAGAGGAGGGATGAATGCCTGGGGGAGAACCTCAACATTTCTGTGGTTACAGTAGGAGAAAAGTAGATGGAAGTGTTGTAAACTAAGACATAACGATTAAACGTTTACTTCTAACCCAAGTCTGTCTCTCTACTAAATTAGATGAAATTCTTATTGCCTTTTAAAAAATAAAAAAATTAAAAAAATAAAAACAGGTCATTATCTTAACAAAAAAATGGATTTTTCTCGTCTTAAAATATTTAGTAAAGCAATAATTATTTTCATATACTTACATAGTCCTGAAATTACATAATGTTAATGGTTATGCTTTTCTATGCTACAGTTCACAGAAATTTAGGCTTAGCCAACCAAATAAAGGCATATATTGTCATCAGGTTTTAAAAATGTAAACATTAATTATATATGTTATTTTGTATAAATATTGTAACAATCTGAATTAAAATTCAACCAATATATTTTCATGATGTTTTGAACTACAAGGTACTTTATAGGCTTCTGCTGTTTCTTACATTCACATTGATTTTATTTAATCAAAAACCTTTTTTTAAATACATGAATTACATGTAATTAATTTTATCAAATGGAACCTCTGTGTGCTTTTAAGAACCATGTTCTTTGTGTTGTATCCTTACTGGATATAATTGCACGCAGTCCTTAGTCCATGACCTATAGTGTAAACAGAATTAGAACACATTGCTCAACAAAAAGATGTAATTAATTTTAAATATTTTAGGTGTTTTCAAAGATGTATATTCACAGCATAGAAGTACCTATGCAAAAAGGACTAGATTTATTTTTGAAACTATACAGATAGCACTTGTGATTTATGGCACAAAAAATGAGTTGTGATAAAAGAAGCAGAGAGTGAAATTAACTGTAGTCGTTGTTGTACAATCAGGTCTCACTCTACAGAATAAATGTATTCTTCAAAATGTGGAAAAGTAATTTTTAAAATTCAAACCTTGAGGCGCCTGGGTGATTCAGTTGGTTGAGTGTCTGACTCTTGATTTCAGCTCAGGTCATGGTCTCAGGGTTGTGGGATCAAGTCCCACGTTGGGCTCTGCATTGCGAGTGGAACCTGCTTAAGATCTTTTCTCTTTCTCTCTCACTCTCTCTCTCTCTCCCCTTTGCTTGTCTCCCATGTTCATTCACAAACTTTCTCTCTAAAATAAAAATAGATAGATAGATAGATAGATAGATAGATAGATAGATAGATAGATAGATGATAGTAGATAGATAGATAAAATCTTAGAGTAGACATAATAGCAAAACCCACTTTTAAAAGAGTGTGTGCACGTGTGTGTGTATGTGTGTGTGTACATCTTTACTCACTGCATTGCATCTAGTCAGATGTACAAATCAGCTTTAGGAAAAAGCCTATAAGGTCCATCTATGTAGATCCAAATAACAAATCTCAAATCTCAAATCCTAATCTCCAAAGAATTTTTATATGGCTTGTATATGAAAGCACTTGTGTGTCTACACTGACATAGAAGTGGCATTACCACCTGGATGGTGAGGATGGTACTGGGAGGGATTCTCGTAGAATAATATTACCTCCATGAACACAGGTACTGTTCTGTTTTGATCACTGAGATTTCTCAAGCTTCCAGAAGATTACAGCACTCGTAGTGAGCACTCAGCAAATACTTGATGAATGAATAGATGGACGGTTTGTAAACGATCAGCCTGCTTATGTTGTAGATCATAAAAATGCAAATGCAGACAATTGTCAGTTACTTGTGTGATGCATTGGTGGCAAAAGCCCAATATGCAGGTTGCTAAGACAGTGCTATTAATCTTTCAATAAATTATGTCACTGTTAAGTCCTAAATCAGTGATGAAAGTAAACATCTAGCCGAGGTCACATATACTAAATGAGAATTTCCAGGCAAATACCTTATATTCTTATATTCTATATACCTCTCTACATAAGCCATTTTATGTTTTCAGGGCATTTCCATGTGAGGTAAATAAACAAGCTAATATCATGTTTATTATGAAGATTTATTTATCCACTCTAAATACCTAGTTAATGCTTTTTCTCAGTAGCATGCTCAGTAGTGAGGTTATAATTGTATATGCATGACTGCCATGGCCCCTGTCCCAATGACATTTCATCTTATGACAGAAACAAACAAGCAAGTAAAGACATACATATGCAAAATAAACTTGTCTTGTGATAGGTATTTTGAACAAAATAAAAGGAGACCGGGGGCTTGAGGATTGAATGAATCTGTAGTTAAGGTGATCAGGGGAGGCAATTTTGAGGAGATGATATTTAAGCTGGCATCGGAAAGTTGCAAATTTAACTGAAAAAGGGATTTCCTCATTTGGGCAGGGTCTAAAACGTCTCCATGGTAGGCATGTATTCCATTGGAAATATATGGAGATGGAGAGGGGAGGTGTTACTACACCTTGTCTGTACAGCCATCAGTAGACTTGGAAATCAATTGCATCAAATAGTTTATGTCCATTTACCAAAGTGGAAACATTCCTACCCCGTCAAGTCATTATTATGAAGCACCTGTATCTTCTGATCATATTGTTCAACCGATGTTTGAGACGTTAAAATAACTGCTTAGAATAAAAGAAAGAGATAGAATTCTGGTAGTACCCAAACAAATGCAGTATAGTTTTATATATTAAGTTTGACTATATTTCTATTTTTTATTTGATTTCTTTATTTTATACATGTTTCCCAGGATAGTCCACTGGTCTTACAGTCTGACAGGAATGTAACAGTGAATGCGAGAAATCACATGGGGCAATTAACTGGACAGCTGACCGTAGGTGAGTGCTTTGGGGTAAAGATTGCTTGTACCATCTTACTCCATTTAACACTTTGTGATTGTTTAAATTGGGGAAAGCAAAGGCATATTATTTCTCTAATATCAATTAAACATCCTTTTTTAGCCCAGTGACCTTGCACATGATTTGATATTTCATAAGTTAGTTATAGTTTCTTTTATTCACTTACTCTTGTCAATGTATTACTATGAGACAATTACATATATTCTGGTATTACTCTTAGGTTATGAAATGCACCATTTTCCTAACAAATATCTCCCTAGTGTGTGCTAATTTATTGTAAACAGATTAAAACATGTGAGATATAACATCATGTGGTCTATGTATCCTTTATTTTAGGTAAATCATTTCCTAATAAATATTATCTACTAATAATAATTAGAAATGATATAGTATTTAAATATAACAAATTTTAGCATTTATCAATTACTTATAAATTCGGTATTGAGATTATCTATATTTTAAGGCTTATATGCTTTGGAAGTTATAAATATAAGTTAATGATAAAATATTATTAATATTTTCTCATATTGTAAAGAAATTAGAGATTCAGATTATTTGGCATTATTATTTGACTTAATTATGAGAAAATTGACAACTAAAATGTCAGTCCTAATTATGTAAAAAAATAAGATTTGATGTGTAAATGCTAATGTATCGTTAGAATACTATATTTTTCTGTGGGGAAATTATGTAATATTGATAATATATATGTGTATGTAAAATATTATAAATAGTAAACTACAGTTTTGAGGAATGAGTTATCCTTATCTTAATGAGAAATTAAATACCTTAAAACAAATGCACGTTTCCAATATTTCTTTTTAAATTATACAAGAACAGGGCATTTGAGATGTGAGATATATAAACATGGATTTGATCATCTACTTCCTTTGTAGGTCTATGAAACTTGTTTTGAACTGCTATTTGCCTTAATGAAGCCAAAAATGAAAATTATACTTTAGCATACATGTATTTCCAAAACTATATAATTGTACTTTATTTATAATAATTAAATTTTATTTTATGCATTGTTCACATCCTTAAAGTTGGTCACTTGTCTTCAGCTGAATACTGAAGGATAGAAATAAAACGGGGATAAACTGAAAAGTTGAATAAGAAATAATATTCATGGGCAGCCCTAGTTTTGTTTGTACGTATTTTTTTTCAGTAGTTTCCTTTATTTAAATTTCAGTTTCAAGCAATCATGTTTAGGAAACTCCAGAGGGCTGCCTTGTGATCCTGTGGTGGAAGCATGAAAAGAAGGCCCATAACGCCATGTCTATAACATTATCTCAGTAAAATATTAATGCTAATTAGACATGAAATAATCGGAATGTAATTGTTCTAAATATTTACTTTTAAAATCTGCTGAAAGTCACGATCTTATGCTTCATATAAGATCTCATATCTCATCATCATTCCCCTTGTTTAATGTTCAGTAAGTTTTAGAGAATAAATGAACTCCTAGGAGCTGCAAGCCTTGATTGTCAGAATCATTTACTCACCTTTGATATTTTCATTTCCATTCATCAAAAATGAATGGCGTAACCAAATTATATAGAAACCTTAATTAGATTCTGTGATTTCTCATTTTTCTGTCTTCATTAATTCTTCAAAGCTTAGAGCCATGGCTTCCTTAGATAAGTCTTACTATATGGTCATAATAAGACAGAGTATCATTTGCAAGACATTAAACCAAGTGATATTAGCATTTAGTACTAGTTTGCTTTTCATAATTCACATTTTGATGATTAAATGCCACATAAAATAACAACAACTAAGGGCAGCTTCTGCAGTAGAGTTGACTTTTTGGTTTCTTGAGATCTTAGATGCTTGCCTTCCTTCATTACCCAAGGGGATTTACAAGAAAGCCAGTCAGGGAGGGGGAGAATTGAGTAGCAAGGTGCCAGAACAGAGGCATCACTTCTGTTTCTGTGCCGCTTCTAGCACCTGTCAATCACATTTGATTTATTTATGATAAGAGAAAATATGCTTGATAAGAAAAATTAGGCAGCAGGATTTCCTAAGGAGAGTATTTTTCTTTGATTTGTTTTCTTAAGATTTTCAGTCAATTTATGCTAATACTAAAGTCCATATGATGAAACTTTGCATTTTTATTTTAATTTTCAATGTTTACTTATTTATTTTGAGAGAGAGAGGGAAGGAAGAGAGAGAGAGAGGGCACAAGCAGAGAGGAGCAGACAGAATCCCAAGCATGCTCTGCACCATCAGCACAGAGCTCCACACATAGCGCATGAACCACACATTCATGAACCTGAGCCAAGATCAAGAGTTGGACGCTTCACCAACTGTGCTACCCAGGCTTCCCTAAATTACATTTTTTAAAACACCATGAGTTTGAAATGAAATGGAATGGAGTGAAATGAAATGAAATACTGTAAGTTTATAAAGAGATAAAAAATTATAAGGTACATATGTGCAAAATTACATTAAAATTAGCCTATTCTTTATCCATATGGAAGCTATTTGTATCCTGTATAATTATTGATTAAACCACATTGACTGGGGCGTTTGCGTGGCTCAGTCAGTTAAGCATCTAACTCTTGATTTCGGCTCAGTTCTTCACTTCCTGCTTTGTGGGTTTGAGCCTCACATCGGACTCTGCATGGACAGCACAACGCCTGCTTGGGATTCTCTCTCTCCCTTTCTCTCTACTCCTTCCCATCCCATGCTTTCTTTCTTTCTTTCTCCAAATAAATAAATAAACATTGAAAAAAAAACACCCGCATTGACTTTCCTGGGTGTAAAGAGAAATGTTACCAATGGCATTATCCAACTATGTTTAAAGAGAAACATCTGAGCTTTTTATGGAAACTAGGTTTTTTTCTCACATACACTGAACAAAATGTACACATTGTTTAATAGAAGGAAAGCTGGATGATAGAGTGTACACTATTTTTTGCATCTCTACGTCAGAAGAGGCATGGGCCTGCTAATATCATAGCACAGTGGTATAAAGAATGCATAGAACAGGACCACAAAGGCAGTTAGATAAAATAATCGTGGGAGCAAGAGGTAGAACATGTTTACAGGTTCAACTTAATTCAGGGATAAAAATCTAGACTCCCCTGAAAGAGATGATATATATGTGCATTCAGTATCGCTTATAATATATGCCTTTCCTGGGCTTGTTATTGGCCAGATGAAATGAGAGCCCAAAATGTTACTTGTTTGTGGCTGGATCCTTTCATTTCAGAAGGGAAGTGAATTGATGATAAAATGGATACCGTTTAGTAAAAACTAAAGACCCTAACCAAGACTCTTAACTGTGTTGATATCCCTTGCCCACCTCAATATATTTCCAGCATCTAAGGCAGGCAGGCAGGCAGGCAGGCAGGCAGACAGACAGGCAGGCAAATAAGACACACACACACACACACACACACACACACACACACACACACACACTCAGAGCATTCAGGCTTCCCCACAGAATTGGTGTAAGGAGAGTACTGGGAAACAGGGTCAGCATAAGTTTTAAAGACACATTTCAAGTCCACCCCTACCACACAGAAAAATTGATTGAGACATCAGTATCTTATTCAGTGCCATATGCTACAAGATAATTTCAGTCTAGAAGCTTTTCCAAAAATATTTCATAGTCACCTTATCATGGCAAAATAGCCCTTCAATAATGCAAGCAGTAAATAAAATCGCATAATTTCTAAAATTAATCACATCATTTAATCACATCATTTTATTTTAATTATTTTAATTTTTAAATGTTTATTTTTGAGAGAGAGAAAAAGAGAGAGACAGGGTGTGAAAAAGGGAGAGACAGAGAGAGAGGGAGACTCAGAATGTGAAGCAGGCTCCAGGCTCTGAGCTGTCAGCACAAAGCTCAAACTCATGAACCACAAGATCATGACCTGAGCTAAAGTCGGATGCCTAACCAACTGAGCCACCCAGGCACCCCATAATCACATAATTTTAATATTAACTATGTTACTATTAGGAATTTATTATACAATCATGTTTATGAGATTGTTCAAACCATGAGTATTTTTTAATGTTCCACAAATTTATGTTAATCCACATACCCAAATATTCCACACCTGTCACAAAACATGCTGGCTAGAAAGCCACTTTGATTATAGCTAATTATTAAGAGATATTATAGAAAACCAAAAAAAAAATCAGAACATAAACTCAATGAAAACTATTTTTAAAACAGGAATATATGGGGGAGCCTGGGTGGCTTAGTCGGTTAAGCGTCCGACTTTCGCTTAGGTCATGATCTCGCGGTTTGTGGGTTCGAGCCCCGCGTCGGGCTCTGTGCTGACTAACAGCTCAGAGCCTGGAGCCTGTTTCAGAGTCTGTGACTCCCTCTCTCTCTGACCCTCACCTGCTCACGCTGTCTCTCTCTCTCTCTCTTTCTCTCTCTCTCTCTCTCTCTCCTAGAAATAAATAAAACATTAAAAAATTAAAAAAAATAAAATAAAACAGGAATACATGGCTTTTCACTAAGCAATATTATGAGGATAATCATGTGATTTATATATCAAAATGTTCTAGCAGAGTATATTCACCTAGAAATCATAATTTCCTCAGAAACTAGTTTCAGATAGGAGTTGTATTTTGATAGGTAAAAGCCTGGATTCTGGAGCCAACTAAGTCCCAGATCTGTCCCTTCCCAGCACTGTGACCTTATGTAGGTTACCCTGGGCATCCTCCTTCCTCCAGGTTTCCGTGGGGATAATATCCATCTCATATGATAAATGTGAGCATTAAATAAATGAATATATGTGAAGTACATGGGATACTTCCTGGAGCATAGAATGCATTATGTATATGTTAGTAATTATCATTTTTATTAGATCTTTATGTAAATAATTCAGTACAGTTGGCCAAGCTTGGTTTTACTTTTCTTCTCTATGAAGTGAGAATTTTGCTAGATTGTCTCTGTGGTTCTTTTTTGAAAGTTAAACTATTTTTACCTTCAAGAGAGGAAATTAGATAATGAATCCTCTGGTCCCCTAAATTCCCCACTATTCATGGTCCTGGTAAAAGGACAATCTGGTTGGACTTTTTTACATCTTAGCCACAAATTATAAATATATATTTTTCATTTAAAATCAAGAATGTATGTAAGCACAAGTAAATCAACATTGTTGTTGTTCTCAATTTTTTACCAAATTTTGGCCTATAAAAATGTTTTTCATGATGTTTAATCACAAAATAATCCAATAAGTCCAATCAGTTCGTTTTTGTCAATACTAAACATCAGCATGTTTTGTCCCTAAGTGAATGGAGAAAAATGTAGATCAGGGTTTTATAATAAATATTTAATGACCCCTAAAGTGACATGTAATCTTGCGTTAAAGCAATTACTGCGAGCACCTGGGAATCACTTAATTGACTGCAGATGGTGTAGGACATATAAAAAGTAGAAGGTTACAGATTATTCTCATGTACCAAATTTATGTTTTTTGTCATTGACTCATTTTTTTAGCTTAAAGAATGCTGTAATAGTCTGGGATGACTTAATAAGAATGAATATTTTATATAAAATAGGCCATGCAAATCTTGGAGAATAGATCAACAAAACATGTAGTTTTAATATTGCACAACTTTTTAAATGATTAAATGCATTGATGATGTTTGAGTTCATTATTAGTATTAATTAATTAATTAAGCTAATATTAATCAACTTAAGAAAATAGTACATTGAAGCAGATGACTGTGAAATTAGAAAGATGGCATTCTTAAAATTAAGAACCTTTAATCTGTGTAACTCAGGTGTACCAAGAATTACAGTGTCTGAAGAAAGGACAATAATGTGCATGTTTTGGAAATTTGTATCACAGAACCATTCCTGTCATTGTTTGAACATCCTGAATCATTACACCACTTCTGCAGTGTTACTGTTTGTTATGAACTTAAAAATGAAAAAATGCATTGTCTCCAATACTCCATTAAATTCTCAAGTATTTGCACAATTGTGGAATCAAGGAATACTAAGAATTTTTCTTCCTGGAGGACCTAGTTTGGCTAGACACTTCCCACACATCCTGGTTTCTGTTCCCCTCCTTCCAGGTACCCCAGGTCCTAGTCTGGGACCAGTCACTGCAGTCTCTTGAAGCCAGCTCTACTTAAAAATGCTCTGTGTTATGGTTCTACAGACCATCACCCTGCGGTGATGAGCATGGGTAGCTAGTCCACTAAAATTGTCAGTGGATACCAATGCTCTGATTGATCAGAAAACATCTTTGAGCTTTCTCCCCTTTCTGGCAAAATATATGGTTGGGAAATTCATCTAATGTTGAGAATTTCAGAATGAGGGGGATAAGACAAAGTGAGATACAGTGGTCCCATTAAGATATTTTGTAAACCTGGCATACTCCCCTGTTATAGCCCTGCCTGGGCCAGTCCATCTCCTTATGTAATGATAAAAAGAAATAATATAGATTTTTTCAAAGAACATAATGCAAGAACTCAGTAAGTGTTTCTAACTGTATAATACAGTGGGAAAGCAGTAAAGAGATGAATGACCATTTTACTAATTCTATGATTACATAAAGCTACTCAAAATATGCTACGACTCTAACTCATTGTTTAGATTTTAAATTTAAGATTATAAGAAAATAAAAATAACCTATTACAGAGTTTGTGAAGGATAAAATTAGAATAAAGTAAACAAACGGAAAAAGAGTGGTTTCTGACTTCATATTTTATATAGGTAATTAGAATTATAGCTATATGACTAATCTGAAATTAATGACTGTAACCAAACTTTGTTTTTAATGAAGTTCCCTTCGTGGAATCTCAGAATTATAGGCTCATTTGAGTTTCATGTATAATTGACTTATTGAACATGCAATTTTGTGTTGGTCTTAACAAGAAACTTGTCTTTAGGAATTTGGTTAATGGGGCATACTGTTCACAAATGTAAGGTTATGGGACTAATTATCAAAAAACATATGGTAGTAGGAAACTAAATAAAATTTAGGGGTTCATATGTACACAGAAGATCATTTACTTGAGTATCAGGAGCCCTAGATGAGGTCTTAGCCAAGCCCAGATAACTATAGAATAATACTAATTGCCTGGTCATGGAATAGAGGAGATATACCAAGGAGGGCCATTACATGTGATGGCCTAGGTCTATTGACTACATTAGCTTTTTTCTTTTGTTTCACTTAGGATTATGTGCCTATTCTTATATGTAGTTTTGGAGAAATTACAAGTCAGATAATGCATAAACAGAAAAAGAAAGCATGGTGGGAATAGAAAACTGAGTATAGGAAGAGAGGAAAATGAAGAGCAATTCTTCTGTTTCCAAGTACTCCTCATAATTAGAAAAGAGGATTACCAAATCTCTTAAGACTACTTTAAGATTGCTATCAATTCCTTAATCAGCATTCTCTGGTTAAAGTATATAATCAGCTCAGTCCACTTGCAATCTTTTCCCATAATATTCTCTTTAGATATTTTGTCATATTTTGCCTGAAATTAAGAATATCTAGTTCTATGCATTCCCTTAATGTAGGTATTGATCCAATTTTTGGCATGGTTGGTTTTAAATCCTCCATTCTGAGGTCACATGTCTGATGCTTTGTATTCTAAATGCTCACAAACACATCAGTCTAACATATTTTGATACTGCATCCTCCCATACATCTTTCCCAAATAAATAAACATGTTAACTCATAATATTTGGAACCCATCTTCTCTCCTGTCATAACATTTAGAAAAAAAAATCTCATTTTTAATCTTACATTGCTTTTTCCAACCTTTATCATTTTACAGAGATTACCCAAATTAATTCATCACCAGTTAAGTAAGTGTTTTGGGGTGGGTGGGACAAGGCAGATGGTTCTGAAAGAATTAGCTTTCTTTCTCCATACTCTGTCTTCCTAAGTCCTCAAGACTGGGTCTCCTTATTCCCTACATCCGAAGGTTCATTTCTTACCCATTGTGAACCACTTTTAAATGAATCAGCAAATTTATCAACCATCTAAGCCACATTGGAGAAATTGTGGGTAAATATGTGTGGAGAATAAAGTTTTCAATATTATATAATAAAATATTATTCATACATATTTTTTATATTAAAAGCTCTGAGAAGTCATAAACCATAATAATTACTATAAAATAACAGGTGCAGACAATAGCAAGTACTAAAGTAGATGTAGAGGTACTAGCACCCTAGAACACTCTTCTAGACTGCAATTAAGTGAGTATTGCAATAAACCAAGTCAGACTAATGTTCTGGCTTCCCAGTACATAGTAAAGTTATGTTTACTTTGTAGTTTATTAAGTTTGCAATAACATGTCTTAAGAAAACACTGCATGCACCTTAATTTAAAAAAGACTTGATTGCTAAAATCTACAAACCATCATCTGAGCTTTCAGTAAGTCATAATCTTGCCTTGATGGGTCTTGCCTTGATGTTGATGGCTGCTGACTGTTCAGTGTGGTGACTGCTAAAGGCGAAGGTGGCTGTGGCAATTTCTTAACATAAAACAACAATGAAGTTTGCCTCATCCTTTCATGAAGGATTTCTCTGTAGCATGTGATGCTGCTTGATAGCATTTTACCCACAATAGAGCTTTCATAGTTAGAGTCAATCTTCACAAACCCTGCTGCTGCTTTATCAGCTAAGTTTATGTAATATTCTGAATCCTTTGTTGTCCTTTCAACAATATTCACAGCTTCTTTACCAGTAAAACATTCTATTTCAAGAAAGTGTCCATAAGCAGCAGCCCCTCATCTGTTCAAGTTTGGTCATGAGATTGCAGGAATTCAGTCCCATCTTCTAGCTCCACTTCTAATTCTGCTTCTCTTGCTGTTTCCACCACATCTTTAGTTTCCACCACATCTAGTGCAGTCTGGAACTTCTCAGAGTCATCCATGAGGGTTGGAAACCACTTCTTCCAAACTCTTGTTCATGTTGATATTTGGACCTCTTCTCATGAATCATGAATGTTCTTTTTTTTTTTTTTAAATGTTTATTTATTTCTAGGAGACAGAGAGAGAGAGAGAGACAGCGTGAGCAGGGGAGGGTCAGAGAGAGAGGGAGTCACAGACTGAAACAGGCTCCAGGCTCTGAGCTGGCAGTCAGCACAGAGCCCGACGCGGGGCTCGAACCCACGAACCGCGAGATCATGACCCAAACGAAAGTCGGACGCTTAACCGACTAAGCCACCCAGGCGCCCCAAATCATGAATGTTCTTAATGGTAGCTGGACTCGTGAATCATTTCCGGAAGATGTTCAGTTTACTTTTCTCAGATCCATCAGAAGAATTATCCTGTATGGTAGCTACAACCTTACAAAATGTAGTTATTAAATAATTAGACTTAAAGTTGAGTGAGTCCCTGATCCCTGGGCTGCAGAATGGATGTTGTGTTAGCGGGCATGAAAACAACATTCATCTCATTGTCTATTTCCATCATAACTCTTGGATTACCTGGTGCATTGTCAATAAGAATGATATTTGAAATAAATATTTATTACTAAGTAATAGGTCTCAACAGTGGGCATAAAATATATTCAGTAAACTATGTTGCAAACAGATATGCTATGACTCAGCCTTTGTTGTTCCATTCATAGAGGCCAGACAGAGTAGATTATAGTTATTGCCATAATTTTTAAGGGCCCTGGTATTTTCAGAATGGTAAATGAACATTTGCTTCCACTTAAAGTCACCAGTTTCATTAGCCCCCACCAAGAGAGTCAGCTTGTCCTTTGAAGCTTTGAAACCAGGTGTTGATTTCTCTCTATCTATGCAAGCCCAAGATGGTGCCTTCTTCCAATGGAAAGCCCTTTCACCTACCTTGAAAATCTGTTGTTGAATTTACCACCTTCATGAATTATCTTAGTTAGGCCATCTGGTCAACTTGCTGCAGCTTCTACATCAATAGTTGCTGCTCCACCTAGCACTTTTGTGTTATATAAATGGCTTCTTTTTTTTTTTAAACCCCATGAACCAACTCTTCTGGCTTCTACCTTTTCTTCTGCAGCTTCCTTGCCCTCTCAGCCTTCATAGAATGAAAGAGAGTTAGCACCTAGTTCTGTATTAGGTTTTGGCTTCAGGGAATATTGTGGCTGGTTTGATCTTCTGTCCAGGCCACTAAAACTTTCTCCATATCAGCAAGAAGGCTGTTTTGCTTTCCATTTTTTTTAAACATTTATTTACTTTTGAGAGACAGAGCATGAGTGGGGGAGGGGCAGAGAGAGAGAGGGAGACACAGAATCCAAAGCAGGCTCCAGGCTCTGACCTGTCAGCACAGAGCGTGACGTGGGGCTCGAACTCGGAAGCTGTGAGATCATGACCTGAGCCAAAGTCGGCCGCTTAACCGACTGAGCCACCCAGGGGCCCCTGTTTTGCTTTCTTATCATCAATGTATTCACTGAAGTAGCACTTTTAACTTCTTTCAAGAACTTTACCTTTGCTATCATATCTTGGCTAACTGGTGCAAGAGGGCTAGCTTTCAGCCTCGCTTGGCTTTTCAACATCCCCTCCTCACTAAGCTTAATCATTTCTACCTCTTGATTTAAAGTGGGAGATGTGCGACTTTTCCTTTCACTGTAACACTTAGAGGCCATTGTAACTTATTAATTGGCCCTATATCAGTATTTCTCTGTCTCAGAGAATAAAGAGGCTTGTGAAGAGAGAAAAGGCTGGAAGAATGGCCCCTCAGTGGAACAGTCAGAACACACATTTATTAAGTTCTTCATCTTAATGGGCATGACTTGCAGAAGCCCAGAACAATTACAATAGATCCCTGATCTCAGGTTACTGTAATATGTATATAATAATTAAAAAGCTTGAAATATTGTGAGAATTATCAAGATGTGACAGAGACACAAAGTGAACAAATGCTGTTTGAAAAACGGCACTGATACGCTTGCAATTGAAGCAGAGTTGCCACAGTCCTTTAACTTGTAAAAACCACAATACCTGCAAAATATAATAAAGCACAATAAAATGATGTATGTCTGTCAAGTTAGCAAGATCACACAGATATTGTTAAATTACTTTAGGAAACTTTCGATAAGGCATTTGGCAAATGTCTAACTACATTTCTTGCTCAAATATCAGAAAAAGTTTAATAAGTGGTCATTTGCTGCCAAGGTACTTATTAACTCTACTGAAATAAAAGTGAGTTTCGATTAGTCTCATTTCATTTTCAGTCTTAAGATTGTTAGAATTATTTGCAAAAAGAATATTCCAGCTAGCACCATCATCACTAAAGCTTGCCCCATCTGTTTTTATGTCATCTATATTCTCTGGCTAAGTTGTATGATATACTCTTTAACATATCAAATATATGTAGATAATTCCCAAATCCCTCCCTCTAACATTTTGTGTCTTCTTCAAGACTAAGAAACTAACAAACCAGTTGCTTTTTGGCTGCTTACCTGATTGCAAACTCAACATAAATTTGCCACTACTTTCAAAAGACTAACAAATAATATATATCTCCATAGTTTTTAGTTTTAAAAAATGGTGGTAGCTAAGTTTCCTGTCAATGATAATACTGCCTATTTGTAGAGGTTTGTTTGTTTGTTTGTTTAATTTAATGCAGTCTCCCTTTAATAATCAGCTCCTATTTATTTTCTCACTCACACTAAACTGATCATTTGGAAGAGTCCATCACTATTTTCTTTTTCAGTGCACCTCTGCTTTTGAATAACCCCCTCAAAGTTCAATGAAAATAGAAATTATCTATGGTATTTGTTAAAACCACCTTGATAACAAAGGGAATGAGATGAGTGCAAACAATGTGAAACTACTGGGAATTAATCATACTCCACTGAATAAAATTTATGACCCTTAAGAGTAAGAAATTTCCAAGGAAAATGTGTTTCAAAGGAAGAGATGCTGCAAGGCTGATTTAGTGTCAAATAGAAGTTCACGAGGCTATTGGCTGGGCATAGGAAATTAACACTGAATGTGCCTCTTCAAAATAAAAACCAAAGGATTTTCTTTCCATGCAGAACATTTAGTGGATTGAGGAAAATGTTGGTAGGGTCATGATAAGTAATAAGAATAAATCATTTGGAAAGAGAATCTCATAAGTGTTTCAAAGAAAGAGTCTTATGTGACATTACAAATAACTTACTGATGACTATGGGCATAAATGGGATTTCTGGCCTCCTTCCTTCCTGCCTATATTATGCCTCTTTCCCCCCACTGGTCATTTTGTAATTTTTATAATAACATTATAAAACCTTTTCTGTGTCAGAGCCTCAGTAGATTTAAATTTATACTTTTTCTTTCTTTCTGTGTAGCAAACATAGCCAGAGGAACCAAAATAAATATTTTAGTGTAACTGAGCTTTCGCATATAATTATATTGGAAGAAGCATACAGCTATATAACATATACTATGCATGGACCCTCAGTTTTGGCACAAAGCCAAACAAGGCACTATTAGAAAGTTAAATGCTTTTCCAGCTCATTGTTCCTGCATCTCTCTAGTCTTCAGAGCTGGAGATATTCCCTCTGCACCTGATACCAGGTATACATCCACCATAGTCCCTAGTGCTATCTTATCTGCTGATAAAAATACTAGAACCTACTGAAGTATTACCATTGATTTTGCTCTGTGATGGTATTTCCATCCCGCAATAAATCTATTCATGAGTATATTAAAGTAACAAGTAATGATCTACTTTGTCAGGAATAATAGTTTGCATATGGAAGAGCGAGGCTTAAACTTGACAAGCTAGTTAGGTTCACATTGTATCATTTTCAATGTAAGTCCAAAAACTTGGGATATTATTTGTGATGAAGAGTCACTTTAAAAGTTTAAGCTCGGGGCACCCGGGTGGGTTAGTCGGTTAAGCGTCCGACTTTCGCTCAGGTCATGATCTCGCGGTTCGTGGGTTCGGCCCTGTGTCGGGCTCTGTGCTGACTGCCAGCTCAGAGCCTGGAGCCTGTTTCAGTCTGTGACTCCCTCTCTCTCTGACCCTCCCCTGCTCACGCTGTCTCTCTCTCTCTCTCCTATAAATAAATATAAACATTAAAAAAATTTAAAAAAAAAAAGTTTAAGCTCAATGTGGTACAGTAATATTAAAAGCATGCTTTGTGATACATATTAGAAATAAAAGGATGAATGACAATGTGTCTAGAGTATGAAGATGTATGTATGTGTGTGTGTGTGTGTGTGTTTAATGTTTATTTTTATGAGAGAGAGTGTGTGTGCAAGCAAGGAAGGGGCAGAGAGGGGGGCAGGATCTGAACTGGGTTCCACGCTGATAATGAAACCCGTTGTGGGGCTCGAACTCACAAAATTACAAGATCATGACCTCAGCCAAACTCAGACGCTCAACCGATTGACCACCCAGGTGCCATGAAAGTATATTTTTAACATGTGTCTTAGTTTGTGTCCAATGGAAACAGAACTGGCCAGCTGGGTGCAGAAAGTGTAGAGAAGAGGGCTTATAGGAGAACACACGAAAAAGGAAGAGAAAGGTGGGTAAAATAACTGTAGAAGAGATGAAGCTGACCTTTAATGTCCTATAAAGAACTCCTGCTGCCAGGAGTTAAGCCTTAGTTCAAAGTGTCCTGGGAAGCAGAAAAGCATCAGAGTGAGGACCTTGGGCCCTGGGTCCAGACTACACGAATCTAAATTGCATGCTGTCATTTACCAGGTGTGTGATTTGGGCAAGTTACTTAACCTCTCTGTGCCTGAGTTTCCCAACTGTAAAGTGGACAAAATGCTAATACTTGCCTTGTAGGGTTATTTTGATACTTGAGTTGATTTTAAGTAAACTTTGTAGCACATTGTAAGCATTACAGAAGTGCTAGTTGCTATCACTTTTAGTGGTAATAGAAGTAGTTTCTTAGTGGGAGAATAGGCAGAAGATAATCTGTACTCAGAATACCTTAATTTATATCGGATGGCCTGGATGATCACTCAAGGTAACATTTAATTCTAGCATCTTAAGTTTATTAAGTGTTATCACTTGATTTATCGGTGTAGGCAGGTGCTTCTGTGTGTCATGACATTCATGAGATTGCTGCTGGGCGATAAGCACAATTAAATTACCCATAGCATCTGGCCCTTTAACCAGTCACTGACAGGACATTAAGGTTTTATATTTGTTCCCTCTTAGTGTTCTGACATCCCAACAGTTCATTAATTTCGGTAAAAAATTGTACTGTTCTTGATGTGAATGTTTTAGATAAACATAAAAATAGTGACTTTCATGCCTTTTATTAAGTGCATTATTTTAAATTGATATTTATTGAATGTCTACATTAAAATCAATCTGAACGCTATCATGTGCACTTTTTAAAACTGAAGTTATTGGTTCTCCCAAGTTAACCTACAAATGTAAAGCAATTCAAATGAAAATACTAATGGATAACTTACAAGCTGGAGAAATATTTCAAAAAGTATTATTGAAATGAAAAGCCAAAATAATTTATATATATATATACACATATATAAAATATATAATATACTATATATGTATATATGTATATAATATATAGAATCCTTTATATATATAAAATACTTTATATATATATATATATAAAATCCTTTATATATATAAAATACTTTATATATATATATATATATATAAAATCTTATAAACACAATAATTAACATGGTTTGGGATTAGATAGATCAAGAGCAATAGAATGGGATATAGAGCCAAGAAAGACACATGTATCTACAATACTTTAATATAAGATAGATATTATTTCTATTCAATGAGGGTATGAGAAAGGGACTATTTATCTCATTTGAACCTCTGAAAATGTTTTCCAGTAGCTGGCATCAGCACTCTCAGTGTCTTTGAGGATTCCTGTTGTTGACGTGCATTTTCTCCAGGCTGTTCTGGTTTTAAGCCCCACTCCCACCTCTGGTTGGAATCCACACTGGACAGACTATCTGTGGGACTCTATCTACATGGTGGTCATGAGAATTAATTGATCAATATGTGAAAAGCATATTACCTACTAAGTAGAGAGCCATCTGTGCTAGCTATTGCTGTTATCATTTTTATTTCAGTGAATTAGTTCAGTAGTTTTATTTATTTAACAAGTATTTATTTGGTGCTACCATGTATCGGGGACTGTGCCAGGAATGCAGATACAGTGGTGACCAAATACAACAATGGTTACCTGTAGTGGGAATTGTAGATGTGAATCAATCATAAAAATCACATCTAAATGTGACAAGTACAAAGAAAGCACTTAGTAATACATAGTCTTCTAACATATACTTTCCCAGTTCAGAACCACCATTTTGATAGTAAACAAATCCTCTTCCGCAGGTTTTACACACACACACACACACACACAGACACACACACACACCGACACATGTGCATTAAGGCATTACTTACACATTACCTTTCAAGTCTGTAGAAGAAAACTGTATTTTCATTTGTTGGCATTTTTTCATCAAGGCTCCTAGCCTCATTATTTTCTGAGCTCCCTCATCTTGGGCTTCTTGAAATTCAATGTTCTATTCTATACGAGGCAGACCAAATGCATCCTTTATTTCTACTTGTTTCTTGACCTCCCTGCCCATGGCCCAGTGCTAATGAATATACTACCTCAACGATTAGAACATCTACACCAACACAAGATAACTTATACAAATATGTATTTCACTCTTTGTTTCCCACAACTTTAGTTGGTTGAAATGGTCACATTTTTTTTTAAATCAGATTGAGGAAGCTACCTTTTTTACCAACTTTGCACCATTTTTTTATAAATAATTACATTAGTGGATTTTTAAGTGTTCTGAAATACTTTTTTTTCATCTGTTGAAATGAGATATCTCTGTCTCCTTTATTCTACCAATAGGCAAATTACATTAATTTTTTGACCTTTTATTTTGAAATAATCATAGAGTCGCAGGAAGTCTCATAGAAGTGTACAAGGAGATCCCATATGTCTTTCACCCTAACCTCCTAATGTTCTATCTTGTATAATTACATTGTATAATACCAGAGCCAGGAAAATGGAGTTGGTACAATACAGGAGTTTATTCAGATTTCACCAGTTTTACATGCACTCATTTGTGTGTATGTGTATGGACATCTATGCGATTTTAGCACATGTGTAATTTTGCATAACTTCTACTGCATCAAAACACAACTCTTCCACTACAGGATTCTTCTGTGCTACTTCTTATAGCTCCTAATTTTCTATTGTCTTCTTTTGTTGACTAGAATATTTAGAACCACAGAGATTGCATGGTGAGGGCCAACATACTTGCCTTATGACTGATTTTAGGAGAAAAGTATTTAATCTCTCACCACTCAATGTTGGGTATAGGTTTTATTTTGAGTTGAGGAAGTTCCCTCTACTTCTGTTTTGCTGAGAGTTCTTCTCACGTGTGAATGGTGGACTTTGACAAATATATTTTTCCTGCAACAATTGACATGAGTTTTCCTATGTACATAATTAGATTACATTGATTTTTAAAATTGAAATAGCTTCCCATAACTGGAATGAAATCCCACTTTGTCATGGTGCAGAACTGTTTGTTAATGTTGTTGGATTTTATTTGTCAATACTTTGTTGAGGATTTTTTGCAACTAAGTTCCTAAGAGATATCGCCCTCTAGGATTTTGTTATTGTTATTTGCTTGTCTCCTTCTATTGTTTACTATCTTTGGTTGGATTTTGGTATCAGAGAAATACTAAGCTGATAGAATGAGTTGGGAAGAACTCTATCCTTTTTTTAAAATTTTTTGAATATTGTATAGGAATCATCCAGGCCAGAATATTTCTTTTTGGGGAGCTTTTAAATTTCATTTAGCATTATGGGACTATTTGGGTT
This sequence comes from Proteles cristata cristata, assembly GCA_017311185.1. Taxonomy (NCBI): domain Eukaryota; kingdom Metazoa; phylum Chordata; class Mammalia; order Carnivora; family Hyaenidae; genus Proteles; species Proteles cristata. The sequence continues at coordinate 774,379 of JAESUZ010004103.1, read as the reverse complement.
ATCTATTTCATCTTGCTTTGCTTTTGGTAGTGTGTGGATTTTGAGAAGTTTTTTTTTTTTTCTAAGTGTTCAAATTTATGAGATTAGATGTGTTCACTGTGTTATCTTATTACCATTTTAATGACTGCAGCACCTGTAGTGATATTTCCCCTCTTTAATTTCTGACATGGGTGATTTGTGCTTCCTCTCTTTTTTTATCTTTTTCAGTTTTGAGAGTGTATTTAAGAGTGTTGTTTCATTTTTTCTTCAAAGAAGCAGTTTTGGGATTCTTGCTTCCCTGCTTTCAGTTTTGTGGATTTCTGCTCATTGTTACTTCATTCTTTCTTATCTTTTTGAAATTAGTTTGCTATTTTTTTTTCTTAGTTCCCTTAGGTAGGAACTTAGATTATAATATCAGCACTTTCCTTTTTGCTATAGTTAGTTTGTGGTACAGGAAGCTTCCCTACCAACCTTGCTTTAGTGCTGATGTTTTCTTTTATCTATGTTTATTTCCATTCAGTTCTATATATTTTTTTTTAATTTTCTGACAGTTCTTTGACCCAATATTAATTGATAAATGTGTTCATTTTTAAGTATTTGAAAATTTCCCTGCTGTCTTTCTGTTACTGATTTCTACTTCGGTTCTGTTATAAACTGAAAACATATTCTGTGTTATTCAAATACTTTAAATGTGTTCAGATTGATTTTAGGGCCCAGGATGTGGTAAGAGAGCCCATACTTTTGGTAGAGGTTCCCTGGGCACTTGAAAATAATGTGTGTTTCAGTTTTGCTTGGTGAAGTGTTCTGTATATGACAGTTAGATCCCATTTGACAGTATTCTTCAGTAGTTCTACATCTTGCTAATATTCTGTCCTATAGTCTGTCGGTTGCAGGGAGCATGGTGTTACCATCCTGATCTAACTAATAGTGGATTTAACTATTTCCTACCTCAACTCTAGCAGTTTTTGTTTCATGCATTTTGAAGATCTGTTGTTTGATATAAACATGCTTGTGATCTCTGTGTCTTCATAGTGGAGGGTTCCTTTTATCATTATGAAATGTCTCTTTAATGCCTGCCCAATGGTGTTACAGTTTGCACTCTGGATTTTGAAATATCTCTTCTTGGGCCAACAATAGTTTTTACTCTGAAGTTTTATCTGATACTCATATGGACATGACTGGTTTTTAGTTTTATTATTGCTATCATGATATGTATCTTCCATCCTTTTACTTTCCATCTACATATGGGGTTATACTTGAAATTATTTATTTGTAGACAGCATAGTTGGATCTTTTGGTAAATCCATTCTGCCAATCTCTATTTTTAAATTTTAAAACCATTATCTATTTACAAAATTATTGAAAAAATAGCACAGAGAGTTCCTATAAATGGCATATTCAGCTTCTCCTATTTTGAACCCTTACATTAGTATGGTACTTTTGTTACAAATAATGTACCAATATAGATACATTACCTATAGCTAAAAATCATATGTTTCAAGTTTACTTAATTTTTTGAGAGAGACAGAGACAGCGCACTTGGGAGAGGGACAGAGAGAGAGAGGAAGCGGGGTGGGGCGGGGGGAGAGAAAGAGAATCCCAAGCAGGCTCCATGCTGCCAGCACAGAACCTGACATGGGGCTCGATCTCTCGAAACCAGGAGAACATGACCTGAGCTGAAGCCAAGAGTTGGATGCTTAACCCACTGATCCATCCAAGTGCCCCTAAAAAACATATTTTATTCAAATTCACTAGGGATATTTTTCCTTAATGCCCTTTTCCTGTTCCAGGATTCCACCAAAGATACCACACAATAATTAGTAGTCATGTCTGTATAGGCTCCTCATGGTCATTATCATTTTCTCAGATTTCCTTGTTTTTGATGATCTTGGCAGTTTTGCGGATGTACTGTTATGTTGTAGAGGGTCTTTTATTTGGGGTTTGTTGACGTTTTTCTCATGATCACACTGGGGTAATATGTTGGGGGGTAAAGAAGTGCCATTAGTATCACACCGTATCAAGGGCACACATACAATCAGCAGTCTTAACACTGTTGATAATAATTTTACTCACCTGGTTGAGATAATGTTTGTCAGGTTTTTCCATAGTAACATTATTATTTTCCTTCTCTTTGTGCATTTATCTATAATAGTATGGACAAATGAATATTATATTTTTATTCTTTCAGAATATGATCCAATATTACTATTTTCTTCTTATTATTAGTTTTTTGGTCAGATGGCTGCAACGTCAGCCCTTGACATTATATTTTAGTTGGCTTCTGTATCCTGTATCTTTTGACCTATTCCCATAATTGTGATTTCATTTTGTGTATGCATGTGTGTTTTGGTTTTGGTTTGTTTGGTTTGGTTGTTTGAGTGCTTTCTTATTTTCAGTCAGTATGCGATGCTCTAGGCCCACCTATTTCCTTCCCTAGTCCTAGAACCAGCCATTTTTCCAAGGAGTCATGGTTCTTTTAAGCAGGGAAATATTTGGAGGTATATGTTGTACATTTATCTATAAATATGTCCATAGGTAGACATCTTTATATGAAATTAAAAATGAGTTCATTCTGATGTCTCCCACTCTAGTCCTTAGCCTTATGGATTACTTTAGCCTCCTTGCCTTGTTAATCTGTAACCTACCACACCAACACTGAGAGACCTGGTTTTCCATATCTGCCATCCATTTATTAATTGTTCAACTCCAGCATGTATGTGTAGTGGTTTTAGGATTGTTAAACTGTACTCCCAAAGGAAAACACTTTATCTACTACAATAATGTGCAATGTGTAGACGCATTTCCTTTTGTCTTCCAGGCTCCATTCATTTCCACTTACATGGATCACACCTATGCTCCAATCCCCTTTACAGAGGCTATTCCATACATTTGTAGTACCTATGGGTTCTTTTGTCACATAAGGTTTTCAATCCTAGAATCCCCTGTTCTTCTAAACATTTTTTTAAAATTTTCATACGTTAACTTACTCTTTTTGTCATAAAGTCCCATGGGGTTTGATACATAGTTAATTTCATGTATTCACCATTATAGCATCATACAAAATATTTTTCCAGCCCTAAGAAATCCCTGTAGTTTTCCTGTTCTATGTTCCCAACAAACACACATGAACCCTTGGCAAAAACTTATCTGGTTAATGGGTCTATAGATTTGCTTCCTTCCAGAATATGTAACTGAATATGTAGCCTTCCAGATTGAACTCTTCACGTAACAATAAGCATTTATGAGTCAGCCATATCTTTTCATCGTTTGACAGTCATGTCTTTTTATCACTAATATACCATTATGAGGATGTACAAGTCTCTGTCTTATAATTGGTGTATTTAGACCACTTTCAATTTTAATTAAATATGGATGTGTCAAGTTTTAAGTCTAACGTTTCATTAACTTTCTGTTTCTTGCCTCTGTTCCTTTATTTTTCTCTTATCTTACCTTTTTACAGGTCACTTGATCATTTTTTATGATCCAATCTTGATTTATTTATAGTGTTTTTGAGTGGATTATTCTATAAAGTTATTTTATTAATTACACTAGATATGACCATGTACAAACATAACTTTTTTTAATGTTTTTATTTATTTCTGAGAGAGAGAGAGAGAGAGAAAGAGGCGGCATGAGCAGGGGAGGATCAGAGAGAGAGGGAGATACAGAATCTGAAGCAGGCTCCAGGCTCTGAGATAGCTGGCAGCACAGAGCCTGACGCGGGGCTCAAACCCACAAATCGTGAGATCATGACCTGAGTGGAAGTCGGTCGCTTAACTGACTGAGCCACCCACGTGCCCCATGAACATAACTTTTATTAGGACCTAGCGGTATCAACATTTTTTCACACTTAACATAAAATATTGAAATTTTGCTTTCATTTAGGTCTTGTTACCCTCTCTGTTTCTAACTTCTTATTATCTTCAGTGTTTTATACACATATAGTGAGCACTATATCAAATTATCAAATAATTATTTCAACTGTCAAATATGATTTAAGAAACTCATGAAGAGAATAAAATTTGTTGGTTTTGTTTTGCATCCATCTTAACCTATTGATAGTGATGCTATCAAACAAGAATGTCTGGGCCCATTCACCAGGGCCCACACTACTGATGGTAGCCCCCACAGATATTTCCAAATCAGAGTCAATTTTGTGGGTGAACTGGCCTCTTATTATAATTGCAAGATGCACAACAGCATCAACCATCAAGGAACTTTGAAGAATCAAAGTTTTTTATTTGCAACTTATAGATGGTACGTAGCATACCCAGGGTTACAAGATCATGCAAGTGGTCAGTTATCTAGGTCTCCCAGGGTCACTTTTATTTATTTATTTATTTATTTATTTATTTATTTATAGCCAGGGCTTTATAAAAGGGGAAACTTCATGGGTAGGGCAGCCTGGCTCTTTACATAGCTGTATAGCTTGCAGTATATTTTTTTAAGGTGAATGTCTTTGAAATGGATGTCTTTCCCATCAAAACCTTAATGTTAGGCACTTATATATTCATCCATTCTGCTGTTTTTCCTTCCTTTCTTTTTTTATTTAAAAAATTTTTAACGTTTATTTATTTTTGAGAGAGAAAGACAGAGCATGAGTTGGGGAGGGGCAGAGAGAGAGGGAAACAGAATCTGAAGCAGGCTCCAAACTCGAAACTGTCAGCACAGAGTCCAACACAGGGTTCAAACCCAGTAACCACAAGATCATGACCTGAGCGTAAGTCACACCTTAACTGCCTGAGCCACCCAGGTGTCCCTCCTTTCTGAAGTCCCAAACCACCTTTTTATACTTCTGGTTGAGGCTGGATCTGCTGGTAGCAAAGTCTCTTAGTTTTCTGTTATTGGGTTGTTGTGGTTCTTGTTTGGTTTTTTGGTTTTTATTTTTGTCTGAGAGTATATTTATTCCCCTTCACTCCTGAAATACAGTTTTACCAGATACAGAATTTGAGGCTGACAGTTATTTTGCTTCAGCACTTGGAAAATCTTGTGCCTCTTGTTTCTGTTCTCCATGGTTTCAGATAAGAAATCACTGTCATAAAATTTGGTTTTCCTAAAGGTATTATCCTTTCCCCCTGGTTGCTTATGAGTTTTGTTGTTGGTGGTGGTTTTTAGTTTTCTTTTTTTTTAAAAAAAATTTAATGTTTTATTTATTTCTGAGAGAGAGAAAGAGAGAGAGAGAAAGAGAGGCAGCATGAGCAGGGGAGGGTCAGAGAGAGAGGAAGACTTCTGTAACAGAATCTGAAACAGAATCCGAGTTAGCTGTCAGCACAGCCCGTCGCAGGGCTAGAACCCACAAACAGTAAGATCATGACCTGGGCTGAAGTCAGACACTTAGCCGACTGAGCCACCCAGGTGCCTCTGTTTTTAGTTTTCAAAATCTTAATTATCATATGCCTCATATAAATCTTTGTTTTTATTCTATTTTAGCTTTTTTTATTTGTAGTTTATTTCCTTCCCCAAGTTTAGGAGCATTTCATCCATTATTCACTTAAATACTTTTTTAGTCCCTCATCGTTTCTACTCTCCTCTAGTGCTCTGATCATACAAATGTTAGATGTATTGTTATTGTCCCACAATCCCTGAGAATCTGTTTACCACTTTTGGCCCATTTTTTTTTATGTTGTTCTAATTTTTTTTTTTTTTTTTTTGCAAATAGTTTATTGTCAAATTAGTTTCCACATAACACCCAGTGCTCATCCCCACAAGTGCCCTCCTCCATGCCCACCCCTCCTCCCCCCCACATCCACAAGTCCTCAGTTTTTGTCAGCATTCAAGAGTCTCTCATGGTTTGCCTCTCCCCCTTTCCCCCACCATTTCTGCCCTTCTTCTCTCCCTTGGTCCTCTGTTAAGCTCCTCCTAATCCTCCTATACGTGCACACATATGATGTTTGTCTTTCTCTGCCTGACTTATTTCGCTCAGCATAACACCCTCAAGGTCCATCCATGTTGCTACACATGGCCAGATTTCATTGTTTCTCATTGCCATGTAGTATTCCATGGTATAGATAAACCACATCTTCTTGATCCATTCATCTGTTGATGGACACTTAGGCTCTTTCCATGTTTTAGCTATTGTGGAGAGTGCTGCTATGAACATTGGGGTACATGTGCTCCTATGCCTCAGCATTTCTGGATCCCTTGGGTAAATTCCTAGCAGTGCTATTGCTGGGTCATAGGGGAGTTCTATTGTTAGTTTCCTGAGGAACCTCCACACTGTTTTCCAGAGGGGCTGTACCAGTTTACATTCCCACCAACAGTGTAGGAGGGTGCCCGTTTCTCCACATCCTCGCCAGCATCTAGAGTTCTCTGATTTGCTCATTTTAGCCACTCTGACTGGCGTGAGGTGGTATCTCAGTGTGGTTTTGATTTGTATTTCCCTGATGAGGAGCGATGCTGAGTATCGTTTCATGTGTCTGTTGGCCATCTGGATGTCCTCTTTGGAGAAGTGTCTGTTCATATCTTCTGCCCATTTCTTCACTGGGTTGTTTGTTTTTTGGGCGTGTAGTTTGGTGAGTTCCTTGTAGATTCTGGATATCAACCCTTTATCTGATATGTCACTTGCAACTATCTTTTCCCATTCCGTTGGTTGCCTATTAATTTTCTGGGTTGTTTCCTTGGCTGTGCAGAAGCTTTTAATCTTGAGGAGGTCCCAACAGTTTATTTTTGCTCTTAATTCCCTTGCTTTTGGGGATGTGTCAAGTAAGAAGTTGCTGCGGTGGAGGTCAAGGAGGTTGTTTCCTGCTTTCTCTTCTAGGGTTTTGATGGTTTCCTGTCTCACGTTCAGGTCCTTTATCCATTTTGAGTTTATTTTTGTGCATGGTGTGAGAAAATGATCTAGTTTCATTCTTCTGCATGTTGCTGTCCAGTTCTCCCAACACCATCTGTTAAAAAGGCTGTCTTTTTTCCATCGGATATTCTTTCCTGCTTTGTCAAAGATTAGTTGGCTGTATACTTTTGGGTCCACTTCTGAGTTCTCAATTCTGTTCCATTGGTCTATGTGTCTGTTTTGTGCCAATACCATACTGTCTTGATGATGACAGCTTTGTAGTAGAGGCTAAAGTCTGGGATGGTGATCCCTCCCGTTTTGGTTTTATTTTCCAGGATTACTTTGGCTATTCGGGGTCTTTTGTGGTTCCATACAAATTTTTGGATAGTTTGTTCTAGTTTTGAGAAGTATGCTGGTGCAATTTTGATTGGAATTGCATTGAATGTGTAGAGTGCCTTAGGTAGTCATGACATCTTAACTATATTTATTCTTCCTATCCATGAGCATGGAATGTTTTTCCACTTCTTTGTGTCTTCTTCAATTTCCTTCATAAGTTTTCTATAGTTTTCATCATACAGATCTCTTGTATCCTTGGTTAGGTTTATTCCAAGGTATTTTATGTTTTTTTGTGCAATTGTGAATGGGATCAGTTTCTTGATTTCTCTTTCTGTTGCTTCATTGTTGGTGTATAAAAATGCAACCGATTTCTGTACGTTGATTTTGTACCCTGAAACTTGGCTGAATTCTTGGATCAGTTCTAGTAGGCTTCTGGTGGAGTCTGTCGGGTTTTCTATGTAGAGTATCATGTCATCTGCGAAGAGTGAAAGATGAACTTCCTCTTTGCCAATTCTGATGCCTTTGATTTCCTTTTGGTGTCTGATGGCTGATGCTAGGACTTCCAGCACTATGTTAAACAGCAGTGGTGAGAGTGGGCATCCCTGTCGTGTTCCTGATCTCAGGGGGAAAGCTCTGAGTTTTTCCCCGTTGAGGATGATGTTAGCTGAAGGCTTCTCATAGATGGCTTTGATGATGTTTAAGTAGGTTCCTTCTATCCCAACTTTCTCGAGAGTCTTTATTAAGAAGGGATGCTGTATTTTGTCAAATGCTTTTTCTGCATCTACTGACAGGATCATATGGTTTTTATCTTTTCTTTTATTAATATGATGTATCACATTGATTGATTTGCGAATGTTGAACCAGCCCTGTAACCCAGGAATGAATCCCACTTGATCTTGGTGGATGATTCTTTTTATGTGCTGCTGGATTCGATTTGCAAGGATCTTGTTGAGGATTTTTGCATCCGTATTCATCAAGGATATTGGCCTGTAGTTCTCTTTTTGCTGGATCTCTGTCTGGCTTGGAATCAGAGTGATGCTGGCTTCATAAAATGAGTCCGGGAGTTTTCCTTCGCTTTCTATTTTTTGGAATAGCTTGAGAAGAATTGGGATTAATTCTGTTTTAAATGTCTGGTAGAATTCCCCAGGGAAGCCATCAGGTCCGGGGCTCTTATTTGTTGGGAGATTTTTGATCACTGATTCAATTTCTTCACCTGTTATGGGTCTGTTCAGGTTTTCTATTTCTACCCGTGTGAATTTTGGTAGTGAGTGTGTGTTTAGGAATTTGTCCATTTCTTCTAAGTTGTCCAATTTGTTGGCATATAATTTTTCATAGTATTCCCTGATAATTGCTTGTATTTCTGAGGGGTTGGTTGTAATAAGTCCATTTTCATTCATAATTTTGTCTATTTGGGTGCTCTCTCTTTTCTTTTGGATAAGTCTGGCTAGAGGTTTGTCAATTTTGTTTACTTTTTCAAAAAACCAACTCTTGGTTTCATTGATCTGTTCAATTGTTTCTTTGGTCTCGATGTTGTTTATTTCTGCTCTAATTTTTACTATTTCTCTTCTTCTACTGGGTTTAGGGCGTTCTTGTTGCTCTGCCTCTAGTTCCTTTAGGTGAGCTGTTAGATTTTGGACTTGTGCTTTTTCTAATCTCTTGAAATAGGCCTGGAGAGCAATGTACTTTCTTCTTAGGAGTGCCTTTGCCACATCCCATAGATTTTGAATTGTTGTGTTTTCATTTCATTTGTTTCCATATATTTTTTAATTTCCTCTCTAATTGCCTGATTGGCCCATTCATTCTTTAGAAGGGTGTTCTTTAACCTCCATGTTTTTGGAAGTTTTCCAGACTTCTTCCTGTAATTGATTTCAAGTTTCAAAGCATTGTGATCTGACAGTGTGCATGGTATGATCTCTATTCTTTTATATTTCTTGAGGGCTGCTTTATGTCCCAGTATGTGATCTATCTTGGAGAATGTGCCATGCGCACTTGAGAAGAAAGTAAATTCCCTGGCCTCAGGATGTAAAGTTCTAAATATATCCGTCAGGTCCATCTGGTCCAATGTGTCTTTCAAGTCCATTATTTCTTTAGTGATTTTCTGTCTGGCTGACCTATCCATTGCTGTAAGCGGAGTATTAAAGTCCCCTGCTATTAGCACATTCTTATCTATAAGCTTGTTTCTGTTTGTGATTAATTGTTTTAGATATTTAGGTGCTCCCATATTCGGTGCGTAGACATTTATGATTGTTAGTTCTTCCTGATGGATGGACCCTGTAATTATTATGTAGTGCCCTTCTTCATCTCTTGTGATTGTCTTTAATTTAAAGTCCAGTTTGTCTGATATAAGTATCGCTACTCCGGCTTTCTTTTGATTTCCTGTAGCATGATATATATTTCTCCATCCCCTTACTTTTAATCTGAAGGTATCTTCCCGTCTAAAATGAGTTTCTTGTAGACAGCATATAGATGGATTTTGTTTTTTAATCCATTCTCCTACCCTATATCTTTTGATTGGAGCATTCAGCCCATTTACATTCAGTGTTATTATTGAAATATGTGGGTTTAGAGTCTTTGTATCTTTTGTAGGGTTCATGTTTGTGGTGGTGTCTCTGGAATCTTTGTTCCTTGCAACCTCTCCTTCAGAGCATCCCCCCTCAGGATTTCTTGTAGGGCTGGCTTCGTGGTGACAAATTCTTTCAATTTCTGTTTATTTGGAAAGGTTTTTATCTCTCCTTCTATTTGAATGACAGGCTTGCTGGATAGAGGATTCTTGGCTGCATATTTTTACTGTTCATCACATTAAAGATCTCCTGCCATTCCTTTCTGGCCTGCCACGTTTCAGTAGATAGGTCTGTCACCACTCTGATAGGTTTCCCTTTGTATGTGAGGGCCCTTTTCTCCCTAGCTGCTTTCAAAATTTTCTCTTTGTCCTTGTATTTTGCCATTTTACGATGATTGTCGTGGAGAAGATCGATTCAAGTTATGTCTAAGGGGAGTCCTCTGAGCCTCTTGTATTTCCACATTTACTTCCTTCCCCAGGTCAGGGAAGTTCTCTGCTATAATTTGTTCCAGGACTCCTTCAGCACCTTTCCCTCTCTCTTCCTCTTCTGGGATTCCTATGATACGGATATTGTTGCGTTTGACTGTGTCGCTGAGCTCTCAAATTCTTCTTTCCTGTTCCTGGATCAGTTTGTCTCTTTTTTTGTCAGCTTCTTGTTTTTCTAGAATGGTGTCTTCTAAATCACTTATTCTCCTTTCTGCCTCTTCAAGCCGTGCATTGGAGGCCTCTAATTTATTATGGATCTCATTTATCGCATTTTTAAATTCTTCATGCCTATTTTATTTTCCATTCTGTCTGTAGTCATAGTTTCTTTGATGTCGCCTATGTTTTTTTCAAGCCCTGCTATTAATTTCACCATTATTATTCTAAAATCTTGTTCACTTATGCTGCTGATATCTGTTTTGAGCAGTTCATTAGCTGTCATTTCTTCTTGGAGTTTCTTTGGAGGAGAGCTCTTTCGTTTCGTCATTTTAGTTAGCTTTCCGGCTCTTGTTGGTTTTAAAGACCTGTTATGCTCTCTGTTTCTATGAGCACTGCTATATCCAAGAAACTCTTTGACTTTCCAGGGCCTATCCTTTCAGAGATTGTTTTTTGAATGGTATCCCTCGGTCACTGTTGTTGGGACCTTAGTTATTTTATTTTCCTATTCGTAGTGATATTTGGGACTCTTCACCTTGTGTACTCTAGCTTGTTTCTTGAGGTAGCCCTAGAAAAGAAAACAGACAGACAGACACACAGGGAGCAGGAGCACACAAACGCACAGGCTGATTCAACTAACATGCAAAGCGAGAGGGAAAACAAAAAAGTTAATAGAAAAGACGGAGGAGGGAGGGCGAATAGGGAGCATAAAATACATAAAAGGGTCAAAAAGGGGAAAAGAAAAGGAAAAAAGAAGAAAACCGATGGACAAAGAACGGTTTAAAGCATATACCTGGATTTCCCAGCTACAGTTAAATAGCCGTGTGTATGCAGTGCTGGTTGAAGAGCATAGAGAAAAAGAGAGAAGGCAGGGTGAGACAAGGCAGATTTGGAAATAGAATGAACAGGCAGAAGGGATAAGAAACTTTTTTCAAAGAGGTAAAGGGTAGAATGTGGTTGGATAGGTGAGAGAAGGATGCTGGAATTATCCAGAGAAAGTATATAGTCTAATTACTCCTGAGAGAAATAGCTGAAAAAGTCGGTAGGTGTAGAATTTACATTTACAGAATGGACTTGTGATTGTTTAAGCAAGCTGGCGACCAGAGTTAATCAGGTCAGTGTTTTGGGGGAAAAAGCGAGAAAAGAGAAAAAAGAAGAAAAAAAGAGAAAAGAAAGGGAAAAAAAAGAAGAAAGAAGAAAAAAAAAAGAAAAAAAAGGAAAAAGAAAAAAAAAGAAAAAAAAAGGGAGGAGGGCACCTCTCAGGCAGGGATGGGCGTGGCGTGATCCGATGCCTCAGGCGGGGGTTCTGCCTTGGCGATTGTGGGAAGGAGAGTGACGGTGCTCCAGTCCCTTCTTGAACCCCGCGCTGCAGCTCGCTTTTTTTTTTTTTTGGCGTGTCAACTCCCCGTTCCGGGGACGCAGCCGAAGTTGGTTGCACTCTTCAACCCAGGCCAGTTCCAATCTCCAAATCCCAGCCCGCGCCCCGCTGAGGTTGCCTTAGACACAGCTTCCCAGACAACCCCCTTGGGCTATTCCAGGCTCCCTGCTGAGCTCTGGGGGCGGAGTCAGGATCCCTGCTTCCTTTTCTGGTCGGCTCTGGTGCGCATGCGCGGGGGCTTGCCTGCAGCGTCCGCGTAGCCTGAGCCCGCTGGAGTGAGGAAAACCGGGTCTCTCTATGGCTTGTCACCCGAAACACGAACTCACAGGCAAATTTCCCAGTTTTTAGCTCTTTGCCTTCCCTCTCGAGTTCCAGCCAGCCAGGAGCGCGGACGCCTGGTGTCTGCGCGTCTCCTTCAGGGGTCCCAGCCGCCCTGGAGCTACAATGGCGGCAAGCGCGCCGCCGCTGGAGTGAGGAAAACCGGGTCTCTCTATGGCTCGTCACCTGAAACACGAACTCACAGGCAAATTTCCAGTTTTTAGCTCTTTGCCTTCCCTCTCGAGTTCCAGCCAGCCAGCAGCGCGGATGCCCGGTGTCTGCGCGTCTCTTTCAGGGATCCCAGCCGCCCTGGAGCTACAATGGCGGCAGGCGCACCCGCTCCGCTTTAAAACCCCACCTCCAGGAGCGGCACAAAGAAGCAGTTTGTGTGCTCAGCCTCCCCCAGGACCAGTTGTCGCGAGGGGACCTGGTGTGCACGTATTTGGCAAGTACGGTCTTTCTATGTACCGAGCGGAGATTTTTCTGTCTCGGACTCTCCCCTTTTCCCCTCTCACTCCCCGTAGAGGGTAGAGGGGGATCGCCTCCCACCCTGGAGGCTCCGATCCCGGGCTGATTTTACCTTCCCCGGTTCGCACTCACGTTAGAAGGCTTTCTCAGTGGATTCTGCGTCCTTTTTTCTCCCAGTCTCTCAGGTTTTGTATGGTTTCCAATGGCTTCAGATCTTTTCTGTGTGATGTATGGGCGCGAGTGCAAGTACGGAGCTCCTTACTTCTCCGCCATCTTGCCACTCTTCTATGTTGTTCTAATTAAGTAATTTCGTTGGACCATCCTCAAGGTCACTGGTTATGTCTTCTGTCATCTCCACTCCACCCAGCCCACCCAGCACTTTTTCCTTTTTTAATTTCCATTAACATAGTTTTTAGTTCTATAGTTTCCACTTGATTCTTTATAACTTGTATTCCTCTGCCTCAATTTTCTATTTTTATTTGTTTCAGGAGAATTTGTAATTGTTTGTTGAAGCAGTTTTATTGTGGCTGCTCCAGAATCCTTGTCCCTTAGTCTGGACATCCAGTTCAGTTGATTGTCTTTTCTCATTTAAGTTGTAGTTTCCCTGATTCTTGGTATAATGAATAATTTCCAAATGCATCCTGGACATTATGTATGTTACCTGAAAAGACTCTTGCTTCCACTTAAATCTTCTATTTTAATAGGCAGCAACCCTGTTTAGGTTTCATGTGTAAGTTCTGACCTACTTTGAGGGATATAGTTTTAATGACAAAGTGGTTTGCTGAGCTCTTGCAGTGTTTTTCTGGCCTGCTTCTTTTTTCTCTCTCTTGGTTTTGCTTAATCTCTTGCTTGATCATGAATGGTGTCACCTGAGTGGGGAGAAGCACTTTTCTGGGTCACTCGGGGTACACACATAAGGGGTTGGAGATGCCGGGCACTCAGGACAAAGAGCGGTACCCTTGGCCCGTGTTTCAGCTGCCTGTTTCTCTCAGGCTCTTCCTTTAGTCTCTGCTGGTCCTACCAGGACAAGGAAGAGCCTGTGAGGGCCACCTTCTGCTTCTTAGGGAAAGATCCAGAAACTCCAGTTCTGGGTTGCCTTATTTTGGTAAAGGAAGGGCTGGGTGGTGATGCTGGGCCTTGTGCTTCAAGATGGAGGACTGGGGAGACATGGCTACTACAAAGTACAGAGGACTCTGAACGTTACAGAAATCACGGATATGAGGAGCAGCCACTATACTCAGACTGGGTAGGTGACGTCAAAGAGAACTTGCCCTCACAGCTCCAGGACCGACACCTAGAACTTGATGGAGGGCTCACTGGATGGTAGAGAAGTCATTGTGGTGTCACTTTTGGACATTTCCTTCTTCATCTGTGGGAAAAGTGCCCTTTGGGATAGGTGCTAGAGAATTTTCTTAACAAGGAGATATCTCACTGGATGGCCTTTGCTATGAAATTATTTGTGGAGTGGTAGAAGGGTGTTAGGGCAGCTGCTGGCTACTGCGTGCTGGAGAAGCCTGGTGCTGGGGAAACTGCATGTGTTAGGAATCTTGTATGAAAAAGACACCCTTGCTGCAGGAACTGGGCACTGCAGTGACTGCAAACACAGAAGCATGAGAGTTAGCACACCAGACCAGGAGGCAAAACCTATTTTCCTGCAGCCATATTGCTCTAGTACCCTCTACTGACAAAATATAACATCATGCCAGCTGGCAAATGAAGATTATGCAAAGAGTGCAGATCCATTTTCACAGAACAGACAAAAAGAGTGAATTTAGAACAGAGAAACAGTAAGTGGATAATTGGCACACTTCTTTGGGGAAACAAGAACATCCCAACCATGTTTCAGCGTTGTGTTGATAGTATAATTAAGTTGGGTTTCTCTTAGTTCAAATGCAGTGAGTCTTTCCAAATGTAATCAGGAATCTTGTTGAACTGGATTGAAAAATACTGAATAGAGGAAAAGCAGTTAATGATTATTTTCGTAAACCATGCCTACCATTATAATGCAGTTACCTAATGTGTGGCAGTAAAAAAAAAAAAAAAAAAAAGAAAAAAAAGAAAAGAAAAGAAAATACAGAACAATGCCTACTACATAGTAAACCACTAAGTAATATCCTTAAAATAGATGTGAAATGAAAAAAAAAAAGAAAGTACAAATTGCATAATATTTTTTAAAATGAGCCACACAGAAATCTAATAAGGGTTATTCCAAGACTTGAGTCTGACGGCTTGGGAAATCAGTAATGATGTTTTCGAAACTTGGTAATGATAGTAAGAAATTATTTCAAACATCAGGAGCATTGTGAAGGCATTATAATGAGTTTGAGGATATAGTAGTTAATCAAGTAGAAAGAAATAAATGAGGAATATATTCATTCAGAAAAAATTAATATTTTCTTTCATAACTAATTCATAAGATAAATGAGATAATTATATTTTTTTCTTAATTATACAAGTTATAATATTTAAATGAAAATATAAATTCAGAGTGTATGATAGTGACAACTCATCCCAGCTCTCATTTACCCACTGCTGATATATTAGTAAATATCCATATTATTTTTTTCTATAAATATATACCATATAAATATAAGAATAGGTGCATGTAACAAAATGGGATTGTATTGTGTACATTTGCTAACAAGGATAATGAAAATGTCCTGTGTCATTAAATATTCTTTAAAAATATGATTTAAAATGGAACAGTTAAAATGGAACATTTTAAATCATATTCCATTATTTGACTGCTCCATAAATTATCAAGCACTTCCCATATCATGAGAGATATACTGCCCCTAAACTGTCTTATTATAGCTAATGCTATGATTAACATTGTACATAATATTTGGTATGAATACAAGACTGTTTCCTTGGGACAAATTCCCACTCAATTATTAAGTCAAGTTTAAAATATTTTTTATGGAGGAACCAAGTAGTAATATAAATTATTATGTAATTAAATGCTGCCAGCTGCCCTTTATAGATGTGATAACAATCTTCGTAGCAACAATGAGTAAAAGCGATGGATTCCATTATGCTTGCTATTACTGAATTTGATTCTTAAAAACAAGGAAACAGCACTTTGACAATCTGATGGAAATGGTATCTCAATTTTCTTTGCATTGTTAAATAGCTAATGTGGTTAAAACTTTTTGACATTAACTTATTATTTGTTTTGTTTTGTGTTTTATTTTTTTCATCCCTCCATACTTGTTTCAGACACTTTTCCATTATGGGTATTGAGAGTAATTTCACCTTAATTTAAAGTCTTAAATTACCACCCTGTAAAGGTCTTATAGTCCTACATTTTTACTTAATATCAACGCAATTATTATTTTAAAATAAGTGGTATACACATTTTGAAATGTTATTTACTCATGCCAATTATAAGTTATCTTTAAATTATCTGTCCTCCATTGGGGCGCCTAGGTGGCTGTCAGTTAAGCTTCTGACTCTTGATTTCACCTTAGGTTGTGATTTCAGGGTTTCATGAATTCGATGCCGGGTGTTGAAATCTGTGCACTGACCGTACTAAGTCTGCTTAGGATTCTCCCTCTCTCTCTCTCTCTCTGTACCCTCCACTCACATGCTTTCTCAAAAAAAAATAAACTTAAAAATTTAAGAAAAAATAAATTTTCTTTCTTCCATTAAAATCAGCATGGAACTTGATAGTCTGAATCTTTCAGTAGAGCTGATTGGTTGAATGGCTGATGTCCATCATAATGGAGTTCAGTAACAGTTTTATTTTCTGTTAAATTAAACATGGTTTGTCGGAAATACTTGTAATATGAATATGAAAGACTGCATTAAGTGAAGTTGATTGGCTTTAATCAGTTTTATTTTCTCTCCATAGGAAGTAAGTAGTAACAGTGCATCCTACTGTTTGAAGAGAGTGCAGAATTTTCTGCCTTATTACGGAAAGAAAACTTTCTGGGATGTGTAGTTCTCTGCTTATCACAACCACAAGTCATTTTACACACACAGCATCCACATGATCAAAGCTAAACAAAGTTGCATATCAAGTGCTTGTTTAGTCGAAAGAGAACTAGTCTGCTCTCCAGGAGTTGTTTGTTTGTTTTGTTTATTAGTTTTTGTTTGTTTGTTTACCTAAAGCAGAAGGTTGTGATGGGTAGAATGAATTTAAACTTTCCTTGAAATATTTAAACATAAGCAACTGTTTCTTTGTCATGACATATTATTGATTACACATCTTTTGTGTAATAATAGAACACTACCAAATAACTAGAAGAATCAAATTGAGTATTTCAAATATAGCCATGGTACTTTAACATAATATATCACAAAAAAACACTATAAATAGAAGACTTAAATAAGGAAAATTAGGCCAATGTTGCCTATATAAGGTTAGAAAATTTTCTTTCTTTCTTTTTTTTTTATAAATAGTTTATTGTCAAATTAGTTTCCACATAACACCCAGTGCTCAACCCCACAAGTGTCCTCCTCCATGCCCACCCCTCCTCCCCCCCACATCCACCAGTCCTCAGTTTTTGTCAGCATTCAAGAGTCTCTCATGGTTTGCCTCTCTCCCTTTCCCCCACCATTTCCCCCTTCTTCTCCCCCTTGTTCCTCCATCAAGTTCCTCCTAATCCTCCTATACGTGCACACATATGATATTTGTCCTTCTCTGCCTGACTTATTTCGCTCAGCATAACACCCTCAAGGTCCATCCATGTTGCTACACATGGCCAGATTTCATTGTTTCTCATTGCCATGTAGTATTCCATGGTATAGATAAACCACATCTTCTTGATCCATTATCTGTTGATGGACACTTAGGCTCTTTCCATGTTTTAGCTATTGTGGAGAGTGCTGCTATGAACATTGGGGTACATGTGCTCCTATGCATCAGCATTTCTGTATCCCTTGGGTAAATTCCTAGCAGTGCTATTGCTGGGTCCTAGGGGAGTTCTATTGTTAGTTTCCTTAGGAACCTCCACACTGTTTTCCAGAGGGGCTGTACCAGTTTACATTCCCACCAACAGTTTAGGAGGGCGCTCGTGTCTCCACATCCTCGCCAGCATCTAGAGTTCTCTGATTGGCTCATTTTAGCCACTCTGACTGGCGTGAGGTGGTATCTCAGTGTGGTTTTGATGTGTATTTCCCTAATGAGGAGGGATGCTGAACATCGTTTCATGGGTCTGTTGACCATCTGGATGTCCTCTTTGGAGAAGTGTCTGTTCATATCTTCTGCCCATTTCTTCACTGGGTTGTTTGTTTTTCGGGCGTGTAGTTTGGTGAGTTCCTTGTAGATTCTGGATATCAACCCTTTATCTGATATGTCACTTGCAACTATCTTTTCCCATTCCGTTGATTGCCTATTAATTTTCTGGGTTGTTTCCTTGGCTGTGCAGAAGCTTTTAATCTTGATGAGGTCCCAACAGTTTATTTTGGCTCTTGATTCCCTTGCTTTTGGGGATGTGTCAAGTAAGAAGTTGCTGCGGTGGAGGTCAAGGAGGCTGTTTCCTGCTTTCTCCTCTAGGGTGTTGATAGTTTCCTGTCTCACGATCAGGTCCTTTATCCATTCTGAGTTTATTTTTGTGCATGGTGTGAGAAAATGATCTAGTTTCATTCTTCTGTGTGTTGCTGTCCAGTTCTCCCAACACCATCTGTTAAAAAGGCTGCCTTTTTTCCATCGGATATTCTTTCCTGCTTTGTCAAAGATTAGTTGGCTGTATACTTTTGGGTCCACTTCTGAGTTCTCAATTCTGTTCCATTGGTCTATGTGTCTGTTTTGTGCCAATACCATACTGTCTTGATGATGACAGCTTTGTAGTAGAGGCTAAAGTCTGGGATGGTGATCCCTCCCGTTTTGGTTTTATTTTTCAGGATTACTTTGGCTATTCGGGGTCTTTTGTGGTTCCATACAAATTTTTGGATAGTTTGTTCTAGTTTTGAGAAGTATGCTGGTGCAATTTTGATTGGAATTGCATTGAATGTGTAGAGTGCCTTAGGTAGTCATGACATCTTAACTATATTTATTCTTCCTATCCATGAGCATGGAATGTTTTTCCAATTCTTTGTGTCTTCTTCAATTTCCTTCATAAGTTTTCTATAGTTTTCATCATACAGATCTCTTGTATCCTTGGTTAGGTTTATTCCGAGGTATTTTATGGTTTTTGTGCAATTGTGAATGGGATCAGTTTCTTGATTTCTCTTTCTGTTGCTTCATTGTTGGTGTATAAAAATGCAACCGATTTCTGTACGTTGATTTTGTACCCTGCAACTTGGCTGAATTCTTGGATCAGTTCTAGTAGGCTTCTGGTGGAGTCTGTCGGGTTTTCTATGTAGAGTATCATGTCAACTGCAAAGAGTGAAAGATGAACTTCCTCTTTGCCAATTCTGATGCCTTTGATTTCCTTTTGGTGTCTGATGGCTGATGCTAGGACTTCCAGCACTATGTTAAACAACAGTGGTGAGAGTGGACATCCCTGTCGTGTTCCTGATCTCAGGGGGAAAGCTCTCAGTTTTTCCCCGTTGAGGATGATGTTAGCTGAAGGCTTCTCATAGATGGCTTTGATGATGTTTAAGTAGGTTCCTTCTATCCCAACTTTCTCGAGAGTCTTTATTAAGAAGGGATGCTGTATTTTGTCAAATGCTTTTTCTGCATCTATTGACAGGATCATATGGTTTTTATCTTTTCTTTTATTGATATGATGTATCACATTGATTGATTTGCGAATGTTGAACCAGCCCTGTAACCCAGGAATGAATCCCACTTGATCTTGGTGGGTGATTCTTTTTATATGCTGCTGGATTCAATTTGCAAGGATCTTGTTGAGAATTTTTGCATCGGTATTCATCAAGGATATTGGCCTGTAGTTCTCTTTTTTTTGCTGGATCTCTGTCTGGCTTGGGAATCAGTGTGATGCTGGCTTCATATAATGAGTCCAGGAGTTTTCCTTCACTTTCTATTTTTTGGAATAGCTTGAGAAGAATTGGGATTAATTCTGTTTTAAATGTCTGGTGGAATTCCCCAGGGAAGCCATCAGGTCCAGGGCTCTTATTTGTTGGGAGATTTTTGATGACTGATTCAATTTCTTCACTCGTTATGGGTCTGTTCAGGTTTTCTATTTCTTCCCATGTGAATTTTGGTAGTGAGTGTGTATTTATGAATTTGTCCATTTCTTCTAAGTTGTCCAATTTGTTGGCATATAATTTTTCATAGTATTCCCTGATAATTGCTTGTCTTTCTGAAGGGTTGGTTGTCATAAGTCCATTTTCATTCATGATTTTGTCTAATTGGGTGCTCTCTCTTTTCTTTTTGATAAGTCTGGCTAGAGGTTTGTCAATTTTGTTTACTTCTTCAAAAAACCAACTCTTGGTTTCATGGATCTGTTCAATTGTTTCTTTGGTCTCGATGTTGTTTATTTCTGTTCTAATTTTTACAATTTCTCTTCTTCTACTGGGTTTAGGGCGTTCTTGTTGCTCTGCCTCTAGTTCCTTTAGGTGAGCTGTTAGATTTTGGACTTGCGCTTTTTCTAATCTCTTGAAATAGGCCTGGAGAGCAATGTACTTTCCTCTTAGGACTGCCTTTGCCGCATCCCATAGATTTTGAATTGTTGTGTTTTCATTTTCATTTGTTTCCATATATTTTTTAATTTCATCTCTAATTGTCTGATTGGCCCATTCATTCTTTAGAAGGGTGTTCTTTAACCTCCATGTTTTTGGAAGTTTTCCAGACTTCTTCCTGTCAATGATTTCAAGTTTCAAAGCATTATGATCTGATAGTGTTCATGGTATGATCTCTATTCTTTTATATTTATTGAGGGCTGTTTTATGTCCCAGTGTGTGATCTATCTTGGAGAATGTGCCATGCGCCCTTGAGAAGAAAGTAAATTCCCTGGCCTCAGGATGTAAAGTTCTAAATATATCCATCAGGTCCATCTGGTCCAATGTGTCTTTCAAGTCCATTATTTCTTTAGTGATTTTCTGTCTGGTTGACCTATCCATTGCTGTAGGTGGAGTATTAAAGTCCCCTGCTATTAGCACATTCTTATCTATAAGCTTGTTTCTGTTTGTGATTAATTGTTTTAGATATTTAGGTGTTCCCATATTCTGTGCATAGACATTTATGATAGATAGTTCTTCCTGATGGATGGACCCTGTAATTATTATGTACAGCCCTTCTTCATCTCTTGTTATTATCTTTAAAGTCCAGTTTGTCTGACATAAGTATCGCTACTCCGGCTTTCTTTTGATTTCCTGTAGCATGATATATATTTCTCCATCCCCTTACTTTTAATCTGAAGGTATCTTCCAGTCTAAAATGAGTTTCTTGTAGACAGCATATAGATGGATTTTGTTTTTTAATCCATTCTGCTACCCTATGTCTTTTGATTGGAGCATTCAGCCCATTTACATTCAGTGTTATTATTGAAATATGTGGGTTTAGAGTCTTTGTATCTTTTGTAGGGTTCATGTTTGTGGTGGTGTCTCTCAAATCTTTGCTCCTTGCAACCTTTCCTTCAGAGCGTGCCCCCTCAGGATTTCTTGTAGGGCTGGCTTCGTGGTGACAAATTCTTTCAATTTCTGTTTGTTTGGAAAGGTTTTTATATCTCCTTCTATTTTGAATGACAGGCTTGCTGGATAGAGGATTCTTGGCTGCATATTTTTACTGTTCATCACATTGAAGATCTCCTGCCATTCCTTTCTGGCCTGCCACGTTTCAGTAGATAGGTCTGTCACCACTCTGATAGGTTTCCCTTTGTATGTGAGGGCCCTTTTCTCCCTAGCTGCTTTCAAAATTCTCTCTTTGTCCTTGTATTTTGCCATTTTTACGATGATATGTCGTGCAGAAGATCGATTCAAGTTACGTCTGAGGGGAGTCCTCTGAGCCTCTTGTATTTCCACATTTACTTCCTTCCCCTGGTCGGGGAAGTTCTCTGTTATGATTTGTTCCAAGACTCCTTCAGCACCTTTCCCTCTCTCTTCCTCCTCTGGGATTCCTATGATACGGATATTGTTGCGTTTGACTGTGTCGCTGAGCTCTCGAATTCTTCTTTCCTGTTCCTGGATCAGTTTGTCTCTTTTTTGTCAGCTTCTTGTTTTTCTATAATGGTGTCTTCTAAATCACTTATTCTCCTTTCTGCCTCTTCAAGCCGTGCATTGGAGGCCTCTAATTTATTATGTATCTCATTTATCGCATTTTTTAATTCTTCATGCCTATTTTTATTTTCCATTCTGTCTGTAGCCATAGTTTCTTTGATGTCCCCTATGTTTTTTTCAAGCCCTGCTATTAATTTTACCATTATTATTCTAAAATCTTGTTCAGTTATGCTGCTGATATCTGTTTTGAGCAGTTCATTAGCTGTCATTTCTTCTTGGAGTTTCTTTGGAGGAGAGCTCTTTCGTTTCGTCATTTTAGTTAGTTTTCCGGCTCTTGTTGGTTTTAAAGACCTCTTAATGCTCTCTGTATCTATAAGCGCTGCTGTATCCAAGAAGACTCTTTGACTGTCCAGAGTCTATTCTTTCAGAGAGTTTTTTGAATGGTATCTCTTGGTCTCTCTTGTTGGGACCTTGATTATTTTATTTTCCTATTCGTAGTGCTATGTGGGACTCTCCACCTTGTGTACTCTGTCTTGTTTCTTGAGGTAGCCCTGGAAAAGAAAAGAGACAGACACACACACAGGGAGCAGGAGCACACAAACGCACAGGCTAATTCAACTAATATGCAAAGCGAGTGGGAAAAGGAAAAAGTTAAGAGAAAAGATGGAGAAGGGAGGGTGAATAATGGGGAGTATAAAATACATAAAAGGGTCAAAAAGGAGAAAAGAAAAGGAAAAAAAGAAGAAAACTGATGAACAAAGAACGGTTTAAGGCATTTAATCGGATTTCCCAGCTAGAGTTAAATAGCCGTGTGTATGCAGTGCTGGTTGAAGAGCATAGAGAAAGAGAGAGAAGGCAGGGTGGGGATGAGGCAAAATTGGAAATAGAATGAACAGGCAGAAGGGATAAGAAACTTTTTTCAAAGAGCTAAAGGGTAGAATATGGTTGGATAGGTGAGAGAAAGACGCTGGAATTATCCAGAGAAACTATATAGTCTAATCACTCCTGAGAGAAAGAGATGAAAATGTCGGTAAGTGTAGAATTTACATCTACAGAATGGACTCGTTGTGATTGTTTAAGCAAGCCAGCGACCAGAGTTAATCAGGTCAGTGTTCTGGGGAAGAAAGAGAGAAAAGAGAAAGAAGAAGAAAAAGGAAAAAAAAAAAGGGAGGAGGGCAGCTCTCAGGCGGGATGAGCGTGGCGTGATCCAAAGCCTCAGGCGGGAGCTCTGCCTTGGCGGTTGTGGGGAGGAGAGTGGCGGTGCTCCCGTCCCTTCTTGAACCAAGCGCTGCACCTCGCTTTTTTGGGCATGTAAACTCCCCGTACCGGGGGCGCAGCCGAAGTTGGTTGCACTCTTCAACCCAGGCCAGTTCCAATCTCCAAATCCCAGTCCATGCACCCCGCTGAAATTGCCTTAGACACAGCTTCCCAGGCAGCCCCCTTGGGGCAATTCCAGGCCCCCTGCCTGGCGCTGGGGGCAGAGTCAGAATCGGTGCTTCCTTCCCGGGGAGGGGCTGGCGTGCATGTGCGGGGGCTTGCCTGCCGGGTGAACCGAGCCCGCTGGAGTGAGGAAAACCGGGTCCCTCTACGGCCCATTCCCCGAAACATGAACTCACAGGCAAATGTCCCAGTTTTTAGCTCTTTGCCTTCCCTCCAGAGCCCCAGGCAGCCAGGAGCGCGGACGCCCGGTGTCAGCGCGGCTCTTTCAGGGGCCCCAGCCGCCCGGGAGCCACAATGGCGGCAGGCGCGCCGCTGCTCTGAAGTCCAACCTCCAGGAGCGGCACACAGCAGAAATTTGTGTGCTCAGCCCCCCCCGGGACCAGTTGGCGTGAGGGGACCTGGCCTGCAGGTATTTGGCAAGTACGGTCTTTCTATGCCCCGAGCGGAGGTTTTCCCCCCCAAGCAGAGGTTTTTCTGTTTCGGACTCTCTCCTTTTCCCCTCTCACTCCCCGTAGAGGGTAGAGGGGGATCACCTCCCACCCTGGAGTCTCCGATCCCGGCCCGATTTTAACTTCCCCAGTTCGCACTCACATTAGAAGCCTCTCTCAGTCGATTCTGCGTCCTTTTTCTCCCAACCTCTCAGGTTTTGTAAGGTTTCCAATGGCTTCAGATCTTTTCCATGTGAGGTATGGGCGCGAGTGCAGGTACGGAGCTCCTTACTTCTCCGCCATCTAGCTCCCTCTCCAGGTTAGAAAATTTTCAACCAAAACCTTCTAGTGAGGAAAAGTGATGAGTGACTATTTCAGAATTCTTATATTATATTTCTTACATTGTATTTGCAATATGATTGAAGAGGCTAAAATGAATGCAATGAGTCCTAATGCCAATCTTTAGTAGCAGAATAATTTTAAAGACAACTAAAGAACTGATAATTTGTTTCTAATTTAGCTCAGGAAAACTTAACAAATCTTTTAAGTTAAATGACTAGTTAAATACTAACTGGCTAACTTAGCCAATACATTTATAAAAAGACAAATTACCACTTTAAACAAAAAAAGAAAAATAGCATACTTTATAAATTATTATTTTTTAAAGCAACTGTCATCACTCTCCACCCTTTCTTGGAAGGCGATTCTCTCCAATTACAATCAATTTTGTTGTTGATATTTGAAAATATAGCATTAAACTAGTCACTTATGCAACTTGTATTTAATTGCCTGCTCAATTTAAATACTATCTCATAGAAATATCAGAAAGTGACATGTGAATGACTGAACTCCAGAGCAACTTGTCTACATGGCACATGCCATTGTAAACAATCTGCTTTCTCTGGTGTGGACTGAAGACCATTGGGGCTACCCCCAGATACTCTAGAGTTCTCTAAGAATCTCAGATTCAACATAGCCCTAGGAGACCGAGCCAAACTGCCTGCAGTGACAGAATTAGGGCTGGAGAAAGATTATTTGTTTACAGAAATAAAATGCCACTACCATTCCCCAAATCAGGTAATTAAGAGTAAAATTTGTATCAGGTATAGTAGGATGCCATAGGGAGCAAACCAGAATTGACAGCTTATTACATGAAATGTATCGTATTGAAATGAGCAGAGTAGATCCTAGTAAAAGCTGTATCACAAACTTAGATGCAATTTATTGTAAGTTATATCACAAACTTCAAGTTCATGTTTTCAGATCTTTTGGA
Organism: Proteles cristata cristata; assembly: GCA_017311185.1. Classification (NCBI taxonomy): domain Eukaryota; kingdom Metazoa; phylum Chordata; class Mammalia; order Carnivora; family Hyaenidae; genus Proteles; species Proteles cristata. The sequence goes on along the minus strand of JAESUZ010004103.1, from coordinate 749,725 downwards.
AAGTAACTCTCTAATAAAATAAGAACAAAGCCAGCTTCCACTGCTTCACAAATGTCTTCATTTTCAGCTTAGATTTTGTCTTTGTACATGTTAGAATTTTCTAATTTTCCTAAGTTTTAAAAATTTAACTTTTAAATGAATAATTGTGTGCATTTGTACTCTATGTTAATGTGCATTTATTACTATTTATTTATGTATATTTTTATTCAACAAGAGGTGAAGGTATTAAATAAGTGGCTGGTTGTATAACATAGATATTGCTCAAAACAAATGTTATTTTTCCAACATAAGTTTTGACATTGTAAACCGTAATTTCTGAGCTCTCTTATACCATAATATAAACCTTAAAGATTAGATAATGCTGGCATATATCACTGGAATAAAGATATTATTATTTAGCTGAAATTAAAAAGCTTTAATATTTCCTAACATTAAAGCCACCTTATGTAATTAGGAACATAAACGGATTATTTGTACATAAAAATACAATTTTGTTATGTTAGATTATAAAGAAATATTTAATCAGATAATCCTATAATGGAGAGAGCATTAAACTTGGTAGATGTGAGTTTTGACACCAGTTATGCAATTTGTTTAGGTAAAGAAATCTGGTTATTTTTCTTAACTTACCTGAACTGAAAACTACTATAATGCAAAACGGAAAATGCTGTTGAGTCATAATTAGGAAGATAGGTTAGTTTACTGTTTGGTGGAAGTGTCTTGCTAAAGTCCAAATGCTATGTGATACAGTTTATATTATCTCAGTGCATCTAAACGGATAATTGATTTCCAAACTACAACTTAAAATAGCATAAAATTATTATGCCATTCAATTATATTAAGCTATTGGCTACAGCTGAGCCTTAAAATTGGTTCTGAGCCACCTGACAACTCAGATTAAAAATGAAACAAGTCTGCAAACAAACAAAAATGCTTATATTTGATTATATAATTCTTTTAGGTAGATTAAAAGAAATAATATTTGCTCATATAGGGAGAGAGAGTTGTCCTCAGGCCCTAAAACTGTTAATTCTTACAGAAGGAACATTCTATGACATACTGGACAATGTTTGAGCCATGATTTTCAGGATATAATGCTGAAACATCAACTGAACATGTTTTATATAACCTCTGCCTGAAAGTCAAAGAACAGTGTTACATTTTAACTCTAAAAAGCATTTCATCAGGTTGCTAGGAAAATATGATCCAGGTACATTGCTTTCTGAAGGTTTGAAAATACATTTAAAAAAAGGGGAAAAAATGAGAACATCATCTAATGACTAGTTAGCATATTGAGGGGGTGTCTATTTCAATTGATGTCTTGAGTGACTGACAAATGTCATTTTGTAGTCTGTGTATAGAGTGATTCTCTTAAAAATTTTTTTTAGGATACTACTTTTGTACATGTTGATTAAAGGCTGATGTATGTGATTCTGTAAATGGATTTTTTTAATTTAGAGCCCAGATAGGCAAGTAGGAACAAAATCACATTCTTAAGTTAACTTCTGCACAGCTGGTCAATACTAGTTTTGAAAGAGTTGGAAAGAACTCAGATTCTCCCACGGCACACCTGAGCTTCTCAAATAATCTGTTTTCCAGATAAAGGAGTAGACAGAATGTAGAACTCCATGGTCTGAGTAATACTGGCATTTGGTGTAACGCGGAGACATACATGGGTGTTAGCCAAAAATATCAGTTTAGGATGAAACAATAAGAGCCTGAAAAGCAAGCTGTCTTCTAGTAACAGAAATGACAGAAAGAAGAAGAAAACCCAGTTATCTTTGTCTCTTTCCTACCATAATATATCTTTCCACGCCATGCCCTTGCTGTGGCAAAGGTCTAAAAGTTTGGCAAAGAAGGACAAAAGCCAATTTCAGGGACTGGACTGTATTCTCCATCAAAATGGGAATGACTGCAGTTTCTAGTGTGCACCAGACTCTGTTCTTCGTATATTCTCAACTCTTATTCTTTCTACTTGAAATACTCTCCTTCCAACTCTTCTCCTAGGTAACTCTTACATAATCTTTCCGTTTCACTCTCATGAGATATCTGTCTCTCTACCACCATCTGTGAGCGTCAGTAATGCCCTCTCATTCATCCTCTGGTAGTGTTCATTGAATTTTGCTGTAATTACCTGATTCTTTCTTATAGCATTCGCTAGGCTATACTGCCTTTAATGGCGAGAACAGTGTTTCCTTTGGCATTATTTTCCTGGTGCTTACCTCCAGTAACCTCCAATGACTACTAATTTTCCTGGTGCCTGCCTCCAGTAACTTCCAGTGACCTCTATACCTCTTCATCTCTTCATTCTCATGGTAACAACTTGCACTTTGTCTTCACTGAAAATACTCAAACTTTGACATATTAGAATCAGGTCTCTAATTTTCTGATCAAAATACATTATCCCACTATAGCTCCCAAAAAAATATGCAAAAGATAAAAATTGAGGACACCCAATTGATTCTGGGAAAATAAAAATTTATATGTATGTATGTGGGAGAGAGTTTGATAAGGTCATGTGACTCTTATAAATTATTTGTATAGGATTCAAGATTTGTATTAAGTATGAAAATTGAAATATTTCTTTTTTTTAATGTTTTTTTTATTTATTTCTAGGAGAGAGAGAGAGAGACAGCGTGAGCAGGGGAGGGTCAGAGAGAAAGGGAATCACAGACCGAAACAGGCTCCAGGCTCTGAGCTGGCAGTCAGCACAGAGCCCGACGCGGGGCTCGAACCCACAAACCGCGAGATCATGACCCAAGCGAAAGTCGGATGCTCAACCGACTAAGCCACCCAGACGCCCCTGAAAATTGAAATATTTCTAAGTTAACCAAAGTAAGTGGCTAGTTCACTTTTAGCTCCAAAAAATTATTAGTTTATAAACCTAGATAAGAAAGGGCCTTCAACTCTCTTCAGGTGTTACTGGATCTATCAATTTGTTTTGGATGAGTAGCATCTATTTAATATATCTTTGCTGGTTGAACTTTAGTTTAAAGCCAAATAGGCATAAATATATCATTACAAGTATTAAGACTTCAGATAAATGCATTTTTCTTCTATTTTAAAATGTGTCAGGAGAGATCATTAAAACATTGGGTAGTGCACTCAATAACTTCAAGTTCTAGGAAGGAGGAGGATGAGTTAATATACCCAAAAAAGAAACTCAGTGTAACTCCTATACTAGATTAATGTTACAAAATTACCAAGGGGTCTTTAAACCTTTCATAAAATATCTTGGAAGTAGATAAAATAGAAAATCCTTAATCAAATATTTTCATTTATTTTCACATCAACATGGCTTTAGAATAAAACTTATTCCATTGATCTGTCTTTCATCAATGTAGGGTATTAAAAGATTCTCCTAGTATGGATTTTTTTTCCATTATGAAACCAAATAAAAACTAGCCAGAGTTGATAATTATCTACAGCTGTTGTAATAAATTATCACAAACTTAGTGTTTTAAACCAACACAAAGTTATTATTATGCAGTTCTAGGGATTGGAAATCCAAAATGGATTTCTGCTATCTAAAATCAAGGTATTGGCCAGCTCTAGGGGGGATTCCTTTTTCCTGGATTTTCCATTTCCTAGAGGTTGCCCTTATTCTTTGGCTTATGACCCCCTTCCATTCTCAAAGCCAGCAGAGACCTGCTGAGTCTTTTTCTTGTCACATTACTCTAGCATGACTTGTGTTCTGCCTTCCACTTTAAAGTCCAAAGACCCTTCCAATTACGTTTGGATCATCTAGGATATTCTTCCTATTTTAAGGTCAGATGGTAGCAGTCTTAATTCCATCTACAACCTGTTTCATTGTTGCCATATTAGCAGAATTATGCCTGATTTTTGAAGATCAGGATGAGGGAGTGGTATTATTCTGCCTATAGTAGTTGGAGGTCACTAAAATAAGTTACATGTATTTTGATCTTTAGAAAAAAATATTTTTTTCAAAACAGACCTAACAATGTCTTTTAACAGGCTCTCATTAGTCCTACTTCTGATAACTTTAGGATCCTCATTTTCCATAAACACATTTCTTGTATAGATGAGCTAGTGAGAAAAATCTCTTGAGCATTTTCAACTTTCATAAATGAAAAAAATAATGAATGTGCAATTTACAATTTGTAAATTGTAGGAATAAAACAAATGTACTTGGATTAAGGCCCAAGAAACTGGCCATGATTACATAAACATTAGTTTTGAGCTAGTGCATTGAGAAAGAGATTTAGGTCTCAAACTAGTTTTATTCCCTGGAAAAAATGTTTAAATAGTAATAAATAAAAACCACCATCTAAATAAAATTATGAAAAGGAGACCTTTCACTCACATAAGGGAATGATGTAGTTATGATGAATTATAGGTCCAGCCATCAAAGTTATGTTCAATCCCATCTCTGCTCATGCACTTACAAACAGATGGTCCTTGACCCTAATTTCCACTCTGAAAATTTGGTAGGTGACATTGCTTTTAAAATGTTCTTAATTAGAACTGCAAGCTGGTAAATTTTAAGAGTCCAACCATCCCTTAGTTTATACAAATTTAGAAGCATAAAAATGTGTGACAGAAGGTTGAGAAAGTAATAGAAGAAAAAATTATATATAATAAAAATTATATATATAATAAAAATTATATATATATATAATAAAATTATATATATAATATATATGCTATCAATTATATATTGATATGCTATCAATTATATATAATTATATATATATATATATATATATATATAATTGATAGCAGCCACCTATTGAGAATCTACTAGGCAAAGGCGGTGTCCTAGAAAATGTATTTTCCAATTCTTAGAAACAAAAATAGAAATAGAAACCAAACCTGGACTTCCTTTTTTTTTTTTTTTTAATGTTTACTGTTATTTCTAGGAGAGAGAGAGAGAGACAGCGTGAGCAGGGAGGGTCAGAGAGAGAGGGAGTCACAGACTGAAACAGGCTCCAGGCTCTGAGCTGGCAGTCAGCACAGAGCCCGACGCGGGGCTCGAACCCACGAACCGCGAAATCATGACCCAAGCGAAAGTCGGACGCTTAACCGACTAAGCCACCCAGGCGCCCCTGGACTTCTAGTTTCTAAGCCTACATTTAAGATGCCTAGGATTTCACCACTCCATTCTAACAACAGGCAAAAAGCCAAACAAACTGAAAAAGCATAACTCTTCTTAAATCTATAGGAGAAAGGAAGTCACAAGGCAAATCCCCGCACCCCAGATCAGAAACGAACAAGGAGTTACAGAGAATCACAATGTAATGGGGTTTCTCCATGAGCTAAAACTTTTGCAGGAACCATGCTGGGGCTGAAGAATCATAACTGGAAGGTGCATAGCTGCTTTTCACTGCCAAGGAGTATTCCATTATGTGGATGCGCCACAGTGTGTTTATTCACTCAGCAGTGGTGGGACACTTAGATCTTTCCCAGTTTTTAAGTGACTGTGAATATGAAGCTACCACAGCATGTACCTACAGGGTTTTATGTGAACATAAGTTTTCCTTTGAAATGGGTAAGGAGCTAGGAGTGCAGTACTAACTTTACAAAGACATTTCAAACTGTTTTCCAAAGCCAAGGTACCATCTTGCATTTCCATCTACGTATAAGACCATTTCCACTTGCCCCATTGCCATGCCAGACTGTTTTTGTTTTGGAATTCTAGCCATTCTAATGTGTAAGTAAGGATTTTAATTTGGACTTCACTAACGACTAATGACATTGAGTTTCTTTTCATGTGCTTATTTTCCATATGCATATCTCCTTTGATGAACCGTCTGTTTAAATGTTTTGGACCTTGTATTTGTGTGGGTATTTTTTTCTAGTTATTAAATCTTGAGTGTTCTTTATACATTTTGAATAGAAGTTCTTTATCAGATATATGTTTCATAAATATTTTCTTCTAGTCTGTGGCTTGTCTTCTGATTCCTTAACAGTGTATTTTAAAGAGCAGATATTTTAATTTTGATGAACTTGGATTCATCTATTTTTTAAATGGATCATACTTTGAATGTCATATGTAAAAATCTCATTGATTTACTCAAGGTCACAAAGATCTTCTATGTTCTATTAAAAAAGCTTAGGGGTGACTGGGTGGCTCAGTCGGTTAAGCGTCCAACTTCAGTTCAGGTCATGATTTCATGGTTTGTGGGTTCAAGCCCCGCATCGGGCTCTGTGCTGACAGCTCAGAGCCTGGAGCCTGCTACAGATTCTGTATCTCCCTCTCTCTCTGACCCTCCCCTGCTCACGCTGTCTCTCTCTCTCTCCTAGAAATAAAAAAAAAAATTAAAAAGTTTCAAAAAGCTTATAATTTATAATCCATTTTGAGCCAATTTTCCTTTATGTTTTGTGGTACAGACAAAGGTCATTCTTGTTTTTAATCGAAGTCCAGATATTCTAGCACCCTTTGTTAAAAAGACTATCTGTGCTTCTTTAAATTGCATTGGAATTTGTGCCAAAAATCCTTGATTTTATATATGCAGATCTATTCCCGATCTCTCTATTTAGTTCCGTTGATCTATGGGTCTACCCTTTCCTAAATGCCAAACTATCACAATGCTTGTAATAATCTATGTTTCTTTAGAGTAATATATGTTAGTTCTTTCAGTGAATTGTCCAACACTGTTCTTTATAAAAATAGTTTTGACTATTGAGAGGATTTGGTTTCCCATAGAAATTTAGAATTCACTTAGCAATCTCTACAAATATTCTTTCTTGGATTTTTATTTGGAATAAAATTCCCAAGTCTCTCTTTGGGAATAACATGTTAATAATATTGAGTCTTTTGAAACATAAGTATACTATATCTTATCAGTTAGTAGATCTTTGATTGTCTTTTTGGCTAATTCAAAATTTTCAGCATACAGAAGATGCATGTGTTCAGTTAGATTTAAACCTAAGCAAGTAATGTATTTTTGTGCTATTATAAATAGGATTGCATTTAATTTAAATTGCTAACAATATCTTGCCTAGTGTTAAGATGTACAATAAATTCTTTTTATGCTGACCTGCAAACTTGCTAAAATCACATTAATTTTAGTAGCTGTATTTAAATGTTCTCAGGATTTCCTATGTAAAGAATCATGTCATCTGCAAATTAATTCCTTTCATTTCTTCCTTTCTAAAATGCATGCTATTTATTTCTTTTTTATTTTTATTGTTTGGGTGAGGACTTCTGTAGGAGTGGTGAAAGGGAAGAGACATCCTTTGTTTAGGCTTTGAACATCTCCTTACCTGTAAGATTTTTTTAAAAATTTTTTAAAATGTTTATTTATCCTTGAGAGAGTGAGAGAGACAGAGAATGAGCAGGGAAGGAGCAGAGCGAGAGAGGGACACAGAATCTGAAACAGGCTCCAGGCTCTGAGCTGTCAGCACAGAGCACGACGCAGGGCTTGAACCCACGAACCATGAGATCATGACCTGAGCTGAAGTCGGACACTTAACCGACTGAGCCATGTAGGCGCCCCTGTAAGATTTTTATAAGTACCCTCCATCAGGTGAGGAAGTTTCTTTCCATTGCCAGTTTCCTAAGAGTTTTTATAATAAATAAATTAAATTTGAATTTCGCAAATGCGTTTTCTGTAGCAGAGATGACCATATGGTTTTTCTTATTTACCCTGGCATAAAATCTTCAAATATACGGATTGATTTTCAAATGCAGAACACTGATCCCATAGTACTTATCTTGCGGTAAACAACATTAGTTATCCTTTCTACAAGTGTTGCTTGATTTGACTTGCTCATACATGTGATTCCATCTTAGATTAAAGATTTACAGTGTTTTTATTCAAGAAGGATATTAGCCTGTAGTTTTTTTCTTTTTTTGTTCTTGTAATATCTATTTTGCTTTAGTATCAGAATAATACCAGTCTCATGAGAAGTTAGGAAGTATCCCTCCATTTCTGTTTTCAGGAAGTTAGTCTAGAAATGGTATTTCCTACCTAAATGTGTAGTAGAATTGGCCATTTTGCAAGTAAAGTCATCTGGACCTTGAGTTTTCTTTAGGAAAACTTTATTAACAGCTTCCTTGATATTTAATTTACATAACATGAAATACATTCATTTTTTTAAATCTATTTTTGGGAGAGAGAGAGAGACTGAGCAGGAACAAGCAGGGAAGGGGCAGAGAGAGAAATCATCCCAAGCAGGCTCTGGGCTAACAGCTCAGAGACCAGTGTGGGACTCACACTCACAAACCGAGAGATCGTGACCTGAGCTAAAACCAAGTCAGACGTATGATGGACTGAGCCACCCAGGCACCCCTACATTCATTTTACAAGCATACTGCAATGGTTCTAGTAAATTTAGAGTGGTGCAACCATTATCATAACCCATTTTTAAATCATTTCTATTACCTCCAGACTGTACCTATTACCTGTTTGTAGTCATTTCCATTTTATTATGTGCCTCCCCAGCCAACCAATAATTTATTTTCTCTCTATAGGAATAAACCTTTTCTGGATATTTAATATAAAGGAATGACATAATATACGGTCTTTGTGCCTGGCTTCTGTCATCCAGTGTAAAGTTTTTGAGGTTCACCCATACTGTAGTATGTGTCAAGGTGGTCTGTTGCTTTTATTTCTCAATATATTCCATTGCATATGACTTAAACACATTTTGTTTCTTAATTCGTCAGTTCATAGATATGTGGGTCATTTTCAATCCAGAGCTATTAAAAATAATTCTGCTATGAATGCCCATGTGCAAATCTTTGTGTGTATATTTGTTTTTGTTTTTCTTGGGTGGATATATAGGAAGGGAATTGCTGAGTCATGTGGTGAACTTGTGTTTATTTAAAATGCTACTAAATTGTTTTTCAAAGTGGTTGAAATATTTTGCATTTCAAAGGTCTCCATAAATTTGTCAGTACTGGTTATTGTCTCTCTTTAGGGACAGTAATTCTAATGGATATGAAGTGGCATCTACTATGTTTTAACTCGCATTTTCTTACTAATATTCGGTATCTTTTTGTAGCCTTGTTAGACATTCTTTGTTTCTTTTTTTTTGGTGAAATGTCTATTTATATATGTTGTCCATGTTTAAATTGGGTCATTTATCTTCTAATTGACTTGTTAGAATTCTACAGGAAAGTTTTTAAACATAGATTAATGTCTCTAATAAATATAAGGACATGTAATATATCTATTTCTCCTTGAGTGGACTTTGGTAGTTTGTGTCTTTCAAGAACTATGGCGGTTTCATTTAAGTTATCAAATTTATAGGCATAAAGTCATTTATAATGTATGTTTCTTTTTTATATCTTTTGAATATATTATGATGTCCCATTACTCATTAGAGTAGTCCCCCCCTAATCTGGGGCTAACTTCCAAGACCCCCAGTGCATACTGAAATAGCAGGTACTACTGAGCTCTACATATATTGTTTTCTTCTATCCCTACATACCTTGGATAAAGTTTAACTTATAAATTAGGCATAGTAAGAGATTAACAACAATAATAATAAAGTAGAATAACTATAATAATATACTTTAATAAAAGTGATGGAGATGTGCTCTCCCTCATATATGTCCTATGGTATCACACTCACCCACCATCTTGTGATGATGGGAGATGATAGAATGCCTACGTGATGAGATCAAGTGGAGTGAATGTCGTAGGCATTATGATGTAATGCTAGGCCACAGTCGACCTGAGGGTATGCCAGAAGGATCATCTACTTCTGGACCACAATTGATCCGGGGTATCTGTAACCACAGAAAGCTGACACTGCAGACAAGGGAGGACTCCTGTACTGATACTCGTCATTTGTGGTTTTTTGCATGTTTCCTCTTTGGATGTTTATCAGTTTTGTTGAGCATCTCAAACAGTAGAATTTGATTTCATTAACATTCTCTATTGTTTTTCTCCTTCCATTACATTGATTTCTGCTTTGATTTTTGTTTTTCCCTACTGCTACTTTAGATTTAATTTCCTTTCCTTTTTTCTATTTTTTTTTGAGGTGAAAACTGAAGTCGTTGATTTTAGGGTTTTCCACATTTTTTATTCTATATAAAGAATATACTAAGCATCTATTGCTTAGTGGTATCAGTTTACACTTAAGGACAAATTTGGTTGTACTTAACAACTTAAGTACACCTAAGTACAATTTTGGTGTCATCCAAAAAAACTCATATAGGGGTGTCTGGATGGCTCAGTCAGTTAAGTATCTGACTCTTGACTTCTGCTCAGGTTATGATCTCATGGTTCCTGAGTTCGAGCATTATGTGGGGCTCGGAGCTGACAGCACGGAGCCTGCTTGGGACTCTGTCTCTCCCTCTCTCTCTGCCCCTCCCCGACTCTTGCACTGGCATATGCACTTTTTCCCTCTCTCTCAAAATAAATAAACTTTAAAAACTCATATATTTAGCTTACCTTTTTTTATTTTAAAATACTTTTTACTTTCTATTTTAATTTATTTTTGATGGATTATATAGAAGTGTATTATTGAGTTCCCAAATATTTGGGGATTTTTGGGATCTCTCCATAAATTTTATTTCTTATTTAATGACATTGCTAAACTAATATAATTTGTAAGATTTGAAACTTTTTAAAATTTTATTTATTTATTTTAGAGAGAGAGAGGGAAAGCACAGGGCAGACAGAGAGAGGGAAAGGATCCCAAGCAGGCTCCATGCTATTAGAGAAGAGCCTGATGTGGAGCTTACACCCACGAACCTTGAGACCATGAGCAGAGCTGAAAGCAAGAGAAGGCTGCTTAACCAACTGAGCCAACCAGGCGCCCCAACTTAAAACTTAAAAAAAAAAAGGCTTAAAATTTGTCCTATCTTGAAAAACGTTACATGTGCACTTGAAAAGATAGTATATTCTGTTTTGCTTGAGTAACATCTTTTTATAAATGGAAAGCACAGTTTGATTGTGTTGCTCAAATCTATTATAGCCTTATTGATTTTTGGTCGACTCCTTATATTTATTATTGCAAAATGGGGCTTGAAATCTCTGTAATTTTGAGTTGGTTTTATTTTTAAAAATTTTCTTTAATGTTTATTTTATTTTTGAGAGAGAGAAGACAGAGCGTGAGCAGGGGAGGAGCAGAAAGGGAGGGAGACATAGAGTCTGAAGCAGGCTCCAAGCTCTGAGCTGTGAGCACAGAGCCTGACAAGGAGTTGAACCCATGAACTGGGAGATCATCACCTGAACTGAAGTCGGATGCTTAATCAACTAAGCCACTGAAGTACCCCAGATGTTTATTTTTGAGAGGGAGAAAGTCAAGAGTATGAGTGAGGGAGAGCAGAAAGAGAGGGAGACAAAGAATCTGAAACGGGCTCCAGACTCTTAGCTGACAGACCAGAGCCTCATACAGGGCTCCAACTCATGAACTGCAAGATCATGACATGAATCGAAGTCTGGCGCGTAATCCGCTGAGCCACCCAGATGCACCAAAACCAATTTTTTAATTATTTAATGGCTACTTAGTAATCAACTGTATTCCTCTATAATATTTGTTAAACCATTCTCCTAACATTGATTTGGGTTGTTTCTACTCTTTTGATAGGGTAGGTCATATTAGAACTTTAGCTACATATCAAATGTTTCTTTATGAGTGATATTGCACTAATGAATTTCACTGCAATTTTTTTCTAGAATAGTGGTTTGCCAAGAAATAAATTTTCTCATTAGCATTTGAATGAGTTGGATGCTGAAAATATTTTTCAGCAAAGGACAAAACAAATCACCCTGAATCGATGTGTAACTCTTCATTAATTTGTATTAGTTCCATTAATTTATGAATCATTATTCATAAATTTTAGTATAACTTTTAGTATAGAGACCATTAAAAATGTAATTTCAAACAACTCTCAAATATCTTTATTCCCAGAAACATTTTTTTACAACAGTAATCCCTTTAAGTGGCTTTTTTTGTTCCAGAGAGTTCCCTGATCCATCTCCTACTTGCACACATACAGAGAGTAACACACACACACATTCCCTTAACCTATCTATTTGAGGTCATGAAGATTATTTCCCAAAGGAAAAGAAAATGATAGACCTATTAATGAGGGAAGAATCAGTTTTTATATATTCCACAGTAAGTCTTATTTTTGAGTCTGGGTTTTTAAATGAGAAATAACTAAAGATAGAGTGATGAAAAAGGACATTACAGGGGATTCTAATCCCTAGTTCTCTATCAAGCTGGTGATTATTATTTGACTATTTTGAAACAAAATATATTTTCCCTGATTTGTGCTTATTTTTAATTGTTAAATATATAGGTTGCTCTTTTGTAGCTGAGAAGATCAAACAAATCAGCAAACATTTTTTTAAATTTTTTAAATGTTTATTTATATTTGAGAGAGACAGAGACAGAGCAGGAGTGGAGGAGGGGCAGAGAGAGAGGGAGACACAGAATCTGAAGCAGACTCCAGGCTCTGAGATGTCAGCACAGAGCCCGACGAGGGACTTGAACTCACGAACTGTGAGATCATGACCTGAGCCAAAATCGGATGCTTAACCGACTGAGCCTCCCAGGAGCCCCTGAACTTAATTTTTAAAAGAACTAACTAATTTGAGGTTTAGAAGTGTATGGTAAAAAACTGTTGTGTTGCAATCCCATTAATAATTCATGAAAATGCAATTATGACTATTTTACATTTAATTTTTCAACTCTACAGTTCAATTTCTGAAGATATTTTATGTTCATGTTTGTACAACTGTGAACACTTCTCCTCTTGATTCCTTCCATTTGAATCTGCTGTCCTTCAAGACAATATCTATAAGATCTTAGAATAGATGTGTCTTATCTTTTTAAACACCCAGTGGTGGAATTGCTGAGTACTATGATAATTCTATTTTCAATTAAAAATTTTTTTAACGTTTATTTATTTATGAGAGAGAGAGAGAGAGAGATTGCGCACAAGTGGAGGATAGGGAGAGAGAGAGAGGGAGACACAGAATCTCAAGCAAGCTCCAAGCTGTAAGATGTCAGCACAGAGCCCGAAGTGGGGCTCAAACTCATGAACCGTGAGATCATGACCTGAGCTGAAGTTGGATACTTAACTGACAGAGCCACCCAGGTCCCCCAAGGTGGTTTCAGTTCTATAAAATTTTATTTGTTTGTATCCTCCATAGCTCTTCATTTTAAGTGTATAAACATTAAGAATTTGTTTTGTTCCTTAGAAGACCTCATGACCTCTTTATCAATATGAAATGATGTTTTTTAAATCTCTAGTAATATGTTTAGCATTAAAATTGGTTTTCCTTAATATTGAATGAGTCACTTCCGTTTTAATTGGATTAGAGTTAGCATAATGTGTCTTTTTCCATCTTTTATTATTACCTTGTGTCTTTTTACTCAAAGTTGATTCCTTGTAGGTGGAATATAGTTGGGCCTTGTTTTGGGTCCAACATACCGGTCTTTACCTTTGACTGCAGTGTTTACATTATTTGCATTCAATAGATACTGTTAGGTTTAGGTCTGTCATCTTGCTGTTTCTTTCCTACTTACTCCCTTGTTTGTTTTCTTTTTATTCCTTTTCCATCTTCTTTTGGACTAGTTGAGATGTTTGTATGATGCCATTTGGTCTCCCTATTGGCTTTTATTTTTCTGATGTCTTAGTGCTTATAATATACATCTTTCATTTCTCACAGTCCACCTTCAAGCGCTAATATAGCACTTCAGCAAGACCTTACAAGAATATACTTTTCATTTCATCCTCCCAGTTTTTAGAGGACTATAGTCATACGTTTTAGGTATTCAATTTGCACAATTCACAATCCATCATTATTATTTTTGTTTAAATGTTAATTATGTTTTAAATGGTTGAAATAATAAGAAAAGCATATTTATCTAAATAGTTGCCATTACCATTTTTTTCTCTGTATAGATCCATATTTCCATCAGATGTCATTTACCTTTCCCTAAGAATTCCATCTAACATGGGGCGCCTGGGTGGCTTAGTTGGTTGAGTGTCCGACTTTCGCTTAGGTCATGATCTCGCGGTTCGTGGGTTCGAGCCCCGCATCGGGCTCTGTGCTGACTGCCAGCTCAGAGCCTGGAGCCAGTTTCAGTCTGTGACTCCCTCTCTCTCTGACCCTCCCTTGCTCACGCTGTCTCTCTCTCTCCTAGAAATAAATAAAACATTAAAAAAAAAATTAAAAAAAAAGAACTCCATCTAACATTTCCATTAATGCAGATTACTGGTAATAAATTATGCAATTTTTTTCATCTAGTAATTACCCTTTTTTCCTTTTTTCTCTGAAAACTATTTTCACTCAGTATAGAGTTTTAGGTTGTCCTGTTTGGGGGGTGGGGGGGTTGTTACTGCAAAGATGTCACTCTCCTATTTTATGCATTGCGTTATTTCCAATAGGAATCTTCTGCCATCCTTATTGTTATTATTCTGTATGTAATATCTTTTATCCATGACAACTTATAATTTTTGTTGTAGCACATGTTTTGAGCACTTTGAATGTTTTTATTTCATATAGTTTTCTTAATATTTTTGTGTTTAGGATTTGTTGTTGCAAATTTCTTGTTCGTTATTCCTTCAATTATTTCGTCTATTCTCTGTCCCCTTCTCTTCTCCTTTAAGAAAAGTATATGAGCCCATAGGAAGTTGTTTAAAACATCACTGATGTTCTCTTCATTAAAAATATTCCATTCTCGGGGCGCCTGGGTGGCTTAGTCGGTTAAGCGTCCGACTTTCGCTAGGTCATGATCTGCAGTTTGTCGGTTTGAGCCCCGCATCGGGCTCTGCTGACTGCCAGCTCAGAGCCTGGAGCCTGTTTCCCAGAGTCTGTGACTCCCTCTCTCTCTGACCCCTCCCTGCTCACGCTGTCTCTGTCTCTCTCTTCCTAGAAAAAAATTCCATTCTCTATATTTTATCATGTGTCACATTCATGAACATATATATTTTTTGCAATCTCTAACCTATAACTGCTAGTCTCATTTCCTGTATTTTTCATTTCATTGTGGATAGATTTCATCACTAGAGGTTTGAGTTGAGTCTTTAACTTTGAGGATACAGCATACAGTTATAATAATCATTTTATCATCCATTTCTGCTAATTTCAACATTTTTGTCAGTTCTGAGTTACTTCTGATTACATGTTGCCTGCATTATGGGCCATGTTCTTCCCCTTTCTCTGGCTCGTAATCTTATACTATTTGATGTGAGGCATGGTACATTTTATTTTCCTTGGTGCTGTGTACTGTTTTATTTCTCTAAATATTCTCAAACTGTTTTCTGGAGGCAATTAATTAAAAATGGATTCACCCTTCAATGTCCTGCATTTGAGGTTTCTTGGCAGATCCGTGGCTTTGCTAGGTCTGTAGCTAATCATTCTGCATTATGATCTGTGATTCGAGATTTTCCTGAGTCCTCTACCAGACCCCCATTAATGATGATATTTGTGTTTGTTTTTTTCAAACCTGGCAAGTACTATTCCCAGTCCTGTGTACATGCTAGACACTATTTTTTCTATTTCCTTCCTTGATCTAGGACAGCTTTCTCACATCCTTGGAATAGTAGCTAATCTGCTAAGATTATTTGAGGGAGATCCTCTAAAGATCTCTAGAGTTCTCCACTCTTTGCATCTCTGTTCTCTCTGGTACGATGTCCTGAAAACTTTACATGTCATTTTCCCTGGAGTCTCAACTCCTTCTCCCCATCTCAGAAAGCCTCTAGGTTCCACTTGAATTCTCCTCTCACCATCGCCTGGGAATTCCTTTAAAGGAATAACTTGCAGGGGCCACTGAGTGGCTCAGTCGGCTGAGTTCTGGACTGGCTCAGGTCATGGTCTTGCGATTCCTGGTTTGGAGCCCCACATCAGGCTCTCTGCTGTCCATGCAGAGCCTGCTTTAGATCCTCTGTCCACCATCACCCTGCCCCTCCACTGCTTGAGTTCTCTGTCTCTCTCCCTCTCTCTCTTTCTCTCTCTCTTTTCTCTCTCTCTCTCTCTCACACACACACACACACAAATATTAAAGAGGAGAGAGAGAGAGAGAGAGAGAGAGAGAGAAACCTGCATTATGTATGATCCCATCTTGTTTGTCTTTTTCTTTTAGATGTTACTGTTCTTCATTCCCTGACATCAGAATGTCTTGAAGCCATAGTTTTATATACTTGGTCCTTTTGTTATTTCAGATAAGAGGGTAAATCTGATTTCAGACCATCCATCTTTTCAGAAGCAGAGACACTTTTTTTCTCATTTTGTTTATTTTTCTATCATTACAGGCTGTCAACATCCTTCCTAAACCCTAGAGCTTAAAACAGAGCTGACCACTCAAGTAAAACATAACCAAAATGTGTGATGCACTTACCCTCTGCTACTTATATGACACTCCTTTTCATTCAAACTATGATTACACTAAACTTCTGATAGCAATTTCACCATGTTGCCTAAGTTTTATATTTCTTCACCAACAAGTTTAGTCTTACTCTGGTCACATTTTTAATTCACAACCATCAGCCATCAAAGAATACTTGTAATAACATACAATAATCCAGACAGATACAGATTAATCAACCTAGAGTTTAACTAGATCATTTTTCTTGCTCACCAGCATTGTGTTTCTAGTTATACAGTCTAAGATAATATTTATGACTTACCACTTGAACCCATCTGACATGGTTGTCTAATCAAGAAAACACTTTCTCCCATAAATGTTCATAATTCTTCCCCCTCACATACGGTTCTTGTGTAGGTTTTCAAAGGATGTCTCTTTATGCCTATGCAAAATATATTGTTTTCAGTGTTTTGAAAAAGTGATTTTCCTAACATGCCAACCTGTCAAGATCCTTTAGAATTCCCATTCCGCTATTTAGCTGTCTACTTTTAGCTATTCTACTTTTAGTGTCGTGGGAAGATTTAATTAACATGACATCACTGTATTCCTCAAAATGATTAATAAAATATGTTCAGATAAGAGTTTTCTCACAAAACCACAAGCAGTTACAACTTATCAGAATAACTGTAATCAAATATAAAATACACACATGTTGAAGCGAACCAAAGCTGGGCAAGTTTGGGTGCCTGAAGTAAAACCTCCAATTTATCTAGACTGTCATGAATTGAAAGGTAATTTAAAAGTGGAGTACAATTGTCACATGAAAGGCAATGGACAAATATTCGAAAAATGTGTGTTTGTTTAAGAAAAAGAGATATAAGGGGCACCTGGGTGGCTCAGTTAAGGTTCAGGGCTTGACTTCACCTCAGGTCATGATCTCACAGCTCATGAGTTCGAGCCCTCTGCCGGGCTCAGAGCCTAGAGCCTGCTTCACATTATGTCTCCCTTTTGTCTCTGCCCTTCCCCACTCATGCTCTGTCTCTCTCTCTCCTTCAAAAATAAAAAAAAAAACTTAAAAAATATTTTGAAAGAAAAAAGAGACATAAGGGGGGCCTGGGTGGCTCAGTAGGTTAAGGGTCTAACTTCTAGTCAGGTCGTGATCTCATGGTTTGTGGGTTTGGCCCTGTGTCAGGCTCTCTGCCTACAGCTCAAAGCCTAGAGCTAGATTAGGATTCTGTGTCTCCCTCTCTCTCTACCCCTCCCCCTGGTCACACACACACTCTCTCTCTCAGAAATAAATAAACATAAAAATAAAAGAAAAATATATAATTATCTGTGCTTGTATTTTCTAAAAATAAAAAAGTTCACAAGGAATAGAAAGAATTGTTGCATTTAAATGAAATGTCAGAAAAGGATTTATAGGGCAGGGGTAGAAATGAGACTCATTCAATATAACTTATGTTTTTAACTTTTGTATTATGTAAATGAATTACCTTGCCAAAGCAAAGATTTTCACAGCCTATTGGATATTGTCTTCTATTGAGAGATTTTTGAAAATAAGTATTCCTTCTGCCATTGTAACCACAAATAACATACCCAAAAAGTATATATGTAACTGTTGGGTACCTACCTGGGTGTCTCAGTTGGTTAAGCTTCTCACTTCAGCTCAGGTCACAATCTCACAGTTTGTAAGTTCAAGCCCCGCATCAGGCTCTGTGCTGACAGCTTGGAGCCTGGAGCCTGTTTAGGATTCTGTGTCTCCCTCTCTCTCTGTCTCTCCCTATTCACTCTTCTGTATCTCTCTCCTTCAAAGATAAATAAACATTAAAAAAATAAAACAGGAATAAACTATTAAAATATAATCTGTAACTGTAACAATTTTAAAATGATATTATCATTCCTTTCAGTATTTGCAGGCATACACACCCATCATATATAATTTTTAGTATGTGAAGTTACTGTCTTATGGAATATACCACCGATTCTTTTGTATTCGATTAAATGCTTTATGGTTTCTCTCCCAGATAATTTAATTTGAAATGAATATTGTATTCTAAATTCACATCTATACTCCATAAAGCCTACATACTGTTCTTTTCTACAGTAGTTCATATCATAATAGCTAAATATATGTGGGAAAGACATTAAAATAGTATCAAGACACTAATGTACTGACATCAATTTCATGCTTATCTGAATAGTGAAGATGAGACTTGGAAGAAAAGAAATACAGAATCAGGTGAAATAACTAAGAGTATTAAACATAGGCTTACACAGATTTTTGGAATAAAAGCTCAAACATTATATGCAATTTTTGTATTTATTTTACTGGTAATTATTATTAATGAATGCTTGGAGGTCACAAAACACTTGAATATCTCAACGTGATATTACTTTTCCAAAATATACATATTATGGAAAGAAATAGTAGGAGGTTAGTGATACAAAATTGTGTTTAACAATATGCAAATTATAAGTTGTTAAGAAAGAAATTCTGACTGAATAATAATAGTTAGTGGTAATTATCAAGCAGACCACCAAGCAATAGATGAAGCAGTCTTTTTCCATATTAGCATTTATTTTCCTTTAAATGTACTATATACTAAATGACAACATAATTTCCCAAATGAAAACATAATAAAATTATTTATTTTCTGTCTTTACAGCGAAACATTACTCAACTAGAATTTTTGGAAGAAATATTTGTACTAAATCAGTATGTTTCTAGCAAGTATTCTCTTCTGTATGCGATTTGTTTGTAAGAGTCGTTGATTATGTAGCATTTCTGTAGGTCATAGAAATTTTGTGTTAATAAAACAATGTGTCTATACAAGGTGTGACTCAGACCTAAGAGTTTTCTGCTTCTGATAGCCTTCCTTTAGTTAATTTATAGGCAAAGGGTCTGTGCTATTTTAGATAAAATAGCAAGACTACAATTAAGGTAAATTCTACACAATATGGAATCCAGCTGTTACTAGAAAAAGAACCATATGAAAATGTGTATAAATGTTGACTATAGGGTTTTTGAAGGTCTGAGGAATGGTTAAGATTAATTTCTGAGGTAAATCTACTTGTGTGATGTTGTAGATAGCATTAATGGCTCTCTCCCTATAACAATTCTTCCCCTTCTCTCTTTTTTTTTAATTTGGCATTTATTTTTATTTTTATTATTTTTTACAAATAGTTTATTGTCAAATCAGTTTCCACATAACACTCAGTGCTCATCCCCACAAGTTTCCTCCTCCATGCCCATCCCCCCTCCACCCCGCATCCATCAGTCCTCAGTTTTTGTCAGCATTCAGGAGTCTCTCATGGTTTGCCTCTCTCCCTTTCCCCCACCATTTCTGCCCTTCTTCTCCGCCTTGTTCCTCTGTCAAGTTCCTCCTAATCCTCTTATACATGCAAACATATGATATTTGTCCTTCTCTGCCTGACTTATTTTGCTAAGCATAACACCCTCAATGTCCATCAATGTTGCTACACATGGCCAGATTTCATTGTTTCTCATTGCCATGTAGTATTCCATCATATAGATAAACCACATCTTCTTGATCCATTCGTCCATTGATGGACACTTAGACTTTTTCCATGTTTTGGCTATTGTTGAGAGTGCTGCTATGAGCATTGGGGTACATGTGCTCCTACGCATCAGCATTTCTGTATCCCTTGGGTAAATTCCTAGCAGTGCTATGGCTGGGTCATAAGGGAGTTCTATTGTTAGTTTCCTTAGGAACGTCCACACTGTTTTCCAGAGAGGCTGTACCAGTTTATATTCCCACCAACAGTGTAGGAGGGTGCCCATTTCTCCACATCCTCACCAGCATCTAGAGTTCTCTGATTTGCTCATTTTAGCCACTCTGACGGATATATTTAGAACTTTACATCCTGAGGCCAGGGAATTTACTTTCTTCTCAAGTGCGCATGGCACATTCTCCAAGATAGATCACATACTGGGACATAAAGCAGCCCTCAATAAATATAAAAGAATTGAGATCATACCATGCACACTGTCAGATCACAATGCTTTGAAACTTGAAATCAATGACAGGAAGAAATCTGGAAAACCTCCAAAAACATGGAGGTTAAAGAACACCCTTCTAAAGAATGAATGGGCCAATCAGGCAATTGGAGATGAAATTTAAAAATATATGGAAACAAATGAAAATGAAAACACAACAATTCGAAATCTATGGTATGCGGCAAAGGCAGTCCTAAGAGGAAAGTACATTGCTCTCCAGGCCTATTTCAAGAGATTAGAAAAAGCGCAAGTCCAAAATCTAACAGCTCACCTAAAGGAACTAGAGGCAGAGCAACAAGAACGCCCTAAACCCAGTAGAAGAAGAGAAATAGTAAAAATTAGAACAGACATAAACAACATAGAGACCAAAGAAACAATTGAACAGATCCATAAAACCAAGAGTTGGTTTTTTGAAAAAGTAAACAAAATTGACAAACCTCTAGCCAGATTTATCAAAAGAGAGAGCACCCAAATAGACAAAATTATGAATGAAAATGGACTTATGACAACCAACCCTTCAGAAAGACAAGCAATTATCAGGGAATACTATGAAAAATTATATGCCAACAAATTGGACAACTTAGAAGAAATGGATAAATTCCTAAACACACACTCACTACCAAAATTCACACGGGAAGAAATAGAAAACCTGAACAGACCCATAACGAGTTGAAGAAATTGAATCAGTGATCAAAAATCTCCCAACAAATAAGAGCCCTGGACCTGATGGCTTCCCTGGGGAATTCCACCAGACATTTAAAACAGAATTAATCCCAATTCTTCTCAAGCTATTCCAAAAAATAGAAAGTGAAGGAAAACTCCTGGACTCATCTTATGAAGCCAGCATCACTCTGATTCCCTAGCCAGACAGAGATCCAGCAAAAAAAGAGAACTACAGGCCAATATCCTTGATGAATACCGATGCAAAAATTCTCAACAAGATCCTTGCAAATTGAATCCAGCAGCATATAAAAAGAATCATCCACCAAGATCAAGTGGGATTCATTCCTGGGTTACAGGGCTGGTTCAACATTCGCAAATTAATCAATGTGATACATCATATCAATAAAAGAAAAGATAAAAACCATAGGATCCTGTCAATAGATGCAGAAAAAGCATTTGACAAAATACAACATCCCTTCTTAATAAAGACTCTCGAGAAAGTTGGGATAGAAGGAGCCTACTTAAACATCATCAAAGCCATCTATGTGAAGCCTTCAGCTAACATCATCCTCAACGGGGAAAAACTGAGAGCTTTTGCCCTGAGATCAGGAACACGACAGGGATGTCCACTCTCACCGCTGTTGTTTAACATAGTGCTGCAAGTCCTAGCATCAGCCATCAGACAACGAAAGGAAATCAAAGGCATCAGAGTTGGCAAAGAGGAAGTCAAACTTTCACTCTTCGCAGATGACATGATACTCTACATCGAAAACCCGACAGACTCCACCAGAAGCCTGCTAGAACTGATCCAAGAATTCAGCCAAGTTGCAGGGTACGAGACACATAAAAGTAACCTGAGCACTTGTGTTGGTCTTCAAAATGGAAGCTGTAGTTTGAAAGCCATGAACGCCCTGATGTTTTCATTGTAACCACAGAGCACATACAAGACATATGCTGGAAAGAGAAGCAGCCTAACAAGAATCTGATATATATACAGCAATATCTAGAATGAACATTTTGGAAATAGACTTCCAACCTATAGATGTCTTCATTTAATATCTGCCATTAGTAAGTGATAAGAAAAGAATTTGCCACCTGTTTTTTTCAAGTGTTATTATGATAGTACAGTTAATTTAATCATCAAATTATTTATATCCTCCGGGCACCAAACTGCTGGTTTCAGGGAAAGATAGGTGATGATATGTTTTTGAAGGAAAAGTAGACAAGTATTTAAAGCGTTACTTTTTTCTTTCATATTTAGCTGGATAATTGATGACAAACATTGCTTTTAATCAGAAAATACCTTAGAATTTTTAAAAAATATTAATCACTAGTGAAGGACAATATGTGGAAAATAATTAGAGATTTCAGTTGCATGGAGCAATGTAGGAAGTTACTTTTGCTGACTCTGTGAACACACACACTGGGATAAATACCTATTCTGAAAGAAGAGATGGCCCATGAAGAGATAACATGGCCATGCTTGAATCCAATAAAGAAATAGACAATCAGGAAATAAGAAACTTATAAATCCATTTTGAGAATTACTTTTTGTAAATTCAAGTACTGTCTGCTGAAACACAGTGAACTGTCTATAATAATATCAGAAGTCTCCTCAAACATTTAATTAAATACACAACTGCATCAGATCCTCACCCCAAATATTACCAGTATATGCAAACGTTAGCTTGGGGAAGAGTCATTTTAGCTCTTGACATTTCTTCTTGAATGTTTTTTAAAATTTCAGGGTATCAGGAAAACTACAGGAGACTAGAGAAAGTCAGGGTGTTATTAGAAAAATTAATGTAGGGAAAAGATAGATCTTAGACAAGTGTTATTTATTTTATTTATCTGAAAATCCTGTTACCTTTTTGAAACAATTAATTAAGCAGTCATTTCTAAGCTGGAAAATAGCTGTTGGTTAGACCAGTGCTTTTCTGAGGGAAATATTTAATTGAAATGTCATGTATTAATTTAAGGGCTCAATCTTAATTCAGTAACTCTGCTTTTTCTATTCCAATGTGGAAAGAAATCTTTTATTTCTTTACCTTTTTCTTTGGGCTTCTGTATCAGGAAGGCACTTGGAAGCAAAATATGGTACAGTGAAAAGGGGATTTAAAAATGCCTCTTAGCCCTGTCTTCACTTTCGTAAATAGTTTTTCATTAAGTTCTTTTTAAATACTCCTTCTCTCTGCACATTTTCTCATAAACATTAAAAGTAATTATATTACTTCATGAATAGAATTTTACACTTCGTATAAATGTACCAACCCCCTCCCACATTTAATATTCAAGCACTGAAAACCTTAGGTAACAAATTTAGAGCATTCCTTCTAAAACCAGAACAATTTCAAAGGTATAGTAAGTACATTCTTCTAATATATATGTACACTCCTAAAATTAGTAAGAAACTTTTAATTCAACAAGTTGTCTTTTTTGTTTGTGGAAGAAGTCTATCTTTTAATTTTTGTGAGTCTTCTTTTTTTCCTTTGCAGTGCACAGCTATTTATCAAACTAGACTTAAGATAGCTCCCAGACAAATGTAAGCATACACCAGCTGAATAATCATTGTCAAAATATTTGTAAGGAACTTGAAATATACTCATATCAATATGTATGTCACAAGTATATGTTAAGTATTTCATATTATCAGCTAGGGCAAGTCACATTAGAGCATTTATATAGAAAGGGGGGAAAGACAGGAACTGAAATAGACCTTGAAAGAAGCCAGAAAGTTAAAGATAAAAAGAAGCCAGAGAGTTAAAGGTGCAACCTTATTGTAAAAGATAATTTGAAAAAAAAAGAAATATGTATATATATATTTAAGTAGAATATGAGGCATTTATTTAGATGATAAAGGAACTAGATGTTAATTCTTTTTTTTTTTTAATATTTTATTTATTTCTAGGAGAGAGAGAGAGAGCGTGAGCAGGGGAGGGTCAGAGAGAGAGGGAGACACAGACTCTGAAACAGGCTCCAGGCTCTGAGCTGGCAGTCAGCACAGAGCCCGACGCGGGGCTCAAACCCACGAACCGCGAGATCATGACCTAAGCGAAAGTCGGACACTTAACCGACTAAGCCACCCAGGCGCCCCATAGATGTTAATTATTGACATGTTTACTGAGGTGAAAATTAAATGAGGTTATTAAATCAATAATCAGATTTTTTATGCATGAAATATTTCTTGAACACCTCTAATAGGTGAGAAACTGCATACTATAATTACTGAAGCTTCAGGGATGAACCAGATAGCTATAAATCCCTAAACTAGTGTAGCTTACATTACGGTGAGGTGTTCAGAAAATAAACAAGCAACCAAAAATTATAAGAAGAAAAATATAGTGGGTTCAAGTGGAAGAAAATGATGGTAGGAACAGGATTAATTACAAACAAATGGTGGGATAAATCCTCCAATCATGTGAAGGGTGTGGGGAGTTTCTGTAGACAAAACAGAAGAGGGGCGCCTGGGTGGCTTAGTCGGTTAAGCATCCGACTTTCGACTTTCGCTCAGGTCATGATCTCGCGGTTCGTGGGTTCGAGCCCCGCGTGGGGCTCTGTGCTGACTGCCAGCTCAGAGCCTGGAGCCTATTTCAGAGTCTGTGTCTCCCTCTCTCTCTGACCCTCCCCTGCTCACGCTGTCTCTCTCTCCTAGAAATAAAAAAAAAACAAAAACAGAAGAGAGAGAGGGAATGTGCCCCTTTAGGGAATGGTCTAGGATGAGCTATTTGAAGGAATGACTCTTTAGAACCAAATATAGCCATGAGCAAAACACACCAAGATCTGGCTAAAGATCATGGCAGACAGAAGAGAGAAAAAGTGTAAAAACCTGTGTGTTTGATAAAATCAGTGTGTTTAAGAAATGGTGAAAGAACCATTGCAATGAGAGCAGACGCCCAAAGTCCTGAGTGTTGAAAGCATGGAGTTGCATTCTGAATATCATGCTGAGCTCCTGAAGGGATTTGAGTAGATGAGTCATGTGGCCTAATTTTCACTTTGAAAATGTGACTCTGGTTTATACGTGGAGGATATACATTGGGAGGCAGGACAAGAAGAGCAAAAGTAGTGGCATGAATAAGAATGCTTCTCCCTTCTTTCAGAGAAGTCAGCTCTAGACCTTAAGGACTTGCCTGGAAACTGAGGAGCCATTTTTCTCCTGCTGTTTGCAAGGTTTCCAGCTGTCTTTTGCTTTCCTCATCTGTGCTACAGTGTGCCTGTATGTGGACCTTTCTGTATTTCTCCTCTTTGGAGTTCATTAAGCTTCCTGGATATATAGGTTATTATTTCTCAATATATTTTTAGGAAGTTTTCAGGCATTATTATGTAAGGGATATTTTCTGTTCTTTTCTCTTACTCATCCACCTCTAGAATTCCTCTCACACATATGTTCATGAGTTTAGTGATGTCCCACATTCCTCTCTGAGGTTCTGTTCATTTTTCCTCATTCTTTCCCTCTCTGTTCTTAGATTTTATAACTCTCATTTATCTTTAAAATTGTTCATTCTTTCTTCTGCTAGTTCACATCAACTCGGGAGTGAATTTTTCATTCAATTATTTTACTTCTTAGCTTCAGAATTTTTATTTGCTTCTTTCATAGTTTCTGTATCCGTATTGATATTCTCCATTTAATGAAACATTTTATTATATAATCATTTAATTCTTTAAATACAGTTGCCCTTAGGGACGCCTGTCTGGCTCAGTCACCAGAGCATGCGACCTTTGATCTCCGAGTAGCAAATTGGAGCCCCACATTGGGTGTAGAGATTACTGAAAAAATTCTTAAAAATGCAGTTTCCTTTAGTTATTTGAATGTGTGATACTGGCTACTTTCAGTAGCTATTTGAAGTCTTTGTTAAGTCTGACATTTTGTAATTTTCGCAAGCAATTTATTGCCTGATATTTCCCATCTATGGGTCAAACTTTCTGAAATATTTTTGGCATGCCATAATTTTTTGTGTTTTTTCATTTACTATGTATCCTTAGAACTATTTACTGAGAGTTCAGATTGTTTATAAAATATGTTTCAACAGTTTTTCTGAAGTTCAATTCTGCCAATCCACTACCATTGTCATTCCAGAAGTGGAACCTAAGATTGATTAACCTTGAAGTTGAGGGCTAACAATGATATTTATAAACAGTTTAAATGTGGATTTGAGGTAATTGTGAGTGCACATCTTATAAATTTCGGATTTACATACACTTTATATTTTTTTTAATTTTTTGTTTATTTCTAGGAGAGAGAGAGACAGCGTGAGCAGGGGAGGGTCAGAGAGACAGGGAGTCACAGACTCTGAAACAGGCTCCAGGCTCTGAGCTGGCAGTCAGCACAGAGCCCAACATGGGGCTCGAACCCACGAACCGCGAGATCATGACCTAAGCGAAAGTCGGATGCTCAGCCGACTAAGCCACCCAGGCACCCCTACATACACTTTAGTTAAAGTGTATGATCTGGCATGAAAACCTGTAAGTGAATGGATGTAAATAGTGAAGGATTTTTCTCAATTCCTTTATTTTTTCTTTGCCCTTAGAGACATTTCACAAAGAATCTAGTTAAGAGTCATTACTCTGACTCTGGGCATGTAAATATTTAGAGAATAGAAATAGGGAAAAAAGTAGATAAGGACAGAAAAAACCCAGAAGAACACCCAGGAGAGTGTGGTTTTTCAAATTATAATTTTCCTGTATCTCTGATACTGATCAAGGACCATCACCTTTTGCTTGAAAATCATTCTTTGCAATTCTCTTTTCTTTTCTTTTTTTAATCTTTATTTATTTTTGAGAGAGGCACAGAGCCTGACACAGGGCTCAAAGTCATGAACCACGAGTTCATTATCTGACCAGAAGTCGGTCGCTCAGCCAACTGAGCCACCCAGATGCCCCTACAATTTCCATAAAATGAATTTGTTGGTGATTAGTTCTCTCAGGTTTTGTTAGTCTGAAAATATCCTCTGGCCTTCGATCTTGGATGATAATTTTGTCAGACTTGAAATCCTAAATTGGCATTTTTTTTGTTTTTTTTTTCTTATTTCCCCCTTTACACTGAAGATGTATTTTACATGTTGAATTATGTCTCCCCCCCAAAACAAAATTTCATATAAGAAGTCCTAACCCCTTGTGCAAGCATGTGATCTTATTTGAAGATAGGGTCTTATTTGGAGATTAAAGTATCAGTAAGCACACCTCAAATATTCTTACTAAAAACTGTTAGTAAGTAATATAAATAAATATGCTAATGCTACTCTATAGTGAAGGTGGTTACTTATTTATATCATTGTCAAGAATACAGTTCTCTGTCTGGAATGGTTATTGTGTAAGATCTCTTACATTAGAAAAGTTAATTAAAAGTACTGTTAAGGTGACTTTCACTATGATATTTAGGTGATAAATTGTCAAAGTTGGATTTTTAAAACAATGTTTATTTATTTATTTTTGAGAGAGGGAGTGAGAGAGAATATGCACAAGCAGGGGAAGGACACACACACACACACAGAGAGAGAGAGAGAGAGAGAGAGAGAATCCCAAGCAGCCTCTGTGCTGTCAATGCAGAGCCCAGTGTCTGGGGTTGATCTCACTAACCGTGAAATCATTACGTGAACAGAAATCAAGAGTCAGACGCTTAACTGACTGAACCACCCAGCCAAAAGTTATCCAATTATTGGAATATTAGAGAAAAAGTAATCTTGAAATTTGAAATTTGGTATGAAATTTATACTTAATTGGTACCATGAGACTGCATTATTAGTGAACACATCTGCAAAATTATACTATCACAAATAAACAAGTTATAGTGCATGTAATTTAGAGGGAATTTGCATAAAAATATTATCAGAAAACTGTACCAACTCATTTTCATGCTTGTGTTGATGTCTAATATGGATACACATATTAATTATTATTTGAAAGAAAATGCACGTTTAGAAAGGAAGAGAAATAAAATTATTAATCACTACTTGAAACTGCCCTGATAGTTGTGTCAACATGTAGTAGAACAGCAGGTCAGGCTGACAAGAAAGGAAAAATGCTGAGAAGTTACTTGTTCTTATGAAACATATGTTAAAAATTAAAAATAATACACCACAATGGGAAAAATTTTAGTCGGTGTTATCAAAAAATGAGTTTTCAGCTCTAATGTGCTACCACAACTTCCATAAGTTATATTGCATCATTTTAGACATTATTAATGTCTGCTAAAAGTTATGCAATGAGAGATTACCAGAGGACATTAGGAATTTGTTTTCTCCTTTCTCTCTTATAAAAACAACTTAGCAAAAATGTAGTTGTAAGCAGTCTCTTCTCATTACTTAAGTATTCACTGATTCTACTCTTCTATGAAAATTCTATCATAGTATTTTTTCACTGCATGTGACATGCATTTTTGTTTCAATTTTTTTCTTTAGACATTAAAAGAACATGAATGATCATGATACATTAAAAATTTAGATAATATTTCACTCACCAACTTTGTGCCATCCATAGTTTTGAAATGCTATAACTTTATGTCTGCATACTATACAAACAGAATCCAACAGAATACTTTATGCGTACGCTGTTTGACTGGTCCTCTTAAACAAAATAACAAGTCCAGGATGTATGCTTTCACTTGTCTTAGACAACATCGTCAACAAAAGTCGGACAGAGAAACATATGTTACCTGGTCCTCTCAGAATTCATAGAGGCCGGGCCCAGGAGAAAATACCATAGTAATATATATACAAGTACAATGATAATGATTAATTAATAAACATTATTATTATGGTATTATTACGAATCACCAAAAAGAGGGAAGAATACAAGCATACAGGTTATATGTACACCATTAAGGCTAGTGTTGAAATTGTCTAAGTAGAAATTTAGTGTGCTCAATGCGAAGGCTGTAAGAGAGTTTGCCCCAGGATATTATGGTGTCCATGCCCACAGAATCATTTTTGGAAGCCCTAGCGCATAGCTTTTTCCCTTTTAATTAAACTCTAATGATGTATATATTGTGGTGTGTGGTGGGAGGTGTAGTGTTTGATAAAGGTAGAAGGTTTCTCACTTTTATTTAATAAAGAGAAGCGTGACAGAGAGGGAGAGACAGACAGAGAGAGAAGGATACATGGAAACTTAAAGAAGAAAATAGAGAAAGAGTAAGGATGATGCAAAAAGAAAATTCAGAGTTTAAGAACTCCTCAGCCTGCGTGGAGTGGATGAGTAATTTGTTGATTCATATAACAGGCAAACCCAGGGCTAGACTAGTTTGTCTCTGACTGGATCCAGCCTTTAAGCAATAGTTTCAGGCATGCCTCTCTATCCTTCTCATTCTCCTTCTTACCTTCCCCTTGCCCCCCTCACCCCCCACTCATTTTCACTGATTGGCTGAATTCTCAGGCCAACTTTTTCCACATAGGAGTATAGCTAGCCTTAAAAGCTTAAGTGTATATCATGCTCAGTATCTGTGATCTGGAAAAAAGAATGCACCTCTTTTTCAAAATGTAAAGCAAAAATCAGGAGAGCGTTTGAGTCATGTGCTTGTGTACTAATTATCTGCTTTGGTTGAAGAGAACTGAACAACTTCTAGACAGAGAGTCAGCCCCACACTCCCCCATCGAGTGATTGTGGGGAGGATATTGTCAGCAAAGGAGACTGAGGAGCAGTGGCATAAAAAATATGGCCCCTCCAAGAGTAATCCAGGAATTATGCATTGAAACCATTGTGGCATACCTTTTCGTAACTCAGATTCAGAAAAACTACAAAGTCTATAACACTGAGAATTGGCAGTGTGGCGGAGCGCTAGGAACTCTCCTATTCTATTGGCAGGAATATAAATCGATACAGCAGTTTGGAAAGTAAGTTTTTATTATGTAGTAATCTTGAAGTACATTCTCTATGATCCAGCCATTTCACACCTACACATAAGCTCTGGAATTGCTTGAGAATAGGAGACTTGTAGGATAATTTTTATAGCATCCTTGTTACTGACTTGAATATTCTAGAAACCTATAAGATCACCAGTGGAAACTGCATCCCTAATTGGGATATCCATA
Source organism: Proteles cristata cristata (assembly GCA_017311185.1). NCBI lineage: Eukaryota > Metazoa > Chordata > Mammalia > Carnivora > Hyaenidae > Proteles > Proteles cristata. The sequence goes on along the minus strand of JAESUZ010004103.1, from coordinate 719,782 downwards.
TAATAGACGATGGCAGTGAAAGTGAATAAACCAGAGCCATGTGTGTCAAAAGAGATGAATCTCACAAGCCTAATACTGTGTAAAAGCCTAGTCACTGAAAAATAGAAGTCATATAAAGCTGTGTGTTTGTGTGTGTATTTGTATATGTATGTGTGTGTTGCAAAACATGCAAAGCTGAGAAAAATGTTTTAAGGATACATACATAGTCAAGTTACAAATTGGGAGTGATTAAAAACTCGTTTTAGAGTAATGCTGACATGCAGAGCTCCCATAGGATGAAGGGGGCATGTGACTAAGAAAAGATTATGCTAAAGGCTTCACTTCACAAGCTATTTCTTCAGCCATGCAGTGGGTAACATTATGTACACAATTTTGATCTGTATAAGCTTTTCATAACTTTTTAAATTTTTTTAATATTTTATTTATTTCTGAGAGAGAGAGAAACAGTGTGAGCAGGGGAGAGTCAGAGAGAGAGGGAGACACAGAATCTGAAAGAGGCTCCTGGCTCTGAGCACAGAGCTCGATGCGGGGCTCGAGCCCACGAACCGTGAGATCATGACCTGAGCCGAAGTCGGATGCTTAACCGACTGAGCCACCCAAGCATCACCATAACTTTTTTAAGAAGGAAGGTGGAGAATAATAGTATGAGGTCGTAGCTATGGTATAGATGGGTGAGGGGGTGATAAACAAGGCATAATAACACAGAGGGTGGAAAGTGGTAGAATTCACTTCAGTTTAAAATTAAACATTTTTAAAAGTTTTAATTTAAATTCCAGATAGTTAACATGCAGTGTAATATTCGTTTCAGGTGTACATATAGTGTGTTTCAACACTTCCATGTGTCATGTGGTGCTCACCACCACAGTGCACTCCTTAATCCCCAGCGCCTATTTCACCCATCCCCACTCCCAGCCCCCCGTCTGGTAACCACCAGTTTAAACTCTATAGTTAAGAGTCTGTTTCTTGGTTTGCCTCCTCTCTCTATCTCTGTCTCTGTGTCTCTTTGTGTCCTTTCCCCCTTTCTCATTTGTTTCATAAAAAACAAACTTTTATTGAGGAATTACTGTATACAAGGCACTGGTCTAGACACAGGATAGTAGGAAGCCCCAGGTAGGGATACAAGGCTGAATGCCACCTCAGGGTTCATGTAACTACCTTATTTGCTAGAGAAACAATGGTTAGTTATTCCAATTCTGGAACAGAAGTCAGTTCCTGTGGTGGGGGGCTAGGTTGCAGGGGCGCAGAGAGAGGGGTGGGGTACTACTCTCTGACAGGATCCAATGTAGGTTGCAATTGCCAAAGGCCCTAGAGCCCTTGTCCTAAGATAAGCCCCCCAGCCTGGCCCCTCTGACCTTTTCCTCATTCCGCTTCTTCTTCTCCCCCCAAGTACACTCAGAGTACACTTTCCAAACGTGACTTTTTCATGACATAGACATACATTGTGTAAAATGAATATAGTGCTTATTTAGACTTGTACTTCATGAAACCAGTTTCTTCTGTTTCAGCGTCTTCATTTTTTGGGGGAAGGAGGACATGATGATAATTCTAAAAGAGGAATTTGAGAACTCTGGATTTAGTTGACTGTATTGACTCTTGTTTTATTTTTCTTGTGGGGATTTCTAATCTTTTAATTATACTCTTCTTCAAGACCTTGAAAATATTGACAACATATAAAACCAGAGTTATATAGGAAGAGAGATCCATCATGATATGCTTGAGGAAAACACACTGGAGATAATTAGACATATCCATTTTGATCTTTGCCTTGTTTTCTTTAAATTAGGACTAAATAGTACCAAGAGGTCTTTTGGAAATATATTGTTTGAGCTCCTCTAGAGATTTTTATTGAAGAAAATATTCCAATTCATGTGTTTGACTGATTTAATGTAGAAAATGCAAAGACAGTAGATAAATTATTGGAGCCTCTCTATTTGTCAGTAAATATGCCTTTGGCTACTGACTGTGTCTGTAAGAAATGTGAATGTTCCACAAAGGCAATGAAACCATCTCTGAGGAGAACAAGAAATTAGTTTTGTGGTTGCTTTTGTTTATTTGCTTTTAATGAATATTTACAGAACATTAAGTGAACTAGAGAAAATATTTGGATATATATTAAATACTTTAGTCCTTTTGTGGAATCTGTTCTTTTGCTTGCATATTTCCCCCTTTTTCCTGCAAATTCCCTTTACTTATTTTATCCCTGATGGTTCTTTGTTTGGTTTTGCAGTTGCTAACATTAGCTTCCTCAGATATTCTTAAGGAAACATTTAGTCTTGAGACTTTAGTTAGCAAGTTAGTGTTTAAGATGACAAGTAAAATATAGAACTGTCTGGATAATCTGGATAATCCCATGCCCCATGATCTATTTACTAAGGAATCAGAGCTCCTTCTCCAGAGCCATTCAGGCATATTGCTTTTCTGCAACTCTGGAAGTATTACTAATTGAGAAAAAAAAAATGGAACTGAGCATTTTCTTAGCTCCTATCACAACTAGATACTGACTTGACCTAGCCCAGCAAATATGTAAAGCCAGGAATATGAAAAACAGAATGAGACGATACAAAACACATAATAAGTTCAGTTTCATCTAGTCTAATACATTAATTTTAAACATAAATATCCACAGCGATGCAAAATGGGTCAAATTACATGCATTACTGTTTGCTATTTGTAGAAAAGGAAAGCAATGTACAGAAGCACAATATTTTCATAATTGTTTTCTGATTTAAAATATTTACTGTCAAGTATTGCTAATTGCTTGCAAATATGTCTTCCGAAATTTTAGTAATATGTTGAATAAAGTGTAGTCTGCAGTACTAATTTATATATCTATTTTTAGTTGAATGATTCTGCATGCATTTATTGATAACCTCGATGCATTTTTTTAAATTCCAGGTATATCTGCTTCTTACTAGCTTATTGCCTTTGCTTATTTAAATTTATTGAATTAAGATTCCAACTCCCTTTGCTGTATCCAGATACTTTACGTATATTTCTACCAGTTTATGTGACACACAATATAGCATGCTTATGTTAATAACCTGTCTTCCATATAATGACATCAAATGTTATGCCAAGAAGTCTTATCAGCTTGTATCTATATTGAACATGTGTATGTATATGTGTATAGAATATACATTATATACATACAGTGTGTATAATGTATATTATGTATATATTATATATTATGTATGTAATACATATTATACAAATACATATACATACATATATATCCTCTTCAATGTCATTAAAGTCACTGATATAGTTTGTGGATCAATTCACCCAATAATTAAGTATATTTGAAGAAAGCAATGTAATATACAAGGTTTTATGAGTATAGTATCTAGAATATCTTTCAGGCAGTTCAGATTTAGTGTAAGTCTGAGTGCCCTTGAAGATAGACTGAGACACAGAGAACTCAAATTTTAGAAGTCACATTTATCAATCCATACACCCCCAAGCATGATTTTTGAACATCACCCAGTTACTATGGGTTACTATGTGTTACTATGCTTTAAAGATTAAAGCGCAACACAGGAAGGTCAGACCATGATTAGCAGAAGACACACTCAACTGAACAACTGAATACAGGCTGCTGAATGATGTTTGCCAGATCAATTGCAAAGACTGTTAACAAGGACAACGGGCACCCATTGGTTCCAATATTGCCATTAAATTTCATAAGAAAAGTACTTTGCTTAAAAAGATACATGAAACAGACATTAAAGTAAAATTCATGCTTCTGGATCTTGACAGCCTGCAAGGTTAACGTCAGTTTTATCTTACTTAGCATTGTCATAGTTGAAGCTTTTTAAGTTTTCTATGTGGACCTGAAAACATGTAGGCAGTTTCTTATATTATAAGAAAAATATACATCTTGTTTTCAGAGGAATTATCCTTCATGTTACCAGAGTGTGGAATTAATGTTTTCATCTTGTTAAGTGCCCCTCAGAAGCTACGATGGTGGGAAGGTCTAAGATCCTAAGGCCCATGGACTAGGCCTGGGAACAGGGCTGAAGAGGGGCTGAGGGCCAAAGAAAGGGAAAGAAAGCTAATATCTAGTATTCACTCACCTATCTATACCTTTAGAAATCAGACCCAATATTAAATTTGGAGTATATTTTGGAATACAAAGATGAACTCATGTTTTGAATTCCTGGAGGTCACATATCTAAAAACTAATTGTAGTACATTGTCTTAGTCTGTTTGGGCTACTATAACCAAAATACCATAGAGCGGGTTGTTTAAACAACAGAAATTCTCTCTTTTTATGTTTTTATTTATTTTTGAGAGAGACAGAGCATGAGCAGTGGAGGGACAGAGAGACAGGGAGACACGGGATCTGAAGCAGGCTCCAGGCTCTGGGCTGTCAACACAGAGCCTGATGTGGGTCTCCAACTCACAAACCATGAGATCATGACCTGAGCCGAAGTCAGATGCTCAACAAACTGAGCAACCCAGGCATCTCAGATATTCTATTACATGCTGGGAATTCCAACAGCAAGGCACTAGCTTAGCCAGCATCTGGTGAGATGCTGCTTCCTGGCCTGCACATTCCAGCCTCTCACCGTGTCCACACTCAGCAGACTGCAGAGAGAGAAAAGGCAAATGTCATCATAAGGTCACTAATTTTATTCATGAGGGCTCCACCCTCATCACCTAATTACCTATCAAAGATGGCCTCCCCTAATACCATCTCACTGTGGGCTTGGAGGTCAACATAGGAATTTTGGGCAGACAAACAAGCAGTCCACAGCATATGCAATGTCAATGACAAGAGGTTTGTGCAAATGTGATGTGCCTTGGTCATGTTTGGGCTGGGTTGTATCTGACAAGAGTTTTTGGCATAGATAACAGACAGAAGAGAGACTCCTCGGATCTTTACAGGCAGGGAAGGTGTATCATATGCCAAATGTGTTAGGCTAAAAGAAATGAACTGATATTAAGGGAATAGCAATTCCTTACCCTCTGACCAGGTGAAGTCCTTCAAACTTACAAATTATGTTTTCCAAATATGGAAGCTGCCTTTGTGGTTCATAGATGGATTAATACTGCAAATTTGTCCACTACATCAGAAACAGATTTCCAACTGTATGATGTAACTATATTTAATACTGTATTTTAATAAATCAAGAAAATCTTTGATGAGAAAATACATTGGGGAGTACTTAAACCATATATATGTATATATTTATATTTGCAAGATTAACTGTAAAATGCATTCATATAGTGTGATAGTAAAGGATGAACAAAGTTCAATATTAATGTATATGAAACGTAGAGTAGTTAACAGTTTACAGGTGAGTAAGGCTTCACAAGTACCTTGCCATGTAGTGAGTCCAGGCACTATTGTTGACTCACGAAGAGAACAGGGGAGTCATTCAGTCCATAAGAATTTATTGAGCATCCGATCTGTGCCAGGTATAATGCCAAGTCTTCAGGCTACAACCAAGAACAAAGTAGACATCATCTCTCCTTGCATCTATGCAAATGCTTTTTTTTGTTTGCTTGAGGTTCTGTTGTTGTTGCTGTTTTGTTTTTTTAATTAACTTAACCTACAAACCTTGTTAGGACCATGCAAGCATTTAGAGGTCAGATGTATGCCCAAACATCCTAGCCCAGAAAACTCTACCAAATTAGCCTACTGGAAGGGAAAACAAATTCATATATATATGTATATATACATATATACATCATATATGTATATATACAGTATATATGTATATATACATATATATACACACACACATCATATATATATATACACACATCATATATATATATATATATATATACATACATACACATATATATTTCTCCTCTTTTTTCTAAAAAAAAATACATGTTTCCTACATCCAGTTTCATTTTTAAACCTTTCCTCTGACCATAGGAGCTGACGCTGTGGAGGCTCAGTGTAAAAGATTTGAAGTGAGAGCGAGTGAAGACGGCAGGGTGCTCTTCTCTGCAGATGAAGATGAGATTACCATTGGGGCTGAAAAGCTGAAAGTTACAGGTACTGTAGCTTGAGGTCTTGGAACATTGTTTACTCCTCAAAAGCACATGCAACTGAACCAGAGCTACATTACAAGATGCATGATTCCCACGCCTAAAATTGAGTTCACATTATAACATGATCTCACACCATTTGATTTTCCAGTAGTCTTCAACTAGAAGGCACTGGTTGCGGTGCCAGGAGATAAGTAAACCTTGGCCTCAGTGATGTAAAAGTATAGCTGCGCAGCCTGGGTGTCCTAGGGGCACAGGAGAGGCAGGGGAAAATGGGTCAGGATAGTGGAAGACAACCTAGAATGCAGACACTGAGACAGGCTAACTAAAGATGATAGAGGTATAACATTCAGAGATACTGTTTAAAAGTGAAAGAGGGGCACCTGGGTGACTCAGTCGGTTAAGTGTCCAACTTTGGCTCAGGTTATGATCTCATGGTTTGTGAGTTCGAACCCCGCATCGGGCTCAGTGCTGACAGCTAGGAACCTGGAGCCTCCTTCAGATTCTGTGTCTCCCTCTCTCTCTGCCCCTCTCCTGCTCACCTCTGTCGGTCTCTCTCTCAAAAATAAACACATTAATTTTTTTTTTAAAAAGTGAAAGACACGCAAATGAGATCTAAATGAGATCTAAAATGCAAATATCAATGGTAGACTGAAGTAGGGGAAAGGTTATAAGGAAACTAAATTCTTTTCTTTACAGCTTGTAATTATTCTCAGAAGTATATACATCAAGAAATAGTGCCATCCACATATTATTTAGAAGTTATTAAAGTCATTATTTTAATGTTAGGGCTATTAAAGTCAGTCACCAACCGAAATTAAAAAGCAAAACCAAACCTGAAATCAAAGTTAAAAGCAGAGCTAGGAGCAAGGAAGGATTTTATGAAGACTATTTTAAGCACACTCTCTTCGAATTACTTGATTTGCAGTCATAATATGTATTTTTTTAAAATATTTTTATTTATTTCTAGGAGAGAGAAAGATAGCATGAGCAGGGAAGGGTCAGAGAGAGAGGGAGTCACAGACTGAAACAGGCTCCAGGCTCTGAGCTGGCAGTCAGCACAGAGCCCGACGCGGGGCTCGAACCCACGAACCGTGAGATCATGACCTAAGCGAAAGTCGGACGCCCAACCGACTAAGCCACCCAGGGCCCCTGTATTGTTTTGATAATATATTTAATAAATACCCAAAGAGGCCTACATTAGAAAAAAAAAAGAGAGAGAGAGATACATTTGACATGTTGTTTCCCAAATCTGAGTTTGGGAACAGCTCATGGGATGTCTATCCTATTTAGGTCCTACTGAGCCCTGTGGGCCAAGTGAAAACAGTTAGCGTGGGAATTGGTCTTTGTTCTCAGTCTGTTCGGGCTGAAGCTTGCCCCTACCATTCAATATTTAAATAAACTCTATGCCTCCAATTGTCCTTAATCTACATGATTGAAATGATGATGGTAACTTTAGTGCTCAAATTATAGCGGTATATGTGTGCCCACTTATGAATACATATATGTGTTTAGAATATTTTCAGCACATAATGAAGATGTTGTACAGGTTAGCTCTTTCTATTTATTAATGAGGATAATATTAATATTGATAATGTTGCAGACATGAAAGCTTGTGTGTATTGCAAGAAAGGCATACTATTAAATGGCACTGAAATTCAACAGAGGTAGTTTAATAGAGATCTTCACTGGGCCTCCGCAGCCCGGGTCACATCCCGCCACCACCATCTCTTCTGTCTCCCTTCTCTTGTGGAATGTTCTACTTAGCTGGAGCCCACACCATTGGGTTGGTGTTTGGAGTGTTCCCCACACTGCCCAAATCCCTCACCTCCTTTTCTTTCTTCAGACTCCTTAGAGAGGTCAGGTAAGGAAGCCCCACAGCAGGAAAAAAGTTGACCTTCCTAAGCCTTGAGTGGGTGGTGATTGGGGGGGGAGGGGGAAGAGCAGGGAACAAAACACAAAGCAGGAAGGTTTTCATTGACACAGAACACAGACAAATAGGATAAGACATTGACTTTAGGGCCCTCAGGGCTACCGTTTGAGTTGCTGGTTAGTGGGAAAGCTGGCAAACCAGGTAGAATACACTCAGGGGGTTTAAGCAGATGTGATTTCAGTATTTAACACTCTTTGAACTTTGCTGATGCCTACTGGTTATCAGTTTTAATCTTGAGATAGCTTTTAGGCTGTTACACTTACCTAAAAAATATTTCATCCATATTCGGATATTCCCATTGAGTACTTTGCATTCATAAGTGACAGGAATTTCTGGAGCTCTTGACAGTTTTTATGAACTCATGGAATTTTAACTTTCTCTGATCTTTGTACTGACTTGACTTGTCTCATAACAGTTGCAGTGAAATGGTGTCTTCACAGAATTAGACTGATTAACTAGTTTTTAAATTTTTCTTTGAGGTACATGGATACTCACCTTTATTTTCTTCTTTTTCTTGGTAGCCTGGCTGCCATCCTTGGATTAAGTGGAATTATTAAGTTATTAAATTATAAAATCAGCAGAGAAAGTGCTCCCTGAAAAATCGAAGTTTTTCTGCTTTCAGACAGTCAGCTCTGCTGATTGAGTCTCTCTCTCTCTCTCTCTCCCCCTCCACCACCCCCAGTGTATGTGTGAATGTGTGCATGTGTATATATAACATGTATATGTGGATATATAGATGGATAAGTACATATGTCTCATTCTGGCTCTCTTTATCCATTTCTTTCTGTCTTAAACATATATACATCGCTTTCAATTTTTTCTTCAAACTGCTTTTGATTGATTTTTATTATTCCGTTATTTCAGAAAATGAGTCATTGTTTTAGTAGAGGTCTGTACTATGTGCTTCCAGAAGATCCTAAATAATAAGATAATATAATTTTGAGGTCATGACTACAGAATCCAGGCAGAAATTTCTATAAGGGTTTGAAGCCTGACACTTCAAATGAGGGAAAGAGAGCACCTGGAACAAGTAACCCCAATTTCTAATCTGATGTAGATATAGAAGAGGCTCCCCATTATCAACAAAGAAATGCTAAGTTGAGAAGTATTTTCATTTGATCAGAATCCTGCCCCTCCCCCCCGCCCCAGGAAACAGTCACATTTCTGTTTCTCGCAGAAGACCCCACACACCCAGAGACATAGCATACACACATTCACACACCCTCTCAAATTCCTGCCAAGTCCTTTCTCCCTTACCGGAATATTGAATATTCACTTTATAGTGGCTTTTTTCATTCCTGCGATACTTATAAAATAAAGGAAAACAGAGATATTAAAGACAAATGTAACTTAGAATTTCATACACTTAGAGGAGAAAATTGTTCATAGGGCAGCATACAATTTAAAGGCACTGGGATTGATTAGAAACTCATATATCCTTTAAAACAGTGCTTGAATCATTTGACAAATAACAGTACAAAGAGGCACTGTCTCCAGGGTGCTTCCTATAAATTAGGTGACTTTGCTGACAAGACTTCAAAGTTCCATGTGACAAGAGATCTGTGTGAGGTTGATTCCAGAATTTTAAATTTGTGGCCCAGAATTTTCTATTTAAGCAATATCCGTTGGAATTACAATTGATTCTTTCAGGCTTCATACTTCATGAGTAATGGCATTTCATACATGGACTTCTCTTTCAGGATGACAGTAATGGATCAATTTATTTAGACAATGTGTCTATACACCTGAGGCGAAATCACTTATGACTAAAATTATTCATAGATCTAGTGTATTTACATTTACTCTACTTAGAAAGTAGCAGACATTTACCTCAGACTTTCAAATACTCCTAGGGCCGCTGGTTACCTGAACAACCAATATGCCTCATTACCCCATCACCTTGATAAGCAATCATGTGCTAAAAATTTGCAATGTTTTACTCTTGATACTTCTTGACTTGCTCTGTAATAGTTTGCTTGAATCTTAATATGAAGATGCTTATTTGACCTTAACATGCCCTTTCTACAACACTAAATGTATTGGAGTTTTATGCTCTATCCCACATATGCATACTTGAAAACTTCATTTTCATTTAGTGTTCCCTAATATTGCTCAAAGATCTTACTTGCGGCAATTATCTTTTGAGACCAGGTAAACAATTAAAAGATATAAACCTTTACACTTAGAAGACTCTTAAATTTAGTGCTTTCAGGTAGAATCAATCACCTGCAATTTGCACGTCCATTGGTATTCCAAGGAGTATATTAACTTAGAAAACAAAGTGCAAGTGTAAAGTCTTTTGACTTTCAAAAGTGAAAACATTAGCTGCATGGAATACCTTCATGTTGAATTAAATGTTATTAGTTGGATTTAGACCTCTCTGTTTGGTTTATAGGAGAAAAGGGGGGAAATAGGTAAATGCATAAGGAGGAAGGATATCTCTTTTTCTTCAAGGAGTAGAAATTAAAACTGGCAATCTGAAAGAATTGTGGATCCCAACCCTGCATCCACCCTGTGCCCTAATGTTTGATTGAAAGGCAAGAATATATTACTCCTTCGACCCTGTTCTAATTGAATGATTGGAAAGATAGACAAGCTGGATGCTTGTTTGATGACAGAAGAAAGGATTTTCTGAAGAGCTGTCTTTTAGATTCAACACCACACTTTGGGTGGTAATCAGTATTTTCTGGTTTGTTTTTTATTAGTCTCCTCCATCCTTGTTCTTGTCTGTTAAATTAGCACATTGTGAGGAGGTCAGATCTGGAATCAAGCTTCCTATTAGAGAGGACCATTGTTCCCCAAATTGTCCAAATGCCAAAAATGTGGTAACATGTAGCCCGCAGGACAGAGCTGCTTAGTTTGAAAAGCACCTGAAGAAATGTGATTAGACCAGATGCTGAGAAGCGTAATGTTCAATTTTCTCAGGTGTGGCATTTCAAGTCCGTGGACTTGGGTAAATCATTCAACTCCGTTTTCTAGGTGCTTTTCAAAGTTACTGAGGATACAGATACTATAGACACTAAAGATGAGCACCACTCTATTTCCTCCCCTAAATCTCCAGGTTAACAATGGATTACAGGTTTCGAGGCCTATAAATAATGAACTATACCATCCTCAAACAATAAGGTATTTGCCCTGAGCACCTTACTGACAGTCCTCTCTATGACTTACTTTATTTTCCAAGCTCTCGTTTAAATGTCTCCTAATTTGATTAAAGCAAAACTTACTGAAAATGTAATTGTATAATAGAAATCTGAAGAAAGTTGTGAAAGAGGACAACTCCTTTATAAATAAGGTCAGAGGGTGGGGGGCTTGAATCAATATCTCTGTGTGTGGGTTTTAAAATTTTCCACTGATGTTTACATTTCTTCCCATAGCTATGGGTCTTTTTTTTTTTTTAATGTTTTATTTATTTCTAGGAGAGAGAGAGAGAGAGACAGCGTGAGCAGGGATGGGTCAGAGAGAGAGGGAGTCACAGACTGAAACAGGCTCCAGGCTCTGAGCTGGCAGTCAGCACAGAGCCCGACGCGGGGCGCGAACCCACGAACTGCGAGATCATGACCTAAGCGAAAGTCGGACGCTTAACCGACTAAGCCACCCAGGCGCCCCCATAGCTATGGGTCTTAAATCCACAAAATATCCTAAAGATTTAATTTATTCTGCCACTGTGTAAATGAATAGTCTGGTTTCTTATACATTGTGATGACATTCTACAAATACATTGCTTATAGAATATTGTCTATTAGAATTGCCTGCAGTTTCATTGTTTCTTTGCTGGCTGTCAATCAGGAGCTGGTATTTGCTTCTAAAGGTGACCCATATTCCTCCTCATGCTTTCCAAGCATCCTGCCTCTAAGAACACTGGGTGAGTCCCTCTCATGATTCAAATCCCTCTAATTTCTCTCCCCTTGCATCTCTCTTATTTCTTCTGCCTACAGCAGGAGAAAGATTATCTGCTTTTAATAGCTCATATGATTGCATTGCCTTATTACATTACCCGGATACCTGGGTAATCCAGGATAATCTCCCTATTTTAAGGTCTTTGATTAGTAACCCTAATTACATCTGTAAAATCCCTTTGTCAAGTAATGTATTCACACAGTCAGCAGGGTTTAGGATGTGAACATTCTTGGTAGGGGGAGTCTGTATTGTGCTTGGGCATACCATGCAAATTACTGAAACTGTGGAAGGCTTTTTTTCCCTTTTTATGCTAAATTTTTCTTTCAATATAATGCATCTGCATAGGTATAAATATTTGTTCAACATATAATAATTATGACACCCATAGGTAATTTCTTAGAGAAAATAAGACTGTGGATACTCTATTGCCTTATTGCACAGAGTCTAACAAACTTTTCAGCTGTTGTAAATCTACGGCTGGGGGTACTACCAAGGAGCCCCTTTCACAGTCACAGGAGACTGACCAACTAGGACACAGGAGAATTTCTGTCAGCTGACTGGAGAGGTTTACTACAACAAATGGTGACATGAATGTAACTATAAGTACTCTCTACTCCTCTGAAATGCAAAAACATATTTGGCAAAAATGATAATAATACTATACAGAATATACATGAAAATATTATTTGTAAACAAGCACGGACTTGTGCTTTAAAGGAAACTAGAGAGTTCAAAAGTAAAGATTGTAAACCATGACTTGTCTCGATGTCTGAATGCAGAAAGATTAGGTTATGACAGCCTCCACAGACAGATATGAATTATAAATGTTGAAATCACTTTTGAATCTCTAGGCTTTTTTTTTACATCTTCAAAGGAGCATTATGAGAAATTTCACCACATAGGATTTGGGTGAAGGTAAAAGACACATATGAAAACCCCTTAGGACCAATCCTGATACAAATTTGGTATTTAGTAAATATCACCATGTAAAATTTTTAAATAACATTACTGTTTTTCTTATCTGCTTAAAATGTTTAAATAAATACTTATAAAAAAATCAAAGACATCAGACAAGGATGAAGGAAGAAACCAAAAAAAGGGGGAGGTGAAAGTACATGAAGTGAAAATCGTATATTCAATATTAGAAATGAGAAAGTATATTTTACTGAACATGTAGAGATATTTGAAGACTTCTGGACAAAATGCAAAAAGAAGGATAGAAGATGGATACATAATACTACTTCTATTCTCAAAATGTTGGTTTCTCTCATTTAACAGTGCAGACATAGGCAGGCTCCATGAGGCATCCGGTGAGCAGGTTCCTTAGAAATCACACGCCTGCAGGCTTCTGGTCCACATGGTTGCCCTTGGCCATAAATTTGAGGCTATCATCATCTCTGCATTCCAGCATGGGAGAAGTAAGGAAAAGAGGGAGCAGAAGGAAAAAGCTTATCTAAGCATATTTCAATATTATATTGGCCCAAATTCAGTCATATGCTTATGGGTAAGTGCAAGGGTAGCAGAGAAAGGTTAGTTCTAATTGGGCTTTGTTCCTAGTTAAAATGTTGGGTGGAGACTTCATTAATGAAGAAATAATGATTGAGTGAGAAAAGGAAGCATTTCTGCCATAGGAAGTGATTTAATAATATAGAATTCTAATATGTACTTCAAAGGGAAAGAAAGAAAAAATGTTATTACCCATTAGACAGTATCAGCCTTCAAACTGGTCATTATATTTGCACTCCACAACGAGCAGATTGTTGTTTCAGTCCACAACAATCTCCCTCCCTTATCCCTTTTACCTATTACAGAAGATTCCCATGCATTTAACTCTGACATATCTATTTTCTGAAAGCCACTACTGTCATGTCATTCAGTACATCAAGGCCGTATCTTCACTCCCTGTTGTTATCTTTATTAAACTAAAACCCCACTTCTAGTATAAAGGTTCTTAAAACCTTTAGTATGATATTTTTCTTATTTCTTCCCAATATACAAATTCTAGCTGGATCAATCAACTCACTCAGTTTTCCATCCCTCTGCAACTCAGAATACTTGAGGTCAAGGACTGAGTACCAAAAAGTTAGGGTAGAAAATTTTACTTTTAGGCAGCTCAGAATGTCTAGAGCTGTGGAAAGGAGTCAAGTAAGATCCATAGAGGAATTCTGCTGTTGGAGTGCCAAGGAAATCCCAAGCATCAAGGCCAGAAAATTAATGGGTGAGGTGAATCTAGAGATTACAATATTGCAGAGCTGGATGGAGACAATTGTGTGAAATCAAGTTAAAAACAAAACAATTGTGTTGTCCTGTATTAGGGGGAGAAACCAGTCCTGACTATTTGCATCTTAATAGGTCAAAGACCTAAAGTTATAGATGTAGAAAGATAACTGAAGAGGCTGATGGCAGAAGAACAGATATTTCTTTTCTTCCTTCTTCCTTTACATCCTTCCTTTCCCCCTTCCATCCTGCCTTCATTTACTTTCTTACCTTCCAAACTTCCTTTTTTTCTTTCCTAAATCCTTTCCTAACTTCCTTCCTTCCTTTCTTCCCCAAAAGGCAGGCAGCCAAGGTCAAAGACAGGCCAATACAGCAGAAGCCAGCAGGTGGAAGGCCAAAAATAGGTCAGTGGCATTTGAGGTAATGCAAGAATGATGTTGGTATAGCTTGGGAAGGAAGCATGGTAGGGAAAAGGGCACAGGTAAGGAGGGCAGCAGAGAGATATAGAGGTCCATCAGGTTTATAAGATGGGATACATGTGAGGGCTTAAGCCAATACTTCGATATATTGATATACTTTTATCTAGACAGATGGGTTTCTCACTCATTGAGAAAGTGGTAGAGATACGGAAAGGAGGAAAGCTAGAATTAGCTCTATGTTTTTGGACCCGAATTACTGTTATGAACTCATGATTTTCAGTACCTAAGTGTAAAGAAATAGATATAAATGAGAACATGAGTTCACATGAGTGTGAACATGCACACACACACATGCACTTCCCAGCACTGTCTATAGGGATGGCTATGAATTGATGATTCTAGTAGCACTGAATGCAGATTTTATTCCAAAATCCCATTCTCCAATAAAAAGTATTAAGGGCTTTTTGAGCCAAGCAAGAAAGACAGTAAGATGAGAAAGTGCTTCTCTTCTGTCAGAAAGTAAATACTCAGTTGAGAGTAGGAACATGTCAAAAAGACAGAAACCAGTTTGAAGAGGTTCTTAAAGGTATTTTGAGCATCAATGCATATAATGAAGTTAAAAATTTTGGCTTAATGAATAAAATAAAAATCTCTGAATCTATATTGATATAAGTACACAATAAAAAGATAAATCTGTTTCTTACAGTGGGATGTGAATTAAAACTGGAAAGCAATTATGGAATTAGAAAGGCACCATTTGACAATCAGTGGAGTAATAACTATCAGAGGAAAATATCAATGGATGATAAAAGTAAGGGACAAAGTGAGATGAGGCTTGAATTTTAGATAGCCTCAATGCATATTTCAAACAAAAATATTCATTTGGAAAGGGTAAACAAGTGACTTCACAATGGTAAGCTCTGGCTGTCACCGTCTTAATCCAAAGCATCACCAGTCATGGTACAAATAGGCCGCATGCTGTACTTACCAGGCTGCTACAAGGATTGAGGAACACGTCTGGTCTCGATTATTTCAAACAAAAATGCATAACCTGAGACTGGTCGTAAGAAGATGTGTTAGAAACTCAAACTGAGAGCCACTCTACCAAATATTCAGGTCATAAAACACTGAGGCACTCTTGAAGGAAATGAGATACTTGCCACATGGGTATACCTCGTGATTCTTGATCAGCTCCTTTGTCAATACAGCGTGTTACTGGGACAGGTGGTGTTCTAGTCATCTAATTTTGTGTAACAAACCTCTCCAAACCTCAGTGGCTTTTTGGAGAAAACAATGGTCGCACTTACTTTGCTCAAACCCTGCAGTTTGGGCAGGGCTCAGTGGAAACAGCAGGTGTCTTCTCTTGACTGTAGTCAAGGTGACTCACACTCAGGGGGCTGTATCTGCTGAAGGTCTGCTCACTCACATGACTGGAAGGTGATAATAGCTGTCATCAGAGACCTTGGAAAGGGCTGCCTACCAGAACAGCTATGTGGGGTTTCTCCATGTGCCTCAGTTTCCTCATGTCATAGTGTCTGGGTTTGAAAAATAAGCTCTCAAAATGAGAGCTTTAGAGAAAATTTATAAATTTTCTAAAGCAGTTTCACGAAAAAAGTATAAAGCATGGTCAGGCATGTTTTAAAACCAATTTCATTTAGTGAAATTTGAATAAGGAAACACAGCAAAGGAGAAACGCAATTTTTTTTTTTACTTTTTAAAATATCTTAAATTTATTTTTCAGAAAGAGAGACAGAGACAGAGCACAGGCGGGAGGGGGCGAATAGAGAATTGAATACAAGGGCTATGTGGCCCCTTGGTCTCTTCCTCTCGAATATCATTTGTCTTGCAACTAGTTTGTAAGGAATGGAAGACTGCAGTCCCTAGTAAGTAAATGAAACACAGGCCTATGCCATCGATTGAAAGGGGATCCCGCACTTTGAATACATTTCATATATCCTCTTGTTCCTTCTTGGCAGTAGAGTCAAAACTCTGATCACCTTACTCTACAGAATACATCATATCATCAATAGAGTCTCAATTTCTTTTTTTTTTTTTGTAATGTTTTTATTTAGTTTTTGAGAGAAAGAGTGCAAGTGAAGGAGGGGGAGGGAGACAGGGCATGGGATCCTAAGCAGGCTCCATGCTGACAGCAGAGAATCTGATGCAGAGCTCAAACTCACAAACAGCAGTATCATGACCTGAGCCAGAGTTGGACTCTTAACCAACTGAATCACCCAGGCACGCCAAGTCTCAATTCTGACTTCTCTGTCAGGTTAGACAACTCCAATTCCTTTCATTATCTCACTCATGCTTCGGGACAGGCTGCAGATGACTTTTTGACAAGGTCCAACTGTCCTAAGGAAGAAGTTTGAGATACGCTTACATATCAAATAGAGTACTCAGGTTAACCCCCAAATTTTGACTTTAGGAGACAAGTTACTAATTGAACGCTAACTATAAACTTTTATTTTGAAATAACTATAAGTTCACATGCTGTTGTAAGAAATGATAGTGAGGGATTCCAAGCAACATTTACACAGGTTTTCGCAATGGTAACAACTTTCAAAACTATAGTAGACGATCACAACCAGGATACTGACATTGATACAGTCAAGACACAGAACACTTCCAGCACCACAGGGATCCCTCGTTGCTCTTTTGAAAGCGCACCCACCTCAAACTCTGATTATCACTTATCTGTTCTCTGATTCTATAATTTTCTGTTGTAAGAGCATCATATATAGACTCATTCGGTAGTGGCACTTTGGAACTATTTATTATTATTATTTATTTTTTTGTACAGAGCACAATCCCCTGGAGATCCATTAAAGTTGTTGTATATATCAGTAGTTTCTTCATTCTTGTTAATGAGTAGAATTTGATAGTATGAATGCACCACAGTTTATTTATTCACCCATTGGAGAATGTCTGGGTTGTTTAGGTTTTGGCTACTATGAATAAAACTACTATGAACATGTGTGTACAGGATTTTGTATAAACATAGGTTTCATTTATCTGCTATAAATGGCCAAGATTATAATTACTTGGTGATATGGTAGATATATGTGTTGTTTTATAAGAAACTGCCCAATTGTTTACAGAATAGCTGTAACATTTTAGTTTTTCTCTAGCAATATGTATCAGTACTTCACTTTCTATCCTCTCCAACTTTACTGGTGTCATTAATTTTTTTAATCTAAAAATTGTGTAGTAACATGGTGATAGCTGGATGATATTTCGTTGTGCTTTCAATTTGCATTTCTCCTCTGTCCAGTGAGGTTCAACATCTCTTCCTGTGTTTAGTTTCCATCCATACATCCATTTTAGTAAAATATCTCTACATAATCTGTTGCCCATTTACTATTTGGATTGTTTGTATTTTTTGCTTTTGTTTTGAGTATTCTTTCTATGTTCTATATACTAAGTAGTCCTTTGTTAAATATATGGTTTCCAAATATTTTCTCCTGTCTCTGTCACTTCTCTTTGCATTCTTTTAAAAGGCCGGGTCTTTAATGAAACAAATTTTTAAATTTTGATGAGGTGCCATCAGTTCATTTTCTTCTATGGCTCCTACTATTGCTATTGAACTGAAGAATGCTTTGCCTCATCCTACATACCAATGATTTTAATTTTTCTCAAAAAGTTTTATAGTTTAATGTTTTACATTTAAGTCTGTGATGCATTTTGAATTAATTTTTGAATATGATGTGAATTTTAGATCAATGTTCTTTTGTTTGTTTTGGATGTGTCTGTTGTTTGTTTGTGTTGCCTATTAATATCCAGTTGCTCCAGTGCATTTCCTTTCTCCAGTGATTTCCTTTTGCATCTTTGTCAGAAATCAGATAGGCATGTGTCAACTCCTAAATTCTCTTTTTCATTATACTGATTGAGTTTTTCATCCTTCTGACAATATTCCAGTATTTTAATTACTACAGCTATAAAATAGGCCTTAACGTTGGGTAAAGAGCATATTACAAACCTTATTTTCAACATTCTTTTTATAACTGTAGGGTCTGTCTCTTTACATATAAATTTCAGAATATGTATTTGTGTGTACTAAAAAAAACTTGGTTAAATTTTGGAACTTAATGACATTCAAGGCACACATTCAAGGAATCACATTTAAGGCACAATCACAATCAAGTTAATTAGGAGAATTAACATCTTTACTATTTTGAGTCTTCCAGCCCATGAAAAAATGTTATGTCTCCCCATTTACTTACATTTTCACAGATATATTTTATAAACATGAACATATATTCATTTGGTTATTTTCAGCATACGTAACTGGCACATTTTTTTTAACTTTTTAATATTCTTTGAAGTTATCGTATTTGGCATAGTGTTTTAATTTTTCACTTTATATGAATATTGTTAATACATAAAATTATATTTTTCATGTATTGAATTCATATATTTGCATCGTGTGATTTTACTGATTCAGTGGTTATAGAAAATTTTTGCAGATGTGAGGGCTTTTCCATATAGATAATCATGCAATACACAAATAGAGACAATTTCATTTCTTTCTACTTAATCTATATGACTTTTATTTCTTTTTCTTGCTTCATTATAGGGGCTACAAATTCCAGTGTTCTCTGAATAAGTAATGCAGTAGAGAAAAGAGATGTTTCTCAAACACATGGTTTGGAAACCTAGCAACATGCTCACATCCTATGAGGCCTGGCAAGCTTATTCCAAGATTAAGGATCATATATATTGTTTCCTTGTAAATGATTTGAACATTACTCAGATCATAATGTACTTTCTGATTGGACAGGCATATTGAAAACCCTCAAAATTATGAATACTCCACAGAACATAAGAGGTCTACAGTTACTTATGCTGCTCATGAATCAAGTAAAATTTCAGACAAGAAAGAACACTAATCATTACTTCCAAGTGATAAGAATGTTTGTGCCTTCCAGACATCATAATACATAGTGGCATCCTTTAAACAGAAACAAGAAAAAAGTCATTAGCCATAACTGTCCTAAAACTAATAGGGAAATTAGGAGAAAATGTACAAAATGGAGTTCTAAGCCAAATAAATTAATCACATCCCAATACGCTTTCATTCAGTAGATTCTAAACACATTTTGACAAACAGTGACTTTAGCAATTATTTTTGAGTCACCATTACAGTAGAAACACGAGAAATTTTTAACTTAGGCCCACTGGAAACTAGTTCTCAGGGACTTATTCCACAAAATAAGTTTTGGGCAATGATAACCTGTCACTGAATCCAAATAAGTTCAGTTCCATGACAGTCTCACTGTTTTGAAGGGTCAGATGGGGAAGGAGGAATAGAATTCAGAGAGGAATAAGCTGGGCAGAAATTACTGGAGGGATTCAAGGTGTAGCAATTAAGAACTTTGTCTCCAGCATTACAATTCTACTGCTTTCTAGAAGAGTGATCATGGGCAATTTAGTTCATAGGTTTCAAAGTGACCAGTTCCTCATCTATAAAATATGAGGATAATAAATAATAACACCTCATTGTATTTTCACGAAATTGGTGCGAGCTGATCCCTGTAAAGCATGATGTCTGACACATACTAAGTGGTCAGTAAGTGTAAGAGATCATTGTCGTTATTATAAAAGACATAAAAGTGGTACTTTATATCATGTGTTAATGAAACAACACTTTTCCTCTGGTGGCACTTATTGTAAAGACCTTCTAAATTTAATTGTTTATCATTCATCTCTCTCTCATGTATGTAACTATATACAAGAAAATGTTGAACACTTCATGTAATACTGAGTAATATTATTCAATCTAGTGTAATGTAAGTAATTTTAATAGGTCTTTCAGGATATTTAAGTGAAAACAACATGGGATAGAAGTAAAACAAAAAATGAACATAAGAAATGTATTACATAGTAAGTTTTCAAACAAAAAATCACAACTAATCAAAATAATGAAATTAATAACATTTTGGCCTACCCTTTGCTATTGGCAAAGTATAGTCACTTGTATTAGTTACTTTACTCCTCAGTATTTAGGGAGGTGTTTACCATTATCTTCATTTCACAAACTGAGTCTCAGGTTAAGTGAGTGGCACAAAATTCACACAGCTATCAATGGCAGACCAGGAAGTAGAGCTTCGTCCACTCACTAGAGGCCAGTCTCATTTCTACTTCAATTTTATCTGTGTCAATCTATGCATGTGTATATAATACATTCAGATCCTGAATAAGAATCTCTGTAAAAAGAAGGAGAGCTTCTAGGATCTGATTTATTTAGTCAGTAGGTCATTATTTCAAGCAGATTTATTTAGTAGGCTGGAAAATGTTTAAGGTGAAGAGGAGTGAGCACATTTAAATACTGTATCTCTGACTTCCTCAACTAAATCATACAGAGCTCCAGAAGTAACGTCTCTATCTTCATGTAGCTATCTAAATTGAAAGCTCAGGATATGCCAAACAACGTCAGAGGAAGAGATTGAAGTAAATGATTGATGTTAGAGTCATGGTGGAAAAACACTAATGTAATCTTGGTCAGAAATTTTGAAAGTCTATTGCAATTTGGGAAATAACTCATTTTCGTTTTACCCACTGTATATTCATTAATCAGGCTGACCTTTGTCTTTAAAAGATACTTGCTAGAGTGTGTCAAAGTAAATTTTATTCCAAATTTCACCTTTGGAGTCTTGTATAGGTATGTTTTGCATGAGTGAATAAAATTTTCACATTCATATAAATGATCAAGAGGACAATCTTTCATTTCACAATAAAGATAGGGAGAGAAAGAGGGAAGGAGAAAGGGAA
Source organism: Proteles cristata cristata (assembly GCA_017311185.1). Classification (NCBI taxonomy): domain Eukaryota; kingdom Metazoa; phylum Chordata; class Mammalia; order Carnivora; family Hyaenidae; genus Proteles; species Proteles cristata. Next base: position 698,536 of record JAESUZ010004103.1, on the reverse strand, counting down.
AAGATGTTACAGGATTGACTGGGTTGGCCTACATTTGCCAATTACTAACTGGTTGCATTAATTCCCTGTTTCTGCAATGACAATGACCACAAACTGAGCGGCTAAAGACAACACAAGTTTATTGTCTAATGTTTTGGAAGTTGGAAGTCTGAAATGGCTCTCACTGGACTAACATCAAGGTGTTTGCTGGGCTGTGCTACTTTCTGGGAGAATCCATTTGTTCATTCATTTGTTTGTTTTTTCCTGTTTCTGGAGGCCCTAGGCAAATCCTTGGTTCCTGGATTAACAATGACAATTCCAGTTAGTCACCTAAATTCCCCTTTGACTTAGGACACCTGGATGACTCAGATGGTTAAACATTCCACTTTGGCTCAGGTCAGGATATCCCGGTTCACAGATTCGAGCCCTGCGTTGAGCTCTGTGCTGAAAGCTCGGAGCCTGGAGCCTGCTTCCATTCTGTGTCTCCATCTCTCTTTGCCCTTCCCCCACTCATGGTCTGTTTCTCTCTCTCTCTCTCTCTCTCTCTCTCTCTCTCTCTCTCTCTCTCTCTCTCAAAAATACACAAACATTTAAAAACTTTTTAAGGGCGCCTGGGTGGCTTAGTCGGTTAGCGTCCGACTTTCGCTAGGTCATGATCTCGCGGTTCGTGGGTTCGAGCCCCGTCGGGCTCTGTGCTGACTGCCAGCTCAGAGCCTGGAGCCTGTTTCAGAGTCTGTGATTCCCTCTCTCTCTGACCCTCCCCTGCTCACGCTGTCTCTCTCTCTCTCTCTCTCCTAGAAATAAATAAAAAAATAAAATAAAATAAAATAAAAATTAAAAAAATTAAAAACTTTTTAAGTAATAAATTCCCCTTTGCTTGAAAGATAACGTATTCACAGATATCTGGGTTTAGCATATGGATCTTTGGTGAGGGTAAAGGATAGTTCTGCAATGACACTAATTGATAATTGATTTCACTATTTCACTAAACAATATTTTTACTCACTAAACTGACAGCTCCTGGAAGATGGAACCAATAGTTATAAATTGCCTTCGTTCTTGAGTTCAGAACTGGGAAGAAAAAGACGATGGAACTACGACTGAGTTTATCTGGTTCTGGCAATAATTGGTTTGTGCTTTCCCTAAACCTGGGTCATCTAAATGCATGTGCTTTAGAACAAGCTGTTTAGCCTCTCTGTGCTTCAATTGTTCAACCGCAAAATGGGGGTATTTCTTTCATAATGTCTCCCCGAGTTTTATTCTAGGAATCACATCATTTGACTTGCTATTTGTCCAGTGCTTAGCTCATGATTGAAGTAGTTTGTGTTCAATGCATGTTTTCCATCATCATCAGCATCACTAGCAGCAGCAGCAGCTGTAGAAGGAGGAGGAGGAGGAGGAGAGGATTGAAGAAGAATGAGAAGGAAACGTAGTAGGGTTATCAGTGTCTTCATCTGTTAGTTCCTTATGTCTTCACAAAGTTAATCTAAGGATAAGTAATATTATGGATGAAGGAACACTATACACATGATTTGAAATTAGGACTAAGCACTTTTCTCTTTAAAATGTGACCAAACTGAGTGTACAAAAGGGCAGAGATTGGTAGTTATTTAGCATTGGAAGTCTAACAAGGGACAGACAGTCTGAAGGTAAAACCTGGGGAGGTTGGGATGTTCAATGCCAGAAAGATCAAGCAATACAGGGCTGGAGAATGATCCTTGGATTTGGAAAGTAAGTACTCTTAGAATTAAAGGCCGGAAAGCTTCTGTTTTTCTCAAGGATTTCATCTCATAAACATTCAGTGTCAAAAAGCAACTCTCAAAATGTTTCAATTAGGCAAAGGGATATTTGTCAGTCCTGGTAGAGCACTGGCTAGAAATGACAATGGCTGGGGAAGGTTTAGGGTGTGAATATTGTCCTATTTCTTGATCTGGGTCTGGTAAGGTATTCCATGTGTAAAAAGGTATGGAGCCATTTAATTCTGATATGAGGACTTCTTGGATACACATTATACTTTAGTCATTTTTTTTTTTTTTACTTTCCATTTTTCCTTTTCTCAGCAGGGAGTTCTGAGCACATTGGAGGCTCAATCACATTCTTATATATTTTGACCTTTTTGTGTACATTCTGTTTTTTTTCTGGTCTCGCTCTTCTACTCTAAATTGTATTTCCTTGATCCAAAATTTGTGTCTTTAGTTTATGATTATATGTTTTATTTTTATTTTCATTTTTTCAATGTTTATTTTTGAGGGGAAAGAGAAAGAGAGAGATAATGAACAGGGGAGGGGTAGAGTAAGGGGGACAGAGGATCAGAAGTGGACTCTACACTGACAGCAGAGAGCCTGATGTGGGGCTTGAACTCACGAACCGCAAGATCATAACCTGAGTTGAAGTCCGTCAGTTGAGGTGACTGAGTCACCCAGGCACCCCATGATTACATGTTTTAGATTTCACTATATGTGCACATCCAAAATGCTTTATGGAAATAGATAAAGTAAAAATAGACTTTCAAGTAGGAAAAAATAAATGTGGTCAAACTGAAATAGAATTTCCAAAATGCCTCTCATAATTGTCCAACTGAAAGATAAGTCTGATGCATTTATTCATCACCTCTTTCCCTCATTGTTTGAAAGGTGACCTCAGAGGTACTGAATCCTTGGCAGTGCATTTTGAGGTGACCTTTGGGTGCTGCTTGTGCTGTGCCTGCTTCCTGAGGCTCTGAGAAGCAGAGGAGATATTATATATTGTACATATACATATCACCACATTCTTGAAGTTAGATGTACTGAATATGAGTCTGAGGTACTCTAGAACTGGCCACCATATCTGTGAGTTGAAATCAGATATGAGGCAAGGAGATTTGCCAATTCATTCAGAAAATAAAATATATAGGATCTGATCATGGTTCCAGACATGAATTATTAATCTCATGTGATGTACCTATAAAATTGGGAAGGAAAATGTTTTGGAATAACTTAATCCTGATATAAACACTGCAGATCTCTCCTACATCAAGTAAACTAATTATTTATAGAATCAGTTTCTCATTTATCCACAATTCTTCCAACATTGCTCCTTTCCCCTGGTACAAATACAAAACCCATACAAAACTGATGAAGAATATGTTTCTTTGTATGGCCCCTTTTAAGTTCCTGACTGAGAAATGAAAGTAATTATGTTCTGAAAATCATTGGTAATCACCCTTGTTGGTTTGGACTTTAGAACAACAGATCAGAATAAACTTTTGGCAGCCAGTCTTTTTACTTATCAATCCTTTATTGCATTATAGGTGAATTAAATATGGAATCTGTGCCTTAAAAATTATCCAAAATTTTAATTATTACAAACTTCCCACCAAGTTTAAGTCTTCTCCCTTCTGTCTTTGAACTATGGTCATTCTCCCTTTCACCAGTTGACAGAAATCTCATAACTTCTCAAGCAGTGATTTACCTTTAGACAACATTTACCTAAATACTTCTATTTAAGGTGACATCTAATTAAGATACTGCTTTCTTTTAAGGTGGCTGGTTCACTTTTTAGGAAAATACTTTCAAAAGCTGTTTTAAAGTAGAAAGCTTTAAGAGGAAATAAAGCTACCCAAGTTTCTCTGCAAGTTAAATAGTATGTTTGAGTTTCTAATTGGATGAAGAAGTGAAAAAAAGGGCCAGGAAACAAGAGGAGGGGAAATGAAGAAGCTTACCAGATGATGAATGTTGACCAGTGGAGAGTTTATGAGGCTCTTTAAAAACAGTTATTGATGCATATCTTATGGAAACCATATTCATTTTTCATTCATGCCATGCAATGGTGTTCTATATTTTAAATGGCTAAAAGTTTTCCGTTTTATTGAATCATAGTAATTTACTAATTAATTCCCTGTTGTAGGACATCTGGATTATATTCAATGAACCTAAACAGGGCTGTCATCAAATTACTTGTAGCTACATCTTTGTATACAAAGATAACTCTTTAGGATAAATTCCCTGAAATTGAATTGTTTGTTCAAAGTATAAGGACTCTAGAAAGTGTTCATTACTTGCCCTCTCATCAGCAGTAAATAAGAATTCTCATATTCCTGAACCACTGTAAGTCAGTAAGTCTTTTAAACTGACTTTACACATAATCAAGAATGCTAAGCAATTGTGAAGTATACACAGACATAGATACAGATATAAATACCACAGATATAATATGGATAAAAATCTGTTTTGAAAAAATCACAGTCCTGTGAGGGGGAGAAGACACACAGTTTTAGTTTTAGTGTTTTGGGGGTTTTTTGTTTGCTTTTTGTTTTTTTTTTAAATTTACATAGAAGAAAATTAAGATTTCAAATAGTTAAATGACTTATCGAATGCCACATTGCTAGTGAGACCAAGCAAGACAGCACATTGACATGTTTTCTGTGATATTGCATGTCCCCTCAATGTTACCCTGTTGGGAAACTATATACTTCCTGATACCTTGAGTAATCGATTAACAAAATAAATATTGCCACACAATGATTTAACTGAATAGTAAACTTTATCTGTGAGCTTGATTTCTATTTTCTTAATTCATGTAAGATTTTAATAGAAGACAACACCTTTTTAATTGGAAACAAGCATGGAAATTTGGTAAGGTGTGTTCTTTTATTTATTTTTTGTTCTTTTTTTAATTTTTATTTTTTTGAGACAGAGAGAGACAGAGCATGAGTCGGGGAGGGGCAGAGAGAGAGAGGGAGACACAGAATCTGAAACAGGCTCCAGGCTCTGAGCTGTCAGCACAAAGCCCAATGCGGGGCTCGAACCCACGAACCGTGAGATCATGACCTGAGCAGAAGTCGGACGCCTAACAGACTAAGCCACCCAGGTGCCCCAAGATATGTTATTTTAAAACAGCTACCTCGAAAAAGACTCCAAAAAAGGTTTATTTTCAGTGAAAAATGCACTTTATTCCACACATATTCTAGTCACTTTCCAAATAGCCACATAGTAGCATCCACTGGCTGTGAGCTAAAGTGGAAAATACTGAATAACGTTTTATTTCAGCCAGGAAGATGATAGAAACTAACATGACAGGCTGACTTTTCTAGTATCCTGGTCATTAGAAAATATTCAAATAAAATTGTATCTCTTTTCAGTTTTCATTTATGATGCCCTACATCGAGCATTTTTCCCCAGCACACAGACTCTTCAGGTTGCTTCTTTGCGTGTGTATTATTTATTAGTATTATTTTTAAGAATGAGTTGTTTTTTTGTTGATCTGTAGGAGTTCCTTTTATTTTCTAAATGTTAATTGTTTATCAGTTGTATTTGCTGTTGACGATGTATATGTTTTTGTATCTAATTTTGCTTAAGGTTTTTTTATTAAGAAAAATTTTATATTAATATAGTCGAATTTATTGTTTTCTTAAAGCTTTATATGTTTTACATCTTATGTATTTATCTGTACCTTCCCATAAGAAATATGTTTTTCACTTTATTTTTTTAATGTTTTTACTTATTTCTGAGAGAGAGAGAGAGTGTGAGCAGGGCAGGGTCAGAGAGAGGAGGAGACTCAGAATCCGAAGCAGGCTCCAGGCTCTGAACTACCTGTCAGCACAGAGCCCGACTTGAAGCTGGAACCCACAAACCATGAGATCATGACCTGAGCTGAAGTCGGACGCTTAACTGACTGAGCCACCCAGGCACCACTGTTTTTTACTTTAAAGTTTCTGCAAGACTGGAGGGTTTAACTTGGTACCACATTGTAGTTTTAATTTGTTTCATTGGATTACAAATGAACTTTTTTCCCCAGATAGTTATTGAATATTAATTACCCTTTTTTGTGAAATGCCTCTCCAAGTTCTTTGTCATTTCCTATTAGTTTAATTTTACTCAATTACTTTTTAGTATTTGGAAATTCATCTTCGTCAACTATATATGCTGCAAATATCTTCCTCTGGTCAAAGTTTGCCTTTCAGTTTCTTATGGTGCCCTTTGTTCAGCAGAAATGCTTAATTTCAATATATCGATATTATCATTTTTTTCTTTACTGTATGAGAAATCCGTCTCTAATCTGAAGTCAAAAAGATATTCTCCTATATTGTCTTCTACACATTTTGTACATTTACCCATCACATTTTTAATACTGCTGAATTTATTTTGCATAAGTGAATACAATTTGATTTTTCTATATGTGTGAACAATGATCCTAGCATCATTTATTGAATAATCATTTGTTCCTCACTTATTTTTCATAATGACTGTCAGAAATCAAGTTTCCATCCGATGTAAGTTCTTTGGTCTGTTTCTGGGGCCTTCTTTATTCCACTGTCTATTTCTCTTTCTTTACCACAGCCACACCAACTTAGTAACCAGAAACTTATATATGTCTTGTTATCTGGCAGGGAAAAATCTTCCTATTTGAATTGGGGAAGGGGTTCAGAATTGCCTATTGTTCTTGGCTCAATATTCTCCCAATAGATTTAGAATCAGCTTGTCAAATTCCATGAAAATATCACTGATGATCTGATTTTGCAATAAATCTATTCAAGGTTTTGGAGAAAATTAACAACTTTAGATTAATATCTTCTTATTGATTATCACATTATATTCTTATTAAAATTGCTTCAATATATTTTGGTTCAATTCAATGATTTATTCTATAAAGGGCTTCCAGAACTTTTATTAAATTTTGAGTCAAAATAATTCTCTAACTAATTTTACTAAGTTATTTGCAGGTTCTGTTAGGCTTTCTGTGTAGAAAAACATATTATACATGAGGCATGAGAAATTTCTTACTTTTCCCCCAAACAACAGGCTTTTCATGTATCTGCTTTCTTTCATCCCTTAGTACAAGAACTGTGGTGGAGACCTGCTGCTTGTAAATGAGATGTTTTAATGTGTCACCAGTAAGGCTAAGGTTGCTCTAGGTTTCGTTGTAGATGGCTCTTACCTGTGGGAGAAAGTTCACCTCCATTTTCCTAAAAGGTGGTAATTGTTGCCATCTGTGTTGTTAATCATGGAAGAATTTTGAACTTTTTGAGTAGTATGTCTATATCTTTTGATGTGATTAGATAATGGTCTCCAACAATATATTACTATTGATAATTTCATTAATTTTCTGTTATTAAACAAAAATTCCATTCCTATAATAAATGCTAAAGAAAGAATGCTAAGGCTTCTTACTTTATTGTTGGTTTCAGCATATTTTCTTTAGGATCTTGGTATCTATACCCATGCACAAATGTGAACCTTTACATTTTCTGTTTTGTGTTGTTCTTGTCTGAGTTTGGTATTGAAAATATCCTTGGTATATTAAGGCATCATGTTTTCTCTTTTCCAACTCTCTGAAAATGTTTCTATTAGATTGGAATTTTATTTGTTTATATTGTCAGAAATAACAAATTAAAGCAGCTGGGCCTGGTACTCTTCAGTGAGATGCTATACACTATACACACACACACACACACACACACACACACACACACACACACACAGGTATGTTTGTATCACCACTTATGCTTTCTAGAAAAACATGGAAACTTTATACTGAAAATATTGTGTCTCTGCCTAACAGGTCCATTTGGTGAGTATAACAGGGTATTCCAGAAATGCAAAATCATGAATCTAGATGAATCATGATTCTGTTGTATATTACCCCCAAATGATCAGCACATACCCATTTATATATTAAAAAAAAGATCTGATTTATATAAAATTCTGAAGCACTATTTTGTGGCTCAGAGGGCCATCATCTTTAGAGCTACTTAGTGGGACACACAGACCACACGTATAAAATCAGGGTGACATAATACCTCAAGAATTTTGAAGATCCCTGGTGTTGCCTACAAACTATAGATACTCAGACTGGTTATGATTTGGATAAAACTCTAATGGTTTACTCTGCTTGGAATTGCTCTAAGTATCATGCGGAGGTATTCATGGCAATCCCAGATGGGTGCTCATGGTGAAGATGTCATTATAGAGGAAAAAGGGTTAGTTCTGGCAAAAAAAAACAAAACAAAATTTAAAAACCCTAACACTTGCTATTCTTTACATTAACTAAAAGTAATGCTACCAGTCCTCTTGTGGGTAAAAAACAAACTCAAATAAGTGGAGCTCTCTTTGTTTACCTATTGGCACACAATGAATTACATGACAGGTGATAACATAAAATTCATAGGAGCAATCTGGAACAACAAAACGTTAAAAAAAAGAAAGAAATCTCATAGAAATAAAAGGCTGAAATAAATTTATTTTGGCACTAACAACTGCTTTCCAATGCCTGCGTACCTAGCTGTTTCCCATTTGGGCTCTATCTGTGGATGCCGCACTATCCTGCTATTACAGGACAGGCTTTGGAGACTTTCATTTTTCACCTGAATTTGTATAAAACTCAGTTATTACTAAATGAATGAGAACATAAATATCAAGGCAAGCTGTCTGCACAAAGATTCCAAATTCTGACGTTGTCCACATCAACAGAGATACTCAGAAAACGATAGGTAAAACTGTGATGTTTTAGGATCATTTGGGTATCTTGATATACAGAAAGTGTAAGTTGTGTTTAATGAGAGAGATCATGTTAAAAGTCCTAGTTTTGTTCACATGTCCATTTGTACAGATTAACCATGTAGTTCAGGCTCATAAAGATATTTACAGAATTAGCATCCTTTGAACATATGAGAGTTTTTTCTTTTCAAAATAAAAAAAAAGATTGTAGAAAGTTCAAATAAATCCATAAACAATGTATGAAGACCATCAGGTACTCTCTGTTTTGTGCAACTTCCCTAGTGATTTTTATTTTCCATAAAAAAACAATGGAAATGTATTCATTTGATGACATCATATCAAAAATCTTAGGGGGAGGGAATAAAGGAATTAAATAAAAGTATGGCTGGGATGATGAGTCCCTATCCTCTCACATTCCATCAGTTAGTGATCAGCACAATGTGCCAGGAGGAAACACAGTCTTTCTGTCTCTGACTAACAGCAGTAGAAAGCCCATCTTCTCTTCAGAGAATAGTCTACATAGCAATGAAACACCTGAGGCATAAAATATGACAAAAAGGCAGAATTAAGGTGTTCATCTTTCTTCCCCAAAGAAACATGAGTTTATCTTGCAACTGACAGCAGATTTTTAGATAAGTGAATTTCCATAAGGATCAGAAAAGCTTAAATGGCATATGGATTGAGTAATGATTGAGTTTCTAAAGGAGAGGGTTACACAGAAAATATGCACGTGTAAAAATGAACATGACCTTAAAGAAGCAAAACTAGTATTAGATATACTATCCACATGTTAAGTAAAATGCCCAAACATCAAAACAAAATAGACTATTAGATTAAGTATTTCAAAGCTTACAAAAGTTATTTAAATGTGGTAAAAAGGGGGCACCTGGGTGGCTCAGTCGATTAAGCATCTGACTTCAGCTCAGGTCCATGATCTCACATCTGTGGGTTCTAGCCCCACATTGAGCTGTGTACTGACAGCTCAGAGCCTGGAGCCTACCTCAGATTCTATGTCTTCCTCTCTCTCTTCTCTCCTGCTTGTGTTCTCTCTGTCTACCAAAAATAAACATTAAAAAAAATTTTAATGTGGTAAAAAGATAATTCACCAAGAGATCTGGTCTTATTAATTTTCTAAATCTTACCATGAACTACTCTTTTATGAATTTTTTTACAAAATCAAAAAACTCCAATATAGGTAGTTCATTTGTTATCAAGTTATTTCATAGTTTTATATTTCAATTTCTGTTAGAATGTTTACAATGTACTGATAAATCAATTCAAATATTCCTGCCTTTTAATACATCCATAACAATAGAATCTTATGACTATTGTATTTACTAAAGATATGTTCTTGGTGACATTTTTTTATTTAGGATTTTCTAAAAGCCTCAGGTGTATATTGGTACTCATTCCTTATCACATAGGGCATGATTTTTAGTGTCATTTAGGTCAAAATGACAACCTCAGTAACTTTAGACCTTAGAATTTCTTATTATTTCCTGAAAAATATATCTTCAGAGTGAATGAGGAAAGCTCTTCTTAACTATTCTATTTTTTTTTTTTTTTGGAGGAAGGAATTTGATAGAGGGGTTATTTTTGTATCTATTTCTTAGATGTAATTTTCATCAAACTACATAGGCATTCAATACAAGAATAATTTATTTTCTTTTCCCTTCCGTTTTCTTCACACATACTTTAAAATTTCAATTATTTTTGCTTCATTGAAACCAATAGAAGGGATTAACACATGAAGAAGTATTCTCCCTTCTTCAGAGGAGCAAATGCTAGTAAAATACAAGCTACTTGAAGGTTACAAAAAAATGAGTAAGAGAGCTCTCCGTATCATTTCTAGCTCTGATATATTTAAGTCTTTTTTTCATTAGTGACAAATCAAATATTTTTGAAATATACTTCATCTTGAAGACAGTTTTATTCTAATGTATTTTCTATCTGATTAAGTATCTTTTCCATTATCTCTTTTTATCTTTTGAAAACCTTCTGAGGTGGAAGAGAGGACATGATTCGACATCGGGGAAAAGATGCCCTGAGATATTTTTTAAATCATAAAAAATGCTGACTGAAAAGTAAAACAGATTTTGCAATAATTTATTTTCAGAAGTCTTGGCAGCTTATTCTTCAGTTTCAAATGAACAACATAGTGTTTTTTGGTTTCCATTAGACAGGCAATTTAACAATATTGTTTCCCTGTGTCATTGGAATAATTAACATTGGCTAGGCTCACAATAACAGTTTCAATAAATGCAGATAGTCACCTCAGGATATTAATCACCTGATTTGTATTGAAGTATTAAGCAAAGAAATATTCTAAGATACAGGAAGTTTCCATGTTTTATGCATAAATTATAAATAGAATAATTTTTAATGTATTCGTGCTTTCATTCTTTCATTCCCAATTCTTTCTTTGACTACTGACCTCAACTATAAATCAGAAGACCCGTGCTAAGTGTGCAAAATTAATTAAGACGGAGTCTTTGAGTTCAAGGAATTCGTAACTTACCTGGTAAGAATTTAAAGCAGAGCAATGTGATAAACGCGGTTCCAGTAATATTCACAAGCGGCCGAGGATGCTGACCAGATGGAGGAAGAGCAGAAAGGACCCAGAAAACGTTTGTTTCACAGAGAAAATAATCTAAAATCAGCTCCTCAAGAATCTGTAGAGATTACCATCAAAGGGGAGAGAGGTTGAGGGGTAAGTAAGGAAGAAGTCATATTCATGACAATTCGTAAACATTTCAAAATCTGCAAGAGTTTTATTGTCCCTCGGGTGTAAAATGCATAGCGCTGCTAACAGGTAAATTCTACTAAGACATTTGGGCTTGACTTCTGTAGGTGTTTGGATTCTGGAAGCATTTTAAGTGAGAATTACACAACAAGCTTTGTTTTAGAGTGTTAGTTGACAGTGATATGGAGAAATAACTGAGAGAAAACAAAAGTGATATTAAAGTTGTGGAAAGAAGGGGCGCCTGGGTGGCTTAGTCGGTTAAGCATCCGACTTTCGCTTAGGTCATGATCTCGCGGTTCGTGGGTTCGAGCCACGCGTCGGGCTCTGTGCTGACTGCCAGCTCAGAGCCTGGAGTCTGTTTGAGAGTCTGTGACTCCCTCTCTCTCTGACCCTCCCCTGCTCACGCTGTCTCTCTCTCTCCTAGAAATAAATAAAACATTAAAAAAAAAGTTGTGGAAAGAAGTAAACTAATACTGAAATTGAGCACAAAAGGGCATCTCTGTACACTTCCAAGTCTCTGAATTAAATGTGTTGGACATGACTGTGCCATTCATTAAACTAGCATTAAAAACAGGAGGAAAAAAAAACACTTTCAAGAGAAGTCCTCTTTCCTTAACTTCTCCTTTGAGTATTTTTTAAAAACTTTATTTATTTATTGGGGGGTGGGGAGGCTGGATAGAACAAGTGGGGGAGGGGCAGAGAGGAGACACAGAATCCTAAGCAGTCTCCAGGCTATGAAGACAAACCCAGCGCAGCTCAGTCTCAGCAACCATGAGGTCAATGCCGGAGCCCAAATCAACAGTTAGAAGCTTAACCAGCTGAGCTGCCCAGGTGCCCCTTCCTTTGACTTTTAAAAGGAAGCTAACTCTCTGGTGGAGGTAATGACTGTGTCACCTACTCCAGTTACTCAGATGATGAATTTCTGATACCCTACACAGAGAGCTGAGAAGTATAGAATGCAGAAAAATCACAGCCACCCACTGTAGTTAGTAAAGGGCCTACTATGCATTATTGTATTCATTTTTCTGCAGTTGCTTAAACATTAGGATAAAGTTCAGTTAAAAGGGGGATTTTGCCCGGCGCCTGGGTGGCTTAGTCGGTTAAGCGTCCGACTTTTGCTTAGGTCATGATCTCGCAGTTTGTGGGTTCGAGCCCCGCGTCAGGCTCTGTGCTGACTGCCAGCTCAGAGCCTGGGGCCTATTTCAGAATCTGTGTCTCCCTTTCTCTCTGACCCTCCCCTGCTCACGCTGTCTCTCTCTCTCTCTCTCCTAGAAATAAATAAAAATATTTTTAAAAAAAGGAGATTATGTTGGACATAATTTTTTATTTAGAAGAAACTTCTTTCTCAGAGTTTTTTGGGCATTGATTGATTTTATCTGGTACCTGAGCAGCTACATTAAGGAATTCCTTGATTACTGAATAGAGTCGTGATTAATAAAATTAATTTACTATTTAACATTTAAGAATCTCATTACAGAATCTAAATTTAAGATTTCAGAATTCAGCATTAGACCGTGTAACTTGAAGCTGACATTTGGTGAACAGCAACTTTACGTATTAATGACTGGACCCATGTTGGGGGATTAACTCTGCAAACACAATGTGTATGTCTTCTGTGGCTGATTTTTATAAATAAAAGTGACAGAGGGAATTAAGGAATACTGAATTCTTACAATGAACCAGGCACATTTATATTCTCTTTAAGAGAAACCTAACCAGCATGTAAGGTTGGTATTTCTATCTTTATTTATATCTATGGAAATTGAAGTTTGGACAGATTAAATAATTTGCTCAAGTCACTTATGTAAGAAGGAAGGAGCTGGAGTTTTCTCCTACTATCTGCTGACTTCAAAGTGCCTAGTGTACACATCAGAAAGCCTCAAGGCCAAAATTCTAGCTCACTGAGGAATTTAATTTCTCTGATTACAACATCCTCATTTTTCAGGTGTAAACAGTATATCATCTATTTACATTAAAAATGTCTGTGAGAAGGGCCCCTGGATAGCTAAGTCAGTTAAACATCTGACTTAACTGAAAAACAGCAAACAACTTCAAGTAAAGCATTTAGAGTATGGATAGCCACATTAGGAGGGATTTGTAAATTTAATTTTAATGGAATTTTTCATTTTGGGGGCATTTTATGTTGGGCATTTGTAAAAAGTAGCATCCTACTTAACCTGTCTTAAACTGTCTTTTGTAAAGTAGAATTGCAATCCATGTATATACTCTTTTTCCTCTCCAGCAAAGTTGAATATACCATCCTGCTTACTTTGTTTTGAAGCCAGATATGATCATTAAATGGCATCCAGTCTTTTTTTGACCTGAAAGTTTACTTGTCTCATCTTTCCTGGCCATTACAATACTCAGCAGTCTGTTTTCCTGACATCTTAAGACCTTATCATCACTTTAAACTGATATACCCTTCAGCATCTATACAGTCAAGCAGAATAGAATGTTGTACCCTTAATGAATGATCCCTTAAAAAAACATTAAACAAATGTTTGGGGCGCCTAGATGGCTTGGTTGGTGGAGTTCCGAATCTTGATTTCAGCACAGGTCATGATCCCAGAGTTGTGAGATCAAGCTCTGTGTTGGGACCAGTGCTAATTATGGATATTGCTTGGGATTCTCTCTCTCTCTCTCTCTGCCCCTCCTCCTGCTCATTTGTGTGTGAGCTCTCTCTCTTTCTCTAAAATAAATAAAGGGAACCCGTGTGGCTCAGTCAGTTAAGCTTCATCTGACTTCAGCTCAAGTCATGATCTCACAGTTTGTGAGTTCAAGCTGTGCATCAGGTTCTGGGCTGACAGTGCAGAGCTTACCTGAGATTCTCTCTCCTTCTCTCTCGGCTCCTGCCCCACTTGTGCTCTCTCTAAAAAATAAATAAATAAATCTTAAAAATTAATTCATTAAAATAAATAAAATTAAAACAAATAACAAAACAGAGTAAAATTTAAAAAGTTTATTTACTCAACAAGTTACATGTATATTATATACATTATTATATATAATTAAATGTGTATGTTGTGCACCTTCTTGTCCTTTTTCTTTCCCTCTTGCTTTTTGGTTTCCATGGATTTTATAGTTTACAATGTGAAAATCCATCACATATTCCTTCTTTTCCTGAAGTGAGAGTTAATAGCATCTGTACTCTTGGTACCAAATAAATGTTGCCTGATGGGTAGGGTTACTAGGTATAATACATGATGCCCAGTTGATTTTTTTTGAGAATAAGTTACAATTCATTTATTTATTTTTTAATATAACTGTTTTTTATTTTTTTATTTAAATTCCAATTAGTTAAATACAATGTAATATAAGTTTCAGGTGTACCATATAGTCATTCAATGTTTAATTTCAGATAAACAACACATCATTTTTACTCTAAACATGTTGCCTGCAAATATTTCACACTTATATTAAAAAATCATTTCATGCTTACCTGAAATTCAAAATTAATGTGATGCCCTATATTTTTAATTGCTAAGTATGGCAAACTTACTAATCATCTGACATTTGGAAAAATTCTCAGTTCGAAGGAAATATATATTTTAGGGGCAACTGGGTGGCTCATTTGGTTAAGTGTCCAACTCTTGATTTCAGCTGAGGTCATGATCTCACAGTTTGTAAGTTCAAGCCCTGAATCAGGCTCTTTGCTGGCAGCATGGAGCCTGCTTGGGATTCTCTTTCTCCCTCTCCCTCTCTGCCCACAACCCTTCTCAAGTTCTCTCTTTTAAAAAAAAAATTACAAAGGAAATATATATTTTATTTATATTTTCTAATTTAAGAAATTTTTTTTAAATTTTTTTAATGTTTTTATTTCTGAGAGAGAGACAGCATGAGCAGGGGAGAGCCAGAGAGAAAGGGAGATACAGAATCTGAAGCAGGCTCCAGGCTCTGAGCTATCTGTCAGCACAGAGCCCAACGCAGGGCTCAAACCCAAGAACCGCGAGATCATGACCTGAGCCGAAATCGGGCTTAACCGACTGAGCCACCCAGGCGCCCCTAATTTAAAAGTTTTTTTGAGAGACAGCACACAAATGAGGGAGAGAAACAGAAAGATAGAGAATCTTAAGCAGGCTCCATGCTTAGCATGAAGCTTGATCTCATGACCTCAGGATCATGTGAGCCTAAATCAAGTGTCGAGCACTCAACCAACTGAGACACCCAGATGCCTCAAAAATATATATTTTCATTTTGACTTTTTATGTGGTGACAGTATGTGCCTGCTTCAGATGGCTTTTATCCTCTTTCACTGATTCCATTTAATATGATCATTTTTGCTTCTTAATTATTATCCCTTTGGCTCATTCTGGGACAACAATGGAGAAGATGAGAGTAATTTTCTCATTATCTGGAGGTCTACAGTTAGTTAATAATTTTATATTATTTTGTTCAATTTTCAAGTTAGCCCCGTAGGAGGGTATGATTATACATTATTTCTTCAAGAATTTGCTTGTTTGTTTGTTTGTTTGTTTTAGGGGTGCCTGGTGGCTCAGTTGGTTAAGCATCCAACTTCAGCTCAGGTCATGATCTCACGTTTAGTGAGTTTGAGCCCGATGTCAGGCCCTGTGCTGATAGCTCAGAGCCTAGAGCTTGCTTCAGATTCTGTGTCTCCCTCTCTCTCCCTCCACCCCTGCTTGTGCTCTGTCTCTCTCTGCCTTTCAAAAATGAATAAATATTAAAAGTTTTTTAAATTGTTTTTTAATTAACAATAATTTTCTATACTGATACTTAGAATTAAGACCTCTATCAGCTTTTAATCCTCCTTGAAAAATTAAAGCTATGATAGCTTTGCCCTTTTTCTTTCACTGAGATGTTCTGTGCTAAGTTACTATGTGTTCCATTCCATGTTTGAAAATAAATATTGCTACTGTTCTTTAATCATACTTTTGTCATCTTTTCTCAGAAGTTTTCAAGGTCATAGAATAGTGGAAATTAATTTTTAAACTTTACAGATGGGTAACTATTCTTTCTGGAAGTTATATCCTCTTTTAAAATGATAAAGGAGTCTCTCCTTGGAATATGAAAATTTATACCTTGGAATGTGTTCTCAGATACCACCCTCACCACAACCACAAAATTACGGTTTTATCTAAAACTGTTATTTTATTTTCAAAGACCTATTCCTAAGAATTTTCCACTCACGGAAATAAAATACCTTATAAAATATCAGAAGAGCAAACTCCATGAAGAAATAGTTGCTCTGGTAGTCTGCCTATATATATCATATACCCTACAGTCTCTTTAGAAAAACACAACAAAACATCAGCAACTAGTAAAACCAACCCAGTGAGAGAGGTCAACAAATGCCAATCACTTTTAGCTTTTAAATTAAATCTGTAATCTTAGGAATTTACCACTGCAGAACCTTGTAAATTTATCCTTAGAATCATAATATAGATGAAACCATGTTACAGCCTTTGAAAAAAATCTCTTCCTCTCTGAGTCAAGATCAAGGTCTGTGTTGCTGTTTTATGTACAGGAGTTGTCTGGTGATCTTATATTTCCTTATAAAGCCCCTTATTTTTAAGGAATTTAGGTGTTAGCTCTAATTTTCTAATGAAAATTTGATGTTTATTGAATGAATCATTGCTTATTTTTCAATATATTGAATGAATACATTTTTATTCTTCACATTAAGCATAAGCAGCTTTATTTTATAGGTTTAAAATTTATATTTTTATTTGCATTATTTGGATTATTTTGTGTAATTGATACTATTAAGCTGATGTTGGGGCCATTGAAGGAGCAGACATGACATTTTTACACCAAATGTTTGATGAAGATTAAGCCAAAAGAAAATAAAGTTAATCCAAACTGAATGATCTAAAACATCTACGTGAAATTACAAAAGAACAAAAAAGAGATTTTTGTCATCATCATTTAAAAAAATTTTTTTGCATTATTAAAAAGGAAGATCATTTTATTTTGCTCAGTTAAATTATGGGAAAGCTCTGGGAACCAGAAAAATCACATGGAGTCAATAAATGAAAGTACAGATACAGTATCATTCAACTGCCTGAGCAGTGTTAGAGTGCATGACCTCTTCAGGTAACCATTACCTCCTATGAAGTCAACTCTAATGAAATGATTTTGAGGAGTTTATGGTTTTAGACAGAGCCTTAGTACCAAAGAGGTCAACTTAAGCTGCTCTCGATAATCACTCTCATAAAAGTGGGCATCTGTGGGGGAGAACTGCCAAATGTCCCAGGAGACCTATATCTTCAAAGAATTAATCGTGTCCTACAAAGGAGCTCCTCTCCACATTTTCATTCATGCTCTACGGTTTGCATAAAGACAGAACTGAGTACTGTGACCCATCCCTCCCACAAATATACTTACCTGGGAAATAAGAAAGGAGAAAGGGAGTTGTGCGTGGGTGGCTCAGTCGGTTAAGCCTCCGATTAAGGCTCAGGTCATGGTCTCACGGATCCTGGCTTCAGATCCCATATCCGGCTCTGTGCTGACAGCTCAGAGCCTGGAGCCTGTTTCAGAGTCTGTGTCTCCCTCTCTCTCTCCGACCCTCCCCTGCACACACTGTCCCTCTCTCTCTCAGAAATAAATAAAACATTAAAAAAAATTTTTTTTAAAGAAAGGAGAAGGGGATGGATCTTTGTTCTTTGATCAGAGATTAAAAATCTAACTCAATCTAAACTTTTCTAAATAAGGTCATTTTAAAAGTGGTCTACTGAGAAACATTTAGATTTACCCTTCTTGGCCCTTCTCTACCTTGAACACTTTTTCCAATTTTTCTATTTCATTTTCTGTACTCCTGTTTCTAGTTGTCTCATTTTTGAATGCATATTTGATGCATAAAAATAGAGATGAAAACCAACGTGTCTGTCCACTTGTTTGTACCGACCGCTGACTACTGGATTCATGTTCTGTCCAGGCACTGAAGGAGCAGTGTTTGGACACTCTGTGGAGACACCTCACATCAGAGCAGAACCCTCCCAAGACCTCAGGTAAGTCTGGGTTCTTCCATGATGGTCAGACTTTCCATCACTGTTGATGACCCTCGGTATGTAAAGGAGTAAAATGGAAGATGTGCTACATATGTGCATAAAGAGTTGACATTCCCTGCCTACATGGTAAATGCCAAGTATTTGATCGAGGGCAAGAAAATGTATATTATTATTCTAACCTCCTATATATTTTTACCCCTAATAAACATACAATGAATATAAAAAATAAATATACCAGGCAGTGGGAGTGTGGAAAATGCCGTTATAGAGGACATTTAGAAGAGGATTGATAAAAATAAGGATTCCAGAAAATCTGACATACAATGTAATACATAAAACATATAGGCAGAAAGAAAGAGGAGGCAGAGAGAAGGAAAAAAACTATAAATGGTCAGGGAGTGATATGTAAAGGGAAATATAAAGCAAATATAAATAGTAATCAGAAAAAGGCAGAATTTAATTGCCTGATGCTGGATTCCTCAATCTAATATTTCCAATGGAATGGACTGCTTCCTGACAATGTACTGTTTCTAAGAGACACAGTTGTATGTAACAGCCCTCATTACCCAAAAAATTGCGAGATGACAACTTTACAGGGAATTCTCCCCAAGATAAGCACAGCAACTGTTAATAAAATTTGAAACGTTAAAAATCTAGTAACTAGTAAAATCTAGTAAAATCCATAATCAATGGATATTCTTGATTCAATAAGTAAGGTTTGGGTTCGAAGATATTTTATATAACTTATCACTGTAGTCATTTCACAACTTTTACATATACGAAATCATTAGTTAGTACATCTAAAACTAATAGAACTTTATATGTCAAAAAAAGACATTTTATACAATTAGTTTCTGATAGATAAATTACATTCCAAAATACATTTCTATAAGATTAAAAAAAGACAAGAATAATGATATCTTAAAAATAAATCACATATTAGAAATCATTTTCAAAGCTGAATCGAAGTAGCAACCTGGAAGACAGTCTTTGTTTTAGAAAACACAATATAAATGTTAAGCAAAACCAAAATTATTTTATAAATATAGGTCCAGTTCTTCTTGTTTGAATGAGAGGAAAAAACTGCTCAAATGAAAGGGGAAAAACAAAGCAAAACAATTTAAATTTTTAAAAAGTCATACTTTGACAGCAGTAAAATTTTCAGACCTTTATAAGTTCTGTGATGAAATTTTCTAAGAAATGCAGTTTCTCACTATCTCAATATTTCAAATTCAAACAAGCTAGTTGTCAATAACAGAAGAAGGTGACCATGATCTTCATGTGATCAAGACACTTTTTATTAGACAAAAATAATAACTGCTCAATGTCAAAATCCCAAATCAGTGCCAAAGGATTTAGACGGGTTGAAGAGTATGTGTAAATAGCATTTCATAATGTGTTATGGTGTTAACTTGTAGCTCTTTTCTCAATTAGGAATTCCAACATTTTGTGTGATTATTTATTTTTTCCCTCCTCATCTAACAAGGGTGCATATTCCCTTAGACCAGGATCTGCATCTTCTTTCTTTATCTTTAGTGCTATAGCAGTCAAAATGTATCTCACATATAATTGTGTCTGATAAGCATTTGTTAATGTGAATTACTGTAATAGCAAAATTCAATAATGAGAAGGCTGAGTGCATGTAACATAAGGAATGTGGTGGTAGTTATCGCATTGTTAGGGCCCATGTGGCTGACATTGACTCCAATTGCCTTTGAACTGTGTTTTAATATAGATGCCAGAGTTCATTCATTCATTCCATTAAAAAATTATTTAAATTACACCATTCTCACAGAAACTTCTTTTTGCCTCTAACATTTTAGTAATTATATACTCATTGTATGATTTTCATTATGGAAATCTATTGCTAAAAAAAATAAGAAGTGTTATTTTAATTGCCTTGCTGACATGTCTCAAAATTCATAAGTTTGGATGTGAATTAAATGATAATCAGTGTATGGTCTTTCTGGTTTTTATTTTCTAATTATTCATCAATTATTTAAATACTGCACGAAGCTGAGTTTATCTGCTAGTGCTAAAAGCAAATTAGTAACCCCAAGATAAGTGTTACTGATCTAAATTCGAAACTGAGACAGAAGCAAAGCACAGTAATGATAGGGGTATTCAATTATTCATTTGTGTACATGAAGATTAAAAGCAGAGTGTCTAAGAAGATCTTTACAAGTCCTGCTGACAATTTTCCTTTCAGGGCAGTAAGAAGTACTCTTAGTCGACACCTAATTCTAATCTACAAGGTGAGATTGGTTGGCCAGGTAAATCAAATGGTAATTTGGGGAGTAAGTAGCTGTGCTGTCTTTAATTTTGTTTTTGTCGAGAACAAAAGCCTTTAGAAAGATACATTTCAAAAAGTTTGTTAAAGAGTATCAGGGATGTTTTGGTGTGGACATGAAGTAAATTTCTATAATTGATGTATTAAACAAATGTTTGAGGAGTGCACTATGTGCCAAATTCAGTGCTACTTTCCATGTGCAATTCAAACCTACACATGTAGATTTTCTATCATGTCTTATATAAAGTTGTATTGTTTTTTTCAGTAGGGGCCTATGTATTAAAAAGGCTAAAACAATGTATATCAAAGAGTCAATAAGGACATAATGGTATATTTGCCCAGAATAGCACAAATGTGAACGTTCTTCCTTTTTTATTTCTTAAATTAACATAGCTATATTATCACAGTTCAAAAGAGTTTCGGCACTATATGGTGAGAAGTGATGAAACCCGTATATTGCCCAAATATTGTT
The DNA here is from genome assembly GCA_017311185.1 of Proteles cristata cristata. NCBI lineage: Eukaryota > Metazoa > Chordata > Mammalia > Carnivora > Hyaenidae > Proteles > Proteles cristata. The sequence goes on along the minus strand of JAESUZ010004103.1, from coordinate 677,613 downwards.
TGGACCTGAGTTTCATTAACTGTTCCAAGAAGAGAAAAAACAAACAAAAATGAATCTGGAGTTGGGATCAGTAAAATGAATTAATATTTAATGATGTAGCTGGAATCTTTTCATCGTGTTTATTCTTGTGTGAATATAATTTTGAACTAAAATATTAAGTTTTGCAGGATCCAAATTGATCTCCGAAAACATATAGCTCTCATTTATGTCAATACTGTGTTCAAGGAAAAGCCACCATGTATAAGGTAGTAAGGATTTTGCACTGAGATGTTTTGTCAATAAAAGGTTCTCCTCTCCATTCCTCTCTCCTTTCTTTTTCTTTCTTCTCTGCCTCTCCTTCTTTCTTCTTCCCTTTAACTATTTCATTCTGTGTTTGTATTTATATATTTATTTAGTTAATAGCAGACTATCATTATCAGAAGCTTGCATTAGTGTGTAATCTTGGGAACATAGAGAAACAATTGATCCAGAAATTTGTTTGATCTAATTCGAAGAGACCATAATTGAAGGTGCAAGTAGGCAGAAAACAAACCAACCAAAAAAATAGAGGCCACAGAAACAATGTGATTTGCAGTTGAAGAAAACTCAACATAGCTTGAAGTGATAAGACAGTAAAATTGCTTGTATATTCAGGTCACAGTTTGCGTAGTTTTTTTCCTTAAAACATTTTTCTGTTCAATTTTCCAGTCAACCCATCACTGAAATCAAAACTAATTCATGAGTGCCCACTAAATGCATGACATTGTGTTAAATATTTATGAAGAATAAGAAACATGACGCTTAAGTTCTGCCTAAGTTTGTATTTAGTAATTGCATCTCACAACTTACTTTAAAAGGAGTTTGAATTCTGTTCTCAGAATGTTGAAAATTCTTCTAGAAACTTAGGACACTCGTTTCCAAATTAAGAATTGTATAACACCAGAAAAAAACATCTTGTTGCATCTTTGGAATGTAATCACAATAAAAACAGAATTTCTTGGAGAAAACATGTAGCAGGGTGACTCAATACCAACATTACTTGCTTTCTCTACTATAATCTCTTGGTACCCACTATAAAAACTAGTCTGAAATCCATTGCTATAATTGCTATAACGCTTTCAAAATGAACACAATAGTACTTCACTAATTCCAATGACTAATCACATAGGAATTCACAAGGCTTACAAATAAACATGAGTTTCATTTTTCAACAGGCCCCTTTAGAGAATGTTTTGTAATAAAAATTAAAGTGAAACCTCGACTATGTTGTAAACTCTCCTCAAGGGAGGGTTGACAACTGCTATATAGGAGAGAAACAGGACATCATTCAACTGTTAATACTGTGTTGCCAAGAGTCTACTTACTAGATTGTGCTAGAAGGGAATACACTTTTAGACTAATTTGAGTTCCAGAGTATTTTGGAATGTTTGAGTTCCATAATGTCTCAGCCCAAGACTTCTATAGGAATTCTAGGCTTTTTTGAGAAGTCTAGAGCATCTAGAGAAACTCAATAGTAAGACTGATAGTAAGAGACTTAGATAGTAAATTTTATCATGTCTTTTTCTGTATGAATTTGGGGCTTTCCATCTTGTTTCAAAGGTTATCATCTTTTGTATTAAGATATTTCCAGTATTTCTTTTTAATTTTCTGTCATTTGGATTTATACTAGGTATTTCTTAGTTTTATGTTTTGAATAAACATAGTGGGAAGTTATGTTTTGAATTTTCTTGTAATTTTCTCTTGACAATTACAGTCTGATGATCTCTTGGTTTGTGAGCTCAAGCCCTGCTCTGGGCTCTGCACTCACTCTCCCTCTCTCTCTGCACTTTGTGGGTTTCTCTCTCCCTCCCTCTCTGTCCCTTGCTCTTTCTCTCTGTTTCTCTCTCATAAATAAATAAAATAAATAAATGAATAAGTAAAATTTGGTAAAAATAGGAATTGCTTATTAGTTTAAAAAAATAAAAAATAAAAGTCTGATAAATGTTGCACATACTTTTATCCCCAAAATGTTTTAAGTTTCAAGAGACTCTATTGAGATTCTTGTTGGGATTTTATTACATATGCTTATTCTTTTTTTTATATTGGATTTTTTATGATATGGAAGTAGATATGTTTTGTTTTATCTAAGAATAGCTCAGATTCTTGAATTTTCAGATAAATAGTATCAGATGTGCTTTCTAGACATCCCTCTTCCAGAAATAGCTGTAAAATACAGACATTGAGTGTTATAGCATTTATATTAATATGGTAATTTAGCAATGGAATCATATATATTTTAGAAGCATTCCTTTATGTCATTAGTATTCTTTTTAAAATTTTTTAATTTTATTTAAATCTAAGCTGATTAACATATCACTAGTATTCTTTATTGAATTTAATACAGTCAAGGAGAGTCAAACATTAGCATCAGTTAACAGTTTTCCTATTTGGATCTGCATAGGTGACGTTTTATAAATATTAGCCAAAAACAAATGAAATGGATATTCCTATAAGATCTGAGACCACACGTTATTATGAAAATTCTCAAACATATTCAATGTTGAAAGCATCTTGCAGTGACCACCTATCTACCCCCAGATAGATTCCTCCATTATCCTTCTCTTCTATGTCTTTAATCACATATGCACATCTTCCACCAGCCATCTGTTAAGTATTCTAAGTTTATGCATTTGAACATAAATTGTATAATCTGTACACTTTATCTGATCACTTTGGCTTGTGTATCATTAACTAGTTTTCAAGATTACTTACAGTTTCTTTTTTTTACTATAAAATAAATATACAATGGCATTCAAAAAATTAAGGGCACATTTCCTGAGTTTTGACAAATCCATATACTTGTGTAGCCCCAATTCCTGTCAAGATATAAAACATCATCATCACTGAGAGAGTTCTCTTATGCTCCTTCCCAGAAATCACCACCACTATCCACCGGAAGGAACTTTTCTCTCACCCTTTTCACTCGGGATTAGATTAGAGTGACTTAGTACTAAATATAAATCAACAATACAATACGTACTCTTCTTTGCAAAATTTCTTCCACTTTACATGATGTTTTTGAGATCTATCCCTGTTGTTGACTGTGTCACAGTCAATAACTGTGTCCTGCTTTCTTGCTGATTAGTATTCTAAGAACATATAATATTTTATGTGTGCATTTTCCTAATTGATAGACACTTAGGATATAGCTGCCATATATTAAGCTTTATATAAAAATGCCAGAGCTTTCCAAAGTGATTATATCATCTTCTTCTAAAAGTGAATGAGAATTTCAGTAGCTGAACATCTTCCCTGATATTCAGTATTAGCATTCTTATGAATTTGAACCATTCTGGTGGATGTTTAGCATTATTTCATGTTTTTAATTTGCCATTACTTGATGAGTAATGATATTAATGACTTTTGCATGTACATATGGAACAACCATATGTATTGTTTAGTGAAGTGTCCATTTATTTATAATTTCCCACTTGTTTTAATTCTGGATTTTTTTGGAATTTTTTCTTTTAATTTTCATTTTTTAATGTTTAGTCATGTTTTGAGAGAGAGAAAGAGACAGAGCATGAGTGGGGGAGGGCTGCAAGAGGGGGCAACGCAGAATCTGAGGCAGGCTCCAGGCTCTGAGCTGTCAGCACAGAGACCATTGCAGGGCTGGAACCCACGAACTGTGAGACCGTGACCTCAGCCAAAGTCAGATGCTTAACCGACTGAGCCACCCAAGCACTCCATGTTTTTTGTATTTTTACTTTTGTATTTTATCTTTGACCTAGAGGATTATTTATATATCCTGGCACCAGTCCTTTGTAACATCTGTAACATCTGTATTTTGTGGATATTGCCTCCCAGTCTATGGGTATATTCATTTTATTGATGGATTTTGTAATTTTTTAAAAATGTTTTATTTATTTTTGAGAGAGAGATAGAGACAGCATGAGCAGGGGAGAGTCAGAGAGAGAGGGAGACACAGAATCTGAAACAGGTTCCAGGCTCTGAGCTAGCTGTCAGCACAGAGCCTGACGTAGGGTTCAAACCCACAAACCATGAGATCATGACCTGAGCTGAAGTCTCAACTGACTGAGCCACCCAGGCACCGCTCTATTTGTTATTCTTATGCCAGCTCAGCATTGTTTTTATTATTAGAGTTTTGCAATAAGGTTTTAAGTTCAACATTGTTGTTCTTTTTCAAGATGGTTTTGGATATTCTGTGATCTTTGCATTTGCTACATAATTCTAGATAAATGACTCAACCACACTAAGATTCAACTGCTTCCTAACTAAAATGTGGATAGAGTGTACATTTCTCAGTATTAGTGGGATAATTAAGAGATAATCCATGCAAAGTTTTACATATAGAATGAGTTCCCAGTATTAACATTAGCTTTTAATACATGATTACAATTATATGGCCAACTCACTAATAAAGAAGGGTACATTTAATGATGGTTGTCAATGGCTACAAAATTTTCTTTTTAACATATTCTATGATTTTATTTATCAAGTAACTGAGCCCCATGGAGGTTAACTGTATTTAAAATTTGAGTAAAGCTCATGTAGAACGTATGAGTTTCTTATTCAAAGTCCTGCATTTAATTCTTCCATTAGGTTGGGATATCTCAAGCACAGTAATTAAGCTTCAGTGAGTATATACATCAGTTTCCCAGACTGCTTTTTAGAAATAACTTTCATCACTTTAGTATACAGCAAAACTTTCAATATAGGGAATGTTTTTCTATTATTCACAGTTTATAATAAAGCTTTTAGAAGCACCCAGCTTCTAGTAAGGACTTGGGAAGATACTACTACAATTTTATTAGTGTTAATAAAATATTACCAATAAAATAGCCAATGAAATCATTAAGCCATTTTGATAAGCTGGCATGGCTGGAAATATGTGATGCCTACTTTTATTTTATATTTTAAAAAAGTTTTTATCTAAATCTATTTGTTCCATAGAGTTCTTTAGATAGATAATATTATAATCATTGACCCACCTAATTTCAAAGACATTTCATAGTGCCTGATGGTGCTTAAATGCAAAGGTTTTTTGTCAGAATTTATGGACTTTAATATGTGGAGTTTAGATGAAGGTGTAGAGCAAATTTGCATCTATTTATGGACAAATGTCTTCTTTTCCTATTAGCATAGATAGGCCTTGAGACAATGTACAATGGCTGGTAGGTAGGTGTATGTGTGCATATATGTAAATGTAACTTAGATGTAATTGATAGTGAATGATTCAGATATACTATATGTCTCTGTAAATCTTCACAGAGATTTGTTAACTGTTAACAAATTTATTTGTTGTATGAATTTATTGTATCCACAATAGTGTAAGCTTTTAGGTCTCCATATACGTTATAATCCTGTTACGATTTTTTGCCCACAGAAAGTTAATTTACTTATGCTAAATAGATAGGCAAGCTTGTAAAAAATAGTTTGCAAGTTTACTTTAATTTTCATGTTCATAAGAAATAGTTTACTGCCACATGTGAAAGAAGAATCATTATATCCTCCAAACAGTCTTAACTGCATACATACTCTTTAACTGCATACTCTTTAACTGCATGCTCCATATGAGTAATGTAAGTGCCTAGTATATATTACTCACTTGAACATTGGCTATTATTAAAACCAGAGAATAATATTTTTAATAAATTTTATATTATTTCTTTTTTATTTTTAAATTTTCCTTTACTTACAGTTACTTAACATACAGTGTTATATTATTTTCAGGTGTACAATAGTGGTTCAGCAGTTCTATACACCACCCTGGGCTCATCACAAGTGCACTCCTTAATACCATCACCAAGTTAACCTATCCCCAGTACCCCTCCCTTCTCCTAACTATAAGCTTGTTCTCTATAATTAAGAGTCATTTCTTGATTTCTCTTGCTCTTCTTTCCCTTTGCTCATTTGTTTCTTAAATTCCACATATGAATGAAATCATATAGTGTTTGTCTTTCCCTGACATATTTCACTTAATACATGCATGTCATTGCAAATGGCAAGATTTCACATATATATGTATATATCTTCTATACATCTTCTTTATCCATTCATCAATCTCTGCTCACTTAGGCAGCTTCCATTATTTGCCTACTGTAAAAAATGCTGCTATAAGCATAGGGGTGCCTGTGTCCCTTTGAGTTAGTGTTTTTCTATTCTTTGGGTAAAACCCAGGAGTGTGATTGCTGGATTATAGGGTAGTTCTATTTTTAACTTTTTGAGGAAACTCCATATTGTTTTCTACAGGGGCTATAGCAGTTTGCATTCTGACCAACATTGCAGGAGGGTTTCTTTTTCTCCACATCCTCATCAACACCTGTGGTTTTCTTGTGATGTTGATTTTAGCCACTTGACAGCAGTAAGCTGATGTTCCATTGTAGTTTTGATTTGCATTTCCTGATGATATGTGACTATGAACATCTATTCATGTGTCTGTTGGCCATCTGGATGTCTTTTTTTTTGGAGAAATGTGTGTTCATGTCTTCTGCCCATTTTTAATTGGATTATTTTTGGGAGGGGTGTTGAATTTTATAAGCTTTTTATATATTTTGGATACTAATCCTTAATAAATATGTCATTTTCTAATATATTCTCCCATTCTGTAAATTGCCTTTTAGTTTTGTTGATTGCTTCCTTCTCTGTGCAGAAACTTTTTATTTTGATGAAATCCCAATAATTTATTTTTGGTTTTGTTTTTCTTGCTTCAGGAGACATAGCTAAAAACGTTGTTATAGCCAATGCCAGAGAGGTTACTGCTTGCATTCTCTTCTAGTAGTTTTATGGTTTTAGGTCTTATCTTTAGGTCTTAAGTCCATTTTAAATTTACTCTTGTGTATGGTGTAAGAAAGTGAACCATTTCATTCTTTGGCATGTTGCTATCCAGTTTTCCTAAAACCACTTGTTGAAGAGACTGTCTTTTTTCCCATTGGACACTCTTTGCTGCTTTGTCGAAGATTAATTGACCATATAACTGTGGAGATAAGTTTTGTATTATACCTTAGTGATTACTACACTTAGTTTTACCAAGATTAACAAAGCATACAGTTGTAACCTGTTTAATTCAAAGTCTTCATCACTTCATTACTTGAAGGATTTAGCAATACTATAAAATTACTATCACTTTTTGAATGTTTTTTTACATATTTATTGAATTTATATACATGAGGTCCAACAAATCAACTGCACACAAAATGAAAATATTCTTTTAAAACTTAATTTACATGTTTGGTCTCTATTGCACTGTTATTAGAAACTCAGCTCCAGTCTATTCAGTTCTCTTATTTTTCCTGGGGATTGTATAAGGATACCAAGGAGCTTTCACTGTGCCAAAGATTTGGGGCGACATTTGTCCATTGGTAACCTTGTGACCCAAGGTAGCATTTACCGAGAGGTTCTCATTCTTCTCTCCACTTAGTCTTCTTTCACTGGAGGTCACTTCCCCTTTCTCTTTGAGAATATTTGGTCTCTTGTTCTCAGTCAGCTTAGTCCTGAGCTACCCCTACTTTCCTCTGACCTCTAGAACCTAAAGAATAAAGGCATTATAATGTAGGACTTGGCTGCAGGTTGAGGAACACAGAGAACAATTTGAAATCAATTCTGTTGACTTCCCATCCAAATCTTCTTTACCCCTTGAATCAAAAAAATATCTTCTTCAACAGGTGGAAATACACAAGCTCTCACTGACTTTGGTTTTCTTCTGACGTGTTTATTCATGTGCTGAATCATTTTCAACATACAAAATGGCTAGGTTTTGCTACAACTCAAAGTGTCTGTAAGATTAGGAAACTCAAAAGGTCTTTATCAGCTTCTCTGATCCATCTTCCACTGTTTGTGCAAAAGATACTGTTCAGTGAATGGCAGAATTGTAAGGAGATGGCACAGGGAAGGAAATGCCATCAATATCTCAAAATACCACCACAACCCCATATTATCTCCATTAGTTCTCCTAAGACATTTCTTATTGTCCTATAAGAATATCATAACTTTCAATTTAGAGATGTTGAAACTGAGTCTTGTTGCTGCTGGTTAGTGTTCCTGAACCCATCTCTCAGTCTTTACCACCTCTTTGAATAGAGATGCTCTAAGTGTTAGCAAAGCACTCTGCTCAATGACTATGCTGGTGATGGATACCTGAGGTCTAAAATGAAAATGAATATAATAAAAATTTTGATTCAATAATTAATAAATGGGAATGGAAAAACTCAAAAGGCCAGAAAGACATAATACATTTTAATGTTCTAGTACCAAATGTAAACACATTAGAAATTTGACACAATGTAAACATGTCCATATTTAATGTGGATATCATGGATATCTTGCTCTCAAATATATGAGCGAGAACCTCAACCCCTTATCTTTGAAACACACTAAACTGCATCAATTATTTGATAAAGAAAGTGTGCTTTTTTTTCCACTTATAAGTTCACTGAGTTGTGCTTTCTTGAAAGTCAGAGTCATAATTTTAGAATATTAATATGAATATTATGCATATTAATTCATTTTAATTAAGTACCTATCTGACTTCTGTTTGAATGGTCCATCAGTCCGAACTTACATAATTACATTTAATGTTACAGATAATTAACCAATGAAAATCGTAGTGGTCACAGATATACTACTCAAGATGGTCTATATTTGGGGGTGTATTAGAGGAAATCAATTATAAAATACACATTTTAACAGAATGTAGATTGTATGTGCAAAGTATGAGTATTATGAGTGAAAAAAATGAATGATTATTTTATTTTCAAGTTTTCAAAAGCTCTGTGAAAATATGTGACTTTTGTTTTTCAAAAAAAACCCCAGACATTTACAAAATATATATATATATTTATACATATACATATATATACATATACATATATATACACACATATATATATTTATACATACATATATATATATATATATATATATACACACACACACACATACACACGTGTATATATATTAAAAACCTAACCCCTCCAGGGATTTTAGAAATATGCCCAAGGGGTCCATTAAAGATAAAAGTGGCAGAGTTGCTTTGGTGAGTGAAAAAACATTGAAAATATTGATATCATTTCCTCTAAATGCTGGCTCTACTCTTTCAATATCACTTTCAAGTCTAAGTTCAACATCATCACTACTGAAAGAGAGCTGATCTTCAGAGATCAAACTATTTGATGTGTTTCTCCCTGCAAAACAGCTTTGGATCTGTTGCCTCTAAGGAAACTAGTTGCTCTGGATGATGGTACATGTGAACCTGAGGACACTCTTGTCCTAAAGTTGTGTGGTCAAGGGGAAGACACACAGTTGCTCCTCCATAAATAGAATGTTTATCCATATAAGGGTACTTCCTCTTACCACACTAGTGCTTTTTAACACTGTATTCTAGCTTCCATGTTCTGCCTTCTTTTGTTCTTATCTCCAGTTTTATATTTGAAGATAATTTTGAAACTGCCTCCCAGCTATCTTTATTTCAGGTACAACACTCTAAAACAGTTGATTTTGGGGGCACCTGGGTGTCCCAGTGGTTGAGTGTCCAACTCTGGATCTCAGCTCAGATAATGATCCCCGGGTTGTGGGACTGACCCTGGTGTCCACGCTAAGCATGGAGCCTCCCTGAGACTTTCTCTCTCCTTCTGCCCTTCTCCCCCACTTGCATGCTCTCTCTCTTCCTCTCTCCCTCTCTCTCTCAAACAAACAAACAAGCAGTTGGGGGGGTTTCCCTCAAAATGTATGCAATCTTTATTCATATTTAATTAAATGAGAGGTGGATCACTCCTCATTTACTTGTTCTCTCTCAGGCTAATGTCATTAATTCTGTGAACATTTTCCTGGGCCAATAGAGGTCAGTTGATGTAGAAAATGTCTCATTTCTTCATCTTAATTAATTTCTGAAGGTATCATGAATACTTTGAAACTTTTCAGGCTTACAGAATTTTGACTGCGGAATTCTTGAAAGTTCACAATATTAATGATTTTCATTAAAACACTCTCATGTTTGCGAGAATCTTTATAGTTACATGCTAACTTGGTAGCAACTTATTTATTAAAACTCCATCATTAATTTTGAAAATACATAAAAGATTTAAACAAGTAAACTTATCACGACCTACTTTTTATGTGCCTTGCAGAAGGAAACAGCATAAGAAACTGTTATTAAATCATTAAACAAATGAGAGTAAATAATTGATGTTAACAAATGAAGTTTCATAAAGAGCCAAAAAATAGATAAGGCAATGAAAAATGATTCTAACACTCATTTTGACTTTTTTTTTGAAATGGCAAAGATTTTTATTTATGCCTACCTGTTTGTGTTAGTTAATAATGTCGTCTTTCAGCCCATCATAATTGTTTTCTTTTTATTATGAAGGAGTCTTTTGCTCTACCCTTAGGCTTGAATCACCCACCAGGTCCTTGATCATGGAGGCTCCTCGAGGGGTCCAGGTGAGCGCTGCAGCAGGGGACTTCAAGGCCACCTGCAGGAAGGAGCTCCATCTGCAGTCTACAGAGGGGGAGGTGAGTCCCCAGGGCCACAGAGGCCCACGACTGCTTCTCCAATTAGATACATATTCCTCCAGGTGACACATAATGAACTGCTTCATAAATCAGCTTAAATTGTGAAAATATAATACTTCTTGATTATGAAATTTGGTAAACCTGATGTTATTTTCTTAAAACAGAGCCCCATTTATTTTCTACGGAAAGACATCCATTCACGAGTCAATTATAAGTGGGGCATCTAACTTCCTGTAGTTTCAGAATTGGCAGATAAACATAATTTCAAGATCATATCAAGAATGAAGGCAGGCTTCCTTTTTTTTCTCTCTCTCTCTCTTTTGGTCTTCCAGAAAGTTCTTCTAGAAATTACTTGGGATGTTTATTTCTGTCGAAACGGTTCCTATATGTCTCCTAAAAGAAAAATGAAACAGGTTATTTTACTATTTAGCCAGATTGTCATTCCCTAGATAAGTAGATAGACACATGCTACCATTTTTTCTCCCGTGTTACTTTATTTCCTCCAAAAGTCTCCTTTAATACTGTTCTCATTCCTTTAAAGATCACTCACTTCTCCTCACTTCCTACTATAAAGAATCCTTTGTCTTCCATCTGCCATCCTTACTGGAATTCCAGAGGCACATGTTCATTTCATGTATCTTATTTACTATATATATTGTGATTATTGTGTCAGCAGAATTACATTTTTGTCAGTTCTGGAAGTTCCTCAGCATTGGGTCTTCAGGTATTACCACTCCCCATTAATGCTCCATGGCTCTTTTTTGGAACTCTGAAGATATGCTGTGTATTTCCATTCCCTTACCCTCCACATCTCTTAGCCTCTCCTTCCTCGTTTCTATTTCTCTGTCTCCCTGTGCCTCACTCTGCTTATTTAGTCATACCTACATGCCCAGTTTCTTTTCAGTAACTAATTTCTTTTTTAATCCCTCCACTGAGATTTTAGTTTTAATAATTATGTTGTTCCCTTTTAGGATTCTAAATTGTTATTTTTTTCAAATCTGCCTGGACATTCTAGTAACTGCTGTTTTGTTTGCTTGCATTTCATTCTATTTTAAGTGCTTCAAGTCCTTACACACAGCACCTATTGTGTATATTTTTACTATAAGTCTTAATGTCCTTGAAAGTCTAAATCAGTTCTTTTACTGTTTCTACCAATTACGTCCCAAAGTATTTTCTTCCTTCTTGTGTTAATTTTTTTATAAGTTTATAAAAGTCAAGTTGAGAAGAAAACGAAAGGAAGAATAATCTGAGTAAGATGATCTGGAGCATTTTATACCTCGTCAGATATGAAGATGAAGGCACAAATCAGTAGAATCAGTGGAGGATGTTTCTTTATGCCATTATGTTAGTTGCTGATTGACAATAAACTTTAATTATAAATTTTGCTACTTTTCTATAAACAAACTTCCTGGCAGGACCATATTAGCATCTTACTGGATATTACAACTTAAACGATCTAGAAATATGCTTCCTAATATTTTAAGAGTATATCCATATTACCTTTCAAGATTTCCTTCTACTACAATTACAGAATACAATACTTTGTCTACCACAGCAAGATGGAAATCTTTCTTAAATATCTTGCATCCCTTTTAAAGAGTTGCTTGTATCATGATAATTATTTCATTTAAATTATTCATAATGAATCACCCCATAATAAATACTGGTGGTTATTAATCTCTGTTCTGTTCCTGTTTAGTCACCACTTTAGGTATGTTTTTTAATTCAGTGTATCAGCAGAATGAATCCTTAGATTCAATTACAGGTTAGCATTTAATTGTGAATTGGATATTATTCTATAAATATATCATAGCCACAGATTTTCAGCTTTGTTATTTTTATGTTAATAACAAAGACAGTAGAAAGCACAACACTTTACATTAGAATAAAATATCTAATTTTCCTCAGAAAAAACTATAAAATTCTCTAAAATCTTTCTCTTTGCTTCACTGACTATGCACAGAAAGGCAGACTGATCATTTACTAAACACAATAGAAGGATATAAAGTCCCTTCCTTAGACTGTTTTTTGAAGTAGTTAGGATCAGAGCAAACATGGTATTGAGGTAACAAAGTCATAGACAAAATGCCTAAGAATGAAACTGCACACAAAATTCCACACTGATAAAGATTTAGGCATTTCAACATAGTATGGCAGGAATTTCAAATTCACCTCTGAAGACAACCTGAATCACAATATAGGTGAAGCTTTGAAAGTATTATAATAGCACAAGCCAAAAAAAAAAAAAAAATAGCACATGCAATGCAATAATGAAATATATTACAAGATCACAGGAGACGGAGAAAAAAACTATTTTGCAAATTGATCGAGATTTTTCTATAACACTGAGAGGCCTGATTCCAATGGATAAGAAAGGGATAAATGAATTCTTGGTGCACAGAAGACAGTGGGTGGTGACATAAAATCTCAGGTGTGTGATCCTGAGTGCCACAGAGAGCTTCAGGATGATTGGATTATATGGTTTATAGGGCAATATAGAATAGAAATATCAATTTTAGAATATGGAGGGTGAATAGTATCATACTAACTGCCTTCGCAAAAAAGAGATATGAGCAAGCCGTTATCAGACTCGGTCCTTGGAGTAAGCAACATTAGGAATGATGCTGGATCCCAAGTGTAAAAGCACAGGCCAGGCTTTACTGAGGCTGATGCTCAAGAAGCAGGAAGGCAGCGCAAAGGGAGCAATAATCAGGCTGACTCTCTGAGGAGAGGTCAGGGAGAATGACTTGAAGAAACTTAGGTGGAAAAGGGGTGACATGTAAGCATCTAGAGGCGGGGATTTATTAGCACCTGTGCACTTAAGGATCATGCTTCTTCATGCATCATGTGTTTAATCAACATGTTAAATCTCCACCCCTGGGCATGTCTTTTAGCATTAGACTGAGGGGGAAAGTTGGTCTAAGTTCACTACTGGGTCCATGATGGTGCAGACTGGTTTGCAGACCAGACTGGGTTTGCTCCTTAACTGGTACTGTGCCCTGGAGAATTGATAACAGCCAGTAGGGAGTTCTGTGAGAAAGGTGATGGCAGTTAGCAGGCAACAAAGAGGTTTTCGCGTACACAGGGGCTTGTGCCCAAGTTCCCTGAGAGATTTTATCCTCCTTATTCTTCAGGAGAAGGGATGAAAGGTCTCATGTTCTGAAACTGCTCCCTACTGAACAAGGCCATTGTCCCTGTGCTACCCTGGGTGGGTAAAAATCTCTCACGGACTGTCCTACTGACTGAGAGGACTGGAGTCTTCCTGTAGAGAAACAGGGTGGAATCCCTGTGCTACATTAGCTTGGAATTATTGGAGCCAGGAGCTCACAGACTTTACTAACAGGTCAAAGAGACACTCAAAAGAAGTAGCAGCAGCTTAGCCACCAATAGACTCAGGAGAGGAAAATATGAACAAACAAACAACAAAACAACAAACAAAAACCCAGAAACACAGAGACTGGAGAGAGCATTTTTTATTGTTGACCAAATACAGTTTGTCCCTAAGTTGTGCCGATGTGCCCAGAGTGCCTGCTCATAAACCCTGTAAGTATTTACCTCAATTTTTCCTGAGTTACTTACACGGACACCAAAGGTTTTGCTAGTAACGGCATAGACTCCTCCTTGTTCCACCAGCAGTTAGGTAATTAATGAGAGTTATTTCTGTGACAACAAAAGAAATACACAAGTTGCTGGTTGGAGTAAATTCTAAACCCAGTGTCTGAGTCCGGATTACTCTACTGAGAAGATTTCTGGATGTCACGCTCAAAGCAGCGTCAGACGGAAAGGGGGCAGGCGGCAGCAATCTGATGCACTATTTCTGGTTTATAGTTGAAGTTCTCTGGTGATCTTTTGAGGGGCCCAGAGAGCAACAGGCATGAGAAGTGTCTACACATGAGCTACCATGGCCAATTCTCTGACCTCAAGTTGTTTGGCTTCGGTGTGCAGGGCTTCTGGAAAAAGAACAGTTTTGTTTCTTAGTGATTCCAAGACAAGAGAATGCAAGAAGATTGGAAGCCATTGTTTGGAGAGACGTAGCCAGAGAGTTGAGGAAACCAGAAGAATCTGAGATCCAATACAGCCTTCTAGGCAAACAACAAACACTTGAAAGATAATTAATCGCAACTAGAATCTAACATCCACAAAAGCAATGTTATTGAAACATGATTTTCTCTCTAAAATCACCCTCATTTTCATCAAACATAGCCAAGTTAAAATTAATTTGTTTGTAAAAATAAGCCTAGTTTTAAAAAACTTGGCCTAATTATTTACATAAGTATAGCAAAAATAGTGATTGACCATGTAAGTTCTCTTATATCAACTTTACCTGAACTTTTGTAAGGAATTTACTTTTTTTAAGTTTTTTTAAGTTTTTTAATTTTTAATTTATTTTTGAGAGGGAGAGAGAGAGAGAAAGAGAGAGCATGAGTGAACAGTGGGAAAGGAGTGTAGAGAGAGAAAGAGAGAGGGAGAGAGAGAATCCCAAGCAGGCTCCACACTGTCAGTGCAGAGCCCAATGAAGGGCTCAAGTCTATGGACCCTGAGAACATGACTTGAGCCAAAGTTGGATACTTAACCAACTAGGCTACCCAGATGCCCCTGTAAGGAGATTTTAGTTTGGACTTTTAATAGCCTCTCCAGGCCAGAAGTCAAGCCAGATACTTGTCATTAGATTTGCCTGCAATACCTGTAGATTTGGGTGAATTCTTCTTCATGTGGTCCCCAACATATCCTTAGGTTCTTGTACCTGCCAAGAAGGGACCTTCTTTACTCACCTGGTAAGGCTGCTGGGAACTCTATAAGCAAGGCACCAGGCCAACATTTCCAAGGGGCTCTTTTGGCTCCATAAAGTCAAACTTAGCTCCTTACAGCTGTCTAGTCATATCTGATTTTATGTATGTTTTTCTCAAATAGGACATTCCAGTCAAAGTCTTGGTAATATAATCAGTGTTTCCAATGGTATACTGTTCCAAGAATGGATTGTTACTGAACTTATGTAAACAATTATAATTGGCATGAAAGAATGAATTCTCACTGACGGTTTCTGAATTCTGAAGGGTTCAGGTAGGGAGAAAAGTGAAATGCCTCAATTTGTTTGAAAAGAAATGTTTTATCAAATATCTCTAAGGCATAGACGTCGTAGGAGAACATTTTCCCTGAAATCTGGAAGAACAAATGTTAGTGAACCAGCAATGTTTTAAAGAGTTGTAAAAACTATTTACTCAGTCATATATTACTCATTTTTGTTCTACTTAAATACAGTTTTCCCAAAATTTCAGAAATTCTGGAATTCTTCAATTTAGTTTCATGATATTAAGGGCATCAAAAACCTGTATGTGTCAAAAGTTCCTTGCATGAACCTCCTTAAGGTTGAAACACATTTGCAAGAGCATCAGAACAATAACTGTAAATGACCAGACTCAAAAATGGATATGGCTAAAGATCCGAGGAGAGTTCATCATAATGCAGTTGACAAGGATATCTAGTTATTTCTGTGACATACATTTTAATAATTAAAATATCAAGTGACAACCTTATACCAGGACATATTAAAGCTTTAGGCATTTCATATAATCTCTAGAACAGTTATTTCTAAATAACTTAATTCATATAATTGAACTCATATTTAATTCATATAATTTCTAAAACATTGACCCATACAGTATAACCTAAGACAGTTTATTATCATTTGTTAATAATGCTTCCCTTGTAACTTAACAAACCATATAAACAATCAGGCCTAAATAGAATCATAGATTACTAAAAATCTTAATATTTAAGTATTTACCTAACCTAGGTTACAAGAGATTACAAAGGCAAATACATAGGGTTGTACAATTGTCAGCAAAACTTAGCTCCTTTAATATTGAAAAGATTTCATTTTCTTAACTAATTGAAGACATGAATAAAAACAAATATGAACTCTTGTTTTTCTGGACAGATACAGAAAAAAAACCTTTGTTTATAATTTCTTATCAAGAGCCGACCAACAATGCAAGAAAACCTTGTCTTTTTAATAGAAAAACCAAATTTTATTTTTATACCAGTATACTTTTAAAACTCATCTATTCTAATCTTAGTTAGTCCTGACCACATGTAACATTCTTTTTCAAAGATTATTTCCAGAAACCTTCTGTGGCTTTCTTTTTCATTCAGATTTTGTCCTCTGTCTTCTCTCTAAAAAGTCTCATCTTAGGACAGAATTGCTTTCTTCCTTCAACAAAAATATTTTTTCATTCTTTATGCCTCTTTAAACATATTTTCTACTTTTTTCATATTCAGTGTTGTTTTCCTTCTCATTTCCAGCAGTCTCAATTATATTTATCAGAATTTAACTCTTAGAAACCTCAATTTCTAGTAAAAACTAGGTAGTAACCAGCTATGAACTGTTACAACAGAATTGTTTATTTTTGACAATTTATCATTGTTTCGGAAATTTACAAATACATTTCACAATTTTTAAAAACATGAACTTTATATGGTACAATCATTTAATACAGCATAAAACATGTTTACCAACAGATCCAAATTTATCTTTAGTTTTTGCTGTAATAAGCCAAAAGCAGACAAATCAGTTTAGTAATCAATGTGCTAGTATTTTATCTTATTTGGAAAAGACTTAGATACCCAATGAACTTAACCCAATGTATCATTTAACCTGGCAAAGCTTCAAAGTTTTAGGTTACCAAAGATTTTGAAAGCTATAGACCTTTTTATTTGATTTACTTGTTCTTAACAATTACCCATGAAAACCTCATGAGGCAGACAAAACCAAACATGCTTTTAAGTCATTTTTGCTGACAAACTGCAACAGATTCAACATGAATTTAACAGGTAGAATGAAAGCTGATTGTTCGACGTTGATAACTCCAAAAGACATGTCTATTTTAACTAAACCAATAACCTTGAATTAGCTTTAATACCAAGTATGTTGCACCTGTGTCCATTAAAAAGCCAATCTGTTTGCTCCCCACTGTCCATTTTACTTGGTACTCTTGTGGGAAAATTCAAAGTGGGTGCTTTAAGTCCAAGGGGCTCTTGGGCCATGGTTGATGCTGGAGGCCTCAGGAAGGGTATAGGAGCCAGTGTTGCCTATGTGAGTGGCCCCAGCGGTGGTGCAGGGTCAGGAGAAGGGGGAGGAAGGAGGAAGGGTGCGCAGGGGAGCTGCCCACAAGGCCAGAGGCAGAGGTTTGGACAATCATTTCTCCACCTCTCTGTCTTGTCTCTCCCTTCTGCAAAACATGCTCTTTCTCTGGTTGCCCTTTAGCCCCCAGGAGGAGGTCAGGAGGAGGTACTAGGTTGGACAGCAGTTCTGGTCCTGGAACTTGGGGAGGTGGATTTAGGATTTCTAGCGGCTGCCTATCTCCCTCTTCCTTTTCCTCAGTATTCTGATTATTGCAAAGGGGATTGGATGTCTTTGTTCATCTTTATTGCTCAGGAGCATCAAGAAGGTTCCTTCCCATGAGGCATCTCTATTATGGAGTAACATATAGGCCTGAATGTAAGGAAGTTTATCCCAGATCATGTGAACTTGAAAAACATTTGGGTTAGTTTTATCTGTGTTTTAGAATGTCCAGTGTTTACAAGTGCTTGCCTTTAAACCAATTACATAGAGCTCCTTTACAAATTAATTTTAGCAATGCCATCTGGAGGTAGAGAAAATATCTCATTTATAACACATGTGGACACATAAGCAAACAAGATGCAAACAAAATCTAGCCTGTTTCACTGATATGTGTGGAGAAGACATTGCAAACCCAATTTCTAAACATCCTTTTATTAAAACAAATCTAATTGTAAGATAGCATAATTTATGAATACATTAGTTATTTTTTTTTTAATTTTCCAATTAGAACACAGCTGGCATTGTGCAAGGATACCAAAAACAGCAGCAACAAATAAATTAAATGAAGCCTAAAATAGCTCTGTGAACACTGGTTCCTTCCCCAAAAGTTGGGGGGGTGGGCTTCCCTGATCGAACAAAACAGCTTCCTAGGTTTTGGTTGTTTAGTCTTATAGCCAGCTTTTTCTAATTCTGTATGCAAAAATACTAAAAGCCTCTTTGGGCCATTTGAGATTCACATGAGCCTTAAATTTTTTCCACCTGGAGAGCACAAGCGTTACCCTCAACGGCTCAAATAAAAGCAGGACCACGCACTCCACTAGAGGAGGTCTGGATGGTAGGAAGTCTCGCTGAAGTACCTGTGAGGTGTCAAGAAGTCAGAGGGGCAGAGGGTAGGTGCTGGCTCTCCAGTGCAGAGTTTCAGAAGAGCCCTGGGGGTTCTTAGCCAAGCTGCTCCAAATTCGTGTCCACTACACCAGAAAAGGCTGGCACAAAATGAACTCTAAAAACAATTTTAAAAAGAAAGGAAAAAAAGTTATATTTCAGCCCAAGTTAGGGTACCTGTTGGGGATACAGTCTTCACAAAGAAGAGGGGGCTACAAGGGAAGGGAAGTTAAAAAATTACCAATCATTAAACAGAGGACGTTTCAGATAGTTGTAGGCTTGAAGCTCCTGATATGTGCAAGGCTGGGTGGTTTTAGCGTCGCGGGGACCGAGGGAAGTTTTACTCTTTGGGAATAGTCCGTTTTAAAATTTAAATTAGGCCGATTTAAGTCTACAGTTGAGTACACAAATAACAAACAGGTTTTTGAAAGTTCTTATTTTGAGAGAGAGAAAGAGAGAGAGACGGAGCCCCTAGCAGGATCCTCACTGCCAGCACAGAGCCTGACGTGGGACTCAAACTCCCCAACCCTGAGATCGTGACTTGAGCCATAATCAAGAGTCTGATGCTTAACCAACGGAGCCATTTGGGGGCCCCTAAAAGTAAGCAGGTTTTTAAACAAAGCTACAAAACCTGGAGCTCTCAAAGGGGAGGAAAGGTGGTGAGAAAGGACAAAGAGGGACAAAGAAAAGGAAGCCAAAATGGGGACTCTAACCCCAGCCCAATAACTCTAGCCCCTTAGCAGGTTGATCGGTCCTGGCGGAAATCTCCCCAAATCACTGAAGGGACCTAAATGGGAGTCCCTTTCTCCAGAAGTAGCTGTAGCGAAGAGAAGAACCAGGAGGTTCCTGCTCGGGTGGGAGGCTCCAAATGCACCAAGTCTGTGGGTAACAACTACTACCCCCTGAAGGCCAGGGCTGGGCACCTGTGGGGGTGGGGGAGATCCCTGCCACCTGTGCCAAGTGAACCCTGGCCCACTCCCCGAAGGAAAAGACCAGGGAGCAAAGCAAGAACGCTAAGATAGAAAAGAAAATCGTATAGGAGGATTAGGAGGAACTTAACTGAGGACCCTGGGGGAGAAGAAGGGGGGAAATGATGGGGGAAGGGGAGAGAGGCAAACCATGAGAGACACTTGAATGCTGAGAACAAACTGAGGACTGATGGATGTGGGGGGGAGGGGGGAGATGGGCATGGAGGAGGGCACTTGTGGGGATGAGCACCGGGTGTTATCTGGAAACCAACTTGACAATAAACTATTTGGAAAAAAAAAAAAGAAAGAAAATCCTGCACAGAGGGAAGGGATGGGTGGGGTAAGAGCATTGCCTGAGGAGCAGTGAGGGCAGAGGGAGGCTGGAGACCCACCAGTGCCTGTGACTCCGGAGAGGTCTGCGTGGCCCTTCAGTGGTGGGTGTTGGTCCCGGTCTACAGTCCCCAGTCCCCCTGGCTCCCGTCTCCTCTTAGGGTTCCTTCTTGGTCCACAAATGGACTTGGGTCCGTGGATCCAGCAACAGTGGAAATGGGACCAGTACCAAGATGAAAAAGTACAGGCAAGTCTTTCTTGGGGCTGGAGCAGCAGGGAGGTGGCACAAAGGAAGGAATGGCCAGCTAACTCTGAAGAGGCATCAGGGAGAATATTTTATTGTATTTATTTACTTTTTATTTATTTTTACAATAATTTATTGTCAAGTTGGTTTCCATGTAACACCCAGTGCTCATCCCCACAAGTGCCTCCCCCCATACCCATCTCCCCCCACTCCCCCCACACCCATGAGTCCTCAGTTTGTTCTCAGCATTCAAGAGTTTCTCCTAGATCAGGGAGAATATTTTAAAGAAGCAGGTGGGAGGGGCGCTTGGGTGGCTCAGTCGGTTAAGCTTCCAACTTCGGCTCAGGTCTTGATCTTACGGTTCGTGGGTTCGAGCCCCATGTCGGGCTCTGTGCTGACAGCTCAGAGCCTGGAGCCTGCTTCAGATTCTGTACCTCCCTCTCTCTCTGACCCTCCCCTGCTCACACGGTCTTTCTCTCAGAAATAAATAAAACATTAGAAAAAAAAAGCAGGTGGGAAAAGGGTGGCGCAGAGTGGGGATTTATTAGCACCTGTGTACTTAAGGGTCCTGCTTTCTCAAGTGTTGCCCATTTCATTAACACGTTAAATCACCACCATGGGGCGTGATCTGTAGTTTTATAATGAGGGGGGAAGTCGGTGAAAGTTCAGTACTGGGGTCCGTCTTAGTGCTAGCTGGTTTACCCTGGACAGGACGTGCCTCTTAGCTGGGCTTTGCTCTGCTGATGGCCGGCAGGCAGCAGGGAGTTCTCCAGGTGCTCTGGGGCTGTTCCCAAGGTCCCCAGTGGTCACAAACCTGTTGCGGAAACCTGGGGATGCTGGGCTGGGAAGAATCAATGTGCAGCACTTCTTTTTACCTTATTTTTCTACTTCTAACCAAGACCATATACTTTTCTTTTCAAAAGCTCCATCCATTTGAAGTTATTAATAAAAGATATGCCCCTTAAATGGGTGAGGGTACAGTGTGAATCTCAGAAGTTTATGGATTTCAGAATTGTCCTCTAATGACATGCTGCCGAGAGTAGAGAATGGAGAGCAGAGGGGGAGGCCCTGGCTCTGGCCTCACACCTGCTTCATATCAGGCCAGAGTCCTCCAAGGATGATTGTGGATGAGCCTCCACAGCCGTGCTGGTTTCCACAACTGTACAGAGACTGCTGCCTTCCACAGCCGTTGGCTCAGGCTGCTCGCAGGGACTGATGACCATTTCCATCACAATAGAGACCAGCGCGAGGGTGCCATGTCATCAAGCCTACCAAAGGGCCAGGGCTAACCATGGATGTCTGGGCTTACTATTAAATGAACCGTTCACACTATCTTCCAGTCATTTGATCAATCCCATAGGAGCCTCTGCATCACACGTTCCTTGGCTTTCCATTTCCACTCTGTAACCTCTATCTGTCCAAGGTTTCCTAGATGAAACACCAGCTCCTGTATTTCCTCTGAGCTAACTCATCTTCACATTTGCAGACCTCAAGCCCGCTGTCCCCAGAGCTTGCCCCATAATGTGTTTGGCAAGTCTGGGATTTCTGCTCTCTGAAAGCATGCCAGATTCTATAAAGACGTGAGGAAGAGGGGGTGTGATGGGCAAGCCCAGTTCCTCTCTTAAACTCAACCAGTAGAGAAGTCCTCCCTTGGTACCTGTGCAGAAGTGTGTGAAAGAGCCCGGAGTGTCTTAATAGTTACTGTTATACTCCCTGATGTCCCTTAACAAGGGGACACAGAGCCAGGAGAAATGAGGTCCAGCATCTGTACCCTGAAATGTGTCATTTCCTTTTGCTTAGTTTTGTGTACTTTTAACTTTCCTATCAGGAAAAAAGGTCTCCTTAAAAAAAATGAGAAAAAAGCACAGAAGTAATCATTTAACCTTTAAAGAAGTAATTATGGGGTAATAATTTTCAATATTTGACACCTGCAAACAAAAGTTTTAACCTTTAACTTTGAATATTGTTGGTATATTCAATCATCCATATACTTTACAATCTATTCATTTATTTCACAACCATTTATATCGTGGAAGCTGTGTGTTGCAGGGTCAAACATTGTGAAGTTATAAAAAAATTTCAGCTATGATTCTACCTCCAAAGAAGATATAATTTAGTAGATGAAGGAAGATATAAATAAGACTATAAAATAACATCAAATGATGAGCAAAATAAAATATTAATAATAATAATACATTTCAAGGGGAGAGCCAATAAGGAGAACATTTCCACCTTGGATCATCAGGGAAAGGTCTATATGGAGGGTGAAGTGAATGCACTGGGCTTTGCTGAAAGGTCTATGGAGGGTGAAGTGAATGCACTGGGCTTTGCTGAAAGGTCTATGGAGGGTGAAGTGAATGCACTGGGCTTTGCTGGAGGGTGACATTTGTACCTCAGAGAGGAGAGACCTGCCCATTGGCGAAGGAAGAACATTATTTTATGCACCGTGCACTGGCACAATTTTATGCACTGTTCTGCAGCTGTGAACCAAAGACACCTATAGATCAAACTTGCAAGTAAGAGAAACAAACAGTAAATGAAGGAATACACATTTAATACAAGGTTAGGAAGGGACTGGAACTGTAGAGAAAAGTAAAGCTGTCAAAGAGAGATTAATGGATTAGTGTTATTTTCATAGGTTAAGAAAGCCCTTTTATAGGGGCGCCTGGGTGGCTTAGTCGGTTACGCGTCCGACTTTCGCTTAGGTCATGATCTTGGGGTTCGTGGGTTCAAGCCCCTCGTCGGGCTCTGTCCTGACTGCCAGCTCAGAGCCTGGAGCCTGTTTCAGTCTGTGACTCCCTCTCTCTCTGACCCTCCCCTGCTCACGCTGTCTCTCTCTCTCTCTCTCCTAGAAATAAAGAAAGAAAAAAAGAAAGAAAGCCCTTTTATAGAAGGTGACCTTTTAGTGGACATCTAAGCACATCTAAACTAATCTATAATATATATGTCTATGGTCTCTGAACTCTCTTTCTGTCTTATTTGCAGCATTCAGTAGATTCCTGTGTTTCAAAACTTTTTTAATTAAAAAATAAAGGAGCGTGCTATTAAAAATAATAAAAGCTAAGCGGAATAAGTCAGAGAAAGACAAATATCCTATGATTTCACTCATGTGAAATTTAAGAAACAAATTAATATAGGGGAAGGGAAAGAAAAATAAGATAAAAACAGTGATAAGGTAAATAAGAAAAATAAGATAAAAACCATAAAGGATTCTTAAATACAGAGAACAAACTGAGGATTGCTGGAGGGCAGGTGGGGTCTATGAGCTAAATGTGTGATGGGCTTTAACGAGGGCACTTGTTGGGATGAACATTGGGTGTTTATGTAAGTGATGAATCACTAAATTCTACTGAAATCAATACTACACTCCTTATTAACTATCTTGAACTTAAATACATACATACACACATACAGACATACATCAAATAGTAATAAATACAAAAAAGGCCAAAAATCAGAAATCTCCTTCCTACCCCTGTTTTCTAGCCCCCTGGTGAATAACTACTCCCCCTTGTAAATATCTGGAGAAAAAAGTATACCAGGCTGGGGAAATAAACAGGGAGGAAACAAGACCTGAGGCCAGAGTTCTTCTGATGTGTTTGAGAAAATGCAAAAGCTGGAGCAAAGACAATGACCAGAAATGGTGTTAATTAGAGGCCAAATCTCTGAGGGCTCCTGTGCCTTGGGAAGGAATCCATATTCATGATAAATGTGGTGCAAGGCCATCAGGGAATTTGAGCGCCGGGTGACAAGATCCGATCTGTATTTTTTAGAAATTCACTAAACAGGATGTAACATAGGCTCTAAGAGGACCTTGATGGCAGCGGGCAGGCCAGTTAGGGGGCTACCCTGGGTTCCCAGTGAGAACCGAATAGGACTTGGAGGAGGGCACTTATGTGGAAAAGGGATTCTCCTGTCAAATGCCTGTAGGCAGTAATTAGCCGCAAACAATGGAAAGAAGAAATAGCTCCAGGAAGTGGTTTCTTTGCTCCTTCAAATTCACGACCCAGCTTTTCTTTCTTTGAAACTTTTCCCCCTGCCAGTCAAAAACCATGTGATCACTGTCCAGAAAGTCCATGTTTGGAATAAATGAAGCAATTTGGCACATTACAAAATACAGGAAGTGTGGGGTACAAGTAATATGTTTCATGGAGACTTCAAACCTGATCATCACTAATAATTGTTAATAGTGCAAATTATCTATTTCCTTTAGACTATCTGTCAACACGATTTTATGACTATTTTGAAACCTCAGGCCAAGAGTAATTTTTTTAAAATTATTAATTGTCCATTCTTTCAGTAACGTCCTCTCCATGCACATCCTTATTTCCATGTATATTCTTTACACCAGGCATGATTAAGAAGTTAAAGGGAGACACTCTGTCAAACTCATTAATTTTCTGTGGTGTTTGAATCAGTGGGTTGGCTCTTTAAGCAGATTGTGCAGTATTGCTTTGCAGATCGAGGGCTTTCTGTCAGAATGCACCAGGTCTCAAAGGAGAAGAGAGCTGCTGAGCTTTGGGGCTGTGCCGTCGGAATGTAATTTGTTTCTTCAACAAAGCATGGCAGCTAAAGCAATCGCATTGTTTGTTGTTTGGTCTTTCCTATTAGACCATGTTGTAAAGCTCTGAGGAACGGAGAATGCTAAAATGAATTGAAATTCACTTTCTCTTCCCCCTAGATATTTTTGAACGCAGAGAAAATCCGGCTGGGGAATCTACCGAGCGCCTCTTTTTCATCATCTTCACCCAGCTCCTCAAATTCTCGGCAGACCGTGTACGAACTGTGTGTCTGCCCCAATGGCAAACTGTACCTTTCTCCAGCGGGACTAGGTTCCACTTGTCAGTCCAGTAGCAGCATCTGCTTGTGGAGCTGAAGTGACTGATTTCTCCTCACACCAGAATAGCCTTTTGTTCCCGTCCGTCTGCTTCACAGTTCTGCTCGGTTTCCCTTGTGATCAGTCCAGAGCTTCTTCAAATGGTCCACAGAGCAACTTCCTCCAATACAAGCAGGGATTCGCTGCCACCTTCTCTTGTGATGTACTGTCCTGCTCAACGCAGAGAGTGTGGGTAACAGAACAGGGGAAAAATCACCTTCCGCAGGAAAACTGGATCATAACTTTTGCTCAAAAGGGAGAAAAAACATAGGTGCCTTTGCTACATCAAGTGAAGCACACAGTTTTAGATTTTTGCAGGACCTGGATATGAACTGCACATATATATACATTACATAGATGAAATTCTCAGTATCCAATGGCAAGATGAGATGGTTGACCCTGTCAGAAAACGAATTCGACAGTCTGAAAGCACAATTTTCCAATCATCTTTTTGGATGTAAACTTTTATCCCCAAGTTTTACAATTTTGAAGCATTATGTAATGCTTGCTTTACTAAAAATTCGATACATGATTTTTAACAAAACGAAACAGAACAAGACCAGTCCCATCTTGAGTTTTATTTGTTTCTTTGAATTCAATGTGTTGTTACTCTTTGTCTACTAAGTCTAGAATTTTGTACATTAGGTAATTTTGGAAGCACTCAGCAATATAATCTTTACAGAATTAACAAAATGCCATTATCCTGTCATTTGTCAGATCTGAATGGCCTTATATAGTATTTACTTGGCTTTTGCATGTGACGTATTTGCTTTTAACGAAACATCTAATTTATTCCAATATAAGATAGGATTTAGAGGGGTCTACTGATGGTATGGAATCCATAGATATATTTTTTTAATTCACATGCTATCCTTTATGCTAGGTTCTCATGGTACAACTTTTTGTTTGCTCCATTCACTTTATATTTGACTCTGACTGCTAAAATCCAAACATCTCCTCTAAATAAATACTAATGTGATGCATTATGCTGAGAATGGGTTCACTTTCCATTGGAATATAATCTTCAGAATTATATCTATGTATTTTTTATTGGAGATTAAGATTTAAGGATGGTAGAAAGTAAATTATAAATCCCTGCTTCAACAGTAAAAAATATAAATGTTAAACATGTTGAAAATGTGTTTACTCCATTAGATTACTATTTTAAGGAATTTGGTCATATTTCCTTTCAGCTCTTAATATTCAGTTATCTTTATTAGATTGTTAAGCTACCCTGGCATCAGAAGTCCTAGCTCCTTCCATTCTCCACTGCTTATTTTTGTAAAGTAGCACGAATAAATAACTCCAGATAATGCAGAGTTGTTGATCACAGTATTCCTTAACTGGAATTCTTGAAACTTAGAGTCCAAGAATGTAAAATTGTATTAAGTTTTTCCTTTAAGGGAAGATGACTTGATTACTTTAAGGTAAGTCCTTAATTTTCACATGTCAATCAATTTTATTTTCCCCCATGTACCCTGTTGCAGGTGTATGGAAGCCTCATGCGGGGGTTCATGACTGTAGCACCTTTGAAATTCAGGCCTCTATAGACTAGAGCAAAGTGGGAAGGAGAACTTGTTGAAGTAACTTAGCAAAAGTAGGAAAATTGGGTGATGTAAGCAACAAAGTGAACCATTTTGCCAGAATACCCTTGTTTGGATAAACTAACCTATTGAATGCTTGAAAAAGCTCCATTTTACTAAACTGCATTCTGTACTCAGCAAAAAGTCAGAAAGCTAGGCACTTTTATCACTTTTTACAATAGAACTTGACTTGTGTTTAGAGGTTATTATTATAAAATTCAAATTAATAGTGAAGTAAGAATTATGCTGTTGCTTAAAAGTCTTATCATAATGTAAGAGTTCAATTTATTTAAATTAAAGCATTAGAAATTAATATGAGAAATGCTCACACTGGTTTAGACAAGTACCTGAAGTATAACACAAGAAATGTTGAGAAATTATGGGTGCTAATCACTGTGTTATGGACCTTTTAGGAAAACACTGTATTAATTTGAGACATATTCAAGTTCTAAACATCCCTGAATTAAAACAATTAGAAAGTTTTTTTAGTCAAATGGGAACAATTCTTTTGATTAGTAATTAGCACTGTTTCTAATCTCAGCTCTGTCCTCTCCTAATCAGTGAGCTGATTTAGGCAGTCTGGGAATATCTCCAGACTCCAGTTTACTCAACTATACAACAAAAGTATTGAATCAAATGGTCTCTTGAGATTCCTTCCAGCTTTAACATGTTCTAATTCCAAGAGCAAATATTTTAGGAGGTGGAAGGGACCACTGAAATTTTAAATTATATGTCATAAGAGGAGAAAAGAGGAAAGAGAGTGAGGAGACAAACGATATAAAACCCAATTCCAGTGACGGGTTGTCAAATTTCGATTTCAGATATGTTTGGAGATGGTATAGACACAATTTGAAATACATGTTAAGAGATTTAGACTATATCTGAATGGTGTGAAAATATCTGTTCGATTTGGTACCAAAAAAAATGATACGGCTGGCTTTTCCTATCCAACACTGAGTGGCTCTTTTAGATTCCTGAAAATCTAAGTATAGACTCAAACTCTAAGGGTGAGCTTCTGTTGAAAGCATAGACGACTATTCCTAAAAGTCCTTCATTTCCTCATAAATGAAGGCTTAGTTCTTTCCTAATACAGAGTTTCCTTACCTGCAGACTAGACAGATTCATCATATTTCTCCAATAGCACTTTTTTACCTGACAACATATATACAGTGTAGTTTACTTGGATGCAGATTTCATCTTTCCTAAATTTAATTCCTACATTATTAAATTTAATAATTCCTCTAAGGTGTCACACATAGGTGATAGATTCTGTCTTCAGTTCAGCTCCGGAAGGCAGGAAGAGAAGAAGGGAGGAAGGCAGGCCCAGAGGCAGGAAGGATAAAAGTAAAGAAAGAGATTGAGAGTATTCTTCGCATTTAAATTTTTAGCCGGGAATGAATAAACCCAAAGTACTTGAGTTCTGTTTCCGGGGATGTCCCTTCTCTCCTTTAACATGTTGCTTGTAAACATTGAAGTGCAGACCTTGCCAGCGTCCCGCCCCTTACTCCTTTTTCTATATCCTTTCTTGTTCTGCCATGTAAAGGAGGGGAGCAAAGGAAACACACTAACTATTCTTTATTCTTTTAGAATTTTAAGTGAGGCACTCTCAAAAAAATATATTTCCAAATTTCCTGTTTCTTGGGCCCAACATCTCCAAAATTTGTACCCTGTACTTCTTGGTCTTAGCCCTCTGACCCCCTTATTTTATTAGGAACCACAAACTTGATGGTTTGGTACATAATTGCTTATTGAAGGGTTGAAGATCAGTTTATACTTCAAATTTTACATTCATCAGGAAAACTTAGATTCCAGCCCCCAGATCTCTGAAAATGGAGTGTACAAGTTTCTGTTCTAGTTCTGCCCCTGTCTGTTCCTGAAATGTACTTAAGACACGTACTTTGTTTTCTCCGCCACCGTTTACCTACCTGTGAGAGTGGAACACCAAACTAAAAGTTTCCTTCGGTTACTTTCGTCTCTAAATTTCACTGATGCACTTAAGAAGAAACTCAGCAATTTTGAGCTCAGTAGCTTACTCTAAACTCACATTATTGATCTCCTTCTGTACCTTAACGTGTTGCTTGTAAATGTTGAAATGCAGATCTTTCCAGCGTCCTGCCCCTTACTCCTTTTTCTATATCCTTTCGTGCTCTTATCATGTAAACACTAATGTCCCTTTTAGAAATATGCTTCGTGGACAGGCTTCAGTACTTTGGTTGACAAATATATTAAAAAAGAATACATTTGGGTCTTACTAGCAATGACTCTTTAGGAAATTAATAGAAATATTTACCAAATATTAATACTCTTTTGATCATTCTGTTCCTAGTTATCCCCATCAGACTAAAAAGTACTGGTCTTCTGAAGAAAAGGTAATTTGATCGCAAAAGTCAGTTGCTGAAGTTTTATAATTATTCACATTTGCTGCATATTCTACCATCTGAATTACTCAATTGGACTGTGCCTCATTTTATAAAACTGGCATTGGATACAATAAAACCCCTAATGAATTGGATCATTGCAAACATGGTGTCTTTGTATGAGGCAGCAGTTGGGAGAAGGCTGGAGAGTATTGAATGCATTTAAGTGCTATATTTTATAACAGTGTCAGTATCATAATAAATTATTAAATTATTATTAAATTAAGGTAGTTGAAGATACTTAATGGCCAAATTTTCTATATAGCCATCAAAGCCAAATTCACATTTGAATTTCATATGAGAAAGGTCTTATCACCTTATTCTTCCAGTAGCTTTGGTCTAATTAGAATTGTTCATGTGACCATATTTAAAAGATACTTGGAGAACGTATTTTCTCTGTGTAGTAGTGTATATGATAGTAATGTATATTGCATAATATCATCACAAAGTAAAAGGATATTGTATTTTTATTCTTTTAAAAGCATAAACTAATGAATGACCTCCTTGAACACTGTTATTCATATTATTTTATACTGCAGTTCATTAGTTATTTAAATATCAAAGACCAAAGACTGGGATTTCTATTGTATTTAATTCTGCAACCCTGCTGCTTCTACTAACTTTTTCAAGTGAATGGGAGGGTTTATCATTATAACATGAGGTAGTAAACATCCTCTGTGCAGGATTCTGAGCTGTAGATCATTAATTACTGTTTTGGTTTTAGAAGGAAATTCTGTTAGTATAGTCCACTTAACCTTTTCTATGTTCATAAGCTCCTTGGTATTCATAAGACCAGTATATAAAGACTATATCCTAAGATGGGCCCCAGATGGATTTACTCAGCAGAGTTTCAACTTTCATTGCTTGGTAAAAATTTTTTGGAGAAGGTAATTAATTTGAAACACTTTCAGAACCAGAGGGCTATTTTTTAAATGTTGATTGAAGCGGTTCCACTCTTTGAGAAAGTCCATGAAAAACATGAAAGGAAATGAGGTATAATGAACTGTGATCCTTTATGTTTTTGCAGTCTTAATACCTCATTTGTCTGAACATTTATGAATAAAAGCCAAACAGGGTTGAAGATGTGCAAGGACATTTCATTAACAATGGAGATACGTAATTTCAAGTTTGAGTGTCTCATTATTTATACAATTCTTTAAACCAGGTCCACTACTCATTTATTTTGTTTTGTAATTTTCATGTAAATGTTTCTTGTATATGTAGATATATGAAAAATGGAACTATTTTCTTACACATACTATGCAATATGTTTGTAAAATTGCAATATTACCAAACTACAAAAGCTGTGCTTTTGTACTCTATCTTGCTTTATGTAAAATCAATCTTTTTCTATTTAAATGGACTACCTGTCCCATAAACTGTAGATAACATATCTATTCAAAAATCAGTCTATTGTATCTTTTGTTTAGTTTGGGGTGGATTGGGTTCTATTTCCTTTGGGAGAAAATGCACCAGTTTGGCAGTTGGAAACCTTGTTTTCCTCAAAAAATGAGACCTTTGAAGCATGCAATGAGCTTATATAATTTAAGATCTCTCCTGTAATTCTTGTATTTTGTCCTAATTTTGGTGCTACTGTGTAACCATGATTAAACGTGATAGTCAAAACAAAGAGGATCAAAACTCACATGCTATCATTTATTTACCTGAGAAAGTTTGAAGAGGAGGGATGTGGGTATTGCAGTGATTAGAGACCTTCGTCAATGATGTGTTTTAAATATCAATTCTAGTAAGATCTAGGCTTTTGAAATTTTAGTTTAATCTGTATATTTATACTTGATAAAGATACTTCCCTTATGAAAAATGGAGCGTATTGTTCATCTTAAACATATGCCCAATGAAACTAGAGGAATCAAATTGACTTAAAGCTCTTGGTCACTACATTTTACCAGAGGATTAGCTAAAATATTGTTCATGCGTTCTGCAGTCTCCATTATTTGATTCTGGAGCTAAGACTAAACAAATTGTTATCTGCTCAAAGGTACATCCCCACACAGACCCGTATCATGACACATAAATACAGACATGTGCAATGGCATACTAATTGGCATTTACTTACTTCATGTTGTATTTCTTCATTTCCTTGTTACACTCAAAACACCAAGATCCAGTTAGTTCTAAACAATAATCTGGATTTAGTTATCTTTAACAGATACAATTCCCAATCTAATACCTTACAATGCTTTGGGAGTGACATTATTTTTCATAGATTCCAAAAAAGTAACAGTATCAATTGGAAATTCTGTGTTGTTATTCTTTCTTTCTTTTCTTTTCTCTTTTTTTGTCATCATTGCCTTTTTCCTTTGCTATCCAATTATCTCTACTTACTGGTCTACATATTAGGAAAAAGAAAAAGCCACACACACAATCATTTTATACTCTTCACAAAAACCTTCAAATGTTAATTCTAAATAGAAAATCAATGAATGCTTTTACTTTGGGGAGTCGGATATATTCTATGACTTTATCTTATCTCCACAAAATTTTGGATCTTTCTAACAAGCAACCAGACACATCCATAGCTACTTCCAATCTATCCTAAGAATATTTACTGACCATAGCACTACCTGGTTTTTGGCAAACTCTTTTCTCTTCTTAAAGGCAGTATTAGAGGGTGCAGGTTAGGGATAGGTGTTAAGCCAGAGAATTCCAATGTAATATTATATTAGTGTTTTCCAATGGCATAGCACTAAAGGAATGGCTACAGAAAATAGCCCTCGCTGTATGACCTGAAAGTTGCTGTAGCTTTCTCTAATTATCAGGCAGAAGCTTATCCTCTCTTCATGTCATGTGACAAATTTTACAAGGAAGGCACTTTATATATTTTTTTCTTTTTGTTTTAATAAAAAATTTTACTTGCTATGGAAGCGAGATACATGGTAATAAAAAATCTTACTATTAGAGCAATCACTAATGATTTTAAATATGTTCTGCCAGTTAAAAAGTATTCTGACTCAAAAAAGGAATAACTTGAAATTATTGAAAATACAAATTGCCCTTCTGGTGTTTTGCTATTTAAAGAAATAATCTTTCCTCCTTTTAGTGCCAAGGCTATGTCATAAAGATTTAATTGTACATTACAAATATATTCCATTTTTTTCTCAAAAATAGCTCAATACACTCATTTTTTTTTCTGGGGTGGATATAAATTTTGAAGATAAGATAAATACATTGGTTTGGCACAGAATGTTATGTTACAATTAAATATTAGATCAAATTACATTTGCAGCTATTTTAGCTGATCTAATCGGGTTTTCTAGGTAGTGATCACTTATTTTTTAATATATCACTTGTTACCAGAAAAAAAATATCAGATTTCTTACAACATAGTCCACCCTTAAAGCAGAAAAAAATAAAATTAAAGTAAAGCCACAGAGAAGAAAGAAGGAACAAAAAGGTTAATCATTAAAATTAGTTAATATGTTGAATATTAAGCATATATTTAAGCTTCTAGAAAAATCAAGATTCAAAAGGAAATGGTATAGACCATGTCATTAGAGAAAAATCAGCATGTCACTTCACAATGTATAAACATTTTCTATGTTAACTCTAAAGAATCTTATAGCCTAGGTATTTATCCATAGGCCAATAAAGAAAATACAATGCCTAAAAGAAATTCATTTAAAAATTTGTCCTATATTTACTACTAATAGTTAAACAAGTTAAGATGTTATAGGATCACTTAGTGCTGCAAAGCATGAGAATTTCAATTAATTCATAATTATTCATTAAGACATGCATAGATTACCCCAAATGTATAAAACGTATCCAAAATGTGTAAGACGTCAAATATAAATGGAATAGGTACAAAGCATGTGAGAGCTTGCCAGGTATTTTTGAAAATAGTTTTTTAATGCAATTTTTATGTGTCTTATATAGCAGTGTCTATAAATGAGTTTGTTTATAATGTAAGAATGTGACAGTTTGGAAAGTATTGTAGATGAGAAGTCTTGGTAAAGTTTCATACAATTTAAATTTTATGAATATGGTGAACTCAGTATCTTCCTAATGTTTACAGCTTGTGAGAAGATTCTGAATTCACTGGCCACCACACCTATGGGCTTTTGGACATCTTATAAAAAGTTACCTATTGTTCTTACAATTAATTAAGGAGATATAAAGCCAAAGAAAGACAGACCCCAAACTCCAGAGAGATATAATATTTTGTGTCCTTGGGACAATCTCACTACTCAATTAGATTTTATAGATTATCTTAAATTTATAGCTGACTTAACGGCACTTCAGATATTATGAACGTACAGCACATTATATGAAGTCATTGTTTAAAGGTAATCTAAAAGCCCACAAAAGATAAATTTAATAAGTTATGGCTTCAGAGCAGAACACTATAATATAAAAAACTTAAATTCATTAAATAATAACTGAATTTTCAAAGTAAAATATTAAAATAATTATGTTTTGTTTTTCATCTTTGGCATCTACAAATTCTTTATTTTTACTGTGCTCCATTATCCATCTCAAAGCAGTACAATCCTTACAAGTAGATGGATTTGATTTTTAAAAAGGAGCATTTGTCAAAAGATAATCAGATTCTAATTCCTTTGTTGCACTGTCATTCCATAATCTTCATACATCTAATCTAAGTAAGAGGTTTAAACTTCATTTGTGATTGCACATGAAATCCATGGATTTCACCTTGAATTCCAACTCCCACCAACTCTGAAAAGGGCTATCAGTATGGGGCATTGTGTCGAGAATGATTCTAGAACAAAGTTGAAGCTCTCCAGGAAGAGTGGCATGATCATTTATAATGTCAGGGTTTTTGGAGTGATTGATTAATTACAGTACATCTGCTCTATTTTGGCGGTGAAATAATCTTCAAATTCTTTCAACTTGACACTAGGCTTCACTTTCCTAAACTGTAAAGTAAAGATGTTAAATACAAACTATTTTTAAATGCATCAATATCAGCTTAATATGCTTTATAGTTTTAAAAGGTTTAATTCTGTGCTATTTCAGATTTACTTTTACTCTAATGGGGGGTGGGAGTTTAACCTCAGTGTACTGAAATGAAACACATAAGGGATAGAGGTGGCATGTTATCAAGCATTTGATGAGTTATGGTCCGTTCTGTAATTCAAAGTCCACCATGGAATTGCCTGGGTTATGTAAATTATCTGGGCTCTGGATAAAAATTTTGCGTAATAGTCTACTGTTCAATGAAAGAAGTAAGTTAACTAACATGAGTTAAGGTATATTGTTAATTGTACACTTAATTAAGACACTTAAGTTATGTTACTTCTTTAATTATCATCACAACTCTTTTTTTGGATTAGATTTAGTTAATCCCAGTTTTATGGACAAAGTTGTGTTTCAGAGAAGTTAAGTAAATCAACTGTTATACTTTTTATGTTTATTTGATTTTAAGGCATTAATTTGCTCATTTATTTAATAAATGGTAACAAGTACCTGCATCCGTCAGGCACTATGTTACTTGTCTAGGCATTGGTAAACAAATAGTAGCCAAGCAACCAGAGATAGAAAAGGCCCTGACTCTTGTGAAGTTTCTGGATTGGCAAGAAAATGTGGACCACAAATAGTACAAAAATAAATAAACAAGATAATCTCATAAAATGAAAAATTCTAGGAAGAAAATAAGCAAAAAATGACAGGGTGAGTCTCACTCTTTATATAAGCACTTGAAGAAAAAGAGTAACCTTGTAATTTCAAGTCACAAAGGCTTTCTTTATGACATTATCTGGTGATTTGGGGTAGATTGTGGCCAAGCCAACCACTTGAATACCTGAATGCCAATTAGCAACATAGTCATAATAGAAGTAACTAGGAAGTTAGTGTCAATATTTCAGTAGACTGGGTAGCTCAGTTGGTTGAGTATCCAACTCAAGACTTTGGCTCAGGTCATGATCCCAGGGGTTTGGAATTGAGTTGCACATTAAGATTTCTCCCCCTCTTCTTCCTCAAGCGCTGTCTCTAAAACTATCAAGAATAAATTTTGCTTCAATTTTTAAATCTATAGTAGAATTCAAAGCCATAAACTGATATCACAGTTTGGGTCATAATCGCACGTAAGGTTTCATGTTTTAGCGTCGGATATAACTCTCTTTTAACACAGATCATTATTGCTGTTGATTTTACGTCCTAGTTACATGTGGAAAATTATGCTTCTTTGTGTGTGTGTGATACATTATCTAGTATCAACAAAAAATTTTTCACTATGAAATATCTCCCCTTCAAAAATACATCTCAAAATGCTAATGATAAAAAATAAAATCCTTTATATACAAAAATATTATTAATTCATGATAAAATCACCTTCTACCAGAAGGCCATATTTACTCTGGATTGTAGCCCTTAGAAAACGCTTGAAGCTTCAGTGTTGCTCATGTCACATCAAATGACTTATTTGTTGTTTTTCCTCTTCATGTGTCTATTAGAATAAGTCAGCTATAAAATTGACCTGAGTGTGATCACAAAAAATATCCCAAGCTAAAGCAATTTTGTCTCTCTCTGGGCCTCATCTATTGAATGACAAGATTTTACCTTTCCTGCAGTTTTAATTATTGAGTAATAGATTATCAGTCTTAAGGTCTTGAATTGTTCTAAAGGCATTTGAAAAATATTTATCATGGAAAACACTGAATTACAAACCTACACCTTGGTTATTTGCCCCTAAGGGAAAGTAGAATTATATGATGTAAGGGGTTTGGGTAAATTATTCTTTTTAGTTAGGCGTCCCAAGATTTTGTATTACTAGAGTGTGTTGAGACTATAGTCTGATAAATCTTCAT
Source organism: Proteles cristata cristata (assembly GCA_017311185.1). Lineage (NCBI taxonomy): Eukaryota > Metazoa > Chordata > Mammalia > Carnivora > Hyaenidae > Proteles > Proteles cristata. The sequence goes on along the minus strand of JAESUZ010004103.1, from coordinate 641,695 downwards.
GCTAACCATACTGATTGGCCTAAAAGCAATGCAGTTTTTGAGAGCGTCAACATTCAATTTTCAAAGTTTTAATACATAATACAGAGAAGTTTGAGCCAGGTAATTTTCCAATTCAGAAACTTTAGATTTAATGTTTTTTGTTTTTTAAAGAGTAAACAGATCAAGTCATTTCTTTATGGCTTGTTATTATGCAGTATGGTTATCTTAGCATAAGAAAATGCATGGTGAGGGGCACCTGGGTGGCTTAGTCGGTTAAGCATCAGACTTTCTCTTAGGTCATGATCTCGAGGTTCATGGGTTTGAGCCCCGCGTCGGGCTCTGTGCCGACTGCCAGCTCAGAGCCTGGAGCCTGTTTCAGTCTGTGACTCCCTCTCTCTCTGGCCCTCCCCTGCTCATGCTGTCTGTCTGTCTCTCTCTCTCTCCTAGAAATAAATAAAAAACATAAAAAAAAAGAAAGAAAAAGAAAATGCATGGTGATAAATACTTGTTAATTAGAATACTTAACAACAATTGAATCAGGACTAGTATCTAATATTACCAACTTAGAGGTGACTACCATATGCAGTACAGTAACTTTTTTTTTCTAGGATAAATCATTTCAGTTTGGAGCTGCACTTATTGTCAATGTTGATACTAAAAATAGATTTGGAGGTCCCGACTGATCCATTAACTTCCTCACACTGCTTTAAAAACAACAAAAAAAAATGACCTACCGTATTTTCACCACCCCGTAAATGGGTAAAACCAAATAGACACAAACATCCTATAGACTTGTAAAATCCGTACATATTTCTTAAGGTAGTCCTTAACTATTATTTCATAATCTAGTTTAAGTAAAGTTTGTTGTTGTTATTGTTGTTAATAATGGCCCCGGATAATCACTGGTCCATATTCAGACCATAATCAGGAAAATTAAGTGATCATTTATCTTACTGAAGATCAGGAAATGGACTATAAATCTAATTTAATCCATTCAGCCTCCACTTTCTTTCTCTGTTTTTATTCTGTATTATTTAAAATCAGTATTTTAATCCACATTTAACAAATGCTTATATATGATTGTACTGACTTTCCAAATTCCTAAAAGCTGAAATAAGATGGACCTAGTTCAGTTACTGTGGTACTGTCATAAATGTAAGAACTGTTAAAATCTTTCCTTGCATAAAAGTTACTGGAATAAACTCTACAAGACAACATACAAGATAAGCTTGAGCACTATTTAAACATGGTGGCTACTTTGTATAAAATGTATGGTTCTTTTTATCTAGTTTAGCTACATATCTTCAAATTTAAGATGCTGCACTGAAAATGTCAATGAAAATTGTCATTTTATCTGCCACAATGTGTTAAATTGTTCTGCTCTGGTGGGGAAATATATTTAATCCATTCTGTGTAGTGGCAACAACTTGATATGAATTATCAGGAAATAGTTTTAGTTTCTGTCCTTCCATACCTCTAAATTCTGTGATGGTATATAAATTGATAGTCAAAGGGAATTCAGATGTCTGCTTACCCTAAGATCAGTGATTGTCCGTTGTCCATAAAACATAATCAATGTTCAAAAAGGTGAATGAATGATTAGAACTATATTATGTTTTAAAAATTAAAGGGAGATTGATATCCAAAAAATAGTCCAAGATTTAGGGCAATTATTCTCATTAAAATGCATCATTTGTATTAAACTCAAAGCCATTATTTACAAATATGATCCCCTCCACAATGACGTCAACACACTGATTAATATATTGAGAAAATAAAAGGCACATAATATCCTTCAAGTGATGCAATTTCTTCAGGTTTAGCTTCTCAATCCATGGTGTTTGGATTATTCTGGTTTTTCATGACCTCAGAAAAGAAGGATCATCTCAAAAAATAAACTGAAGGAAAAGTACATGGCTTAAAGTATTAATTATTCACTGTTTGACTAGGTTGCCATTTTGAATCTCAATATGTATTTAAGCTAGTAATAATCTGGTACCTACAAGTTTTCATTTAATTCTCTGCACTTTTCCCCAAATACATTTATCAAATAGATTATTATAATTGGGACACTTTTCTTTACTCAAAGAATTCAAGAAAATAGTCTTAACCTCAATGCCCAAATTCACTATTTGCAAACAGCAACACTTGCAACAAAAGAAGCTACTTTCCAAAATTAAAGACTGGGTTTTCCTAATAGAAGAGCATTACTGGACAAATTTTTAAGTAGAATTCCGTTAGTAATTGCTTAACTCTGGAAAATTCAATTAGCTGCATCTCATTTTCATCCTACACTAACAAAGACATGCTCTATTTTTATTTAAAAATTGGCCACTCAAATGAACTCATTTATGAGGCTTTTCACAGAAATGACCTTATGATTCTTCAAAATGTACAGGAAACTCTTCATAATACAATTTTGTTTACCCCAAATTTACATAGTCTCACACGCACACCTTTAGTTTCCTTTGGGTAATTTGGGAGTGGTATGTTGACTCTTCACAAAAATCTATGAAAGTCCTTTTATATTTTTTCCATGATTAACAGCCTTGTTTGCAGAAAAACTTGTTCTCTACCTTAAGAGTGTGCTGGAATCACATATTTTTAAGTTTTGAGGTTTATTTTTACCTCTTGTTTTAAAATCTTCCCTACTTTTTAAGTATGATGAATTTTTAATTTTTACTCATATAGTACATTCTATGCTTTTTAAAGACTGAAATTTTTTTATCTAAAGAAAAAAATTAATCACCATATATTTTGGATAATGGGGAAAAATGAACTTTGACCACATAATTCCCCTTTCTGAGACAATATAATGTATATCAGTTTAGCTAATGTCCTTATATAAATTTAAGATGTATAAGCATATCTTCTAAGAAGATAATCTTGTACATTTTAATTTTAAAATATAACTTTAGTCCAATTATTTTTTATAATAAAATATTTACATTCCAGTAAAGTTTCTAAATAGTGTATTATATCCTTTTATAAATTTGTTTTATTGGGATTATTTAAAACTATATACATCCAATATATTGTAAATATTTTAAACGCACATTCATTGGATTTTTAAAAGTAAATATAAATAAATGTATTTAGTACAAATTATAGTCAGATATGAGAACTTTGTGTCACTAGAATGAAGGCTTTGCCTTTGTAGTCACATCATTTATTTTAGGAAGAAGAAACACCTCTGGGAAAATGATGGTACATCAATATAATTATAAACATTGAAACCTCTAATAAAGTGAGTGTTAGACTGAAATAGTTACTCAGAAGACAAACTTATCCTTGATTTCTTCTATGATAATATGTCTTTTATTTTTCATCAGTAGTGGATATTCTACAAATATGCACTTTCTTCAATTAGTTTTTCTGTAAAGAACCAGCCTGTGGAAATAGGCAACATTCACCTAAAACCAGACTAGGATAGAAGTCTCTTAAAACAGACATACCACATTGAACTAGGGTCTTCAAATGTACGTTTCATTAAACACCACTTCTACAAAATACAAGCAAGAGTGTAAAAAAAAAAAAAGTCACATGGGCAAAACAAAAGTGAACAAGAAAAACCATGAGAAAGACTGGACAAGTCAAGTCATACAAATGTTTAATACATGTTGAATGACATGTTCAATTTAAAGATTTTAATACACATTGAGTAACTTCAATGTGGAGACACATTTTGCCATGTCTCCCAGTTACTTAAACAAATAATTTTTAACAGGGAGTATCATACTGAACCATATCTTTGGAAATGCTGCTCTAGGTTTTTCAGCAATGAGCTTATTGTTAATTGAGATTTCACTTACATAAATTCTCCACGTTATTGTGTAAAGAAATGCTCTCAAACCACCTGTCCATTGAATATTCAGATGGCAATATTTTTTAAATAAAAGCTTTCTAATTTACCCCCAAGAAGTTTTCATTTGTTGTATTTATCCTATCACTTTAAATTCTGACTCTCCTAACTTAGTGGCTATTGATATTCATGACAGCTTGTATTTCTGGACATAAATATTTGGCACACCTGGTTTTGATGACAAGAAAATAAAATTCCATACTACGTAAAAATTGTTTTAGACCTGGATCATCATTTCTCCTTTTACAAGGGTTCAGATTGCATGTGAGCTAAGGTTATAGCATTACAGACTCTTGAGAAGTGTGACATTTGTTGTTTGTTTTTTTAATGTTTTTTATTTATTTCTGAGAGAGAGAGCATGAGCAGGGGGAGGGTCAGAGAGAGAGGGAGACACAGAATATGAAACAGGCTCCAGGCTCTGAGCTGTCAGCACAGAGCCCGACGCGGGGCTCGAACCCACTAACTATGAGATCATGACCTGAGTTGAAGTTGGAAGCTTAACCGACTGAGCCACCCAGGTGCCCCAGAAGTGTGACATTTGTATGCTTAGTAATAACCTAACCGAGAACTAGCAGTTCTATAAACCTACTGTCATTTCATAATGCTTTCTTACACAGTGTATTCTAAAAACACGTTGTTCCCAGAGAACCTTTAATTTTATGTTTTTCAAATTTAGATCTCCAAAGGTTTTTGTTAAAGATCTATGAGAATAAAAATATATAGCCTTTGATAAAAACATTCTCCTGTTAAAAGGTAAATGTGGATGGAACCAGCTTTGAAGAGACAGAAAGTCAGTAATTAGATAATGTTATTTATAGATTCAAATTTCTGTATTTTCTTTTTTCATTGTTTGTAAGCATTAATAACATAATCTTATTACATCTAGATTATACCTAATGAATTGGAGTGCCTGATGCTTTGCAGAAAGATAGCAATATCATTTTATTTTAGAAAAACTTTCCAGTGCTTGTCAGAGAGAGAGGGCATGTGAGTACACACCTGTGCAGCATATGAGCAGAGGACAGAAAGAGAGAGGGAGAGAGAGAACCTTAACGAGGCTCCAAGCCCAGCAAAAACCCCCCAGATGTAAGGGGGCTTGATGTCACAATCCCAGGATCATGACCTGATCCTAAATCAAGAGTCAGATACTTAACCCACTGAGCCACCCAGGAGTCACTCCAATGTTTTCAAAAGAATTCATTTATATTATTATGACATCCAAGAAATGCTATTTCAAGCAAAAGATACAGAAAGAAAAGGAGATTTATAAAGCTGGGAAAAGTCCACCATCATCATAAAGTGTACATATTAAATAATTTACTCATTCCTAATTTTTGTAATTGTAAACTGTTATAAATATAAACACCCTGAAATTACATTTAAAAAGGAGGAAAAATCAATACAATAATACAAGGCATATTATCAATATATGTGAACAAATTTAGCATATGTGTTGGTAGGAAAACAGAAAGAACAAAACATGTGAGAAAGAATTTAAAAGTCTATACAACATTAAAAAAAAAATTAAAAAAAAAAAAGGGGGCGCCTGGGTGGCTTAGTCGGTTAAGCGTCCAACTTTCGCTTAGGTCATGATCTCGCGGTTCGTGGGTTCGAGCCCCGCGTCGGGCTCTGTGCTGACTGCCAGCTCAGAGCCTGGAGCCTGTTCCAGTCTGTGACTCCCTCTCTCTCTGACCCTCCCCTGCTCACGCTGTCTCTCTCTCTCTCCTAGAAATAAATAAAACATTTAAAAAAAATTAAAAAAAAAAAGTCTATATAGCTCCAAATCAGAAATATATTATAGATTGATTTGAAGTTAAAGACATCAGAGTCCTTCAAAACAGTTATGGTAGGATTATCTTACTATTACTACAAGAAATATTTCAATGGACAAAAACCAAAGATTGAGTCTGTTGTTAAAAATGTTTTCACTAGAGTCAAAAATAAGAAAAAGTAGCTTACCTCTGCAAAAAATATAGAATACAGAATCTTTTAGTGCAGCTTAAGATCTACAACAGTGTCCCACTGGAGACTTCTTAATCTAAATTCCAATAAATAAATAAATAAACCTAAAACACAGCACTTGTTTAGTACAAAGACTAGTACTTTATTCTCTGGATCTAATTCCTCACCCCAATCTTTCCTGCCAAATGTCTTCCCAGTTTCTTTGTGGTTTCAGTGGTAGCTGAATCCCCTGAAAACCTCTATCTGAAATATTGTTTAAAGATTTTATTTTATTTATGTACTTTTTTAAAGAAATATTTATTTACTTTTGAGAGACAGAGAGAGCACAAGTTGGGGAGGAGCAGAGAGAGAATGAGACACAGATTCTGAAGCAAGCTCCAGGCTCTGAGCTGTCAGTGCAGAACGCGACAAGGGCTTGAACCCACAGACTATGAGATCAGGACCTGAGCCGAAGTCAGATGCTTAACTGACCGAGCCACCCAGGTGCCCATCTATCTAAAGTATTCTTAAAGACCCAACAATCACTACTAGGCAGAAAATCCATGTATTAAGAGTGAACAGATGGGTTTCTCTTTCGTACTGTGTTATGGCCAGGTAACCACAGGTTACTACATTGATCACTCCATTCATGATTGCAATTCTCATCTAACGTGTCTTTTTGACTTTGAGGTCTGTAACCCTGGGTTCAGATACTGACACCTAGAAAAACAATGCAGCAGTTTGCTTCTCTTTTGCCTTACTATCATGTAGCCCTTCATCAATAACATAACCTCATGTGTACAGTTCTTCTTCAGCGGCTCAACCAATCAATATCATCTATTTTTAATAATGTTTAAGAGAACAAGAATTCTGAATAATAATTGTGTTGTGAGTTTTCCTCCCTTGTGATTACTTAAATTTTTGTAGTTAGAATTCGCTTAAAGACATCTATCTAAAATCTAAAGTATTTTAAAATGTTCCTGATAATTATAAATACTTTAAATGCAGATTATATAAATATAAAATGATATAACTCATGAATGACAGTAATTCATAAGTATATTGTAAATAATACAATTAAAATTATGTAATATTAATATAAACTATAGTAAGTTATAAACCACCCACTCATAAAGCAGACATCCATTTAATGATGGAGATAATACACCATATTGGATACCAAGAAATTTACCTTCATTGTAGGTTTTTGGAAAAATATATTTGAGCGCTAAATCAGTTCTAAGGAGTCAACAGGTAAGTGAAAAAATAAACAATACAAAATGGAACAGCAAGATTTTAAATACAGATAATCATAATTTAGGGAGAAATCAAGGATATTAGTAAGAAGTTTGAAAATGTGTATCCTTTACTCAGTCCTAACTCCCTCTAGGACCCACTTTTTAGTGAACTCTCTCTCATCAACTTAACATACTTGGTGTTAGTCTGACCGCTCACCCATGTTAGCTTGTGGTTTGATTTGTCCCATGAGATACAATTGAAACTTTTTTTTTCCTGATTTTTCTTAAAACAGTTGAATGACGATAAGATCTGATAAATGTATTCAAGAATTGCAGAGTTCCAACAAGAAAAAGAAATGTTAAAATTAATAAAACAGACATTATCCTAAACTACCTCAGACATATAAGCTTTCAACAGTTCGAATGTTTAAAAACAAATTCCCTTATGTATTTGTCACACATTGCAGTATCTTCACTATTCTGCTAAGACACACGTTTTTGTGTCTTCTGTACCACGGAGTGTTATTTTCTCAAATTATCAAATTTTGTTGCATCACATAAAATCGGAGTTTGGTTTTGTTTTTCCCCCCAAGTTCCAATTCATTAATGTTAAGCATGACATTTGCTAGAAGTCCTTCTAACGTAGGAAGTCTTCAGTTTTAGTGTCTCTGTATTTATGTGAAACGATGTTGCCTCTCTCATGGTTATGACCAGGTATGAAGCAAAACCTCATTCAAACAGGCTCAATAAGCATATTACGGCATGTATCCTGCATTGTGTGAATGTACACATGGGACGTCCTTCTGGTCAGGTGTATAAACACATCAACAATGTTCACAGTAAAAGTTTTCATATCACTACACTTATATGTCATATATAAAACATTGTAGATGCTTCTATAATCAACAACCCGTATATATGCAGTAGAAATTCTAGAAAATGCAACCTTGATCAATCGCCACCCATTGCACATCTCAAAATCTTGCCACATAGGGTGGAAGAAATATTGCCTACTATTTGAGCCTTTGAGTTAGTTTCTTTCTTCCCCAGGACACATAGAATTCATGATTTTCACCAAAATGGCACACACCGAAGGCAAACCCAGATCTATGCTCAATTTCATACATACAACTGAAATTCTGCCCATTTTATTTCCACTCCACTAAACATAGTAAAAGGGAAATATTTTAGTCTGCTGTAGGTATAATGTTGAATTGCCTCCAGCTCACAAAGCATAAATCATGCTGATCCCACGAGAACAACCAATATATTTTTTCGGGTACTGCGGATCTGTTGCATTCCTTGATTTTGCTCTTTTAGCCAATGAAAGTAAACTGCAAGTTTTGATTCCAGACTGCCTGATGTAACCTCCTGGTGGAGGAGGAGGAGAAAACTCCAGCCTGGGGACCGCAGAACTCATTTCACTGTGGAAGTATCCTAGTGTTACTTACTATCACTGAAAATAATCAAGTGTTCCCAAAGAAATGGGAAGAACTAGGGAGAAGATCTTCAGAAGATAGCATCTTACCTGTATTTTCAATCCCTGGTTACCCTGTAATAACAAACTACAGCTGAGAAAGGATTGTTAAAGTATGGGAATGAAGAAATATTTGACAATTCCTGAAAGTTATATTTACGATGATTTCCCATGAACTTGGAAAATAACCCATTTTCAATTCAGGGCAGCCTCTCAAACCCTCTTTTGAGTCAATATTATACTCTTAACTGTGCTGGGAGACCAGGATAAGGCTGCGGGCAGGAGCTCCGCCTGCCTTCCTGAAGCGTACCCTATAGTGAAGGGAAAACCGTTAATCACCTGGTTTAACACAAGGTGTCAAATGTTATGAAAGGAGAAAAGCAAGATATAATTCTTAATTCGTAGAGCCCTCTTTTTTGTTCACTTTAGCTGCTGCCAAAATATGATTTCATTAATGAAATCTGAAAGATTTTGGGTAAAGATACAACTTAAATATGTAGTCTTTTTTAAAAACAAATTTAATGTTTATTTTATTTTTGAGAGAGAGTGCGTGAGAGAGCGTGCGCACAAGTGGGAGACGGGCAAAGAGAGAGGGAGAGAATCCGAAGCAGGCTCCAGGCTCTGAGCTGTCAGCACACAGCTCCACATGGGGCTCCAACTCACGAACCATGAGATCATAACCTGAGCCGAAGTCAGTCACATAACTGACTGAGCCACCCAGATAACCCTGTCGTTTCTATAAAGCTACTTGATAAACACGAATTTCTGTGTGAAACAAAGTGAGCCATCTTTGATGAATATAATACAGGAATACTCTGTCCTACAAAAGCCTCCCTAAAATATTTTCATGGTGTATGATCTTTGGAAATTTTAGTTCTAAGATTTTAAAATAAGAAATGATATTTAATTAGTTTAGAAATTTTACTCAAGGGCATGATCTTCTTCTCACTGTAAACTAAGTGCTTCATGATCAAACTATTATTGTTCAGGGGAGAGAATGCTAACAATTATTGCAAGGATAACCATGAGGAAATGTTCCATGAACAAAGAACAGAATGCCCAATGACAGGACAATGTGTAGGTGTGACACCATTCTCAGGAAGCTAAAAATCAAAGTGCCTTATAAGAATAACAATATAGGGGCATCTGGGTGGCTCAGTCAGTTAAGCGTCCAACTTCAGCTCAGGTCTTGATCTCACAGTTCACGGGATCGACCTCGCGTCGGGCTCTGTGCAGACAGCTCAGAGCCTGGAGCCTGTTTCAGATTCTGTGACTCCCTTTCTTTCTGACCCACCCCTGCTCATGCTGTCTCTCTCTCAAAAATAAACATTGAAAAAAAAAGAATAACAATATGTATTCCAAGGGTCTGAGGACAGAAAAACCTACAGGAAAATAGTCAACACTTTTTCTCTACATTAAATGTGAATGTAGATAATATAATTACTAGAGAGAGATTGCCTGCCCTACTTATACAAATAGAGCATTGACAATGATACAGGTAACATTAATGATACTCAATTACTTCTTAAGCAATGACTACTACAAGTCCATCACTTCATAATCATTTTCTAGAATACAAACATTTCATAACATATTATCCTTCTTATTTTACAAGAGGGGGAAAGTAGCCTTAGAACATGAAACAGTACTGTAAACACCGGCTGGTTTTACTAGTTAATCATATTTCAAATGTATTTTAAAAATCACTTTTGGAGTATAAGCAACAGGTTTAAAGGAAGGAAGTTAGAAGTCTAGACATGAGTGTCAAAAGTTTTATCTTTTCTAATTAAAGATTACTTTTTTCTAATTCTATTGAAAATATATGGTAATGGCCACTTGTTATGTTTTCTGACTACTAAGCATCTTTTCAATACTCCCTATTTTGGAGACTTTTCTGGCTTATAAGTCCTGCACGCTGAAAATAGAGACATAAAACTGGGGTGTGGATGTGTAACATCGACTGTGTGGATCAAACACACCTCTGCAGAACTGTTGCTGGCTTGCTTCATGTAGAATCGATTTTTATGCAAGTATTATGGTGGAGGCACCCATTCTGCCACAGAAGTCATGGCATCCTGTGCCAGTGCTAACAATTCAATTGTGGTGTCTTTGCCCAGGGGCGGTGCTGGTGATGTCTTCACCCTGAAGCCAAGAGCTCTTGAATATAGTTTAATATGTTCTTTCATGAACTAAAGTGGACTCTGGGTTTATTTTTCTTATTTGTGTGCTTGTCTGCTTCTTTATTTTTTTTTTAATTCATAGCCATTACATCTTGATTTTTTACTTACAGAATTCAAGAAAATGAAGAATATAAAAAATGTAAAAGAAAAAAAAAGGCAAGAGAAAAAAACTCTCCTAAAATTTCACTACGTAGAAATACACAGTGGAAATACATTTTTAAATATCTCTATATGCTTTAAAACATTATATACATACTCACCTATGTATGTATATTACTCATAGTGGCATGTTGAGTGAGACAGCTCCCTTTATCTGATACATATGGGGTGAAGTCCCAAGGATGCTGAGAACATAGACTAACAAATGCCTCCACATTAACTTTTAACACTCTATAAGGTGTTAAGTATATTGCTGTATGATTCATGAGCAGATATAAACTCTTCCCCACCCCCACCCCTGCCTTGCCCCCAGAACCAGATTCCCACTCCAAGACCAAAACACTCATTCCACCTGATTCTGGGGTTTGGCCACCTCGGTGACTCTCCACAACTTGTACTTGGCTAAACAAAGTTGACATTTTTTTCCTTCCCAGAGGCAACCCATGTCCCATCATAGGCTGATGAAGGACTTAAAAAGGACCGACCTTCTTGCATCAAATTCAGACAACTCGAAATGGCATTCTAAGCTTTGGAACTCTCCAAAGAATCTGTTGAGGCCTTTGCTGTGCATCATAGCTAAATCCCTCTTCCTTCACTCCTCCCTATGTGTTGAAAGCACTCGCAAGAAGCTTGCATACTATTCTTCCTACCAGAGCTTGCTTCCCAGGGACCGCAGTCTCCAACAATTGCAAACTGTTCCTGAAAGCCAGTCAAAGGACTAAATAATTGGGGAGGGTGGCAGAGGCGGAGTGATTGTAGGAATTTGGAAGTTATAAACAGTACTGCAGTGTTTCTGTTTCCCTCTCCATTAGATTAAAAAAAAAAGTAACAAATAAAAGAGCTTGAGAAATTGTGCATGTCTTTAAGAAAACTGTGAGAATAGTTTCCTGTGTGGATCACACCTGTCTGTAACTCTACTTTTTTTTTTTAATGTTTTATTAATTTCTGAGAGAAAGAGCACATGCAGGGGAGGGTCAGAGAAAGAGACAAAGAATCTGAAACAGGCGCCAGGCTCTGAGCTAGCCATCAGCACAGAACCCGATGCAGGGCTCAAACCCACTAACCATGAGATCATGACCTGAGCCAAAGTCGGATGCTTAACTGACTGAGCCACCCAGGCGCCCCTGTCTATAGCTCTTCTGAACTACGAATGAGAAGAGAGAGAGAGTAGGAGTTAGCATCACTGTATTTCTGCTCTTGGGTCAGTCATGGGTGTTTGAGTTCCCATAAACCAGAAGGAAGTTGTCAGAAGTGGATAAGTAAGTCATTTGGAAAGGACCTCACCACCAAGAGCTGGCTGTTGGAGCAAGTAGATGCTAGGAAAGAAAGGTCTCATCATTTTGATAAAGAATATTTAAAGAAACAAGGGTAAAACTCTGGCTTTCATGTAAAACAGGTATCAAAGATTTTAGCACGTTTCCTAATGAGGGCATCTGTAAGTGGTTACAACAGGTTTAAAAAAGAATCCAAAGAACGAAAAACATGGAAAACCAACAAAAATGTTGAAACTCATTTGCTTAATAGATGCAAAACTGGCAAGAACCCAGAGGGCAATAATCAATAGTGCTTCTCGGGACACAGTCTGCATTTCTATGAACATGAATGATTAGCCTTACTATCAATTTTCTATAACTTAGAGTTTCAAAATAGAGCAATAGATGACTCCGATGAGTGACCTATATAGAAAGCCACTAATATTCTGACATCACCAAAGGACAGAAGCTGAGGGACATCTCCAAACAGCAGCAGGGGAGTGCATAGTCCATGTAAAAGAACACAGTTCATGATGTGAAGGTCCCCAGTGATCTCACAAATAGCCCATAAATGAAGGATCATTTAGGAGGCTTGCCATGACAGAACGCATTTCTCAGTCAAGTAAGGACAAGAAAAATATTGAGGACAAAAAAGAAACTCCTGTTTTCTTCTATTCATACCACCCCCCACCCCCCACCTAGCCCCCCAACTTGCCCGATCTCTAGAGAAGCCAGAGGCAACACCATGGGTAGGGGAGGAGAAAAAAAAAAGCTGTCAATGTTATGGCCACTTCTGTCTCTAGGGGTGGAAAGGGAGTGGCCTTAAGCTAAATGTGAGATTCAAGTTTTTGTATAGATTAGACTGGACTTTTAAATTTGAAAACGATACTATTTTATTGTCTGAAATTTACCCAGAAGCTATATCATACTGGTTATTCTAGGTTTGCACTTTCTGATCCATTCTTGTTCTTTTCTGCCCTGTTCCTTACCCAGAGTGCTGACCCCAGTACACTGCATCTCCTTGCCCCTCTTCCCGCCCCCCCAACGCCCCCACCCCCGTGGCCTTTGACTTCTGATTGTGTCCATCCAATGGGGGCACCGCAGGAGCAGGGTATCAGAGCATTTAAACCTTCTATTTCACTAACACCCTCTAGCGGGGAGGGCCGGGTAATGCGTGTGTTTTCTTGCTCATGGTGAAAACTCTTGCAGTCGCATAGCTAAGGTTTGGTTTCCTGCTTCAAGGGTTCAAGTCACACCTCCCAAATCTTACCTCTGAAGGCATACCTATCGCTGGTATTGGTGTCCACCATCGGCAGTCCCTGAGTGCTTCATTTCCTCTTCTTGGCTTCCTTACCCTTACCGCTATCTCTGCAATCCCATCTTATCAAACTCCTTTTTATTTCAATGTTCATTGTGACACCTGTTTGCTGATGTGAACTGGAATCATGAGCACAAAAATCTGTCAAAAATGTCATCCAAAGCCACTGAGCAGATGATAGAATGTCATTGAAGCAGTGATCTGAGAGAAAACAAGTAATTTTCTTTCTTTCTTTTCTTTCTTTTCTTTCTTTCTTTCTTTCTTTCTTTCTTTCTTTCTTTCTTTCTTTCTTCTTTCTTTCTCTCTTTCTCTCTCTCTTTCTCTCTCTCTTTCTGTATTTATTTATTTTGGGAGGGAGAGAGAGCAGGTAAGGGTCAGAGAGAGAATGCCAACAAATCACAGAAAATGATGTACAAAATCATTTATAACAGTTTATAGTATCCCAGTTCCTTTTACCACATTCTCTAATCACAACAATTGGAATTCTTTCCAATTCGGAGCTAGCATAAACAGGGCTTGATGAAAGTCCTTAATACTCTCAATCTTGCATACAATTCTGACAACTCATTCTACATTGCAGTCAGAATATTTTGAAAACAAACTATACCAATTTACATGGCCAACAGTACTGGATATGAGAACTATTTTATTCATATCCTCGTCCGGTATTATCAATAAGTAACTAGTCTTAAGTGAATGTTTACTGTATGATATAAAGTGTATTGAGTTTTTAAAAAACCACCTTGTCATCATACCTTATATAACCTCGTTAATCCTTATTTTTTTCCTAATGTGGGAAGCAAGACGTTAACACCTCAGGTTTTATGTGCCATTTCCTGAAGACAGGTTAAGTGAATATCAACAGCTTGTGTTTCTTCTTTAATAACAGCTTGTTCATATGCATTATTATTTCTGTTGACATTGAAGTATATTCTTTCATTTTGTGAATAGTTTTATGCAATGAAAATATTAATGCAGTTTCCCACATGCAGAACAGATGCCTATTAATTTCCACAAACATGTCTCATGAATTAGCTCCAGCCATTATGTCTCTCTGGAGAAACTCAGAGAGTGTTTTTTTTTTTGTTTTTTTTTTTTTGTTTTTAAAAAAACATTTTTAGTTTTATTTCAGCCATGTTAGGTTATCCATGAGCTGTGACGAGCTATGCTACTTGATAGTAAACCCACCAGCTCTATATGCTACTTTGTAAGCCAGACCCCTAGTGTTCACATACCTCAAATTGCTGCTTTTGTGCATTAAGGAGGAAAAAATACCAGAAAAGTTGTATCTGTCACAGATATAATACATCCTATGGTCATTGTCACATTGTCAGTAGGGAGTATTCCTGCCTTGTAGGGCCAATTAAAGGTAATCAATGCTCTATTCTTCACTGTCCTCCTCCCTCCCCCCCTTTAATAAGTGAAAGGGTGCTACACGAAAGCAAGCATTCAAACCATCAAAAATAAGACAAATCATTTGAGATATTTTTAAAAAATATTGACAGGGGAATAAAATGACCCTTAGGCCTGCAGGGCACAGAACTGCTGGAACACAGCCAGGAACTGAGGGTTTAATTCAGCGGTGAAGAGCAGGTTCTCCAGGGTCACCATGTACTGCTGGATTATTTGGTGATGCTGTAAGAAGATCTGCTGGAGCCGCTCTATACAGTTCTTATACCATGGTGTTAATACGCTGGTCCCATCGGTTTCACATCGTACTAAGCGCTCGGTCAAGATCATGATAAAACGCTGAAATATAACAAGGAAGAGATTCTTCTGTTCACTCTGAGCACTGTTCACTCTGTTCACTCTGTCACATGCATGTGACAGGAGACAGTACAACACAGCTACAGTACCACTATGACTAATAGCAAAAACGTGTCGGTGACACTCTGTCCCTCAGTAAAGAAAAGGATGATCAAACTCACCCTAACATTTATGTATAAATAATATATGCCAATAAAATGTATCAGCTCATAACAAATTTGTAGAATGTTGAGTTAAGGACACAAATGTGAAGAATAAAACACTATCATACCATTTATGGACATAAATATACATAACAATAATAAATTTACTGGGATAGTAGATAAAGGAATTAAGAATGCGCTTATCATGATGAGCACTAAGTAATTTATAGAATTGTAGAATCATCATACTGTACACCCAAAACTAATATGATGCTGTATGTTAATTATACTTTAATAAAAATATATAGACAAAAAGATACATAGCGATGATAAACTTATTTGGGTATGTTGTACATAGGAGAAGTACATGACAAAAATATGCATCAACTTCAGGGGAGAGAAGAGATGAGCAAGAGGAAGGCCGGAAGTTCAGCGCTATCAGTAATACTTCATTTCAGTTTGCAAAAGAAATCTACCACTAAAAGAAAGGATAAGAAATAAAAGGAAGAGGAGGGAATCTTTTCTTTTGAAAAGATGAGTGAAGAAGTCTTATTCCCTTTCCTTCACTGTCACTAAATCTCTCCAGTTGAAATTAACACTGTAATTTATATTGTTTGTATTTATCCCCCTAAAATACCTCTCTGTATACCTAATACCTAAAAAGTATTAGGACTTTTTTTTCCTGACTGCTCTTCGAAGAAATATAACACATTCTGTCTAGGGCTGTCTTGAGCAGAGTTTTTTGGAATGAGCTTAATATTCCACTTCAAAATTGTTAACTAAGTATGGACCTAAGCATTTTTGTGTATTAGAATAAATTGAATTGATACCGTATCTATTCCTTTGATGACATTTGCTTTCTCTGATAGAACATGCCTGTTGAATTTATATTGGTTAAAAAGGTGTTGCTACAGGACAACATCTAAAAGTTACAAATTCATAAGGAAAACTCCTAATAGCACAGTCAAACGGGATCGCTAGTACATAGGGCATTTTCATTATGATTTTCTGCACCCAAGACAGAAATAGCTGCCACTTGGAGCTGACATAGCATCTAATTGATGACCACTTGTAAGGAGCTGACACGCTCTTTCTAAGAAGCTGATGCATAGTGTGTGTACTTTTTGGTATCGGCTACACGTTTAATACATTACTATCTAAATTCATTCTAGTTTGGACCTCTACATCATTTTGTAACTGTAAATGGTTTATTTAAGTACCTCATTAAACTATTCACTATTATTTTGGAAAGAGAAAGGCAGTGCAAGAAAATGTCCCGTGTTCAACTGCGTTGAACATTTATCTAAAAAGTAAGAAATTCTGGTTTCTAGTGCTTTTAACCACCTGAGATTATGATCTTGGCCTAAGTCATTTAACTCTATGTGTCCAATTGTCCTAATTAAAAAAAAAAAAAAACAGTGTCAGGGAGCTCATACATATTGAATTCTATGAACATATCCAGAAGGAATAAAGAACACCAATGATATAAAAATAAAACAAATTGCACTGTGAGGCAAAACTTAAAAATATCTATTAGTTATCCCATTGTTAAACTCCAAAATTCTCCTGAATTTCAAGACAAATGCAAACTCTTGAGTTTCCAGCCTATACCTTCAGATTCATTGTTGGCTATTCAAAATATGAAGTCCTAAAAATAGTGCTGTTTTCTGGATCTCCACACATGCTCCTGAGGAAATGATCTTCCTCTTCTGGGAAACTCCTTCTTACTATCAGCTCAGTTCATGTGACACCTCTTCTCAGAAGTCTTCTTTGATCATAAAATCAATGATCTCTATGAACTCTGTACCCCACATGCATACTTCTATGATAACACATTCCCATTTTTAGTTATTGAATTTATTTCATTTCAGTTCACAAGGGCTGAGCTGCCTGTTCATTTATGTATTTTTGGTGGCCATTCAATAAATCCTTTAAATAAATATGTGGGAAAAAGTGAAGTCAGGTCCATCCCCTTCATGTAATTTTTATTAGTCTTATTTTGAACATAAAGAATTATTTCAATGAAGTTCACTAATACTTGTAGTTACTCTCCTCTTTCTTTTTTTTTAAAAAATTTCTTAATGTTTTATTTATTTATGAGAGAGAGAGAGAGAGACAGCGCGAGCAGGGGAGGGTCAGAGAAAGAGAGGGAGACACAGAATCAAAAGTAGCTCCAGGCTCTGAGCTGGCTGTCAGCACAGAACCCAACGTGGGGCTCGAACCCACAAACCGTGAGATCATGGCCTGTGCCGAAGTTGGGCACTGAACCCACTGAACCACCCAGGCACCCCTCTCCTCTCTTTCTAAAAGTGTGCAACTTCAATGCTGAGACATTTGTGTGTCCTGGTTTTGCTCAACTGTGGCATGTTATATCATAAAAAACAAAAGTATACATAAGGCAAAACACTTATAAGAGAAACCCTTAACCATTTACATTAAATTATTAAATGTAAAAAAAACATTTTATCAAATATCTCAAAATTAAACACTATTTCATAACATCAAATCTCTCCTATATTCATCTAAGAAAGTATAAATAATAATAAAGCTAAAGCAAATGATGATCAAATAGATGGAAATGTAAAGACTGAGACAAAAAAATGAGAATCCAGGGTACTATGAGCACAGTGCAGATAATATCAATATTGTAATTTACTCTTCTCTAATATCAAAATCTTTAGTATAATTTATGTTTTTCAAACACCAGTACCCAAGTATAAATTCTGGCAGAAAATATATTATTTTTCATTCAGATGATGAAAAGACATGTTTATTATGAATATATAAAATTAGGAACATGCTCTTGCTAAAAAGAGATCATTAATGAGGTATGCAAATAGATTTCTCATTTGCTTTTGGAATATTCATGAAAAGCAAGTTATTCATCTATGAAAAATACAGACACCATAAAACACATCAACTACATCTTCAATCTTCTTTACATTTAAGAAGATACAGTATCTTGTGATGTTAGGGAATGCCAATGTGAAATATTTTGGGTAATTTGCACTGCTTGCCTCATTTTATTTTCAATAGACAAAAAATTGCTTCATTGTAAATGGAAACCTTTCTCCAATAGGTGTTATTACTGAGATTAAAATTCCTAGGTGCTGACGAATCATAAGGTTAAAGCATGTATAATTTAGCATACTCCATTCTATTAGACTTTTATGCTACAGAATTATTCTGTGACCAAGCAGGCTTGGCTCTGAAACACTTTCTCAGGGCTGCAGAATACACAACACGACACTGCCATGAGAGAAAGCCTCTTATGTATCCTCCCTTTTGCCTATTTTAAGACGGAGGGAAGAGACCCATTTCCAGGAGCTCCCGCTCCTCTGTTGGGTACTTCTGACACCAGGCACCAGTAGGAGATCTCCTCCTTCTTTTTTTAATTTTTTTTTTTAATGTTTTATTTATTTCTAGGAGAGAGAGAGAGAGACAGCGTGAGCAGGGGAGGGTCAGAGAGAGAGGGAGTCACAGACTGAAACAGGCTCCAGGCTCTGAGCTGGCAGTCAGCACAGCGCCCGACGCGGGGCTCGAACCCACGAACCGCGAGATGGTGACCTGAGCGAAAGTCGGACGCTTAACCGACTAAGCCACCCGGGCGCCCCGAGATCTCCTCCTTCTTATCCCCAATACATTCGCTGCTCTCCTTGGTCATGAAGTGTCCTTTGATACTTGGAAAAGGATCCTACCAAGGAAGTTGTTAATGGTGTCAGTGTTCATTCTTAGCGCAGAGTCCATTACCCTCTTGCTGGGCAGTTAGCCATGCAGCCCTGGTGCAAGGTTCCTTTCCCTTTTCATACAAACTAGGAGGTCAATAGCAAGCAAGTCCAGGATGCAGGTGAGGGGGATTCTCAATCATGTCACGTGAAAGCTAGGGGATTCATGGGCTACCCTCCATTCCAATGGGGCAACGGGAACTTAGGACCTCTTCTACTGGGAAAACCCATCTGGCACTTCCTGGGTGTGGGAAGGTAAAGAGAGCAAGCTTCTAGAACAAATGTCCTGAACCAGGTCCAAAGCTTCCGTGGGGCTCCTTCCAATAAGCCTCTTGTTTGATAGGTTCCCAATTATCCATACTTCCAATTTATCACAGAATGGAATTGATAACAATGGACTGTTCAACCTAAGTAAGGCCTAGTCATTACCAAGAGAAAAAACAAGACAAAAACGAGCAAACAAACAAACAAATGGAAAACTCTGAACAGAGAAGGCTCGCTCTTCAAATTCTTCCTTGAAGTATTTGGAAGTAGGTTTGCCTTCTATTACTATGTTTTTGCTTGTATGTTTACAGAAGTCACGGGGGTTGCCAAGGGTTGAATATAAAACCAGGGTGAGCATCTTAACATTTGTTTCGCTATAATGTATAATTGTTCAGACCTGCTTATGAGCCTGTCAATTTAATCTTTGTAGCAACCTGATGAAGTAGGTATCTCATTATTAACCCCATTATAACATCACAATGACTCATGTTTATAGATGAATTAACTAAAGTTTAGTGAGTGGAAGCAACTTGTCCAGGCTCATAGTTTAATAAAGGTCAGGCCCTGGATCCAGTCAAGCCCTATATGAAAATAAAGGCTTCTGTTATTCACCATTTTGCAGAAATCTTCCTTTTCTGTCCTATAGATTTTCATACTGTTCTCAGATAGAAGTAGGCATAATGTTTCTGTAAAAGGTTAAAAAGCAAATATGTTGATCTTGTGACCAACAGGCAAAATTGAGGCTATTATGTCGGTACTTGACTATCAAGAGGTAAAATAACTGTGATGAGTTTGTGTTCATGAATTTCAAAATATAATAATTGGGAACACTTATTTTATAATACTCTCCTGGTAAGAAGAGTGGAGTTCATTTGTGACGAGGGGACAAAATTCCTTTTTTAAAAAAATTTTACTAAGTTGTTTTTTTTTTTTAATTTCAATTCCAGTAGAGGTAACACACAGTGTTATATTAGTTGCAGGTAACTGAAGTTTAGGGTTAGTATTTCTTACCACCAAATCTAGCATAGATGTTCATCTGTAAAAAACATTCCCAGACATAAGAAAGAAACAGCCCTGGATTTGGTTCATGGGCTGTAGTTTGCTCTAAAAACACGTTCATTCAAAGAAACTGTTGATCTGTTCATATTTTAATTTTAACTGCACAAGAAGATTTTTCCTAAGAGTTTTACACAGGGGCAGGATATTTCTTAGTGTAGTAAGAGTATTTCTTAGGCAAACACTTTACCTGAAATGGACTCAGCCCTGTCATCTCTTTAGCACATAGAAAACTATTCTCTGGAGATCAAATCATAATTCCATACCATTTGGCAGATATATTTTAAAACTTATGCATTACTGTTACATACACAATTTAAACATATAAGCAAAACTGATGCTATTCTGAAAGCTAAGTACTTTTTATTCTTGGGAACTATACCAAAAATTTTAAGGAAATATAAGTGGCTCCAATTACATACAATTATATGCTGATTGAAGAAAATCCTGTTAAAGCCAAGAGTAACAAAAATATTTGTTGAGCTAGGATCACAGGAGTTATCTAACTGAAAATGATTCTTAATTTCAAAGAATCTTCAAAAAATTCTTACTATGTTCTCCATTGTGAAGATTCAGAAATCTTGATCCCAGAAGTGTTTCATGCTAATAGTATTATAGTCTTAAGATTATAAACATTCAGATTATTGGGTTCAAAACCCAACTATACTTTATGAACATACAGCTCGGAGTTGAAACTGAGTATACTCAATTTGGGATCTATCCCTCAGAGAGGCTTTTTCTTCATTTTAAAAGTATATTTCTTATGAGGAAAATGTAATGCTCAAGTTTCTGATTCATTATTCTTAATTTTCTCTGATTGTTTTAAAAAAGCAGTATGATGCCAATGATGCACTTAGAGATTCTTAACAAGCCTTTTAACACTATTTTCTTAACCCCAGGACCTGACTTTGATTTGCTTCTCGTGCAGCATGCTGGGAGGGGTGGGTTTTCTTTTTCTAAAGAATGCACAGTAATTTTAGGATCACGTTACAATAACAGGAGAAAAATGAACACAAATGGAAAACTGGGTGAATAAATGTCCTTGTCATGCTGCTCTTTGTTGAATAATAAGTATTTGCCTTTTCTGAGCTTCTAAACTCTCAAGTGCATTGGTAATCTTCCAACAAAGTGCTAAAGCGGATGATATGACGCTAGCATTTAGCAATGCTCTTCCACTGCTCTCTTAGCATCTGGAATATGCTCTAGGTCTTAAATCTGACTGTCAGCTCTGTAAGGCATTGCTTATTGATAAATCCAAAGCTTGCGTGCTAAGTCAAAAGTACCAATTTGGCTTTCAAGTGAAAACACACACTGATGATGTCCCTAACATTTTTTAAATAACCGTGAAATGAAGTGCTGGCCCATGACTGGATTCAGAAAGCCAGATCTAAGGGAAATCAGTGAGTGGCTGGCCTAAAAGGGTGTTCATCAATGGTTGGTCTATAGCAGGCAAGGGGACACAAGCCCCCCTTCAGAGAACTCACAGATAAATCAGTGATGCTAACGAGTTGCAGAGACAGACTGAAGAAAAGCATAGAAGGAGCCTAAAGCTAATTTGTCACAGATTTCTCTCTTCTGAAGTTAAAACTGTCAAAAATCTTTCTCCCCTTGGAAAAGCATGTTGCCATACATCACCTGAAAACTGTTGGTAGAATTTAATGGGACAGTTAAAAAGTCCCTTTTGGATGGTGAAATAGATCTTTGGGAAAGACTGCATCAGGATCAATTACCCCAGGTTTCTCTTGAATGGTGGCAAGGAAACTGAAGGGGAGAATGATTTATAGGACAATTTAACAGGTGTCATGCTGGGTGGGTAGTATCTATGGGATGTGTCCATGGAGGAGAAAATAAAATCAATTCTGTAATGAAATATTTGGCTGTAGTTGGCAAAAGATAAATTTCAGGAATGGAGTTACCTTGAAGAGATTCAGTAAGCAGGAGCCAGGGGGCTGTGCGCGTTCTAGATAATGAGGAAAAAGTCAGGTTAACCCTAAATCCTAGAAAGCTAGCTAAAGAAACAACATTAGAATTCACTAATTGTCAATCATTTAAAAGCCAAGCAAAACAAAACTAGGAGACCCAGAGGAGAGCTCACCCAGTGTCTCCCATGCCTCCCAGTCTTCTCCAGAGCCCCACGTCCTGATTGTAACCCAAAGTTCAGTCCACATATCCCAGATCAGTTCCCCTGACTAATCAAAACTCTTAAGAAATCTCTTGATTCTCCCCATTCTGTTCATCTCTCTTTCTCTCTCTGTCGATAGAGCTGTAGAGTTCAAGCTTTTCGTTTCAAAGATTGCTCATATTTCCTGTATCTGCTGTGTCTAGCCTTTGTTTATAAAGGAAAGACTCTTTTATTATCCAATAAAAATGGTATAATGCTTAGCAGACAAATTCATTGGAAAATTTTACCTTTACTTAGAATTTATTTTAGATACCACAAAGGGCTTATTCTGTACCATTCTCAATGTATATGCCGCATAGAAAGTTGCTGGTAGAAAAAGCACAGGTGATTTGAGGTAATGAAAAGAGCAGTGCACTATAAGTTCCGGGTCCAGCTGACGCCTTCAAGACCAACTAGATGGACATGTTTCAGGTGCCAGAGGCCAAAAGAAAGCAGTCATTTGACTGCTTGTATGTTAGTTATCAGTTATAAATTCCTTTCATAATCCATGCCCTCAATGCATGCCTAATAGTAAAAACAAAATTATATCACCTGCAAGCCAAATGTATTTGCAGAGTCAATATTTCAATTAACATAAAATATATTTTATGTTTTTTCCCTCATTAAGATACTGCCTTCTGTCCTATTCAAATAATGCCCTGACTGTTCTTTTCAAATGTAATTTAATTGTCTGTTAAGATGTTTATTTTACTTTCTTTACTCTTACCTGTTCTCAAAATCTATCTACCTATCTATGTAACTATCTATCCGTAGTGCTTAAATTTTAGGCATAAATTGTCAGCCAATTGTTGTTGATTTCTTCAAAAGGGTCTGGTTTCCTCTTTGGATCCTAAAGCAATTTCTGAAAGTGAATGGAAAGGGAACTCTTGATATTGCATAAAGGGAATCTGGAAACATAAGTGTTTTAAGACTAAGATGTGGGAGGTGCCTGGGTGGCTCAGGAGGTTAACCGTCCATCTCAGAGCCTGGAGCTTCTGATTCTGTTTCTCCCTCTCTCTGCCCCTCCCCCACTCTCAAACATAAAGAAACATTAAAAAACTTTAAAACCAAAAGACTGAAGTGTGGTATTCTCCCACTTGTGTGTTAATTTCCTTTGTTTCTTCTGGCATGTGTGGAGATCTTAAGTAATCAATTTTCCTATTTTGTTCTTACTCTTATGAAAGTGGTATCAATCTCTAGGGTTCCAAGTGAGAACATGCTCAAATAATCCAGAAAGTTTGGGTCTCTTTTAACTACTGATATGACTCACTGTCAACTGGAGAAATCTGATCATCCATTAAGATGAGAACATAAGCCAGTTTTAACATCTTTACAGTCAAAACAGCTTCATTTGACTGTGATCTCACAATTTCCTCATTTAGACTTTTCTGCTAAATTGTCAAGGTACTATATTCACCACTAATCATTCCTTGGTGTTATTTTAGAGAAAGTTCACTTAACTCCCTTAAACAAAATGAGGGATTATTAGGGGAAATTTTACTCAATTTTAACCCTATTATATATAAACCTGACTGAACTAGTGTATCTATCCTTTCTTATTAAAATCTCATTATAAAAAACATCAAGATCTTAGGAATATAGTCTGTAATGTATAGGAAGAAAATGAAAAGGACAGAATTTCACTTTCAGAAAGGTATGACTCTGAAGATTTTGGAATAGTTCCTTACTCTCCATTGATTCTTCAGCATTGTTACATGACAATGCTTAGTTCTAGATATAAAATGTCATTTTAAAAAAAGCTTGATGAGGGACATTCACAGCCTTGTGTTATCATAACCAAGTAAAAAGTGAAGTTCAAAATATTTCACATGCTTTTCCTTTTCTTTCTAGGCAAAATTCCTTTTCCCCTTTGCTTCTTTCATGGTTTACCAAGTCTGGTTCATTTGTCTCCTTTTTCAGGTGAAGACATCACAAAAAACTTACTATGTAAGATTGCATATTTTTCTCATGCACATCTGATCACGTGTAGATATAATAATATATGTTAACTCCTTCTCATCTATGAATATTAGTTATTTTTCTCTCTTTTACAATTATGACATTACATGCACATGTCTGCCTTTGGTGCGTTTTATTTCACCCTGTCTTTTCAGAAAGGATCGAAACCTTTTCCATTTGTGCCGACACCGCACCTCGACCCCACGTGTGTGCCAGCAATAGTGTTATTCTTTTCTGCATTTCTTGCCATGCTGTTCGATGTCAGGTCACAGCTTACTGTTGACTGCATTTGGATTTCTCTGACTACCAATGAGTATCTTTTTATGTCTGTCAGTGGGATTTGCTCTTCTGACAGTTGCTTCATCGTGTCTTATTCACACTTTGTTTATCCCATTCTTCTCAATTTTCAGGAAGTTTTCATATGTCATAAGCATTAGCCCTTTGTCTATTAACTGCATTAAAAAATGTTTCCAAATCTCATTTGTCTATTGATTTTGTTTTTGACATCTGTTAGCTATTTATATATTTTTACCCTGCAAATGTCCCTGTTTCTGAATGTTTAAAATGATGTTCCCAAGGTCTTTCTCTTTTTTTTTCCTGGAAGACTTTTCACAAGGTCTATGTTGATTTTCTTCTGGTTTACTGATGCTTAGAGGACTGAAAATCATTTCCTTCCTGCTATTTACTGACAGTGGAGCGTGTGAATTGCCCTTGACCCCATTCTTGAGCACTTGAGCTCTGATTTGATACTCTTCACAGTGGCAGTTTATAGGCAGGGATCCTAAAACACACATGGCTCGGCTAGACTTAGATATGATTTCTGGCCCACTATCATTTATATGAATCAGTATTTGGGGGCCAGGCTCATCTGGACTCCATCATCCCTAACAGTTAACGATGCTTAATTTCTGAGGATTATATTTCCGGGATGAGACTTGGCAGCACCACCCTCCCCGCACTTGCGCAAACGCGCACTCCTTCTTCCTTGCCTCTCCATATCCTTTCTTCTCTTTTGCTTTTCCCATGCTTTGACAAACTGGCTTTGGGAACAGGGTTATAAAAACATCACTCTGGGTGGCACAAGAATCCGTAGGCATACAGTTTTCATCTTTGGAAAAGACTGCATTGTTGAAACAATGGTCACGCAGCAAAAAGTAGGAAAGGATGGCCGGCCTTTGTGAACTCATATATGTGTAGGTGGACTTGCTCTGGGATTTCAGAGAAGAGCGCGGAGTTCATGAATGATTCAATCTGCTATTCATGTCAGGTCCAGTGGCCTTGCAGAGAGAGTAGACTCTCTCCCTTGGTTCAGTCCTAGGTCTAGTGTTCAACACTCCTGTCAATTTTCATCTTTTTTATTTTTGTTTTTTCATCTTCTGCGGGTATTTCAGTAGGAAGCTCAGAGAGGTCATAGTAGGAGCTGCTAGGGTAATCCCTTTTAAAAAAATGATAAAAGCACATATACTGCCAGAACTCTGAAATCGATTATTCCTCTCTGACCATTTAACCCTTCATACCTTAGATAGCTCACATTTTACTCCAAATATTGTTACTCTCGTGTGAAATCTAAGAAAGGATGAGCCACTTCCATGACAAATAAGTGAGAACAAAAGTCGTCAGACCACTGGGGCCATGTATAAGTTGGTTACTCTAAAAACATATTAAATAACAAAGAACAGGAAAGGAAGAAGGAAGTGTCAGGGAGTAGACTGTGCATTAGACCAATCATCTCTGAAGCCCCTGCCAATACTCATATTCTGAAGTTAGGAAAGTTATATACAAAAAGCACATGCTAGGAATCACTAAAGGCTCCTGGTTACCAGTGTCGTGGGAGAGAGCACTCTGAATTGGTCTCTAGGGTTCCCGTCCCCTGCAGTGCACTCCCTGCATAACCCCTCACCTAGAGTGTGGGCAGGACTTACAGATGTGATGTGATTTTACCCCCACGATTAGGGGACACTCTGTGTGAAGGATGTAATTAAAGTCTCTAATTGGCTGACTTTTTAGTGGCCCTGACCTCATCTCATAAAGCCTTTAAATCTGGGTCAGAGGCAGACAAAGTGTGAGACTAAGTGAGAGAGACAGAGATGCTCTCCTGCTGGCCTGGAGGAAAACAGCCAGCCCTGTCGCTGTGAACTACATATGGAGGGCCAAGCGTTGGGACCTCTAGTTGCTGAGAGCCATGTCGACTGACAGCCAGCATGAAAGAAAAAACAAAGCAAAACATAAAACAAAAACCAAACCAAACAAAAAGCTAAACTAAAAAACAGCACAAAGGTATCAGTTCTACAACTGCAAAGAACTAAATTCTGCCAACAGTCTGAATGAACTTACAAGAACTAGAACCTCAGATAAGAACAGCACAGACACCGCCCTAATTGCAGCTTTGAGACCCTGAGCAGAGAACCCAGCTCAGTTGTGTCCATATTCCTGACCCATGGAAACTGTGAGATAGTAAATGTGTGTTGTTTTAAGTCACTGAGCTTACGATAACGTGTTATGCAGCAACAAGGAATGAACATGGGTCCTAATGCTGATGCTTTGTAATTCAGTGACCTAAGTAGAGTCCCTTAACACAGACATGGGTGCAGAGAAACTGCTTATTAAATAAATGCTCTGAAATCCATACCATATCATGTTACCTCCTTTCCCAGGAAGTATACAACAAACATTATAAAAGCAATATTCTCTGCTATTGGCATGAAAAAAATATAAACTTTGACAGGTTTGCCACTGAATGTCCCCACACTGTATCACACGGTCTTTGTAGCATAGACTGTGGTGCTGTTATAGAATTTAAAAACCACTTCTTGTTTCCAGTGTTTATTTTTTAATGTTTATTTATTTTTGAGAGAGGGAGACCATGAGGGAGGGAGGGGTCAAGAGAGGGAGACACAGAATCCAAAGTAGACTCCAGGCTCCGTGATGTCATCACAGAGCCTCATGCAGGCTTGAACTTACGAACTGTGAGATCCTGACCTGAGCCCTAGGCAGACGCTTAACTGACTGAGCCACCCAGGTGCCCCTTCGTGTTTCTAGTTCAAGTCCAAAGAAGAAGGGTCACATTTGTCAACTGAGGGAGGAGACTTCAAGGTAATGGCCAATCATGGCAATACACAAATGAACTGGGTTTTCTTTGTCTTTCTGTTTTCTTTCCAGGTCTTAGGGTTTGATACTTCCTTCTACACTGCAATAGTTTTCTGGCTGTGCTATCACACATTGCCACCGGCTGGATGATCTAAAATAGAAGTTTATGTTATCTCACAGGTCAGGGGGTCTGGAAGTTCAAGATCAAGGTGTTAAGAAGTTATTTCCTTCCGGGGTGCCTGGGTGGCTTAGTCGGTTAAGTGTCCGACTTTCGCTTAGGTCATGATCTCACGGTTCGTGGGTTCAAGACCCGCATCGGGCTCTGTGCTGACTGCCAGCTCAGAGCCTGGAGCCTGTTTCAGATTCTGTGTCTCTCTCCCTGACCCTCCCCTGCTCGCGCTGTCTCTCTCTCTCTCCTAGAAATAAATAAAACATTAAAAAAAAAAAAAAGTTATTTCCTTCCAGAGTCTCTGAGGGAGAAAAAGTTCCAAGTCTCTGTCCCAGGTCCTGGTGGCTGCTGGCAGTCAGCTTTCCTTGGCTTGTAGATGTATCCTTCCTGTCTCTATCAGTACTGTCCCAAGGCCTTCTCTAGGTGCCTGCGTGCCCTTTTAATTTTCTTTCTGTCTCTCAAAAGGATCCTCTCATTGAATAGAAGTTAATTCGGT
Organism: Proteles cristata cristata; assembly: GCA_017311185.1. Lineage (NCBI taxonomy): Eukaryota > Metazoa > Chordata > Mammalia > Carnivora > Hyaenidae > Proteles > Proteles cristata. Next base: position 613,461 of record JAESUZ010004103.1, on the reverse strand, counting down.
AGGATCGTATCTTTAACCTTTTCTTGGATATACCTGAAAAGATTGATTTTCCACATGAAGCCATAGTGTGAGGTTCTAGGCAGACATGAATTTTGGAGACACACGATTTAACCCACTACCTACAGTCACCTCCGCAGAGCAAACCACTACACTAGGCATGTATAAGCAGCTTAATTAACATGCAATCAAATTCATAATTGAATAATGTCAGAAATTACATAGTTGAATAATAATCTATAACCAAAGAGGAAGAAAAGAATTAAAGACTTAAAAAATAGATTGTGGTGAGTGGACTGGTGAGCTTTAAGTCCATCAGCAGTTTTAAAATTACCGGCAAATTTCCCAACTCTTTGGGTCTCATTTTTATCATGTGTAAATTAAATGGATCATACCTGATGATCTCAGAGTTGCTTTTTGGTTCTAACATTCTATGATTCTGCTAATCATGCCTGTCAATCACTTAATTAATTTGTTATAGTATAATGGCATATTTGCTAGCTAGGAGATAGTTGTCTCATTTTTTTTACACTAGTTTTTGGTTTTTTTTAATATTAAAAGGAAGTGAAAGATAGCTGGCTCGCCCCAAGAGCTTGTTCCCGTAAGTTCACACAAAGTAAGCTGAAGGAATCTTTCTTTGTTAACACATTCTGTAAAGTATCATCTAAGAAGGAATTGGAATTTGGATCGGAACCGAGATGCTAATTAGAATTCACTAGAACTTCATTTATGTGTTTATATTTAGCATCAGTACCAGTTTGGAAACAATGTCAATAGGTTTAAATAAGTCTGTGGAGCTCATGATTTTTCTGAGACAGTTATGGAATGCTGCCCTAATTTAAGAGTAATGTGCTCATTTACCCTGATTTTTAAAATAGAACAAAGACTTGATTCAGAAAATGAAAAAGGGATAAAACAACCTTAGCCAGAAACACTTTTTTCTGTCCTTCCCTATACCTCTGACAAAATATAAATAAATAAATAAATAAATAAATAAATAAAAACAAGTCTAGCTCTTGTAATTATCGCAGGTGTAACTGCCTAATGACTCCATTTTCTAGTGAATTCTCCCTTTCACTCTCCTGGGTCATTAGCTCTTACTTTCCCTTTCTCCTCAGATCTTTAACATCTGCACCCTCAAATGACCTTTCCTGTTTCACTGATAGAACAGTCAGGTTGAAGGTTCAAGCCCAGAGGGAATGAGTGAAGGTGGGCAAAGGTACAAAAATTCCGGTTACAAGATAAATAAATCCTGGAATGTGATGTGCTGCATGGTGACTATACTTGCCAATTGCATTAGAGATCTGAAAGTTGCTAAGAGGAGTTCATCATAAAAGTTTTCATCATGGCGGGGGGGGTGGTGGTAGTGGTGGTGGATCGTAACTATTTCAATTGATGGAGGTTAACGAAACTTATGGTGATCATTTTGCAACATATGCTTTCATCAAACCATTATGTTGTGCACCTCAAATTTTTTAAAATGTTTATTTATTTTTGAGAGTGAGAGACAGAGTGCAGGCGAGGAAGAGGCAGAGAGAGAGGGAGACACAGAATCCAAAGCAGGCTCCAGGCTCTGAGCTGTCAGCACAGAGCCCAATGCTGGGCTCGAACTCACAAACCATGAGATCATGACCCGAGCTGGAGTCAAACAGTTAATGAACTGAGCTACCTAGCCGCCCCTATGCACCTTAAATTAACACAAAGTTATATGTCAGTTATACCCAAATAAAACTGGGAAGGGAAGGGAAAGGAAGGGAAGGGAAGGGAAGGGAGGGGAGAAGAGGGGAGGGGGAAGGGGAAGGGTAGGGAAGAGAAGGGAAAACGCACCCACAGGCACTCAGCAACATCCCTTTCTCCTGCACCCTTAGCTTTCCCTAGCTTCCATGTCAGGGTGACCAGCTGTCCAAAGGCACAGGGGTTCTCATTTCAAGCCTTCAAAGATACGACACCAGCAATTCTCCCCTCTCTCTCCTGAATTATTCATATGCGTTTTTTCTTTAGCATTCGAACATGTTATTTCTTCCATTTTAAATTTTAAAAATAGCTTCTAAATGACAACCATCTTGACCCCGCAAACTCCTGAGTTATTGCCTTGTTTCTCTGCTTCCATTTGCAGCAAAATATCTTGGAAGAATTGTCCAATACCTCTTGTCCCATTGAGTCTTGAAGTAGTTTCAATCAAGCTTTCAATCCAAACACTTAACAATCTTTTTCCAGGTCACCGTGCCCCACATGTTAACAAATCCAGGGGTCAGGCTTCAGTCCTTCTCTGACATCTCAGCAGCATTTGTGATGGCGTAGCACCCTCTCCTTTTAACACTTCTTCTCTTGGGCTTCCCAGATGCTGCCTTCCTTGCCTTTCCAAACATTGCCTCTCACTCTCCCTCTGTTTCCAGATCTGCCTTATCTCCCTGACTTCTGATCTCTTTTCCTTACCTCTCTCCTTATTATTGTATGTCTCCTCCTTCTCTCTCTCTCTCCTCTTGCTCCATTGGTAAACTTATCCAATCTCTCAGATCTTAAATTTCTTTTCTTTTAGCTTATTTATTTATTTTGAGAGAGAGAGAGAGAGAGAGAGTGTGCTCGCACGCATGTGCAAGTTGGGGAGGGGTAGAGACAGAGGGAGAGAGAAAGAATCACAAGCAGGCTCTGCACTGTCAGCACAGAGCCCAAGGTGGAGCTCAAACCCACAAAACTGTGAGATCATGAGCTGAGGCAAAACCAAGAGTCAGACGCTTAACCAACTGAAGCACCCGGGTGATCCCTCAGATCTTAAATTTCTAAATGTCCACCTTCTCTGAAGCCAGGAATATCCAATCTCTTTCCTCTTGGATGGCTTAGTGATACCACAAACTTAACATGTCCCAAAATGTACCACCGATATCCTCTGCCACCAGAGACGTCACCCTGAAGCAAGCCAGAAATGTCTCTTGACCAGATTATTCCAATAACCACCCAACACGCTCCCGCAGTCTGCCCCCTCCCTGCCCCCATCTATTGCACATGGTAGCCCCAGCAAGCCTTGGAAAGAGTGAGTCACATTATTCCAACCCTCTGATCAGGAGAGGATAGTGAGGCCCGAGCAATCACAACCAGGCCTGACATGGTCTGGCCCTGGCTGTATCTCCTGTCTCATGTCCTGACATCTCCCCCCACTCATTTTTCTTGACCCACACTGCCCTCTTTGCTGTTGCTGCTTTTTTTTTTTTTAAATAATGCTTTATTTATTTATTTATTTATTTATTTATTTATTTATTTATTTATTTATTTATTTTGAGACAGAGAGTGTGAGCAAGGGAGGGGCAGAGAGACAGAATCCCAAGCAGGCTCCACACTCCCAGCACAGAGCCTGATGTGGGGCTCAAACTCACGAACCTTGAGATCAGGACCTTAGCTGAAATCACGAGTTGGAAATTTAACCAACCGACTGAGCCACCCAGCTACCCCCTCCTTGCTACTTCTTGACCATAGCATGCTTTCTTCTTGTTCAGCAAATTTTACAGTTTCGGTTCATTTTTCCTAAAATGTTCTCCTCACTCACTTTCTTCATGTTTCTGCTCAAATGGTATTTCATTATAGGAGCCTTTACTGAAACCTCTAAATAAATATCAGAACAAGCTCCCAATCCTCACTCTCTTGTTAGTTTCCCTTAACTGGGATGTGTTCTTCTCCACAGCACTGTCCCCCTCTCATTACATGCATTTTGTTGTTTATTATTTGATTCCCCCATCTTAGAGCACAAGCCTCATGGAGACCTTGTCTGTTTCCACTTCCTGCATCATTGATTCCTAGCTAACAATCTGGCATATATATTGTAGGTACCCAACAAATGGCAAATGAACAAATCACATGATAATAGGAAACCAAAATAATATACTCTGCAATATGATTTCCAAATATATTTCAGTTTATAATTGCTAGTTTTCTACATTTCAGATTGGCTGGGTGGTCCTAATATAATGGAAGAGACGAAGCCCTTGAGAATACTATTGGCAAGGGAGGGGAAGTTTATATTTTAGAGCTGAATGGAAACAACCTTTTCTTCTTCCCAGTATTTGGAGAGGGAGGTAAACAGCCCCTATGAAATGTCTTTTCAATCAGGTTTTTTGAATATAACCTCCAAATTAAAAAGCCAACATATATGGGAGATAAATCCAATAGCTTTGTCCAATCGTGAGAAAGTCAAATTGGCAACGCACAAGTAACAGGTGAGTTGTCTGTGGCCTGGAGAGAGCAGGTTGACCTGCTGGAAGGAGAATTAGGCTTAAGGATAGATTGGGATTCAAATCTCAGTGCTGCCACATACTATGGGTGGACCTTGAATGAATAATCTTTCTAAACCCCATTGTCCTCAGATGTAGGGATTTTCCCTCATGTGCAGGAGGGGCTTAAAGCATGTTTTTAATAATATCTAGCTTCAGCATTTCACTTAATCACAAGAGAATATATCTGACCTCTACCTGCCCTAGGTGGCACATCTGAATATATGACCAGAATAACGTGTTCTGGTAGAGAATTATTTTCCTTTTCAAAGAGCTTTTGCAAAATCTCTATCTTTTAAATGTAGATAATATTGTCCTACTGCATATAATTCATATAAATGTTATTACACAGATACTTTAAAAATTACATAAGGAAATCTTTAATTAAAAGTTATTAAGAATAAGGTAATTTAAAGGACAGCGAGCCCAGTTTTATGGATAATGAAAGTGCATCAATATATGTCCACTAAAAATGGAGATACCAAGACATTTATTTCAATGAAATACTTCTCTAGATAATGTACAGAAAGATAATAAATATTATGGATTACTACCAGTAGGGAATCATATTGAAATTCTTAATCTTCTTTAAATTTTCCCTAAGCCATACAGACTTCACTTTGCATGATACTATATTGAAAGAAATACGTGCATATCAGAATGGTGTCTCACTTTGCATGATTTCCACACGAAGGGAAAATCCATGGAGACGATACTGCACAAACTGAGGCCAGACTGGAGCATGTGGTGGTTAAAAGTACAGAGCCAGGGGCCAGGCTCTCAATTCCAATGCGATTTTCATGGCCTAATGGCTTCCCTTAGAGATTTCAGTCACTATTGTTTTCCCTCGGTTCACGGTTCACTCGTACAAAATGAGGGTAAGAAAGTGCCTCCTCATGTGTTGTGTTGAGATTTAAGTGAATTATAAAATAAAGCTTTTGGAGAAGAGCCTGGCACTTTGCAACAACCTATGGTTTCTTTTATTTATGTTATTAATGCCACCTATATCTCTGTCTAGAAGCCTGGGTTGAAATAAAGATTGAATATCAGAAAATATTATAGTATCGTTTGACTAAAACCCTACCAACAATTCTCTATCAATAGGAGCTCTGACTTCAAAGGAAAGTAAACTTTCCTAATTACAGGGTTTTCTGGTTACCACTTAACATCCACCTAAACAGTAGATGTGAACATGGGTGCCTGGGTGGCTTAGTCAGTTGAGCGTCGGACTTTGGCTCAGGTCATGATCTCAGGGTTCCTGAGTTCGAGCCCCACATCAGGGTCTCTGGGCTCACTGCAGTCAGCATAGAGCCCGCCTCAGATCCTCTGTCCCCCTCTCTTTGCCCCTCCTGAGCTTGAGTTCTCTCTCAAACATTAAAAACAAACAGATGGGAATTGGTTTGTTGGGTCTGTCATTTACTAGCTTTGCAAGTTATAATCTCCCAACCCTCAGATTCTTCATTCATAAAATGGAGATAATAACAGAACCAAGCTTCATGTGGTTATCATGAGCTTAAACACATTACCGAATGTTTGATAAATTGGATCTGCTATTATCTACAAAATACCAAATGAGAAAATTTCTTAAGAATTACCTGCTCAGGGGCGCCTGGGTGGCTTAGTCGGTTAAGCGACCGACTTTCGCTTAGGTCATGATCTCGCGGTTTGTGGGTTGGAGCCCCGCGTCGGGCTCTGTGCTGACTGCCAGCTCAGAGCCTGGAGCCTGTTTCAGTCTGTGACTCCCTCTCTCTCTGACCCTCCCCTGCTCACGCTGTCTCTCTCTCTCTCTCTCCTAGAAATAAATAAAAACATTTAGAAAAATGTGAAAAAAAAAAAAGAATTACCTGCTCAAATGCTAATATAACCAGCTGCAAAAGTGTGGTGATTGAGTTGTTAGATAGCATAATCTCTTTAATCTTTTCCATTGCTGTGAGCTACTGTGTCATTTAACAGGTAGACAGTCATTCCTATAATCGATATTTTTCAATTAATCTGTATTGAGATAAAATATGCATAAGATGTACCCATTTTCAGCATAAAATTTCCAAGTTGTACAAATATGTATAACCATGTAACAATCATGAAAATCAATATTTAGAATATTTTCATTGTCTTAAAAAATTCCGTCGTGCCCCTAAGAAAATATTCACCCTTTCACTAGTGACATAGCCTCAGGTGACATCTGATCGGCTCTCCTTTATTACAGACTAGTTTTGATTGTTTTAAGGTTTCAGAGATTGAATCATACAACGTATAGTGTTTTGCATGTGGCCTCTCATTCAGCATGTTTTTGAGATTCATTCATGTCATTATGGGTGTCAGTGGTTCATTCTTTTTCATTGCTGAGTAATCTCCCATTGTGCGTATATACCAAAATGTGCCACAACATGTTTTTCAAGTAACCTGCTTATGCACTTCTAGGTTGTTCTCAGTTTTGCCTTTTCCAGAAAAGTCACTAAAAACAGCCATTTACAAGTCCTTGTACATATATTTTCATTTCTCTTGGATTAATACCCAGGAATGAGATTGCTACTAAGTACAAAATTAACTTTTTAAGAAACTGCCAAACTGTTTCTTGTTTTAGATACTTGTACTTTGGCTCCAAACAATAACTTTTGATTTCATTTATTGATTATTAATTTGATGATGAAAAGATAAATTAAGACAAAAAAGGGTTTTTTAAAGTTTATTTATTTATTTTGAGAGAAAGAGAGAGAGAGAGCAAGCATAAGCAGGGGAGGGGCAGTAAGAGGGGGAGAGAGAATATTCCAAGGAGGCTCCATGCTCTCAGTATGAAGCCCATCACAGGGCTCGATCTCATGAACTGTGAGATCACGACCTGAGCCAAAACGAAGAGTCGGATGTTTAACTAACTGAGCCACCGTGGTGCCCCAAGACTGAAAAGTTTTAATTCTTGTTATTATTCAAATAGAATTCCTACAAGTTCCAAAATAAAATTCCCTAATTGTAATATAATTCATTTTGATAAAATGAACATGATTCTGTTTCATAATTCAGTAAATATGAATAGAATATTGCATTTTCAGGCCTTTTCATTCTTTCCTGTCTTGCAGTGACATTAGAGATTACATTTACTTTTCAGAAAACACTTCCTGGCCCGACCCTTACTTTTCCCCTTGGCTAACTCAGGTCTCTTCCTCATATCCCAGGAATCTTGACCCAAAGGGTGAATACGTGCTGATGTAAGTTTTTGATCAAATAATCGGTGTTCTACTCCGTCTCCAGTGACCACTGCTGCAGGAGAAATGTACTGTTGTTTCTTCTAATGAAGAATTAATTTTATAAAGCTGGATTAAATTATGAAGGCAAGAATGCATTGGTTATAGTATTCCCATCCTCCAGTGTTGGATGGACCACCACCACACAGCAGATAAGAAACCACTTTCAGAATTTCAGTATGTAGTTAAGAAATTAATAATGTTGTAATGATAAAAACAGAAGCCAATTACTTTTTCACAGTAGAATTATGTTTTGCCTAGGCTTTTGCAGCCAGATGTTTTCTAGTTATACTATTCAATTATCATGTTTGCTCATCAAATTCATCATCATTAGTCTTATAATTATATAGGATTTTCTGCCACAGAGTGTATTCTTCTAGAATAGCCCCCTAGCATAATAGCACTTAAAGGGAATAATTATACAAATACAATCATGTAGCTGATAATTAATGGAATGATGTGAAAATTGTTAAGGAGTACATTTTTAAGTGTTATTTAATTCTTGTATTCTTAAAATATGGATATATGGTAAAATAAGTATATAAAGCAAACTCCTTTAGTATGTTCAGAGAGCACAACTTCTCAAAAGAATAGAGGAAATTCTACAACTATTTGGGAAATCTGAGCTACATAAATCTCTTCTTATTTTAAAAACTCTCCCACTTTCTTCAATAAAGGATATTCCCATAAAAATTACCTAGAGAGTGAATAAGTACATATGGTTTAAACCTTCTAAGTTTTGTATACCTTAAAATGTTTTTTCAGGGGTAGTTGGGTGGCTCAGTCGGTTGAGTGTCCGACTTCGTCTCAGGTCATGAACTCACAGTTGATGGGTTCGAGCCCCCTGTCAGGCTCTGTGCTTACAGCTTCAGATTCTGTGTCTTCCTCTCTCTCTCTGTGCTTCCCCCACTCATGCTCTGTCTCTCTGTCTCTTGAAAATAAATAAATATTTTTAAAAATGCCTTTTCACATTTATCTTCCTAGAAGTAAGTACTGAATCATTCATTTGTTCTTGGTCTCCTTACTGCTTTATATAAACAGGTAAAGTCTCATCATATCTTACTCACCCAAAACTTTTAGGTTAGATTTGCTTCAGAATTCAGCTTTTTCTTCCTTCTTTCCTTTGCATTTTTTTCTTTTTCTTAGATTTTTGAAAGGTACTGCGTTGCATATACTACATGCCATACTGGGTTTTGGAGGCAGTATCTGTGTTAAATCACACTAAAGTATCTGCTAAAAAATATACTCACATCAAATAGCATAAATAGATACAATATGCATTATTTTCTTTGTTGACTAAGTTATTATTGTTCACCACCAATGTATGAGTTTGGGGAACATTTTTGATTTTCAGAGCTTTTAGGGCTTTGGAGTTTCAGATAAATAATTATGAACCTTCATTATCTTCTGTGATCAAAGTTTTCTCATTGAAACAGCTATGATTTGAAAAAAAAAAAAAAGACCTCATAGTATAATTTTCCTTGTCTTCTTAAGCTTCAGTGTGAAGCAGATAATCACACATTCCCCATCTCTGCCATAACACTCCCTTATCCTCTAACCTGTCTCCCTACCTTTATATATTTGCTCATAGGAGATAATTTACTTCACCGTATGGTTTTATTGAACAGCTACTATGCATTCAGAGCTACATGGATAGAGGTGCAGCTCTGTATTTTACTTTGAGCCCCCCCTCTTCTGTCACTGTTTTCACGGCAATGGCAACATGCACAGAAATGCATCAATAACAGAAGCAGAATATTGTATTACTAAATTGTATACTCTTGGACTACAAAATGATGCAGTAATTCAGAGAGGAAAAGAGTTCGTGTGAAGTGAGATTTTCTTGAGGAAAAAAGACTTCTGTAGATTTTTAGTGCCTATTCATAAAGGTGGTTAGGAAATGGGATGCCTAGATGGCTCAGTCGGTTAAGCCTCCAACTTAGGCTCTGGTCATGATCTCAGGGTTTGTGGGTTTGAGGCCCACGTGTGGCTTTCTGCTGACAGTTCAGAGCAGGGAGCCCACCTTAGATCCTGTGTCTCCTCTCTGCCCCTTCACTGCTTACGCTCTATCTCTCTCTCTCATAAAAATAAATAAATGGTTTTTTTTAGTGTAAAAGATGGTTAGGAAGAACATAAATTAAGTTAATGAAAAGCAAAGGAAGAGAAACAATATTTATTGAGCAACTACTGTGTGTCAGACAACATATTAGATTATTAAATGCATTATCACTTTTGAAACAATTTATGTCTAATATAAAGAGAAAGACCAAAACTGTGCTGGTGAAAAAGCATGTATAAGGATTTATAGACAATGAAGTGCGTGAAACGAGCTAACAGTTTGATTTGTCGTAACAAAGACAAAATTAGTGATATGCTCTTATATTTCATAGGTAAATAAAAACTGTACAAGCAGGCTGTTACCTCTGGTTTTCATATGAGCTATTTAGCAATAGTCTGAAATAAAGTTCCTCGGTGGGTAAAATGGAGTGCAGACTGCTTTTGGTGAAGTTAGACTAGCAGGAACTCTCCTTAAACGTGTAGGTGACCTACAAAATTCTCCCTCCTCCAAATATGCCCTACTCCCTGGGACCTGTGAATAGGTTTTTTTAGATGGCAACTGTTAACGTTACAGACCTGAAGATAGAGAGATTACACTGGATTATCCCAGGGGACCCAATCCAATCACTGCAGTTGTTAGGGGTAAAGAACGTTCTCCAGCTGAAGTCAGAGAGGATGGCAGAAGGGTAGATAGGAGAGATTCAGACCAGGTGAACAAGTAAATCTGCTGTGTGTGGTTTTGAAGAGAAGGACCATAAGCCAGAGAATGCAGGAAGCCTCTGGAAACGGAGAACAATCCTTAGCCTCAAATCAGACAGGACATAGGACCTTCAATCCTAGAGCTCTGTGCAAATGAACTCTGCAACAACATGAGTGAGCAGATTCTCTCCGCAGGCTGGCCAAAACCTTGATTTTAGCCTTTGAGGACGAGAATATGACACCAGTCAAAGCCCAACGGAAAGTCAACAGCAAGCCCAGAAACTAACTGAACTGTGAGAGCAAAACTTTGTATTATTTCAAACATTCCAGAGTCTGATAATTTGCTAAGGCAGTAATAGAAAACTAATACATTGTAGGACTGAATGAATAGACACATTGGCAAGGGTTTATTATAATGAGCTTTTCTCAATGTTCTAAGTTGTTTTTGTTAACATTTTTCAAATTGCTTACAAAGGCATTTTCCCCCACAGAAGGCATAGTGCTTTTCAGTGTAAAGTGGTTTAAAAGTCTTAGCAAAATAAATAAGTAAATACATACATAAAAATAATTTAAAATTTGTCACAAGGTCATTAAGTTTTTTGTTTCATGAGTTAAAAATTAAGGGAGATGTACAAAAGCCTCATTTATTTTCAAAATCATGTTTCCCTTCTTTTCTCTGGGATAAATCAGCTTTTCCTTTAATTCCCCAGATTTTGACATTGGATAATAAGTTCGTATATCATAAGCTTACCCACTATGCTTAGATATCATTTTTCATAAATGATGTAATAATGCTCACATGTTCATTAACTCTGTTTAGGAGCACTAATTACAATAGATGCTCAAGTCTCTCTTACCTCATTTTTTTCTCAGTGCCATCTCATTAAATCATTAGGAGTCTTGGCTAAAATATAATAAATGCATAAGCACATATATTCCTATGACCAGTATCATGGCCATAATATCCAGACGGGTTAAAGTTTTACTAACAATGGTGACAAAGGCAGAAGCCATAGCTAATTTATCAGTGTTCCCAGTCCCTAGAGGTAGGCCCTAAGCATTAAATCACATGTTGTAGAACTTAACCATTTGCCGAAAAATGTCTTTAGCCATTCAGAAAAAAAAAATGGCTTATTAATTCAGTGTTGGAGATGCGGTTTAATATCTTAATAATGGTAATTAATAAATTCTGTATAAATTCTATTGGAACAGTCAGATATATGGAAGCTTGTCTGTCATTTCTCTCAAAAAGGACTAAATAACAATGTGATAGCATTAAGGACATTATGGTAGAAATTAAGAGATCAGAAGTTTAGTCTTGGCTAAACTAACAAATGGTTTTACAGCCTTGGGAAGTCATTTACTATTTCCAGGTATCAGTTTGTCCATCTCTGACAATGAGAATTTAGAGTAGGTTTCTCTAAGGCTCTACCATATTTATGACTCTTTCTGAATAAAGCATCTTGTTAAAGCAGCGTTGGAAGCTAGCATTTGCCTGTTAAATGTCTGGCCTGGATAAATTGTTAACAAACCTTGAAAAACGGTACTGTGCAAAAGCAAATCTTTATTATAAATGTTGTTTTGCTATTCTCCTCCTTATCCTTTTACACAATGATGAGGCCTGGACAACTTTGGAGGTTGTCAGCCCTGCAAGAAAAATTCTAATAAAGAATAAACTATTTAATGTTTGCATTTTTTGGTACGAGGTGGATGAACAGTCAAAACAGTTTTTTTTCCACTTGATTTTTGTATCTATAAATTTATTATGAATGCTTTTATTTTTCTGTTAACATTTTCACTTTCATGAGAGGTCATAGTTAAATTATCCATTTCCATTAGATCATTGGGGGGTAAAAAAGAGAAAAGCTCTTTCTTTAGGATTCTGTGGCATATATTTTAGCAGAACTCTATATTCCCAAATTTTTATTTGTTTTGACTATTTATCATTTGGCAATCTCATTGATAATCAATAGTGATTGTTTTCTTTTTTTTTACTATAAACAGTATTTTTAATTGTAGAATTTGTCATTGAGTCAGTTTTTAAACTTCTATTAAAAAGGTGATGACTTGTGAAAAGAAATATTTAAAATTAAAAAAAATACTTCTCTTGAGGTAAAATTCATAAAATAAAATTTGCATGTGTTTAAATTGTATAATGTGATAGGAGCTGACATATGTATATACCCATGAAACCACCACACAAATCACAATAATAAGCCTATCCAGTACACTCCAAACCTTCTTCATGTCCCTTTATAATTCCTCCCTCCAGACTCTCTCTGCACCCCACCAACTTCCCTCCTAATTGACATGTAAACATTAATCTAGATTAATTTACATTTTCTATAGTTTTATATATTAAATTATACAATATATTTTTTTCTGGCTTTTTTCACCCAGCAAAGTTACTTCGAGGTTCATTTGTAATTGTGCATGTATGAATAGTTTATCAAGGTGTTTTATTCCTGAGTAGTATTTCAATGTATAAACTCAGCGCAATTGTCCATTCATTGGCTGATATATATTTGTGTCATCTCCAGTCTTAAGGTATGTTATGGGTGGAATTATGCCCCCCTTCATATGTTGAATTCCTAATCCTCAGTATCTCAGAATATAAACTTATATGTAAATAGATTAATCGAAGATGTAATTAGGTTAAATTGAGGTCATATTGAACTAAGGTTGACCCCTAATGCAATATGATTGATGTCCTTATAAAAATATACACAAGGACAGTGGGAAGATGATGTGAAGACACAGAGAAAACACCAGCTACTATCCAAGAAACCCAGCATTTAATGCTATCTACAAAGAAAGATGTCTTCCTCTCTGATCTGAATTCCATTTATTTGTGTGCTTATCTACCTATCTATCTACCTATCCATCTATCTACTATCAATCAATCTATCCATACATCTATCATCCATTTAACTACCAGTTTATTTTTAACTTCTTGTAGTGGGTAGAATTTCAATGTTTAATAAATTTGGTGAGAATGGACATTCTTTAGTGTTCCTGATCTCAAAGGGAAAATGCTTAATCTTTTACCATGTAATATGATACTTGCTATAAATTCTTTTGTAGATCTTCACCAGGTTGAGAAATGTTAATAATAATCCTTGCTTACTGAGGGTGTTCTATTAGAAGTCAATGTTGAACATTGTCAAAGACTCATCTGTGGTTATAGAAATGAGCATATGTTTGTTTCTATTTTAATTTTAAAAATTGTTAATGTGGTGAATTCCATTGATTGGCTTAAGGATGTTAATGTTAAAAATGTTTAAGAACTAAGTTTGCATTCCTGGGATAAATGTTATTTGGTCATGCTTTATTAGCTTGTTATAATTGTTGAGCTCAGTTTCTAAATTTCTTAAGAATGCTTTATCTATGTTCATGAAGAATGTTACTCTGTAGCTTTGTTTTTTTCTTGTATGCCTTTGTGTCATTTAAGTACCAGAGAATACATAATGTCTTCATAGAATGAGTTGTGGTGTATTTCCTCCTCTTCTAAAAGAAGTTGTACAGAGTTTGTTATATTTTTGGTCCTTGCATTTTTGATGAAATTCTAGTAGTAAACAGCTAGAGTTGGAGTTTTCTTTGTAGGAAAGAATTTAGCAAAAGAAGAGATAAGTTCTTTCTTTAGTCAATAGATATGAGGCTATCGGGTTGTCTGTTTCTTCCTAGGTGAGCTTTGCTAGCTTGTGTCTTTCAAGAAACTTGTTCTTTGCATCTAAGTGGTCAAATTTATTAGCCTAATGTGCATAGTGTTACTTTATTTTCTTTTAAATATATTTGATCTCTAGTGATTTGAACTCTATCATTCCTGATATTGGTAGTTTGTGTCTTTGCTCTCTTTTCTTTTCGATCTCTGTAACTGGAGGTTTATAATTTTTAAAAAATCCTGAAAGAAATAGCTTTTGGTTTCAATGACCTGTTCTACTGTAACCATTGACTCAAAATCCTGTTTCTCTATATCTGTCAGGACATAGATAATTATTTTAAAATGTTTATTAATCAACCCACTTCTTTACTACTGTGATTTTTCTTGCACATTAACTAAAGGTATAATAACCCGGAATGTCTTTAATAATATTGACGCTATTGCAAGCACTGCTTTATAAGTCTGCAATTAACTTAAATAGTAATATCTTGATTAGGGAAGGCAAGTCAAAGCATCAGAAATACAAACATGTTACAGTTCTAAATCTTTGCCCTCTAGGGCTTTTAAATATATTTCCATTAAATAAAATCATAGGAAAAAGTCAAGAGATATATTGGTCAAATAATTAATAAATATGTATACACATCTTTATATGTATAGACATAACACATACACATATATATGTAATTCATTTATATGGATCTCCATATTCCTTATATATAGTTTATGCTGTTTACTCAGAGAGTTCCATATATTTTTATGAATATGACAAGACTAGATTCTGTCTACTTATTTTTAATGTAACAAATCAACATTTGTAAAATATGCAGACTTCTTAATGGAGTTTGGCTTATTTATAAGTATACTTTCTGTGTCCTGAAAGCCAGTTTACCATAAATAATACTAGTAAGGTATTCACCCTTAGATGCCACTTTTTACACTATTGAAATGTCATCAAATCAAAATGTAATCAAATGCACCTATTTGTCATATCATTACAAGGTTAACGCCACACTGACTTGCAGCTTTTTTACAACAGATTTCATTTGGGGTCCTTAAGCAAAGCGAGTATATGAGTTACAGCTCAGAAATCTTTCAGTGGTCTCTCAATGAATTCCAGGTACAGAATAACTGTAAATATTATAATATATTTAATAAGATAGCAAGCACTGGCAAGAATTTAATTGTCTCAAGTCAATTGCAGTTATAAACCCAACACACGTTCATATTTATGTGGACTTTACAGTTAGGAAGATGCCCCACTGACCTCTCCCCACCTTCCGTGCTGCAGTGTGGGTTTTCTATACTTGCAGCTGTTATCACCTCCATTTCTTTGCCTGAAGGCTTTATCTGGTGCTCACCATTCCTAACAAGCCAGCTGAGTAAGGGAATGACAATCAGCTCTGAATCAATAGAAACAATCTAGTTTCCTTAAGCCTTGGGTAACATACCTTGAAAGGGAAAGCTACTCATTTTCCAGAGTTCTCCAGTTGGATTAAGCTTCAGTTTTTGTTTACATTCATTATATATTTATTATATATTTTTAACATGTCATTTTATAGTTTACCTATAGTACAGTTCTTTTATATCTTTTTCCATCTCTCTAGATCCATATAGTGTTGCCAATGTGAACAAAGGAAGGAGTAAATGCACAGAAATTCACATGACTCCTAAGTACTTTGTGACTTAAATCCAGTTATTTTAGAAGGTACTTGTATAAAATCTAGGCTTCCTGTACTTTTAAGCATTCTTTCAAGAGTTTTAGTTTTTAACATGAAATCTTTATGCAAATAAAACTAGAAAACATCTCAATTAAAACTATTTGAATGTTTTTCTTAGTCCCCAGAGAAGTGAGTTATTTCATGTGTTAGATTATTGCCCTGAAGCATTAGTCATTTATAATTATGCCTTGCTTATAGAATTAAGGAATGAAAAGTTGTTTTTTTAATAATCCAGTGATGCAGTAATCTTTTCTTTTTTAATTAAAAATTAATTTGCCTCCTAATGAAGACAAATAAAACATCAAATCTAATTAAGACTGTGTGAAAGGTTGTGTTAGCCTCAGTTAAGAGGCCTAACAGACAACAAACTTCATAAATACCAAAGCTCATCTTGTTCCTTTTCCTAGAAGGTCCTAGGGGTAAAAGCAGCTGCGGCACATTATTCCTCCTTTTGTTTTAATTGCCTTTAATAAATGAGCTAGAAAAAGCATTATAAATAATGCATCATAATGCTTTGCATAAAGGTAAACAGAACAAATGTGATGGGTGACAAGTTTATGACAGTATATTTTAATAACCAGGCTCTTTCTTGAATTATATCTTTCTTCTCTCTTTGTCACTCAGCTAAGAGAAAGGGAATTATCAAACAGACAAGGAAAACTGAACACCAGAAGAATTAAAATGGCACTAATGATAATTCAGAAACAATAACAAAGAAAGTTGAACTGTGCCCAAGGGAAGGTAATTTAAATGTCTTAACAATTACATGCATTTAGGATTTGTAAGAAAACAGAACTGTGATAGTGATGCAGTCAGAAAACTTAGTTTCCATACATTTTTATTAAAACCTCCCTAAAGTTTAGGCAGCAGGTTGGGTTCTGGGTTTTTGTGGAATTATTAAGTAATAGAACCAGCTCTTAAGAATTCACAGTTTAGTAAAAGAAATGAGAGCTGGAAAACTATCTATAAATTATCAAAATAAAACTTTGCTCAACGTGATGCTGGAAAGCAGAAGAGGAATGGCTGATTCTGTTTTGGGGAATCAGAAGTATTGAACAAAACATATAAAAAAAAAATCTCAAGGTATAATAGTACCAAGCAAAATATCTTTGGCAGCAGACACATTTGGAAAGGATTGTATCATATTTTCATGGCAGTTGGAGCAATATTTGCAAGGGGAGAATGGGAGATGGTCAGTCCTGACAGTCACATCGGTAGCAAAGAAACAGAAATGCCACAAGATAGAGGTTGTGACTGCATAGCAAAAGATAGTTCTTAAATTTTTCAAAGCTACATAATATTAGATTAGATTAAATGATTGATGTAATGTTATCAAGACATTAAAATTTATCCAAAGATGTTTGAGAAATACCTATGGTGGGGCTTTTATTCTATGAAAGTTTTCTACAATTTTACCTTCTCTAATTCTGGCATATGTCTAGGTTTTTATTTCAAAAGGCAATTGTTGGCGTGGAGCATGGTAGAAATACACGATACATGTGGCCACAGCTGGAGTCTTGCACAGAAACGAGGTTCCAATAATCATAAAAGACTTCAGCAAGTTTTATTTGAATCATATTTTAAAAGCACTGTGAATTTTGAAATACGCTAACACTCCAGAAAAAAAGCACTATTCTGAAATATTGAAAACATGTAATATATTTAAAGCATCTGGTTTTCTCTAAACAAAAGTTATTTGCATTCATATGATAACTTCACTGGAGTAAAAGTGAACATTTTGGTGAAAAATTAGGATTACCTGGGGCTCCTGGGTGGCTCAGTCAGTTAAGCCCCGACTTCAGCTCAGGTCATGTTTTCAGTATGTGAGTTTGAGCCCCGCAACGGTCGGGCTCTGCTGACAGCTCCGAGCCTGGAGCCTGCTTCAGATTCTGTGTCTCCCTCTCTCTCTGCCCCTCCCCCAATTGCACTCTGTCTCTTTCTCTCTCAAAAATAAACAAACGTTAAAAACATTTTTAAAAATTATGGTTACCGTGGAAATAAGTTAACAAAAACTGAATCTAAATTAAAATGGACATAATACTTGCACTTTGTTAAGTCTTATTTGGGCATGACAGGAGATGAAGCCATATAATTGAATCTGTTCAAATTTTAAAGATCTTAGGTATTATAAGCGTGAAGGAAGAAGTTAATGCATAGCTCTAGTCTACGTATTTCCTCATGCTGACATTCAACTAGCCTGTGGCTGGCTGCAGCCATTGTTAAAATACAGAAACACGTCTATACTGGTTGTTAAATGCCCACCCATGGGAGCGGCCCACAAGCTCCCATACCCAGGCTACCACAATGCATTGGCTGATCTCTCAGACCTTTCAGACATCCTCACATTTCAGCAGCCGGAGTCAATGCCTTACATCACAGGAGAGCTCTAGGACTCCCCTTGTTGGTTAGAGGTGCATTCCCTGTACCAGTGGTTATGTGTTCGTACCTACTCTTGTTCAACAAACATGTTTAAGGAAATGATATAAACCATACACCATACTAGACACTTGGTAGCCATCGAACTAGGAAAAACCAAGAAACAGAAATTGCTCCAGTCTTCATAAAACTCTAGTAGGAGATCAACGATTAAGTAAATCACCATGAATGAGTGCATAATTTAAAGTGATGATAACTACTGAAGAATGAAACAACAGAATACTATATAACCATAAAATGTTGATCAAGTTTCTATTTAGGGATAAGATCAGTCATCAGTGGCAAAGTAGCCAATCCTGAAAATGAGAAGATATTAGCAAAGCCAAAAGTGCATAGTCAGGACGAACAGGGCCCAGTGCTTGAACTATTTTGGTGGTTGCTGTGTCAAGAAGGAGTAAATAAAGAAAAGCCAAAAGGAAATGAGTATTAAAGCAACGTAGCTTCCTTTTCAAGAATGGGAGCTTCTTGGCTTTGATGACTGGATTTCATTTCCTTTTCTCATTGTATGAACTTAATTATTTTTTTGTTCTTCTGGACCTCAGTTACTTTTTCTGCAAATGGTATATTACCTTCATCAAGGCAACTAGAATGTAGATCCTATTCATTGCACAGGGCAATAGTAGGTGGCTAATAAATGTCTTTTGGAATTAATAAGTCTGTGAAATGAGAATAAAAGTAATTTAAAGAGTTGTAGTGAGGATCTAATTATTTATGTCAGATAAGTATATGTGTATGTATTTATATATACATATATATTAAAAATTTATAGTTTTTCAAGAAATTATATGTGTGTGTGTATATAAATGTAGGGTTAAATATGCAACCATAAAATTGATCAGGCATATATATATATGTATATATATGTCCATAAGAATATACACATAGCTTAGTAGATTGATTCAGAGTAGATACTAATAAATATTAGTTCCTTATCTATCTTTTTTTTTATTTATTTTTTTTTTTTTTTAATTTTTTTTTTATTTATTTCTAGGAGAGAGAGAGAGAGACAGCGTGAGCAAGGGAGGGTCAGAGAGAGAGGGAGTCACAGACTGAAACAGGCTCCAGGCTCTGAGGTGGCTGTCAGCACAGAGCCCGACGCGGGGCTCGAACCCACGAACCGCGAGATCATGACCTAAGCGAAAGTCGGACGCTTAACCGACTAAGCCACCCAGGCGCCCCAGTTCCTTATCTATCTTAAATAATTTATTTTCAAAGACAGCTGCCGATTAAATTATCAGAATGTAGAGTGAGAATACGTTGTAGACTTATTTTCTCAACAAAATTTCCAAGAAATGACAATATATATGAATATACTTTAAAGCATAAAGGCATTGGATTTCAGTTAGGGGAGGCCAGTGGCTAAATTACCTTCACCATGCCACTTAACCAGAAGACAAAATATGCGACAATAGTGACATCCTCCATGCTAGTGATTGGATTTACGTATTTGTATGCATGGGCACTACAAGGTGTCTTTAAAAATCCTAAAATATATCTGATCTACTGCAGACAAGTTATCAGTTTATCTGATTGACCTTTGAACTCCCATCATTTTGAGAAGTTTTCACAGGAAATAGGTACTAAATACAGTATTTTCCTCTTAGGTACAAAATAACATTGACTTTTCAGAGGCCAGTTTCGAGGTCTTTATTGCTAAACTTGAAAACGAATCTTTTGTTTGTTTTGTTATTTTAATCCCATAAATTGTGCTGCAGAAAAATCATGAGCTTGTGTGACTAATGTGCCATTTTGGAGGAGAAAACTGGAGGAGGCAACTTTGTAAAACTTCCCAGAACTTTGGAGGGCTGAGAGGCACAAAGCATTATTAACTTGGCTGCAGACAGAAATCTTCTGATACTTGGACACAATACAGAGTGCTTTCAAACGTTTATCTCAGACAACCTTAACGTTGAAACATGGATTCATCATCGTTTTCTTGCTGACAAAGCCGTCAATGGCTGAAACCTTGCCGAGTCAGACCTCACTCACTTCAGGACAAAGTAAATGTTAGCACATAAATTTGACTCGAGATGTATTGAGAACCCTGGTTTTTTTGTTTTTTTTTTTTTTTTGACACAAGCCTATCACTGCAAAACAGAGTCAGCGATGGAAGCCCAAATTCCATTTTCTGCTACATGCCTTTGTGAGTCAAAGATTTCAGTACGGTATTGCCAATGAAGAGTCAAAATTGATTGTGTTTCAGAAACAACTTGATCAGTGTCATAACAGAAAGCTTGTTACAATTTCGAAATTGTATTCATGCCAAACAGTAGCCTCGTTATTAAAATTGCCTTGGTTAGAATTAAAATGTGCCTTCCTGTTTTGTTTTATTTGTCCAATTAAATCTATTTCTTGTTGTCAGGGGGAACAATTAAATTTTACATGAAAAACAAAGAATGAGAAAAACATGTTTCAAATAGCTTTTTGTACAAGATATTTTATGTTCAAGACTTATCTCTTCACTTCAATCAAGTATGTTGTGTAGAAATGATGCTGTGTCTACACCATCATAGGGCACTTTCTGGAAAGGCTCATAATCCCATCAGCTTCTCATGAGGGTCCATGACTCCAACCTGTTTAGTTGTGTTTAAGAAATGATCTTTTATCATGGACCAACACCCTGGTATAAATGTTCTTACTGAAAATGAATTTATCTATTTAAAAAGTCTCCTCAAATTTTGAGTTCATTAAGCAAAGGACAACTAAATAAAACCTATGTATGTTAGAAACATGAGCTACTAAGTCTGCACATTCCCAATCTGCCATAAATCCCTTATACCACCCACTGGTCCATTCAGTCTCTTAGAGAATTCTTTTTTTTTTTTTAATATTTATTTATTTTTGAGAGAGATACAGAGTGTGAGGGAGGGAGGGGCAGAGAGAGAGAGAGAGAAAGAGAGAGGGAGACACTGAATCCAAAGCAGACTCCAGGCTCTGAGCTGTCAGCACAGAACCTGATGTAGGGCTCAAACCCACAAACTGTGAAGTCATGACCTGAATCGAAGTTGTAGGCTCAACTGACTGAGCCACCCAGGTGCCCCAAGAATTCACTTCTTAATAGCCCTGTTTGTTTGTGTGTAGGTGTGTGTGTGTGATACAGAAGGTGGATGATGTTTAAAATGAGAAAGAATGAGAAGTGATGAAAAACACCCAGAAAGACTACATCAAGCTATATAAAATGTGTAATTTGAGAGAGACTTGGGAAAGAACAAGAGAGAGGAGAAAGAGAGGCAGAGGGACAGAGCTAGTCTTTCTTGGGTTGAAACGCAAATCGTTCAACACATGTAAATCACTTGGAACAATCTATGGTGCAGAATAAACACCTAACAAATGTTACTTCATAATACTCCTTATCATTATTTTCATTGTCTTTATCATTATTACAGAGATTACAGAGAGGTGGGGACTGAAATGTGAGAGGCTTTAGGAAAAATGTAAAATGTCAGAGAACAGTAGATGAAGAGTACGTAGGAGCTCCCAAAAACTATTTTCTGTAACATACATTTTGGATCCCCTGCAATATTCTTTGAGAAGTTTAAAATAAATATCCTATTTACAGGATATAATCACTGTTGACTGCAGTTCTAGGATTATTTGGATACATTTCTGAGCTGGTTTTAGGCCCTGGAAAAATTCCAGTTCTTATACAGATTATATTTTGAAAGCTGTTGTACCGGGTTTGGGACCTCCACTTCACTATATAGCTGGAGTTCATGTGATTGTCAACCTTTACTGAAGCCAAAATTGCATATTAAAGCAAAGGAGAGTCCGGCAGATAAGAACCCTCACGATTATCAGAAACCAAGAGCCAAGTTAAAGAAACACCCTAAAGACACACTTACGTAGAGAATTAGATTTTCTCAACCTTGTGAAAGTTTACCAAAATTCCCTCATAACTTTATAAACTTGAATTCAAAATTTCTTTTACCCCTCCATCAAATCCAGTTTCTTACAAAATGAGTATACTTTCTATATTCAAGAAGAAGGCAATATCAATTCTATGCTTTGGAGAATATCTTTCTCAGGGATAGAGTTTTACTGTAGGATTTCAGTTAAAAGGCTTTCTAACTACTGCTGAAGTTATTCCTTTTCAGAAACTAAACTGCCATGTCAGTGACAGGGGTAGAATATTTTGAATTATGGTGACTCAATTAAGGAGAGAGAGCTTCAGACCTGAAAAATCCTAAACATTACAGGACACAAAGCCACTGATATGTCATTCCTGCAGAGGAATATCTTCTTGTTCTAGAGCCTATATGGGGCTCAGTATATGACGTTTGGAATATTTATGTCAAATTTATAACCATGTCAGTCAATTTTACGAACACATGGCCTCTGAAAAAACTGCCATATCAGATTCCTTGTTACGATCAAAACAAAAATGGAATTATTGCATCATATTGTATTTCTATTTTTAATTTTTTGAGGAACTGCCATTGTTTTTTCACAATGGCTGCACCAGCTCCTACCAACAGTGCATGATGGTTCCTTTTCCCCCTCATCCTCCCAACATGGATGGAGCTAGAATGGCAGAGAAAGATAAATACTATAAAAATCATGTGATTACACTTATAAATAGGATCTTAAAAAAATAAAAAAGAAATAAAGCAGAATCAGACCTATATAGAGAGAACAAACTGATGGTTGCCAGAGGAGAGGGAGGTGGGAGTCTGGTCAAAATGGGAGAAAGGGAGAGGGAGATACAGGGGTCTAGTTATGAAATGAGCAAGTCATGGACATAAAAAGCAGAGCATCCGGAACACAGTCCATGATATTGTAATAACAATGTAATGGGACAGATGGTAGCAACACTTCTTCACTAGGAAGGTAGTGAATGAGAGATCAAAAGAGGCCAGCAGAATTACACAATAGAAAACATGCTATTGGACACCCCCCACGCTCACCCCCAACATCACCGCCATCTGCCCTTCTAATAGTCCTTACCTAGAAGAGACATAGATCTTGGAAGGGCAATGGACCAAAGTCCAGAAAGAGCTTTTCTCGCCCAGGAAATACCCATTTACAAGATTCAAAGTATTTTCCAGGAAGGCTCTTGACAGTCATGACTGAGTTGAGTTTAGCCATGTTAAATTAATCAAATAAGGAGTCCATTAGACTTAAGTGGCCTCTTGCTCCGGTGCCTTAAGTAATCAAGATGAAACCTAAGCCCCAATGTCACAAAAAACTAAACCCTAAGGACAACGAGTCACAAACAACCAGCTAGACTTTAAGCTATCAATAATATCAATAAGCTACTCCTCACTTTTCTTATTTTGCTTGTTTTCTATAAAAACCTATCCCTAAGCCCGTCTGTGGAGCACTCCTAACCACTTCATGGTTTGCACTGCCCAATTTTAATCAACTTTTGCTTAAAACCTAACATTTTTAATATGCCTCAGTTTATCTTTTAACAACTTCAAAGCTCTCTGAATTGTATTTTTGTAGAAGTGTGTGTAATTTAACAACTGGAAAAATGTGGTGGGATCACTACTTTTTCTTGCAAGTTTTTATGTTAATTCCAGCTAATTGTGGGTCCCCTGGGTGGCTCAGTCAGTTAAGCATTTAACTCTTGGTATTTCTATGAGGTCATGATCTCACGGTTGGGTTCGTGAGTTCAAGGCACTCTGTGCTGACAGTGCAGAGCCTACTTGGGATTCTCTCTCTCCCTTTCTCTTCCCTCTCACCCTGTCCCCCACACTCACACACATTCTCTCTCTAAATAAATAAATCTTAAAAGAAAATTTCAGCTAGTTAACATCCAGTGCAATATTAATTTCAGGTATGGAATCAGTGATTCTTCACTTACATACAACACCCGGGGCTCCCTACATTTTAACTTGGGAGTGTCCTTCTTCCAGTGAGGAATGAAATGCTGTCAACCTATTTCTAGGCATCCACATTTCAGGACACAGCAAGACAAACACAGGTTTGAATAATGTGGCTCAAATTTGCTTGTAATTAATTTTTTTATTAAACTGATAGATTTATCTATTTGGTTTAATTGTTTTCCCAGCTTGCCATATCATTCTGAGATACCAGTATGGTAGGCCATCCCCCAGATCTGTCTCACATATTACTGATTTAGAACTGATTTGGAAATGGGGAATGAGAAACAAATTAAATAGTTTGCAGTGACTTTTTGCCAGATAGCAAGGAAAGGGAATTCTTCGTGTTGAAGTGAGCAGTACTCCAGGGCTCATATTAAATGAGAAATAAGAATAAGTCTGTCAAAACCTGGGGTGCATGGTTAATACCTCTATTGGAGGAGACGATAGCCTCCCTTGCCTCATGCCAAAATACCATACCGTCTGTCAAACGCACATAGCAACACCAATTTCTTTTATTAAAAGATAATAATCTTACTCTGCTCTTTTAATATTCAACATTCACATAACAGCAAGGACAATTTTTCATGTTTATTTGGGAAAACTTTGACAAGGGCACTTCTTCCTCCATTATTGCTCTTGAAAGTCTAATTTCCCTTGATGAAAATCAGTTTTTTCCAATGACAGAAAAAAGTAATTAAATATGTTCAGCTCATAGCTAACTTATCTCTTTGCCAACCATCTAAAAAGCTGGATAATTGTGTGAAGAGAACAGCAATAACATAGTGATATGAGTTAACAGGAAA
This sequence comes from Proteles cristata cristata, assembly GCA_017311185.1. Lineage (NCBI taxonomy): Eukaryota > Metazoa > Chordata > Mammalia > Carnivora > Hyaenidae > Proteles > Proteles cristata. Next base: position 588,757 of record JAESUZ010004103.1, on the reverse strand, counting down.
TTAGGGGCATATGATTTGTCCCTCTGGACACAGCCTAGTATTGACTTTTAGATGACCAGAATGGGTATAATGACTCACATTTATTACCCTGTGAATTGAGCACATCTCTGTCACACACTGACCTGAGTATAACTGAAATCATCTGAAATGAAGTGTGTGGCAGGGCTTTCTCCATCTGTTTGAGCAACAAAACCAGAGACTGTATTTGGCAAATCAGGCTCTGAATGCGGATTTTGCATTTTACTTTACAGATCAAGCTTTATTTTAAACAAAGGTTTGCTTTAGAGGGTTTAATTTAAAATAAGACCACTGCTTACTTGGCAAATGAAGAGCTAAAGAAGAAAATGAGAGGGGCACAGTCAGTGAAGCATCTGACTTTGAATCAGGTCACAGGTTTCATGAATTCGAGCCCCACGTCAGGCTCCCTGGCTGAGAGCTCAGAGCCTGGAGCCTGCTTCAGATTCTCCATCTCCCTCTCCCTCTCTGCCCTTCCCTGACTGCTCGCTCTCTCTCTCTCTCACTCTCTCTCTGTGTCTATCTCTCTCAATAATATTTAAAACTTGAAAGAAAACATAATTTAAAGAAGAAAATTATAATTCTCATAGTTTGTTACTATTGAAAGAAAACTGGCTAACTACACTGAGAGATCGTTCAATCAGTTTCACAACTGGATGAAGAATACTCAAAATTTGTAAGTGGCAAACCTGTTCTATTATAGATCTCATTCAGAATGGACTCATACAGAGACTTTGGCATTGCCTTTCACTAGCCTCCAGAAGTGACCTTGAGATCAATGAGTGCACTTACACGTACTAGTTTTCTCCTTATATGGGTCATCACCTCTTGAAAGATCAGGTTAAAACTACATATTTTCTCTCCTCAGTTAATCCAAAACCTACATCATCATACCACCTACAAAAAAATTGTATGCCTTTTGCCACACTCTAAGTCCAAAATAAATAGATGAACCTTAGCTACTAAGAGATAAACACAAATGTGAATTTTGAATCTGAATCAGTGGGATGGCTTTTTTAGGGTAATTATTCCCAAATGTTTATTTGCTTATTTTTTAAAACACCCATAACAGGCAACCCGTACAGGCTACAGCATTCAAGTATCATCTCACCTAGATGCCTTCATAATGTAGGTACACCCTTCCTCCTTGGGAAGCCCGCCAGAGTACAGGTAAGTAAGGGTAGTATTGTTTTAAACATAACAATGTGCATGATTTACTTTTAAGCAGGTACTTTGACAGTATATGAAATATTATCAAAAGCAACTCCTTGTAGCTTTTCTCACATCTCATAAAACATGATGATGTTTGTGTAAGGCTATTGAGGGTACAGTTCATCTTCTTGTATGGGAAGTTCTTAGGTATACACTTTCTCCTGTTAATTCTGCTTTGATGAGTGTAAAAACTAAAAGAATATTTCTATTCAATTTATATGGATCATCCCTACTCTGCAGTTTGAAAGAAATAACACAAATGAGAATCCAAAACTTCACATCGCTTAATCCTTCCTCTAAGTTTCCTAACTATTTTTCTGACTGTCCTTTATTTCAAGCCTAACCCCAACAGGTGCAGGAAAAGATGTTAATAACATATTCAATGTGGGTAAAAAGAAGACACTGAGCTGTGAGCAGGGAGAAATTATTCCAAACCAAGTCATATATGGGAGTGAACGGGACACTATTATATGGGACGCGTGGAAAAATCTCAGACTATCTTGGACCCACTGTGTGACCACTTAGTGTTACCAAAATCCCATATCTTTGGAGTTAATCTTGCATGGATGGTTTTATTGGGAGGAAGGGGGTTAGGTCTCGTTACTAGTGTTGTGAGAGAGTTGGTTACAAAATTGATTACCACATGAGGACCATGGAGGAGGCAATTCTGGGCAAGTATGAAATCACAAGTATTCACTTTTTTAGGATCACAATAGTAAGTTAGGTAGATGGGATCAAAAATCAGTCTCTGACGATAACATCTTTGCTCTTTTTAATACCCCACCCTCTGTTCAGACATAAAGATAATAAATGATGACAAGTTTTAGGCAACACATTTTTTAATAGGTTTCAACTTGTTCTGATTCTAGTGGCCTTATTGATACAGTTTTCCATATGCTCTTTGACAGTGATGTATTGGCTTATTAAGACACTGGTTTTTGTCACTTTCTTTTTGGCTGTGTTAATAATTGGACTGTGGTCGAATCACGGGATATGATAGCTTTGGTTGGCAGTGAGCTCTTCAAGTATTATCTTTTCCAGGTATAGCCTATCAAGACTTTTTTCAATTTGCTCAATATTAAGGAGAAAGAAATCCCTAAAAACAAAACAAAACAAAAAAACTCTGGTTGCTGTTGTATTCATTATTATATCTGGTTCTTACAACACTAAGTAGAGGCAGATGGTAACATGTTAACTGACTAAATGCCGCTAGGTAAGAGGAAAAGAAAGTGATTAAGTCTAAAGATTAGCAATAATAAAAATTGCATTAATAGACAACTTGGTTTCAGTTTTTAACCTAATTCTGGAATTTAATTCATGTGCTAAACTCCTTAAATCCAATATTATACATAACTTTCACAACTGTGTATTAGCCACACTTCATAATGAAGAAATGAGAAATGAAGAAACTCAAAGTTATACATCTGAAAGTGGCAGAGGCAAGATCCAAACCCACAACTTTCTGGGGCTCCCGGGTGGCTCAGTCAGTTAAGCGTCCGACTTCGGCTCAGGCCATGATCTCACCTCTCGTGGGTTATAGCCCCATGTCAGACTCGGTGTGGACAGCTCAGAGCTTGGAGTCTGCTTCGGATTGTGTCTCCCTCTCTCTGTCCCCTCCCACTCTATCTCTCTCTCAAAAATGAATAAATGTTAAAATAGTATTTAACAAAAAAAACCAAACCCACAACTTTCTGACCCAAGAGCCAAGGACCTTCACTCCCATTCCAGCACCACGGGGTCCACTTACTCCACCAAAGGTGCCAGCGATTCAGGGTAAGACAGGCAGACCTTGTTATGGTCATATCTGTTCATCTCTATTCTCTCCCATGACCGTCTTATGGGGAAGCCTTGTGTGTTTATCTCTACCTGCCTACTTCACATACATGATTTACAGAATAAATAAATAAATGTTCTGCTGGCCTGTATTCCCGCACATGTATTGCTTGGAATGGATGTTTATGTAACATAGATTTTAAAAAAGATTAACAGTTAGGGGCGCCTGGGTGGCTTAGTCGGTTAAGCGTCCGACTTTCGCTTAGGTCATGATCTCGCGGTTCGTGGGTTCGGGCCCCGCGTCGGCTCTGTGCTGACTGCCAGCTCAGAGCCTGGAGTCTATTTCAGTCTGTGACTCCCTCTCTCTGACCCTCCTGCTCACGCTGTCTCTCTCTCTCTCTCCTATAGAAATAAATAAAAAAAAAAACATTAAAAAAAAAATTAAAAAAAAAAAAAGATTAACAGTTAAAATCAGAACTAGGAAAGACTGCTTAACTCAGGCCCTGACTAAAACCGTTGTTCTTATTTCTTATCACACTTTCCAGAGGCACTGATGAAGATGTTTTGCAATGACTAGAACATTCCAATCTCAAGGCCGGAAAAGCATCGATAGCAATAGAAGGTCTAGAAGACCACATCCCCTTCCCTGCCTATGATCAGGAGCTGAGCACATACCGACCCCCATCCATGATCATGTGCTCCTGGCATGCTCTCCTGTGCATGCCCCTTGCCATCAACCTCTCCTTATAGCATGCCTGTAATAGGTGTCCACGTTGTGGGAGAAGAGATTGTTTTTTTGTTTTGTTTTGTTTTTTTAATTTTTTTTAAATGTTTTATTTATTTTTAGGAGAGAGAGAGAGACAGCGTGAGCAGGAATCAGAAGGAGTCTGGTGAAGCTCAAAATCCCAGGTTCTGAAGCTGGCAGTCTTTACAAGCCCGGCGACTCAAACTCCGAACTCCATGAGTCCTTGACCTAGCAGAACGACTAAGCCACCCAGGAGCCCCGTGGGAGAAGAGATTGTTAAAGGCCTCAGTCTGCCACCTGTCCTGGCTGCCAGCGCCAGAAATAGATTTTTCCCTGACTCCTTTCCAACAACAACAACAAATACCCTAAGATTAACTTATAAAAAGCAGATATCAACTTGAATTTTTATTCTAGAATTTTTTAAATGTTTATTTATTTTTGAGAGCAAGATAGTATGAGTAGGAGAGGGGCATAGAGAGAGGGGAACAGGATTCAAAGCAGGCTCTACACTGAGAGCTAGGAGCCCCGTGCGGTGCTCAAATTCATCAACCGGTGAAATCATGATGTGAGCTGAAGCTCACATCATTAATTTATCTTGAATGATTTTTAATTTATCATAAAGTATTGTATTTATTCCATTAAATTATAATTATTTCAAATACATACAATTATGGATATCATAATTATTCCATAATTTGTTCATTTTAGCAACGATTTGAACTATAACTGAAGGCATCCAAATAACATTGCAGTGGTTTTCTAGAATGCATGTTGAGGATTATGACTTTAAAATATTCAAAAAACAAATATTTACTTATCTAAATACCCAATATTGTGCCGGGCACTGTAAAAAGGAAAACAAACTTGATGACATGCCATGAAAGAACACTCTTCTTAGGAAGGCAGGACAAACAGGAAGTAGCTTGTAAATGACACTCCCGAATATTCACCAGGTTCTGTTATCTTCACATTAGTTAAAGCTGTGTCAGAAAGCACTTAGCAGATAGCTGACAGATACGCAAGAGAAGTGACTATGTCCAGATGAAGGGTATTTATTTAGTTAGTTATTTTCATTTTTAAATGTTTGGTTATTTTTGAGACAGAGAGAAACAGAGCATGAGTGGGGGAGGGGCAGAGAGAGGGAGACAGACTCTGAAGCAGCTTCAGGCTCTGAACTGGCAGCACAGAACCTGATGTGGGGCTCGAACTCATGAACCATGAGATCATGACCTGAGCAGAAGTTGGATGCTTAACCGACTGAGCCACCCAGGCACCCCTGTTTGTTTGTTTGTTTGTTTGTTTGTTTGTTTTGAGAGGAGAGAGTGTGAGCAGGAGAGGGGCAGAGAGAAGGAGAGACAGAATCCCAAGCAGGCACTTCCAGGTCACCACAGAGCCCAGCACAGGGCTCAAACTCACAAACGGTGAAATCATGACCTGAGCTGAAGTCAAGAGTTGGACGCTTAACCAACTGAGCCACCCTGACACCACCAGATGAAGGGTATTTTGATCAGGGAAGGAGACTACATCAGGAGTTTCATCTCTCCAGTAGAAAAACTACTGCCTAGGGTACTAGTCATTTCAGAATAAACATTTCTTGTACCTACAGCAGAGACTAAACCAAAGGAATCCTTTACTGAAGAGGGGATTCTCATTGGATAATTATCTTCATTTACTAGTTCCTGAGATTTTTGCCCTGTAAACTAATTTAGGGTCATCATCATAAAAATGGTTATAGTTAATACTTTTTTGTGTGTTTCTTGTAATTGAATGTCTGTAATGTAAAATGGAATTTATGACCAGAAGGTATTTTAACTTCATACTATGCATTTTCCAATAAATTCCAGGTTATTTAGTACTGTATTTTAAATATAAAGATAGAATTAAGAACTTATAGAAATTAGCTGGCAAATTCATAAAGAACCTTTTAATATTAGATCATTTATTTCTGAGGTAAGGACAATTGAGTCAATAATGAGTCAATAATGGAGATTTAAGGCAATAAATTTACCCTTCCTAAAGTAGCTAAAGAAAATACATATATGTCTATAGACTATTGAGAGAAAATAGGCTTGGAGGGAGTAAAGAATGATGAGAGGGATAGAAGGAACACAAATAAAAAAGATTTGACTTGCAAAATAGATTTGACTTATTGTAACAATGAAAGAAGTACTGGTTTTCTCATAATATTTTGAAATTTTCAAAAAGCCTTTGGTATAGATCATAATTCTTTTATGAAGCACCGGAGTACAAAGATTTCAGTTACATTTATTCCTGACAATATGTACTTTAATGATTATAAGGAAAGTCCTGGTATTGCTACTTCTGTCATGCATTTCAGTTTTCAAGTTCACTATTAATGTGATGGTAAATGATGTTAAATATAAACCACAAACTGTAAATCGGTCTACTCACTGGTGTTCGATACTTCATATTAGTTTAAAATTTTAGTAAGAAACAATCTGACAAACACTGTTAATACCCACTACCATGTTTTCTTCAGAGATACATTTTAATCAACTGAAATTTAGTAAAATTTCCTACTAATCACAATCTCTGTACAGAGAAGACTGGTGGCTGCTTCTTGAAGCTCCTAGAACGTAGTAAATGCTAGATTCATATTTTGTGGATTGACTATTTAGTTGAATGAATGATTAACTAGAGTGGACACAAGCAACAGCACTTCCAGCCTATCTTTCAGATTTTTCACTCCACGGGGGTTGGAAGAGCACCGTTTTGGGATATGAGATCATCCTTAATTTCTTTTCATCGAAAGACCCAGAGGGGCTCCTTTTCCTGTTGAATCCCATCCGAATCCCATCTGCTGCTCCTCTTCAGGACCAGACTGAACTACTCAATCCCCCATCTCTCACTCCTGTTGTTTCTCTTTCTCTACTGAACTCATTCCCTACCCTAAAGATATGTCCCTCCTGTGACCCAGTGTTCCCTTCTGTGTAACCCCCATCTGTCTCTTTCCGTTGAACCTTCCATAGAGGTGCCTACTTTGTGGTGGTTTATTTCGTCTGCCCTTTCTTTATTCAAAAGATTCAGTCAGGATTTGAGCTTCCCCACCCATCCCAATGTTCTTCCCAATTCGTTCCTACAATTGCCAAGTTTCAAAATGAACGGATGTTTTCTTGGTGCCTATATCATTGCTACTTGCTACCAATAGAACAAACACTCACTACATTTTAAAACTCTCCATTCCCTGTCACTACCACATTCGCTTCCATTTCTCCTGCCAGGTTTTCTCTACGTAGGGCTTTCACCATTCACGTGCAAATTACTTGAGCAATCTTCCTGCTCCAAGCTATATTATTGGACTCCAGTATCAACATAGAAGGGAAAAGGCAATATGTAAGTTCTGTTAATATTCTGTGTCTAGAATTATATCACATGGTCACACGTTTTGTCAAAAGAGATCTCAATGCATAGTTCTTGGCTGAGAAGCCATTACTCAGTGTCAGAGGCCGTGCCGGCTCCGACAGGTCCAGGGGTCCCTGAAGGATGGACGGTGTTGGCCAAAGAGAGTGAGAGAGCCCCGAGATCCTTTCTGATCACCAGGCAGGCATCTCTGTCCTGTCGGTTTTGGTGTCTTTATTTATAGGTCAAATGTTAACATGGCATCAGGAAATGGAATTTTTACAATGGATAGCTCTTTGTGATACGATGTTTTTGGAAAATGTACAGAAACAGGTTTTACAGAAGTCTTCTTGCAGAACTGCCCCAATTATAGTGAGGTTGAGTAACTAAGAAAATAACAAGGTGTTCACATTTTAATAACACTAAGATTAAGTCATAGGTTTGTAGATACTCTTATCCATCCTCATCACAGCTGCCAGGGTAAGAGAAGGTGTTTGTGGAAAGTAGGCCTTAGGGAAGGGGCTGCTATACACCATCAGTTAGCATAGGTGTATGTACTAACTTATCTTCTGCCCTTATCTGTTCCTTTTCTCTAAGTTAGGCTCTTTGTCTCCAGGCAAGACTTGATTTTCCAGTTATATACTTTATTGCACCAGAGAGCCAACCATACCTTTAAAGAGTTTAGCGTATTCCCCAATACGTAGAATAGCCTCTACGAGTGCATTTACCTTTGTGTCTACTTTTATGATTTCTTGAATAGCTAGGGCATGAAAGACATTTTTGGTTAGTTGATTTACATGTTGAGCTGTATGAACACCTTGGACTAATGCAACGGTAGAAACAGAATTGTACATGTAAAGGTCAATCTTTTATGACTAGGGGTCATTAGTCTGTTCATAGCTCAAGGGAAAGTATGGAGGGAAACAGGACCTTCTGGAGACATGATGTCTGTTCCCATAATCAAAAGAAGAAGTTCCCACAATAAGTTCCTTCACAAGGTGCAGTCATCATACCAGGGCCAGAATAAGGGGACAAGTCACTCCCGATATTGATCAACAAGGTATCCTAGGGGTCAGTGCTCAAGCAGAAATAATTGAGTGGGGGTGGATATCAGTCATCATCTGATTGCCAAGAGACTGTGCAAACTTGCTTTAACCTCACCAGGAGTTTTCTCAACTAGTGGGCTCAGAATGGCTTCCAACAACTCAGCAAGAACATTCCCCAAAGGAAGGGTTAAATCACATTTTTGCCAATGGCTGTTTCTGCTATAATTATATCGTCCTCATTTTAAAGAGTCAATGTTTGGATGTGCATGCATCCAAATTTCTTGGTCTTTGAGAAAGCCAGGTGGGTGAAATTTTACTTGAGTAAGTCTTGTTCTTTTTTTAAAACTCAGGCTAGTCTACAGGAAGGCTCAATAAAACATCTTTAGTAAAAATCTCTTATAATGAATTAGCCCAGAAACTCTATTTTAAGTATGATTCATCATGCTTTCTTGCTATTCCTTCTTTCCTCTTGCTCTTGAAAATATAAAAACTGAGATAGTTTTATTTTTCCAAAAGCAGTGTGCCTATTCAGTAAAATGGCTTTAGCCCTTATTTCATATTTGCTCCAACTGTTACACGTTAAGGCCACCTTAAGGAAGTTTAAAAATATCATCTATTCCTTTTGGGCTCAATGCTGAGAATAGAGTTGGTTTGGTTCTCAGTTGTCAGCCATTCTCATCACGTTTGACCCAACGAACTTGAAAAATGTTTTCCACGGAAGCTTGACAGAAAGGAAGAAATTCAACATCATTTTAAGTGCGCTACCGCAGCCTTAAGGGTGACAAATATTTGAAAACTGTGACATTAGTGATGAAATTAAGCTTGATATTGGATCCAAAATTACAATCCAGTTGTAACTCTCTTCTGAATACACAGAGCTACAATGTGGGTGACACAAACAACTGCTAAAATGCTGGAAAACCTGTCAATGCTCTCTGCAAACACTTTTTAATGAAAAAGACGGTCATTCTAAAATTGGCTTTCAATTTGAAACAAAAAATATTTGTATATATTGTCAGCAATTATTAAAATAAAAATAGGAGTACCTGAGTGGCTCAGTCGGTTAAGCGTCCAACTCTTTCTTTTTTTTTAAATTTTTTTTTATGTTTTATTTATTTCTAGGAGAGAGAGAGACAGCGTGATCAGGGGAGGGTCAGAGAGAGAGGGAGACACAGACTCTGAAATAGGCTCCAGGCTCTGAGCTGGCAGTCAGCACAGAGCCCGACGCGGGGCTCGAACCCACGAACCGCGAGACCATGACCTAAGCGAAAGTCGGACGCTTAACCGACTAGGACACCCAGGCACCCCAGGCGTCCAACTCTTGATTTGGGCTCAGGTCATTATCTCATGGTTTGTAGATTCAAGTCCCACAACAGGGGTCTTGTTTGGAATTCCTACCCGCCTCGCCTCTCTCTCTGTCCCTCCGCCACTCATGTTTTCTCTCTTTCAAAATAAATAAACTTAAAAAAAGAATCTTTTTTATAAATGTTTTGCTTATTTTTGAGAGAGAGAGAGAGAGAGAGAGGCAGCTGGAGCAGGGGAAGGTCAGAGAGAGAGAGGGAGATATAGAATCTGAAGCAGGCTTCAGACTCTGAGCTGTCATCACAGAGTCCAACACAGGGCTCAAACCCACGAAAGAACTGTGAGCTGAAGTCATGACCTGAGCTGAAGTCAGATGCCCAACCGACTGAGCCACCCAGGCACCCCTTAAAAAAATAAGGTCTCCTTAGTCGTTAGCCTCTCCTTTGAGGCTGTCAATAAGAAAATTGTTTCATACCCTATTAGAACAAGCTCTGTCATTCTCTTGCCTCTCCATGCCTGCTCCCTTGGTGAATCTAGAAACTCTACACAGCTCTCCTAAAAGTTTACTTCTTGATGTGATCTTTCACCCACAACTGAGCCACAGAATAAATTCTAAGAGCTGGACATCTCTTCTTGAGTACCTGCTGCCATCATGGGTGGTTACCTTTCTGCATTTACATGTGCTATATTTCCCCAAATCCAATGCTGCCCACCTATGTTTCTCCCTATGGCCCTTTTTTCTTTCAGTATCCAGCCTTGATCACTGAGAACACTTTGCCCCATGGACATAACCCGGGGACAACTTCCCTTTTTGTGATGCAATCATTGACGGTTCGGATATCGTCCGACATTTGGAATGCAGTAATACAGGAAGAACTTTCTAAGCAGTATCTAAGTATTCTGTTTTCATGAAGAATGGAAGATGTTGATATAGTAATTTTTATTCCAACTCCTCCCATCATGAGAACGATCAAGATGCAATGCCACTCAATTCCATCACCTCAGTTCTGTACTTGTCCAATCCTCTGCAATGAACGTAAAAGCCCAACTTGTTGAGTGTTATGGTTCCTTTTAGTTCATATGCCAGTGTCCAGTCAGAGACAGAATAAACATATTCCTAAATTTCCATCCTATCTTCCTTTAATTTCTTGTTTTCTCCCTACACACAAATATTCTACAAATGGAATATTCTGTTCTGAACCAAAGTTGCGGTAATTGTACTTACCTTATCTCAGAAAGGCACAGATCCCACTGTGAATAGTCTAACTAGATGTGAGTTCTGATTCAGGTAGGCTAAAATATGACTCATTCCTAGGTTAACATTCTATTACACTTAGTATGAGCTTCAGACATTTGACTCTATTGAATGGCAGTGTAGGACACAAACTTGGTCATGAAAGACCAAGCTCATTTGCAAACAGCGTTTGCTTATCAAGCCAAATAGTACTATGGCTACCAAATGCCTCTAAGAATTTTAAACATACAAGGAAAAATGTATTTATTGATTTGATAGATTTCTGAACTATTTTAGGTTCAGAAGTATTTTAAGTTAAGATTTGATAGGCTTCTGAATTATAGTTAACAATGTATTTTGCCAATATTAAATGGAAAAGACATCTGACACACACTCTTTAAGAACAGGTTGGCTAATGGTCTCTTTAGTTTATTAATCAAACTGGAATGGAGTCTGAATTTTATACTGTCATGAAACCAACCTTTCTTTTTCTCCAAAACTATGAACAAAATGATTTTGTCTCACTAATATCTCGTTGCTCAATATTCTTATTTCACACATTTACTGTGATTTTTAATATTTGCTGATGCTTTTCAATCCTTTAAATAAAAGTCTCTGGGGACAAAAGAATTACAAAGTTTACACTCAGTGGAAAGTTATAAAACTGTGTGCTGCTTGTCAAAAAAATCATACGAGTTCATTTTGTTTCAAGTAGAGAGTAATGTGCCTTTTTTAGGAGAATAACAATACCATTGTGAACAGCTTGGTTCAAGTCAAGTTTACCTTCAAAACTGGGGAGCCAGAATAACACATTTAAGATAACACTGTTTACTTTAACGCATCTCCAGGGAAAACAACTGAACAATAATCTTAATGCATTTTTATAAGAGAAAGAGGGAAAAACTAGACTTGTAGTTTTCTTTCCAATTTTTTCCAAAGTGCTAGAGGATATCAATTTCTTCAGGTGTTTGGCACAAATAAAGGGAATTCTCTCTTTCTCTCTGAGAAATTAAATTCTTCACTTGCATCCTGCAAACTATGCTATCCCATTTCATCACTCTTTTGACCTTTTACTTTGACAAGTTATTGGTTTTTTTATTTTGATATCTTGGCCCACTTACATTTAGGGGTTTTATAAAGCATACCCATCAAAATCATTATCTTTCCACCATTAATTTTTAGTATAAACATTCCTAGAATAGTAACTTGTCATTTTATTTATTTCATTTTTTGTAGTTTTTAGATCTGTCATTTTATTTGGTCTAGGAGGAAAAATAAAACTGTGCTAGGGAAAGAAAGCATACATCACAATCCTCATCTTAGATCTGAGGGAAATGCTAAACACTTAGTGCATTGCATGCATTCACACAGCTAATTAGAAGTCAAGTCTCCTAATTCTATACTTAACAGAACTTTCACTTCACTGTATGTCTTTTCAGAGCTGTGCTTTTTAAGCTTATTTCTAGAGGCATCCTTTTTCATTTTTAATGAAACTCCTCTAAAAAATGTATTCTTCCAAATCCAGAGCGATTCTCAATTTTTAATCATTTTTTCGCTGGATTTGCTGAAAAATTAATACAGCTGGCATTCTCTTCCTTACATTTCCATTTTTCTTTGTCTCTGAAACACCTGCTTTTTGGATCACGTGTGACCCAGAATTTTTCTCTACACACCCTCCCCTCTCCTTACCCCCTAAATGTTTCCGCACATATATGTTCCTTGGATTTCTCTCATTCTTTCTTTTTACTTTCTCATTGCCAATCTCATTCATCTCTATACCTTACATTGAAGGGGTAATGAAGGGTTTAGGTGCAGCTAGAGAGCAGGATGATTTATTTTTATTCAATACCTATTTATTGACAACCTACCATGGGCTGGGAACTGTTTGCAAAGTGGAAATCTTGTCCTGGGATGGCTTATCTGGTAGTTGGAGAAGACCGACAATAAATACAGACAAAAATAAAACAGTGACAGAGAACAGAGTGGGCTAGTGGTGTGTAGAATAAATGAGTATTAAAGTCCTCCAGAGAAACAGACCCAGTAGGATGTGTATACATAGGAACAGAGATTGTAGGGGCCAGCAAGTTAGAAATCTGCAGGGCAGGCTGGAAATTCCAGTAAAAGCCAATGTTACAGTCATGTTTCCCAAGACTAGAGACAGAATTTCTTTCTCTTCAGGGAACTCCAGTCTTTTCTCTTCGGGTCTTCCTCTGATTAGATGAGACCCACACACATTATGAAGGGTAATTTGCTTTCCTTAGAGTTTACTGATTCTTGGAAGACCCCTTCACAGCAACATCTAAAGTGATGTTAAACCAAGCAACTGGGCATGATAGCCTTCCATGTGTTGACAATGAAACGAACCATCGCAAATTATAAAGAAGAAACTATGCCAAGATCCTAAGGAGATAGGGACAGCGGCTCCAACATGTGGTTTTCTAGGGGAAGAGCAATCAAGCCAAAGGAAGAAAGCTAAGTGTCTTTGGGTGGGGACTGATTAGGGGAGTTCACTTCAGAAAGGGGCTGGTCCTGCAGGTCTTTGCACAACTGTAAACTTTTGGCTTTTCCCTTAGTGAGATAGGAACACTGGGCACGTGGTCTGATGTAATTTTCGTTTGTTTTAAACGTATATTTATATTTGAAGGGAGAGAGCCAGACACAGAAAGTGAGCAGGGGAGGGTCAGAGAGAGAGAGGGAGACACAGAATCCAAAGCAGGCTCAAGGCTCTGACTTGTCAGCACAGAGCCCAGTGCAGGGTTCAAACTCACGAACCCTGAGATTTTGACCTGAGCTGAAGTGGGATGCTTAACCAACCAAGCCACCCAGGCACCCTAATCTGACTTAGTTTTAAAATGACCCCCCAGGCTCCAATGGTAATTGCACACTGTAGGGAAATGAGGGTAGGCATAGGGAGCAACCTTAGAAGATACTGAAATAATCCAGGCAGGAGTTCTTGGTGCTTGAAACAGGTGGGTAGGTCTTTGAATGGTGAGAAGAGATAAAGATAAGGGGAAAATGATGGTGGGGAGAGGGCATTGTTGTGCTGCCAGACAAGACCTAGGCTGTTCACATCTTTATTCTTACTTCCTGAGGGCTTTTATAGCTTGCAGTTGAATGCCTTCCTAGACAGCAGAGAGTGGAGTGACTCAACTTGTCAATGTACTATTACTGCAGAGCCTCTCAAGTGATGTGCCACAGTGCACTGGCGTTTTGTGATGTTCAGATCCCTTCAGCCTTGGAGCATCTAGAAGAGACGTAGAGTGGCTGGAACCCCTAGCCAGTTGTCTTCATCAGTCATAACCTTGTCTCGGGCTCTGAGTCTCTTCCAGTTTACTCCTGGGGGTCTTACAAGCAGTATGATGTGTGTGTGTGTGTGTGTGTGCATGCGTGCGGGCAACCATGCATGCATGTGTGCACCTGAAGACACTTTGATGGGAAAATAGTAGGGACTCACTGCACTATTTTATTTTTTATTTTTTTAAGTTTACTTATTTATTTTGAGAGAAAGACGAGAGAGGGAGAGAGAGCCAGAGAGAGCATGAGTGTGTGCATGAGCAGGAGAAGGATAGAGAGGGAAAGAGAGAATTCCAAGCAGGATTCACCCTGTCAGAGCAGAGCCTAAGGTGGGGCTCAATCTCACGAACTGAAAGATTGTGACCTGAGCTGAAATCAAGAGCCGAATGGTAACTGACTGAGCCACCTGGGCACCTCCCACTGTACTATTTTAGAGTGAATCTCGTCTCCTGGAACTTCTGAGCCATATCACCTATTGGTATTATCTAAAGGTACCATTTCTGTATAGAATGCTTATCATATACCATGCACTGTTCCAGGCATCTTACATGTATTATCATGTATAATTAAAAATATAATCATATTCAGTGTATACAAGAAAAGTGACCTCCCCAAGATGTTCATCCATGGAGTGTTGACATGAAGATAACTCTTTACTTCTCAGAGGCAAGAGCTGATCTTGAGTCAATCACTCTTTTGTGGTTCTATTTCATGGTATGTTTGGTCTGTTCTCCATGTTGCCATCCTCTTTCTAGATCCCTGCGTATCTAGTATCATGCATACGATTCTTCTCAGCTTTCATAGAAAGTTTCTCTCGGGGCGCCTGGGTGGCTCAGTTGGTTAAGCATCCGACTTCGGCTCAGGTCATGATCTCACAGTTCGTGGGTTCGAGCCCCGCGTCGGGCTCTGTGCTGACTGCCAGCTCAGAGCCTGGAGCCTGTTTCAGATTCTGTGTCTCCCTCCCTCTCTGACCCTCCCCTGCTCACGCTGTCTCTCTCTCTCTCAGAATAAAGAAAACATTTTTTAAAAATTAAAAAAAAAAATTGTCTCATAATAGGCAGGTTAAACAGGCTCCTGGCTGCTCAGAGCCCCTTCTGGGTGGTAAGCTGACCAACCACATTGCACCTGTGATAACATTTGAGCCTCTGCTCCTCTTGGTCATATTAATCCCTGCTGAGCACTAAGACTCCATAAGGATAGGCATCATTTAGCAGGGAATTCTTTTTATTCTGTTTGCCTAAGTCGTCATAATACTTATAGATCCTACATTCACATTGTGTCTCTCTAGAATTTTCAAAATTATAGGCGGGCTTATATTACAAACCATCTGTGTGTGCATGATACTAATCACCTATCACCATCAGGAGTCTGGGACCTGTGCCAGGTGCAGGCTGTGCTAATCAGACAGTATGTCCATAGGAGTTACTGCATTTTGAGTGTATGTGTGTGTGTGTGTTTATTTATAAAATTTTTAATGTTTTTATTTATTTCTGAGCGAGAGAGAGAGATAGTGTGAGCAGGGAAGGGGCAGAGAGAGGGAGACACAGAATCCAAAAGAGGCTCCAGGCTCTGAGCTAGCTGTCAGCACAGAGCCCGATGCAGGGATGGAACCCACGAACTGTGAGATCATGACCTGAGCCAAAGTCAAATGCTTAACCCACTGAGTCACCCAGGTGCCCCTGTTTGTTTATTTTTGAGAGAGAGATGGCGTGTGAGCAGGGGAGGGGCAGAGAGAAGGGGAGGCACAAAATCTGAAGCAGGCTCTGAGTTGTCACGCAGAGCCCATAGGAGTGCTTGAATCCATGAACTGCGAGATCATGACCTGGGCTGAAGTTGGACACTTCACCGACTGAGCCACCCAAGCATCTCTGTTGTTTCTTAATTGTTTGAAGTTTTATTTAAACATCTTTTTAAATGTTTATCTATTTTTGAGAGAGAGAGAGCAAGTGGAGGTGGATCAGAGAGAGGGGAGATACAGAATCCGAAGCAGGCTCCAGGCTCTAAGTTGTCAACAAAGAGCACGATGTGGGGCTGGAACTCACAGACCGTGAGATCATAACCTGAGCTGAAGTCAGAGGCTTAACTGACTGAGCTACCCAGATGCCCCTAACGTTTTTATTTTAATTCCAGTTAACATATATTAGTTTAAGTGTAAATGCAGTGATTCAAGAATTCTGTACATCACCTGGTGCTCATCACAAGTACCTTCCTTAATCCCCATCACCTGTTTCACTCATTTCCCACCACTCCCCACCCCGATCTACCTCACCTCTGGTAACTGTCAGTTTGTTCTCTATAGTTAAGAGTCTGTTTCTTGGTTTTCTTTCTTTTTTCACCTTTGCTTATTCATTTTGTTTCTTAAATTCCACATAGGAGTGAAATCATATGGAATTCTAGCATTTTTATTAGATGAACACGCCAATGACTACCATATGAGCTATATGTTGTTTGTTCTACATGAATAGGTGGGTGGATTTGTAGAAATAATAAAGCTAAGATCACTTAAGAAGCTGGGTCTCAGGCTGGGGCGCCTGGGTGGCTTAGTTGGTTAAGCGTCCGACTTTCACTTAGGTCATGATCTCGCTGTTCGTGGGTTCGAGCCCCTCGTTGGGCTCTGTGCTGACTGCGAACTCAGAGCCTGGAGCCTGTTTCAGTCTGTGACTCCCTCTCTCTCTGACCCTCCCCTGCTCACGCTGTCTCTCTCTCTCTCTCCTAGAAATAAATAAAAATATTTTAAAAAAATTTAAAAAAAAAGAGGCTGGGTCTCAGGCTATAGATAAAAGTGGGGGTACACTGTGAAGTGCATATATCACCTATTCAAATAACTCATTTACCTTATATATGTGTGAACTGCCTAAATATATGTATATATAAGTAGTTAAATCATGAACACAAGTTGAGAAGTAAATGAGTAACAGAACTGAATAAAATGAAAAGTGATTGCAAAAAAGCAACAAGGATAAAGGTAAAAGTCATTTGATAGTTTTGTCAAAACAGGCAAAAATACAGACCTCCAATAGCGGACAAATATATGTAGGTTTGGAATAAAGTGACATTGTACAGAAAAAAAAAACTTGGTTTGAGCACTGCAACTTTTAGATGAACACATTGTATTACACGAGGAGTTTGCAGCAGCCACTTCCTTCAGTGCAAATTCCCTCCCTCGCAAAACAATTCTGCTGTGAGGAGCACACCCGGGAGCTATCACAGTGCTCAGGTCAAAGGTGTCTTCTTTTGGCAGGTCTATCCAATGACCTGACCGAGCGCAGTGAGTGGATTGGCTGAAGCCTGGCCATTTCTGCCCTGTCGTTGTGCTGAATCTCACCCGCAGGCAGAAAACATTCTCGGGGCTACATCTCCCATCCAGGTCCCTTTAATTCTGCTCTCTCCCTTCCCTCTTCTCCTTCCATGAGTGTCGGACCTGCATTAATGACTTAAAGGTCTTGACTACTCTGCTCCCCTCCCCCTTGTCTTTCACAGACATTCTCCACAGGAAACACGTACTTGGGGCTCCTTGCATCTTATTCCTGGAGGACCCAAATTGACAAATTTCAAAGAGCCCTTCTCCTCTCCACAAAGCATCTCCTCTGACAAACCAGAATATTCATCCAAGCCATGAAAGTTCCTGATAATATGCAGGTGTGTTTGGAAATGAATTGGCAGCCATTTTCCCCTCAGAAAAAGGCAATTCAACAATTAAAGTGGTATATAAGTCAGTTGAGCGGCCCCTAGGAGAGGCTAATCTGGTTGGTGACCGATGAGGTGCAGTGTGGGTAAGGTATGAGTGAGTTCTAACAATGACTTGAACTGAGTGGGTTTGTTGATCAGAAGTTGACCTAAGGTGACAGTGGAAGTACGTTTGATGGGAGTGGCTCTGTCCCACAGAAAATATTCAATTGAGAACTTTTGAAGACTACTTTTCCAACCCCACAGTTTGCCTGAAGTGCTCCTAGGAAGTAATTTAGACCATAAAAATTTTGGTCTAAATTTCTGATACTAACGACGATGTTGAGAACCCTTGAAAGCCACGGTAAAAGGTCAGGTTCTGACCTCAACTATGATGGACAGTGACTGGTATGTTGAAAATGTTTTCATAATATCTAAAGAATTTGTCTTGTAGTGAAAAAAAGCTATGTGGAGAAATTTAAATTTGGACCACTAGCATGAATATCAGTGACTATTTTTCTTGAAGCAGTATTCTGTTTTTATTTAATATTAATCTCTTTGGTATACTTTAATATGCTAAAAGGAAATCTCCATTTGCTTACTAATACCGTTATAGGCGTGTCATTAAAATATATTCAATATTTAAGCCATATTCATATCAATTGATAATTTTGGAAGGCCCTTAAGAATTAAGTGGCTTCATATGCTCTTTTAATACATTCTATCTCCAAGGAAAAATGTTAAATCAATTTTATCAGTAGGAATGTTTTATTTAAAAGTGTTTCCTTTTTCAATAAAATGGAAATTTTATTTCCTTTATTGTTTTGTTTATTTTATTTTTTTTAAATGTTTTATTTCTAGGAGAGAGAGAGAGACAGCATGAGCAGGGGAGGGTCAGAGAGAGAGGGAATCACAGACTCTGAAATTGGCTCCAGGCTCTGAGCTGGCAGTCAGCACAGAGCCCGACGCGGGGCTCGAACCCACGAACCGCGAGATCATGACCCAAGCGAAAGTCGGACGCTTAACCGACTAAGCCACCCAGGGGCCCCTTCTTCGTTTATTTTTGAGAGAAAGAGAGCATGAGTTGGGGGAAAAGCAGAGAGAGGGCGACACAGAAACGAAAGCAGACTCCAGGCTTTGAGCGGTCAACACAGAGCCTCACGTGGGGCTCAGACTCATGAACTGTGAGATCATGACCTGAGCCAAAGCCAGTCATTTAAGTTGCTGAGCCACCCACGCACCCCCTTGAAATGTTTCTAATTAACATGAGCTAATGTATTAATTCAGCCACTTTTAGGATCTTCTAAAACTAAAAGTTTATTTCTCAAGTTAAAAAGTTTCATATAAATCTCAACTCAGACAAAGCCACGGCAGCAGCACCACTTTTAGGTGACACTGAAGAAGTAGGCTCAGAAAATCATTGACCAAATGTATACAGAGTAATCATATTAATGATTTTTGCTTTAGTCGGTTTTTTTTTTTTGACAGTCACAAATGGAAATAAACTGGCAGCTTTTAAAGGATCAAGTTAAATAAAATGTTGATGTTCATATATATAGATGTTTATGATAACTTTCCTATGCTGCTAAAGAATGACGGACCCTACAATAATTATGAATGTCAAGATAGTGAATATGGTGTTTGATGCAAGAATTATTATGTCTTTGTGATGAACATGGATGTTTGCTGCTGCTCATATTAATAATAACCCTTGAGCCTCCAGTATAGAGGCCATTGAGCATGGCTGCAACTGTCTAGCAGATTCTGTGTTTCCACGGAAATTCTTGCTAGCTTGCCTCTGATTAACTAGATGAGGAACATGTGAAAAGGAGAACCAGCAAGGAGAGGAGGAGAGACCAGGATATAGTTCAAACATCCAGGAAGAACCTAAGTAAATTTAGTCAAGGGATCTCAGGAAAACTGAATCCTTATGATAAATATACTTGAAACTACTTGTATATGTCATATTAGAATATGCATTAATGTCCACAGAGCTTATGAATTGCCATTTTATCTATCTTACAGAAAATGATAACCATTGTTTAACATAGGTTTGGCAACAAAAAGCTGTGAGTATGACTAGGTCTGTTGTGAAATACATCAAAAGTAAATGTGCTCAGAGATTTAATGAATTTCAACCTAAGAAATTATAATCTTGAACAAAGATTGATTAAAATGCCCCTCTTTTGACATTTGCATTAGTGAAAACCACCTACTACTTATCTATGCAAAATAAATCTATACTGTATAAGAAAAAGAAAAATATTTAAAAACTAAATCTTTTTAAAAACAAATTTAAAATTAGAAAAGGCATCCTTTTATTTGGTATGAACTTTTGAATTACATTGGTTTCACAGAATCAGAGCAACGTTTAAGTAAAAAGCTAATTCATGCCCCTGACAGGAAGAACACAGAAAAATGCATGTTATCACATTTAATTTGTTGACTTTACAGCTAGTCCCAGGCATTCTGAGCATGAGGAAGATAAAACAATTACGTATTTCCTTATTCACGCGTGAAATCCATCGTTGTCCACTCTGAATACCAGTTTCACTTGCTTATTCCTCATCCCAAAAATACACAGTCAGTTCATCACCCTTCTGCAAAAGGCAAGCTTTTATGAAACTCTAAAATCTGTTGCCATGTTTTCTTCCAAACACTTTCCTACCCATTACCCACATTGCTGATGAACCCATCCACCACTCTGCTCTGTCTGCGCTACTTCAAAAATAGCTTCAGGGGCGCCTGGGTGGCTTAGTCGATTGGGTGTCCGACTTTCGCTTAGGTCATGATCTCGCGGTTCGTGGGTTCGAGCCCCGCGTCGGGCTCTGTGCTGACTGCCAGCTCAGAGCCTGGAGCCTGTTTCAGTCTGTGACTCCCTCTCTCTCTGACCCTCCCCTGCTCACGCTGTCTCCCTCTCTCTCCTAGAAATAAAGAAAATATTTAAAAAAAAAATAGCTTCAAACCTCTACAGCCACAAATAATCCTCCTACCTCAGACTCTAGTCACTGGTTCAGTACTGGTTCACAGCACTGGTTTTCTGTGCTGAATATTTAAATTTTATTGTTTTGCTTTTTATATTTTTAGTTCATACATGCTTGTAAGAGAAATTTTGGAATGTTCTGAATATGTTGAACTGTGGATAAACCAGAAAAAAATGACTACATCTTAATGCCCAGAAATTATCATCCTAATTCTTTTGGGTTCTATCCTTCTATTTTTTTTTTCTATTACATGTAGCTGAATTCTTTCTAATTCAGTGGATTTATGTGGCAAATAAATTGAAACACAATGGACTAACAAAAGTCACTGTACTTCTTAGAAAAGTCCTTCATTGTGGTTCTGGTTTCAGAAATAAAACTGTTTCTAGTGTTTTCATTGTTAAGTCAAACTTCCCTGTATCTTGTTTTTGGTTTAGTTTGGTTTAGTTTTTTTTTTTTTTTTTTGTATCTTAGAGAACTAGATACACATATTTAAGAATGAATACTTTAAAATATCATGAGAATTCTTATTACTAATGTAGCCTCCTAGACTAGTACTAGAAAAAATACATATTCAAGACACAGCAGGTACTTCTGAGACTTAAAATGAAAAGAAATCTGCAGAACTTGAGTTCAAAGATGAAAGCAAATTATTTGTTATGGGATGCTATTTATCCTGGCAAAAGAAAGGCAAACTATAAATAATAACTTTTGATGGCATGGTTTTATCTATCCTATCAAAAGTTGATAAAAGATGGCCCTGCTTCAAAATTTCATTGCAAAAATTAAAGTAGACTCTGAATGTTGTGGCTTTACTTTTAGTGAGTAATATAGACCACTGTGCCTTCTTTCTGGTATATGAATGTTAAGTCCTTGGGAAAGAAAGAACGTTGTCTAATTTCGTTGTGTTTTATACAATATAAAATATAACATGTATAACTTCATGTGAATAAGTAAAAAAGTGCCCTTTCTATCTAGCCTTGTGACCGCCAGTACTACGCACATAACTTCCTTCTTCATTGTTCACTGGAAATTTTAATAAACATGGCTGCTGGGGGAACAAAAATATCACTACTTTGGATACCTAAAAAACAAGGTTATACAGGTTAAGGGAATATCTTTCCAATTTCTGTCAACTTTAGTTTTTAAGGCATGAGATAGATTTGGTATCTCTTTCATGTTATTTTTTTTTTTCTAGTGGTTTCTCTTTCATGAAGGCTATCTGGATGTCCTGAGGGAAAACTACATTGATTTCTTTCAATTGAACATTGCTTCCTAAGTAATAATTTGAGCTCTCTCTCCCAACCCTTCCCTTGATTTTTGTGCCCGAGCTTTGTATTGTGTTGGTTTTCATCTTAGGTAGTTGGGGAACACTGTGTCAAGTGCTCTTATTGGGATGCCATTCAAAAGCAAATATTAAAAAGATTTTAGCTGCAGAATGTTTAAGCCACATGGTTTTAGAATTTCAACTGACCCACATTAAATGGATGATCATTATCCAAATAAGGAACTTTTATCATGTTGCTCTAGATTATAATAGACAGAAAATGAAACCACAGGATTAAAAATCTTGTTTTAGAAACAGAATAAATGGGTAAGGAGTAACTACAGAAGATTCAAATATTCAGGGAATAGCTCTGTGTTTCTACAGAAGGGCAGAGGAAACAGATCCAGGGACATTTAAACTTAACATACAGAATCCTTTGGCATAAGATATGCCTTAAGCTATTTGGCTTTTCCTCTCAGGTAGTAGCAATGTAATCAGACTGGTAGAAAATTTGCTGCACTTCTACAGACTTCTGCAACAATTGTCTTCATCTTCTAGAAACTAAGGAAAATGCTGCCCAATGGACAGGAGGCCTGTATTGTTCCATGACAGAAAATAACTGAACATTTACTTTTACTTCTATCACTATGGTATATTTTGTAATCCCTCAGGCCAACTGGAGTAGAAAATAGAGTTTTGGGGCTACCCCAGTAATTATGCCCAGTGACCAATCTGCCCACCCTTTCCATGACCTTAAAGGAATGATTCCTTCCAATCAAGACCTTGGAATTTTTCCAAGTGCCCTTGAAAATCAAAATCAATAAAAACATTTGTTTGCTTTGTAGGTTTTAAACAGAAATAATTTGAATTTAAATCCTCTGGGATAATAGTCATGAATGTTTAATGTGGATGTGTAAATGCAAGAGAAATAACGGTGTAAGTTCTGATCTACGTATGGTTTGACAATCTTATTATATGTTGTCAGTTGAGAGATATAGGCCAATTATGTATTCTTCAAGTATGATCCTAATTTGTCAATTTAACAGAATGAAAAATGTTTACAGATATTTATCTGCCTGTTATATTCAATTTTTAATACAGAATCTTGTTTCAATACTCTCTAATTAATGATCTAATATGACCCATTACCCTTTAAATGAATTATCTAAAGTATTACAAACCTTAAATAAGGAAATAATTTTCAGAATTGGCACTAGATGATACAATATTCTATTGAGATTGATAAAAATGGCATAATGGCTAAGTGTTATCACAAAACTTAGATGGACAATTTCTAATAAAGACGACAAGGAAGTCATCTATTTAGGTAAATATACTTTCTAAAATTAGAATGACCACTGTCCTTGGGCTTTCAAAATAATCCTGGAAGGGATTTGCCTACTTAAATAAAAAGGAAAAGTTAAATACCAAGCACCAATGCCTACTAATGTTACTGATCTCTGAGCTCTACTGGCATTCATAAGCCGTGATAGAAAATTCATTTCATGCTTGTCTACTCTGATGAAACTCATGACTGAATTGTTTAAAAATGCCAAAAACAGGGAATGATTTTAGGAATGCCCCAAAGTACAGGACACATCGGAATAAAATTAAGGTCTTTGGACACCTATAATATGGGCCTGCCTTTATGGGTCAGCCTAGCTAGAATATTGTTAGACATGAACATAGCAGATATTCTGACCAAGGAAATTAGGAATAAAACATGAAAATTACACCATTACTAAAATAACACTGTACCTATGTAAAGTACATTTATAAAAATCATCAAATGTTAGACTTCACCAATCCTAATTTTCCTCTGTTTCCAGGTGATTGATAATAGAATTCTTCTTCAGGATTCATATCCTGTCTGTGCATGAATTTAAGGCTGAAAGAGTATTCTCAGGTTATTGTACTTCTCATGTATCTCTTTTTAAGGACTGCTATTTTTCATTTGGGGGATCTTAAAGGTAAATAAAACGTATAGTGTTGAGAATAACAAGCTCTCAGAAAGATTTAGCTTCCATTTCATTCTTCCCTGATTTTTTTTCTTCCATAAGTCTCTAAATACATGTTAACATTCTCTGGCTTAAGCTCTTCTTCCACTATGCTTTAAATGTGAGTTTTTCTCATTGTTCTATGACTGAACTTGTATTCTTCTTATCTGGTACTTATATCCTTTCCATTTGAGAGTTCTACATTGGTAACTCCATCTTTTCTGTCAAGGACGTATTTTTCTTCTTAAGCTACATATCGTGAACTGTGGGACATTCCCACCCTTAACCTCAAAGTATTGAAGTTAAATACAATTCATTGTTTACTATTCTACTCAGACACCTACTTTTTTCTTTATTTTTAATTATACTAGATGAAGGCTACCATTGTCATAGTCATCTAATCAAAATAAATAGAAGTTTAAATTTTTAAAAATTGTTCCTAATAACTAGAATCAAGTTAGTCATGAAGATTGGTCGTATCTCCTTCTCAAAATATATGGAATTACTCGACAATTGTCTTATGACCATTGATAGTGTCATAGGTGATAATTCCACCATTTGCATCAGAATTTCTACTGGGCCTTACTGATGCACTTCTCCACTACTAAACATTGCCCTCTTGACTCCATTCTTCAAATTGTAACCCAAATAGACTTTGTGAAATAAAATTTGATTAAATCATTCCTCTGAAGACTTCAGTTCTCCGGATGTTTTGGGAATGAGGTGCAAGCATATTAAGATCATATCTAAGATCCTTTGGAATTTGGTTCTAATTTTTCTTCCAAGCATCACCACCCATCGATCCCCCTTTTTCTCCTTGTTGATAGCTTTACTACTTGCTTTATTCACCCAGAAAAAACCTGAAACTTTCTTATTGCAGTTGTATGCTTTGTATACGATATTGAAAGTGTAAATTTTCAAAACTGTATCACTGAAATCAAGATCATCTTGAGAGTGGGATTGCTTATCTCTGAATCCCTAACTCTTACTCCAGGGCGTGGGAAAGTGTAGGCTCTCAATCAATGTCTCATATCAATTACTTAAGAAAATAAATATATTCTATCCAGTAATTTAGGCACTTGAGGAAATGTCTTTTAATTAGAGCATTTACTATTGCTTCTGTTTCAGAGACCTCGTGATACAGTAAAACTGACTTGGAACTGACTGCCTCAGTGTTATTATTCCCTTTGACTACTTACTATTTCACAAGCATGTCAATGAAAATAGACACCTCTAATCACTTTAAGGGTAGATTTGTAATCTTGAAAATTACAGTAGTGAAAACAACTTAAAAGATTCTTAGAAAAAAATGAGATTTTAATTTCATGAGAGCAGTTAAATCAGAAGATACAAATAGATTAACATTATGAACTAAAATTTGCTCAGATGTAACCAGGTGCCATGAAAGAACTGAATTTGAAGCATTTTGTGGCTTTCTCTTAATTTTCCACAAATAGATGAGGTAATAAATGCCTTCATTTTTCCCCAGTCTTGTGCCAGTAAATAAATTCATATTTTTCCTACATGTTCTACTCTCTGATCCCTGATTATGTTGGAGTTAATAATCATCATTGTTTTTTAGTTTCTAGATCTAGGCTTGTGATAAGAAAACATATCACCTATAATTAGTGTTATTGAAAAATTAAAATACTACTTAGAGAAATCCGATTGACAATTTTGGCCTTTAAGTAGGTTAGGTCAATGACC
Source organism: Proteles cristata cristata (assembly GCA_017311185.1). Classification (NCBI taxonomy): domain Eukaryota; kingdom Metazoa; phylum Chordata; class Mammalia; order Carnivora; family Hyaenidae; genus Proteles; species Proteles cristata. The sequence goes on along the minus strand of JAESUZ010004103.1, from coordinate 563,158 downwards.
TTTAAAATTTTTTCTGCTACTCACAGTACAAAGTACTTTCATTTGTCACAAGTGGGAATATACAGAAACATCCACATATATAAAATTCACAAGATTAAAAAGTCGACTTAATAATTTTCTATGAGTATTTAAGAAAATACTGATAAACATTGAAATTGATTTTGTGAGCAATAATGAATTATACTTTGTAGCACATAAAAATAATGTTTTATAAGCTGATTGATAGTGGTTGAGGCCAAAGGTTTATTTTGTCACCATTTTCTATGAAAGTCAGTGAAATTCTAAAGCTCTACTAAAATATGTAGCATCCTATTGTCAGTTACATATAATGTTTTCTCTCAATAAATAAGCTGCCTTAATCTTTTAAATGTCTCTTTGACGGTAGGATTGGACAAAGTCACCAGATACATGGACTCAAACCATTTGCTCATTATGATAAACACACTTGGCACTGGTCTAAAGAAAATTGAGCATTTCCTTTTATGTATATATTCCTGAAATCCCCTCTAGTAACTTTTACCCAGTGAGTATCCTTTCTTTGGGGTTAGGTTTTAGGCTGATGGCTGTCTAAAAAATTATGAATAAGCTTAATTATATCCTGTAATTGTTGGGCAAAAACATGTTCTTTATTATAACATGTATGCTCACATGTGATCTATTTTAAATTCCTAGTGGCTCTTAATTTCCATTGTAATAATATTCTGCTTACCTTTGCCAGAATCAATTGATCAGAATCTTAATTCTGTCCTGTTTATATTCCTTACATATATATATATATTATATATATAAAATCCCTGTGTTCCACTAAATAGGCAAAAACAGCCAGTCTTTTAAAATGTTCTTGGTATGGATTACAACAGAAAGTGAAACTTCCAAATTTCCAGGGACTTCTTTATACCTTTTGTGTTACCCCTTAAAAACTTTCTGGCTGAATCGAGGTGAGGGAGGAGAATTTTCTCCCCACGCTGTTGGAGGGTATGTTGAGAAAATGCCACAGTACTCCAATAGTATTCTTCATGCACTTTGTTTCTTAATTTCTGAACTCCACGGCAGACTTCTGAACCTTTACGTCTATTGTTTTAGGATGGCTGATTAGTATCATAAATTGATTTTTAGAACTTCCTCTCTAGCATTTATAATGCTATAGTGCCTCATTTTGAAACCTGAGAGAGTTGACACCTATTGTCTTATATTCTTCACTCCGAAGGACCACAAGGGGACCCCTTGTAACAGTGGATTGGATCAGCCTAAGCCATATGCCTGATGTTTTTAAATCTCAGTGAAGGGCCTAAGCTCTCCTTCATTTAGGGCCAAGTTTAGTTGGTAAGAACAAACGAGGAAAAAGGGCAGAACCTGGAGCTCCGTGTTCCCTAGAAGTGGAATAATTGGAGACGAAAGATTGAAAAGTGAAGAAAGTTCAGTATTTTGGTATTTGGGCAATGAAATGTTCACTTATTCACATGCTAATAATTTTGTAATATTTTCTATGGAATTAGAGTAGCCTGCATTTGGCGTGGCTGATGTAAATCTATTGACACCCAAGAGACCTGATGTTTGCAATACTATTTGTAGTACAGCTATAGATTTTTGTCCTACAAATACAAGGATTCTTGGAAATTTCTATTTTTATGGCATATTTCTAATTGTGCTATATTTTTTTTAGTATGTGCTGTTGGGAAATAACTTCAGTTTTGATTAGGTGACAATGACCACCAAATTCTCCACATACAATTATACCTTGTGATACTTAGAAGAATTTTCCACAGGGTAGTGTTCAGCTCTATGTAGTTCAGTCCTTATTTCTCCTTTAATACCCAAATTGTTCTTTCTATTAGTTCATACCTTATGACACATTTAAGTCACAAAATAATATATGATCTTGCCCCTATTTGTCCCAATGCTAGATGAGTTGGCACATTGGGAGATATTGGATATCGTGGTAGCCATTTCTACAGTGAAACAGCTAAAAGTAACTAAATAGTGCATGGTAGTAGCTGTGAAGCATATCACGATATCCCCTTGAATCCAGACTAAATAAATGCTTAACTTTTCTCTTATCAGAAAGTACCCATGGCCACTCCAACAGCATCAGAAGCAAAGGATGATAGAGGGAGGGGCATGGAGCAAAGCAGTGACATTTACTAATTTCAGTAAATTATTGAATCCTTTAAATTTTTTTGTAACATGTGACCTTAGGAATCCTCGTAGGCCACTACTAGTTTGGAAGTGGGTCTGTGAATGTAAGAGCTCCTAAAACTAATGGTTAACTCATTTTATGGAAAATTTGTCATTACAATGTAATAAAAACATCAAAACAAGATTTTACATTTCCTCACTTAGAAAATAGCTTACTAATGCTAGCTTAGGAGCAGAAGACTAAGAAAATGCCCCTGATTCCTCAAGCCCACAGATTCATACTGTGTGGACAGAACTGGATATGTTGCAAAGAGCACACAGATACAGGTTATAAGTCTTGATCATTTTATTGCCCTTTATTAGTTTTTTGCTAAAATGGGCTTTCCATGCAAAGCTGTTTTAGTTTACATTTGTTTTAGGGTTTAGAATTTAAAATTTAAAAATTAAGGGATGCCTGGGTGGCTTAGTCATTTGAGTGTCCAACTTTGGCTCAGGTCATGATCTCATGGTTCATGAGTTTGAGCCCCACATCGGGCTCTGTGCTGACAGCTCAGAGTCTGGAGCCTGCTTCAGATTCTGTGTCTCCCTCTCTCTGCCCCTCTCCCACCCACCCCCAAAATAAATAAATATTAAGTTTTTTAAAAATAAATAAAATTTAAAAATTAAAATCCTTTTATAAATTTTGTTTACAAATTATATATTTGTAGGAAAAAGAATTATATTTTGCTATTACCAAATCACTTATTCAGAATGAACCTCTGTTTTATAAAGGACCTTATATTCAGAGAGTGTTTCTTCTATTTTATATTCTAGGGCCTGTGAGGACATAGAGGAGGAAAGAAGGTCAGTAATCTCTGGAACACCTGCAAGCCACTCTAGGACAAAGTAAAGGTATGAAACCTTTTCTCAATCAAGCATAAAGGCTTAACAGCTACCAGGAAATCGAAAGTGTTAGGTGAAATGAAGCATAGTATATTACAGAGTTTATGGACAATGTCCTGAGTGATTTTGTTCTTTAGGAAACCTCCCAGATCTTAGTGAACAATATTTTAAATTTTGAAGTCAAAGCATAAGCTGTAGTGAAAGTCTCAGCGAAGGGCTTTCCTATGTTCTCCTGATATCAATAAAATATATTGCCTGCTACATAGTATGCTAAGGGAAATTTCCTCTTTCAATTTTTATGCCATAATTCTGTGGGATCTCTGTAATCATCTCACATATATTAAGATCACTCCAAGCAGGTCACGGCAAGTATGTTCAGATATTCTAATATTTTTTAAAATGTGTTATAATTTTACTGTAAATTCTGAAGTATTCAATAACTAAGGTTAATTATTTTAGGTTTATTTCCTCCAAGGGAATTAATATCAAGGTTGAGAACATCCATAGTGAAATCATAGAGTCCTTCAAAGAAATCTTGGCTTGGCTTAACTATTGATGAAATTTTAGCAAAACACTTCAGCTCACTGGAAAGGGTAATAGTCATACACACATGAAGGCCTCAGACATTAACATTAAAAAAGTGCAGAAATAGGGGTGCCTGGGTGGCTCACTCAGTCAGTTAAGTGTCCCAGCCTTGAGTATGGCTTAGGTCATGATCTCACAGTTTGTGACTTTGACCTCCACGTAGGGCTCTGCGCTGATAGTGAGGAGCCTGCTTGGGATTCCCTCTCTCCCTCTCTCTATGCCCCTCCCCTATTCATGCTCTCTCGCTTGCTCTCTCTCTTGCTCACTCTCTTTGTCTCTCAAATATATAAAAAAATTCTTTTAAAAAAGAGAGACTATTATAAAAAATTGAAAAAAAGTACAGAAATAATATGCCCTAAAAGAGATTGATGTTTTTGGTGAGCCTAGGGGGCTCAGTTGGTTCAGTGTCTGACTTTGGCTCAGGTCATGATCTCCCAGCTCCTGAGTTCAAGCCCTATGTCTGGCTCTGTGCTGACAGCTCACAGCCTGGAAGTAGCCTGCTTTAGATTCTGTGTCTCCCTCTCTCTTTGTCCCTCCCTCTCTCATGTTCTGTCTCTCTGTCTCTCAGAAAGTAAACATTACAAAAATTAAAATATTTATCTTTTCACATGAATAAGTTTGAAATATTTTTAAGCATTTAAATTTGCTTCAAGGGAAGGAGAATGTGCTCAATACTTTTTCTGTAATCTATAGCTATTCTGATATAGTCTTCTGGGGAGAGGTTTAATTTTCAACATTGAAATTTACAGATATTTGTAAGAAATTAAAATAATTTGGAAAGTGTATACATTTACGATTCAATGGGAAACCATAATATTTGGTCTATTTTATATACATTTTTAGCATGGATAAGTAATATACATATATATGCACAGATAAGTTTATAAAAAAATGGATAATATCATACATACTTTTTTATGCCCTAAGTCTCCCATCAAAATAGGTGTTCCACACACATTCATATCAGTATGCACAGATCTACATCATTTTTAAAAATGGCTATAGTTTTTAAAATCAATTTAATTAGCTATTTCCTAATTGATAGTTAGTTATAACTAATCATTACTGGTAGACAAAAGGGTTTGTTGAATATCTTGTGTATTTGAAATGTCATAAAACATGCTGGTAGCTTTTTTGGATCTTTGTGAATATAGTGACACATAAAGGCAAGCATTTTTTTTCTTCTATGTGTCTAGGTTTTTATTATTTATGTTAGCCAAGTGAAATAAATTCAGTATTATCTATCTCTAATCTCTAAAACAGTTTCTAAATATAAATAATAGAATTTTTTTGAGATTTTCTAAAATCTGCACCCAAACCATTTTGCACTGATTACTTTTGGAGGGAAGGAGTTTCATGTGCTGAGGGGCTGGGTAGCTACTTCTAGTTCCTATTGTTTTCATTGTATTTCATTTAAATTGTATTAATACATTGTTTTATACTGCCCAGAATTTCTTTTTATATCTTTTGTAGCCCAGCGAAAGGAAAATTTGTTTCTTTTTGTAAACCTACCAATGACTATTTTCAAATTTCTAATTAAAATAAATAATATGCATGTATTGAGAAGTAGATTTTCTTCCAATAATCTCTCTCCAAAATAGAACACTCTTATGCTTTAACTCAATCTCAAAAGACTTCTTCTCAGTTTTTATACATTAATCTGTAATTCTCATATCAGATTATTTTGTAAGCTTACACTTTACAATATTTCCTCCACCCCTTATATGTGGTTTTGCTTTCTGTGGTTTCAGTTTCTTGTGGTCAACTGCATTGGGGAAGTGGATGATTCCTCCTTCAAACCTAATAGTAGTCCAACACTAGTCACAGTGCCCGGTTGTACATGTCACTGCATTTCATCACCTAGGCATTTTATCTCTTCAATTCATCACAAGATGAGTGAATGCCAGTACAAGAGGGTCAGTAGGTTACCAGCCACAATGGAAATCTTGAATATGGTATGCTAGAGGATACAGACATGGATGGAGCTAAAAAGTATAATGCCAAGCAAAATAAGTCAGAGAAAGGCAACTAGCATACGATTTCACTCATGTGGAGTTTAAGAAGCAAAAAGAAAATAAGCAAAGGAAAAAAATAATAGACAAAACAAGAAACAACTCTTAATTATAGAGAACAATCTGATGGTCTCAAAGAGGAGACATGTTGAGGGTCGGGTGAAAAAGGGTGATGGGGATTAAAGAGTGTACTTGTCATGATGAACAAAGCGTGATATATGGAAGTGTTGAATCACTATATTGTACATGTGAAACTAATGTGAACTTACTGGAATTAAAAACTTTAAAAAAGAGTATATTATTGTTTGTCTTTTTTTTTTGTTTCTTAAATTCCACATATAAATGAAATCAGATGGTACTTTTTAATGTTTACTTACTTTTGAGAGTGAGAGAGAGACAGAGACAGAGACATAGAATTCAAAGCAAGCTCCAAACTCTGAGCTGTCAGCACAGAGCCCAATGCGGGGCTTGAATCCACGAACTGTGCGATGATGACCTGAGCTGAAGTCCAACAGTTAACCAAATGGGCCACACAGGCACTCCAAAATTATATACTATGAATCTTTTTTTTTGTTGTTTTATTTATTTCTAGGAGAGAGATAGAGACCACATGAGCAGGAGAAGGTCAGAGAGAGAGGGAATCACAGACTCTGAAACAGGCTTCAGGCTCTGAGCTGGCAGTCAGCACAGAGCCAGATGCGGGGCTCAAACCCACAAACCGCGAGATCATGACCCAAGCAAAAGTCGGACACTTAACCGACTAAGCCACCCAGGCGCCCCATATATACTATTAATCTTAATTTACTTGAATTATACCTTATAGTCTGCTCATGCTGTTTCAAATGGTAATTACTAATTTTTTTTTATGACTGAGTAATATTACAGTGTGTGTGTGTGTGTGTGTGTGTGTGTGTGTGTGTGTGAACACGTACTACTTATTCTTTCTCCCTTCATGTGGATGGACACTTGGGCTGCTTCCATATCTTGGCTATTATCAATAATGCTACAATAAATATAGGGATGTGTATATCTTTCTAAATTAGTGTTTCTTTTTGGGTAAATGCTCAGTAGTGGAATTACTGGATCATATGTAACTCTATTTGTTAATTTTTTGAGGAACCTCAGTTGCACCAGTTTGCATTCCCACCAACAGTGCATAAGGTTCCCCTTTCTCCACATCCTCGCCAACACCTTTTTTTTTTCTTGTGTTGTTGATTTTAGTCATTCTGACTGGTGTGAGTGAGATGATACCTCATTGCAGTTTTGATTTGTATTTCCCTGATGATGAGTCATGTTCAGCATCTTGTCATGTGTCTGTTGGACATCTGTATGTCTTTTTTGGGAAAATGACTATTCAGGCTTTCTACCCATATTTTTATTTCCATTCTTATGAGCTACTTTCTTTTTTTTTTAATCACTTTCTCATATTACCAGGCCACGGTCAAATACAGGCTTAGTTAAGTTTTCCTGTAGGGCAACTGGTGTATATTGCTTTGGCTGTTGATTCAAATCCTGCTTCAGCTTCTGGAAAATGTTCTTCCTGGAAGTTTTTCTCTTTCTCCCTCATTCTCTTATTTTGGAGCCCCATTTAGGCTGTTAGGGTTATCCAGATCTGTCTCCACAATCTTCAACTCTGTGTCCATTAACATTGTCTTCTTTTAGTCTAAATCCTAAGAATTTCCTCCAGCTCATTATTTAGTGTATTTTCATATTCCTTACCTTTTTTCAAGCAATTCTGTTTTTAATTTGTGGTATCTTTTTATTCCTCTGAGGATTGTGTTTATATTAACGTTCACTGGTGTTTCAGTTCTTAGAGTTTTTTATTATCTTTCACGCTATAGGATCTATTACAATATGGAGTGATTTTTGGTTATCTGCTTAATTTTTGTGAAACAAAAGCTTAGGTTGCAAAATATTTAGAGCAGAAGTGTCTGCTAAGCACTGTTTCCTGAAAATAGAAATTTTTTATGAGATAGAGGCTTACAGGCAGGGGTTGGGACATGTGAACAGGTTGGCTTGTCTTTAGAAAAATGGGAAATGTGAATGCATGTGTTCTGTCCTTTGAAATAGCCACATGGAAGCTAGGTCTTGCTTTGGTTCTTTGTCTGACACTAATACCCATTCTGTAAATCCCTATGGCAAATCGTTAGGGTATTTTATAAATTATCATTGTGCCTTTATCTTGAGGACAAGTGGTAGACCTACCAGCTATGATTCCAGGGTAATGGCACAATTTTCCCAAAGTCTGAAATGAATTGATTTCAAGACTGTCCCCTATTAGACCCTGCTGTCTCTGGTTATGTGACTTGTCCAAGATTTTGGTAGGAAGCCTTGCTTTCCAGGAGTGCTATGTTTTGCCCTTCTTGTATTACTATTCTACAACCGTAGTACTTTTCTCCATCAGTATGATTTAATATAATTTCTGTCTTCATCAGTTTGATCCTAGCTGCTTTGGATGCTACCAAGCATCCTTTAATGCCCATGACCTGATGAATTTCTTATATTCTTTCAACCTCTCTTGACTTCAGTGAGTGATTCTTGTTTTTATATTACTCTATCCCATCAATTAGATGGGATGCTAATGGTCATCGAAAGCCCCCTTCCTATTGACCCCTCCTTTCTGAATCTAAAACATATTCCTCCCAGACACATTTGCTCCAGTAGTCTGATGTGCAATGCTAGGGTTTTCAGTTCTGCTAACTGCTGTAGGATATATTATATATGCATGAACACTTGATATGATATGATATAATATTTACTTTCTTATTACAAGTGATGCTGACGTGAACATCTTCATAATGACCCTGTGCCCTAGAAAGAGTTGTAGTTTCTCTGGGAAATGTACCCAAGAGTGATGATGTGGGGTGATACCATGTATGCATTCTGAATTTTACCAACTGTGGCAGAAGTGTTCTTTAAAACATCTGCAACACATTTTACTCAAACCGATAGTGTATAAAAATAGTTTCCCCACTCAGCCATTGGTAATATCCTAGTTTTGTCCAGAAGGAATAAAGTAGTATCTCATCATTGTTTATATTTAGTATTTTCTAATAGTGATATTGAGCATCTTTTTCTATATCTGTGAAGCATTTGGTTGTCTAATGTATACCTTGTATAAACTATAAACTATATAAAAGTATACCTTGTATACTTTACTTCACTATCTTTAAACTGGATATTTTTCAAGTCCCTTCTAATGCCAATTTGAATTAATGCATTGCATGATTACTCTTATAATAGCTAAAATATTTTCACAAAAGCATATATGGAAAATAGCCCGTTGAGGTAATATCTTTATTTTATAACTAATTCCTTTACATATTAGATGCTATTTCTGGAGTTTCTAATTGAATATATTAGTCTCTTTGACCATGTGTCTTCTCATGCTGCCTTGTTTTCATTAATGAGGTTTTGTGGACTATCTGAATTTAATAGAGCTAGTATATCTTGTTCTTATATTTCAGAATTTTCCAGGCTATTTTCCTTCTTCATATTTATAACTGTGACTTTAAGAATCACTTTGTGTAGGATTAGGAGGAAAAATTAGTGGATATATTTATATTGGATCATGTGTATTTTGTAATTTACTGGAGAATAACATTAACATATCTTTCTTTTGTTGGATCTTCCCTTCCAAGTATATGATATACTGTCCATTTGTCCAGGTGCATTTTCAGGACTATTTCAAAATGTTCCTCATATAATACAGGTTTTGCAATTTTTTTATTAAGTTGTTTGGAGACTCTTTATAATTATTGCTATAAATGGAAACTTTACTTCCGTTATTCCTCTAATGTGAAATGGTTTGTACATATGAATGGTATTTATTTTTATGTATTAATTTTATATCCACTAACTTATTTTCTAATGGTCCTTTTTTTTAGTTCATTTCTTAGGTGTTCTAAATATACGTGCTAATGTACAAGTAGAAAAATTTTATACAATCTTTTTCCACTTCTACACTGCTAATATCTTTTGCTAAGTGCGAAGGTTAGTATGCATTATTCAGAACTGTGTTGCTTAATTTCTAAACATTTGAGGCTTTTCCAGTTATATTTCCATTATTGACTTCTTAATTCCATTATGGTCAGAGAAGACTCTTTGCATGATTTCATTTTTAAACGTGTGTGAATTGTCATACGGTGGTGAGCTTTCCAAGTATACTTAAAAATAACATGCATTCTCCATTTGTTAGAAGAAGTAATTATGCATATTTTTATAATAATAAAAATGTGTTGAAGTCTATTACTTTTTTCTTTCTGTATCAAAATATCCACGATATTTTTTCATTCTACTAATATGTCAAATTATACTGTTTCCTTGCATTGTTAAATTTACCCAGTATTTCTAGGATGAAACCTAATTTCCTTTTTAGCTAAATAACTAGCTATTTCTCATGCTGAAACTAACACTAAAAAATGTTTCCTTTGTTCTTAATTGGAAATAAGTAAAGTATTTAGCTACATTACAATTTCTAATTGAAAACTGTTTTTAATAGCATACATATTAGAGAATTAATTTTTCACTTATACTTAAGAGCATACATTATAAATTTAAATCTTTGGTAATTGATGAATAGAGATATGTGCAAATAATTTATTGCACACATCAGATTCCAAAAAATTGAACATGAAAAAGTTCATGTTCTAGTTTTTCAGAACAATCCTATTACATACTTTTTAACTCTCAAAAGCTATTTGAAATTCATTTTGGATTGGTTTAGATGTATGACCTTTTCGAATTTGTTTTGTTTTTGTGGTTTGGTGTACATGTGTTTTTATATTAAGCTTGTGGCCATTTAGAGAAACAGAACTTCTATTACATTCTGGGTGTATAGCCATGAGGACTCCTGCATCTGGTTAAAACTGCTTCTTTGTACAGTCCTATGGGACCCATGAAGTCAAGCCCCATTGATGGTCCGAACTAGGTGATTTGGAGTCATCCCTCCAGTGATATCTGTAAACTTTGGGGTGCCAGATGTGTTGAAAAGCTCCTCCTAGGAATATACTTGTGATTTGGGTTTATTGTTGGAGAGCTAGGGGGAGAAGGTGAGGGAAGTGCACACCGGCTCCTTCCTACTCAAGGAGGGATTGTAGTTAGCACCAAGTTGTATTATGATTAGATATCATATCCTCAGGCAGTGGTTTGTAAAGTCACAAACCCCTTCCAGGAAAGGACTTGGAGACATGGGGACGGGCATTTTACTTGCTCCCTATGTGCCAGGCTCTGGAGAGACCCATTAGGAATCACTTCTTTCTTTGCTGTAGTCTCCTGGGACTTTCACACTCCATTACCATTGGCTTTCAGAGCTAGGTATTTGGGGGCTCATCTCTCACATGGGAGTCTTAAAAGTTGGGATGCTGCATGTGTGATCCAAACCCTCTCCCAAGGGAGAAGCTTGGATTTGGGGGCTATCTCCTGTTTGTATGGAACTATGCAGGGTTTGGGGTTTATAGGGAGATTATGTCTCAGCCTTTGAAACAGCCAAAATGGTTTCCTACCCATTTTGATGTGGGTACTTTCTCATTCATCCAGTGTCCAGGAGTCAGCAGCTAGTTTCTGAAATTCTCTCCAGTGAATTGCTCCACATGTAGATGTACATTTGCTACAGCCTTGGGAGGTGGGAAGTCCAAGAGTTTCCTCTGTCACCATCTTGGTCCCTCTGTCCAAATGTCAAAACAGACTTTGATTCTAAAAACATGCCTTCAAGTAAAGACACTGGTGCTTCCCATAGACACAGCCCATAAAGTGCATGGTTAATTATAGATGGAAAAATAGAATACAACACTGACTTGAGAATTTCTTTTTAGACACTTTAACAAAAAGTACAGTAGATTAATTAGGTCTTTAGGGACAATCATGACCCGTGTATGAATTCTTGGTCCTTGGTATTTGTGTTGCCCTGTTGTCCTTTTTATGTCACTGCAGAACCCTGAGATCAAATCCCAACCCTGTATTTCTCAAAAGTGCTTTCTTTCCTTGATAATTATACTTCTGTTACATTCCAGCCTTTTGATACATTACTAGATTTTTTTTGTAATGATTCAACATGTTTTTATCTAAAATATTTACATGTCAACAGGCAACTCTAATTCTTTAACAGTCAAGTGTGCCTTATGAGATGCATCAATGATACTAAACGTTGAGATAAATACATGGCATGGATATTCTGCAGGCAGAATAAGCGTTCATTACTGCTAACATCAGTCTGTGGGTTCTTCATTCTATCCGGGTGCATCTCCTTTATAGACATGAAATAATATCAAAATAGTACCTGAGTATTTCAGATCAAATTAGTTACCTTAACTCATTAAAGTTATCTTTTGATTCATTATATCTATATTGTCCTTAAAAGATAATGATTTTGTGACTTTTTATTCTATTCATATTCACATAGTTAAAAAGTGGCTCATCCTCATAGTCATTTGCAGCTTCAGGTTCAAATGTGACTCCTACTTTTAATCCTTAACCTTATTTACATGAGTATTTGGGTATGTTAGCAAAAGGGTTCCTATATTAAACACATTCATGGACCATTTTGATTTCAGAGAATCTTTCAGAATTCTCTGCCAAGTTAAATTAGTATTTATGATATGATTTTTAAAACTTCAAGTATCTAATAATTACCTAAGGCTCTTCCACCTCTACATTAAAGACGTACTGCTTTTTAATCCAGACCCTTGACATGGTCTGATGGTATAGAATTAGTTTAAATTAATAAATCTCAAGATGTTAAATATTTACACAAATATCTTTTGATTTTTTCTGACCTAATACATTTTAAAAGTTCTTTTTGTTGTTGTTAAAGTTTATTTACTTATTTTTGAGAGAGAGAGAAAACATAAGCCTGGAAGGGGCAGAGAGGGAGACAGAGAGAGAGAGAGAGAGAATCCCAAGCAGTCTCCACCCTGTCATCTTGAAGCCTAAAGTAGGGCTCAGTCTCAAGAAATGTGAGATCATGACCTGAGCTGAAATCAAGAGTCAGATGCTTAACCAACTGAGTCACCGAGGCATCCCTGACATAATACATTTTAAATACAATCTCTGTTTCTTTTTCCCTTCCCTTTTTTTGTATTCCATTTTTATTTATTGCTCTAGAATCTAACCCATGTGTTCTCACTTAAATATTAGCATCATTATGATTCAATCTTCCTGTTTGACAATTTCTATGGACCTGGTATCACAATTATCCATAATCATTAATTACATTTGACTTCACTATTCTTGTTACTCTTATGATACATACTCATTTGGCATATTTTTGGAAACCTGTATTTCTGTGAGCACCGTATTTTATAATGATTCATACATCATCTAAAATATATACGAATGCAGAAAATAGATTATGAATTATCATATACTGATAATTTAAACAGTTTTTAATGTTTGTTTCTGAGAGACAGAGACACAATGCACAAGTGGGGGAGGGGCAGAGAGAGGGAAGGACACATAGAATCTGAAGCAGTATCCGGGCTCTGAGCAGTGAGACAGAGCCTGATGTGGGGCTCAAACCCATAAGCTGTGAGATCATGACCTAAGCCAAAGCTGGATGCTTACCTGACTGAGCCACCCAGGCACCCCATCCTGATAATTTACAGTTATTTTGATCAGAACTAATTGTATACTAAGATAAAACTAACATAGATTTAGTTGATCTCTCAATAGTTTACTATCTGACAAGCATGGACTCTAAGGATAAATCATCAAATGATTTTAGAAATATAAGTCATGTCCTAAATAATTCAGCAGAAAGAAGCAAGCATTTTTACTCAAGATCTTAGATATCCTTACACTTTTCCTATGTTTTAGTGGTCTTGTGTGTTTATAGTTGTGTATTTGAAATGATGAAATCAACTGTGAAAATAAGCAGTGTGTGTCATTGAGAATCTCTCCTGCTTATTTGTATTTTCCCATAACAGAGTTAAACTTCATTTTACATCAAACTCTTGCAATCCAGGCATCTTAATCATTCATCTTTGGACAAACAAAATTGACTCATAAAATGACAGAACAGTTTGTTTCACAGTGAGCAGATGTGGGCATACATTACACGGTATCCCGTCTGTGACCATCATATATCTCCATGTCCCATAAAAAAATCATTGGTTCTCCTAAAGAATTATTCATCATTTAAACATTCTACATCAGGAATCCATGTCTGAGCTGTTTGTGATCACTCTCTTTTAACACAATGCCTAAGGCTCCCTTTAAGGCATTGTCGTGTAACATGGAAAAAGCAATGAATGCTTCTTGCTGGATGTGCTGGGCTCATTGGGGCACCATGGACCTCTCACAAGTATGCAGAAATATATTTATATACAATTAAAGTAAAAGCTGTCAGATGGAAATTTGAGAAGAATGTTGTAAAATAAAATATAGAGTGAAAATATAAGTAGAAATAAAATGTTAACAAGAGGCAAATGTCCTGTCAAAACAAGAACAAAGGGGAAAAAAACACATGAGTTTACTAGAACCTGCAAAGCATTATGTCACCTGCTCAGGGAAACAATCAGCGGTGTTCAAAAAGATAGTGCTGAAGGATAATCAACTGAGCAGTATGAAACCTAGTAAAACATTTAAAAAATCTGATACTTGTTTTATTGAATATTTTAAGGTTATTTACTTATTTTGAGAGAGACAGGGAGAGCAAGAATCCAGAGAAGGTTCCATGCTCAGTGCAGAGCCTAACGCGCGGCTTGTGTTCACAACCCTGAGATTATGACCCGAGCTGATATCAAGAGTCAGACATTTAACCAGCTGAGCCATCCAGGTGCCTCTGATACTTGTTTCATTTAAATGAGTCTTCATAGTTACTGCCAAAAACCCCTAGTATTTAAAAATGTGAGTTTTGCTCTTGTGCAGACACATCTACGATGGCCTCACACTATCCCAACCTCCAGGTATCCTCTGACTATGTTATTCCTTCCCCTTGAGTAACTTGTTTCTAATGAGCAGAAGAGTGTTGAAAAAGAATGAAAAGCAGAATGAGAAGTCCACTTGTCCCTGAGATTAGCTATCTGACCTCTTAGAAGAGATAAATTCCTATTTATGCATATGTACATTATTTATTGCTGTGTTAAAAATCACCTCTAGTGTCTTAAACTGTCACATATTTGTTATGTCAGTTTCTGTGGATCAAAACTCCATGCACAACTTAGGTGGCTTTCTCTCTCGATCATGAATATTCTCTCATGAGGTTATGCCCAAGGCTGAAGGCTCATCTGAGGCCCACCTGAGGAAGGATGTGTCTCCAGCCTCACAAGATTGGTAACATAATTTCATTTCTCCAGGATTATTTGACTGTGTGTAACCTCAATTATGCACTATTTGTATTGGAGACTCTTCTCAGTTTCTTGACACCTAGTCTTTTCCAACATGCCAGCTTACTTCACCAAAGCCAAAGAGAAAGGGAGGAGAAAGAATAAGAAAGAGTCTAACATCAGAAAGACAGCATCATCTTCTGTGACCAATCATAAAAACTGACGTTTCTTCAACATTATCATATTCTCCTGGCCAGAAGAAAGTTACTGAATGGAAAGGAATTACATGATTACATAAGGCAGGGAATACAAAGAGTTGGGGTCAGGGGAAGCCATGCTAGAGGCTTCCTGCAACAATACCAAAAGTCATACTTATAGGTAACCAGGGGCTGATTGTTCAATATTGCATTTCTATGTTCCCTGCCTCATATTTTTTCCTCCTGACTTCCTTTTGCCCAAGCCACTGTTCATTGCTAATTTACCTTAATTTGTGGGACACTTGAATATAAGATTCAAATCAGTCAATGTTTAGCCCTGGTAGATGCCTCAGGATAAAGTTGAGTTCTACTTACATAATAGAAAACTTGTTAAGGGCAAGAATTATGACTTCTATATATCTTTCTATCCAGTAATTTATAGTAATGTCCATAGTTAGTATTATGCAGCTCATTGAATGCCCCAAGGTTTGGATATACAAGTAGATTTGATTTTTCTTTTCTATTTATAAATAGTTTATTGTCAAGTTGGTTTCCATATAACACCCAGTGCTCATCCCCACAAGTGCCCTCCTCCATTTCCATCCCCTCCCCACACCCATCAGTCCTCAGTTTGTTCTCAGCATTCAAGAATCTCTCATGGTTTGCCTATCTTCCTCTTCCCCACTATTTCCCTCCTTCTTCTCCCCCATGGTCCTCCGTTAAGTTCCTCCTAATCCTCCTATGCGTGCAAACATATGGTATTTGTCTTTCTATGCCTGACTTATTTCACTCAGCATAACACCCTCAAGGTCCATCCATGTTGCTACACATGGCCAGATTTCATTCTTTCTCATTGCCATGTAGTATTCCATCGTATAGCTGAACCACATCTTCTTGATCCATTCATCTGTTGAAGGACACTTAGGCTCTTTCCATGTTTTGGCTATTGTTGAGAGTGCTGCTATGAGCATTGGGGTACATGTGCTCCTATGCATCAGCACTCCTGTATCCCTTGGGTAAATTCCTAGCAGTGCTATTGCTGGGTCAGAGGGGAGATCTATTGCTAATTTTTTGAGGAACCTCCACACTGTTTTCCAGAGGGGCTGCACCAGTTGACATTCCCACCAACAGTGTAGGAGGGTGCCCGTTTATCCACATCCTCGCCAGCATCTTTGGAGGAGAGCTCTTTCATTTCATCATTTAGTTGGCTTTCTGTCTCTTGTTAGTTTTAAAGACCTGTTATGTTCTCTGCACCTGTGAGCCATGCTGTACCCAAGAAGATTCTTTGACTGTCCAGGGCCTATCCTTTCAGAGTGTTTTTTGGATGGTATCTCTCAGTCTCTCTTGTTGAGACCTTGGTTATTTTATTTTCCTACTTATAGTGATATTTGGGACTCTCCATCATGTGTACTTTGGCTTGTTTCTTTAGGTAGCTCTGAAGAAGAAAACATACAGACACACAGGGAGCAGAAGCACACAAATGCATAGACAAATCCAACAAACATGCAAACCGAGAGGGAAAACGAAGAAGTTAAGAGAAAAGACAGAGGAGGGAAGGTGAATAATAGAAAATAAAAAATACATTAAAAAGTCAAAGAAGAAAAAAGGAAAAAAGAAGAAAACCAATGGACAAAGAACGGTTTAAGGCACATAACCAGATTTCCCAGCTACAATTAAATAGCCGTGTGTATGCAGTGCTGGTTGAAGAGCATAGGGAAAGAGAGAGAAGACAGTGCGGGGATGAGGCAAAATTGGAAATAGAATGAACAGGCAGAAGGGATAAGCTTTTTTCAAAGAGGTAAAGGGTAGAATATGGTTGGATAGGTGAGAGAAGGACGCTGGAATTATCCAGAGAAACTATATAGTCTAATCACTCCTGAGAGAGATGAAAAGGTCGGTAGCTGTAGAATTTACATCTACAGAATGGACTAAATGTGACTGTTTAAGCAAGCCAGTGACCAGAGTTAATCAGGTCAGTGTTCCAGAAAAAAAGAGAAAAAAAAAAAACGAGGAGGGCAGCTCTCAGGCAGGGATGGGCGTGGCGTGATCCAATGCCTCAGGCGGGGGTTCTGCCTTGGCAGTTATGGGGAGGAGAGTGGCGGTGCTCCAGTCCCTTCTGGAACCAAGCGCTGCACCTTGCTTTTTTGGGGTGTAAACTCCCCGGGGCAGGGGCCGCAGCCAAAGTGGGTTGCGCTTTTTAACCCAGGCTGGGCCTAGTTTCCAAATCCAAGTCCACGGCCCAGCTGAAACTGTCATAGACACAACCTCGCAGGTGATCCCCTTGGGCCAATTCTAAGCCTCTTGCCTAGCCCTGGGGATGGAGCCAGAATCGCTGCTCCCTTCTCCTCAGGGTGGGGTTGGCGAGCATGTGTGGGGGTTTATCCGCAGGGTGTGCAGGGCCTGCTGGAGAGTGGGAAACCAGGTCCCTCTGTGTCTCCTCGCTGAACACACAAACTCGCGGGAAAATCTCTCAGTTTTAAGCCCTTCGCCTTCCCTCTAGGGGTCCAGCCAGCCAGGAGCGCGGAGGGCAGGGGGGTCGGTGCGCGGCCCCTCAGGGACAAGTTGGCGCTCAGGTACCTGGCGCGCATGATCCTTCTGTGCCCCGAGCGGAGGTTTTTCTGTTCCCAGTGATAGGAACTGTATCTTTAGTAGATTCGGACTCTCTCTTTCCCATCTCACTCCCTGAAGAGGGGGTTGCCCCCATCCCTGGAGTCTCCGATCCCCACCTGATTTTATCTTCCCCAGTTCGCACTCACCTTAGAAGGCTTTCTCAGTGGATTCTGTATCCTTTTTCTCCCAGTCTCTTGGGTTCTGTGGTTTCCTATATACAAACCTTTCTCTATAAGGTTTCCTATGGCTTCAGATCTTTTCCGTGTGAGATACGGGGGTGAGTGCAATGCATGGAGCTCCCTACTTCTCTACCATCTTGCCCCTCCTCCCTTGATTTTTCTTTTTAATCCTTTTTTCCCCACAAACGCATTAGAAATTATTAGAATCAAATGTAATGTTGCATCATGGTGACATGTTTTTATTTTCATTCTTAGAGTGGTAAGAATAGCAAGGAAAAATGTCATTTTGTAGCAGGAAGTTTAATTATAGATTCAGTCTCATTTTGTCCTCAAATTTAGAGAATATTGGTACTGAACCATGGTACTTACTTACTGATGCTTGATCTGCCTTTCTCTGCCACAGAGACAACTCTGTGGTTGAATTTTTTGACAATATCATTTTCTCCTACAGTTACAGAATTATGCTATGGTAACTTTTCAAATACAGTGATCCAGGGGTGCCTGGGTGGCTCAGTGGGTTGGGCGTCCAACTTTGGCTCAGGTCATGATCTCATGGTTTGTGGGTTCCAACCCCACGTCGGGCTCTGTGCAGACAGCTAGCTCAGAGTCTGGATCCTGTTTTGGATCCTGTGTCTCCCTCTCTCTCTGACCCTCCCCTGCTCATACTCTCTCTCTCTCAGAAATAAATAAAACATTTAAAAAAATAAACAGTGATCTAAATTCTTAATATGCAAGCTAAAACACTTTAGTATGCTGTAGAGAGAACTCAGGGTTCCTTAGACTTGTATCACAGCCGGCATAAGACAAGTAAATATCTCAAGAGTAAAATGGATATAAATTATGTATTTATCTAATACCAGTCCATGAGTTCCCAAGAAAGCTGTTGAACCCTGAGATCTTTTCAGGGTTACCAGATGTCTCATTTTGCCTCCATTGTGTCCTCTTTCTGTTCAAGTTCTTTTATGCCTTATATTTTTTTTAAATCTTAAAATATTAAAGTTCTGTAAAAGAGATAACTTATTGATTTAAATTTACAATAATATTATGTATTTGTATTAAAAGATTCCTGGAGAGCAGGTATAAATAGATAGGTAGGTAGATAGAAATATAGAGATGTATATCTCTATAAGGTACATATCAATAGATATGTATCTCTATAAGGTATATATCTATAGTTCTATATCTTCCATATATATATATACATATATATATATATATATATATATATATATATATATATATATGGAAGAAAGAGAAGGTTGACCTTGTGAGTCCTAAGTGATTTAAAACAATAGGATGAGGGGAGGGAGGGAAGGACAGGAGCAGAAAATTCTTCCCAAGTCCAAGTGCAGCTTGCGTGCATCTGATTGGCTCAGTCTCAGCATTTTTGCTAGATGTTTTCCTAAATGTGTGACACTGCAACAGTGAGCAAGATAAACCCAGTTCCTATTATCTCAGACCTCACATACTAGTTAATAGAGTGTTGGCTACAAATACTATAATTTCTATTAATTCTGATTGCTATAAAGAAAATAAAACAGGGTGCTGTGATAGAAAATGAGCGTCTGGAGCAGAGGGCATGTAAAGACATTCAGGAGGAGAATTTTACATGAGAAAACAACAAAACAAAATCTCTGAGGCAAGAATAAACTTGGTGTGTCCACAGAGCACAATCAGGAAGTAATGTAAAGAGATGAAGTCTTGAACTATAAGCAGCAGGCACATTAAATTGAGCTATTGTAAGGGTTTGGGATTTTATTTTACTGCAACAAAACATGGAAGATTTTTAACCAAAAGAATTACCTAATCAAATTTACAACCTGAAAGAACAGGGATCTGGAGTCTGGGGGCAGAAAAGAGGACGACTTTGGGCACGGCGGGAGGAAACTATGCAATTAGTCATGATAGGAAGTCCTGTAGGAAAAGCTGATGATGCCAAACTTGGGTTATTGATAAGGGAACTGTTGAATTTGGGGAATATTTTGAAAGTAGAATGAACTGTTGACTGAGTAGATCTATATGTGAAAAAGAAAGAAATCTCAGATGACCCTAAGGTTTTTAGCCTGAAGCTAGGGCAACTCTATTGATTGGGGCCCTGTTTTATTTACTAAAAATAAAAATGAGAGAGGACCAGTTTTGGTAAATGTGTATTGAATCTATAATTATGTTCTATGCAGTTAAGTTGGAGAATCTTATGTGGCATAAATTGTAAAGTATTTTGAGAAATTACATCCTACTGAGGAATTAGAATTGAAGTCAGCCAGCAAGGTAAATATCAGATGTTATTTTTGAGAATCTCATAATAATACAAACCTTGAGTGCATAAATGATTTTTCTTCATCAAATTCAACACAGTTCTTTTCAAAATATTATAAGAATTTAGTTGAGTAGGGGGAGCTCAAAATAAAATATTTGCTCTTCATTTTTATACTTTCACATAAAAGTGTATAACATTTAACCCTGGAGTCCCGAGAAAGTAAAATGCTCACATTTGGAACAGCATACAGGAACTGAGAACAACTGGGGACATTTCTTTGATGTCGTCTATGTCGTATTCATTCTAGGGTATATATTCATTAAGTAAAAAGATCAGCACAGGTACAGCCTGTGCTATTGAAAATCTCTCTGTGTGTGTCTCTTGTCTCTCTGTTTCTCTGTCTTTCTGTCTTTCCATCTCTCTCCTCTCTGTTCTTTTTCAAAGACATAATTGGATTCATGAGAGTTGAAGGTATTCATGACACACTTGTATTCACTGTATTTCAAAAATATATACCAGCAGCCCCTTTCTCATTGGATCCTGCTCTGTGCCAGCCCCTCAGCTTGATCTTTATTTTACTGTTGGATAAAATGAAATTTAAGAAAGACAGCGATCCTATCAACCACCTTTGTGGAGAGTAATGATGTAAAAGTAGCTATCCATTACAAAAAAAAAAAAAAAAAAAACTCACAAACTAGAACATTCCCAAATATATTCCCAAACAACAAATGGGTTGAAGGGGAAATTAAAGAAAAATCTTGAAACAAATGAAAATGAAAACAGCATACCATAACTTAGAGAACACAGAGAAAGCAGGCCTAAGAGAGATGTTTATAGTGCTAGGTGCTTCCATTAAGAAAAGAGAAAGATCTCAAATAACCTAACTGTACAGCTGAAGGATCTAAAACCAAACAAATAAGCCCTAAGTTAGCAGAAAGAAGAAAATAACAAAGATCAGAGCAGGAATAAATGAAATGAAACTACTAAAAGTCAATCAAATAGATAAATATAATTAAGAGCTAGTTTTGCAAAGACAAACAAAATGGATAAACATTTAACTGGATCAACTAACAAAGGAAGGCTGAGAGTAGCCCTAAATAATAAAACCATAAATGAAAGAAGAGATATTATAAGTCCTAACAAGAAACACTAAAATCAGAAGAAACTACTCTGAACAATTATATAGTAACAAATCACAGAAAAAAATAGATAAATTCCTAGAAACGTAACCTACTAAGACTTAATCATGCAGAAGTAGAAAACCTGAATAGTTACTAAATACTAAGGAGATTGAATCATTACTTAAAAATCTTCCAACAGAGAAAACCCAGGACCAGATGGCTTCACTGGTGAATTCTAACAAATATTTAAAAAGGAATACAATCCTTCTCAAACTCTTCAAAAAAAAAAAAAAAAAATTAAGAGGGAGGAATACTTCTATAGTCCTTTGACAGGGCCAGCACTAAAACCAAAGACACTACAAGAAAACTACCAGTATACC
This sequence comes from Proteles cristata cristata, assembly GCA_017311185.1. NCBI lineage: Eukaryota > Metazoa > Chordata > Mammalia > Carnivora > Hyaenidae > Proteles > Proteles cristata. The sequence goes on along the minus strand of JAESUZ010004103.1, from coordinate 541,536 downwards.
CATTGAACGTAAATATAAAGCTCTTCAACAAAATACTAGCAAATAAAATTTCACTTTACATTAAAAGGATCAATGATCAAGTAAGCTTCCACATATGCAAATCAATCAATGGGATGCGCCTCATTGACAAAATGAAGAATAAAAATCATATGATCGTCTCAATAGGTGCAGAAAAAGCATTTGATAAAATTCAACATTATTTTCTGAAGGAGGGCATATCAGTATAATATAGAAGAAGGGTATCTCAATATAATGAAGGTCATATGTGTACAAGGCCACAGCTAACATCATGGTCAACAGTGAAAAACTGAGAGATTTATCTGCCTTTAAGATCAGGTGTTTCATTCAACATAGTTCTGGGGTCGTAGGCAGAATAAATAGGCAGAAAAAAGGTTAAATAGAAAAGACCCTCTAAATCAGAAAAAAATGAAGTTATTTCTTTTTGCAGATAAATTAATAGTATGAAAAGAAAACTCTAAAGACTCCCCTGGAGAACTAATAAACAAGTTCAGTAAATTGCAGATTATAAAATGAGTATACAAAAGTCAGTCATGTTTCTATACACTAATAACAAATCGTCAAAGGGTAAAATTAAGAAGGGAATCCTCTTTATAATAGTATCCAAAAGAAATGTACTTAGGTTAAATTTAGTCAAGGAAGTGAAAGATTTGTACACTGAAAACGGTAAAATCATTAAAGAAATCGAAGAAGACACAACTAAATGAAAAGAGATTCCATTTTCATGAATTAGAAGAATTAATATTGTTTAAATATCCAGTCTGTATAATGGATCTACAGATTGAATGCAATCCCTGTGAAAATTTCAGTGGCATTTTAAAACATAAATAGAGAAAGCAACTCAAAGTTTGCATGGGATCCCAGATGACCCCAAACAACCAACACTATTTTGAGACGCAAAAACAAGGCTGAAGATACTGTACTTCCTGATTTCCAAATATATTACAAAGCTATTGTGATTAAGTAATACGATATTGGCATTTAAAAAAAGGGCACATGCATTAATGGAATGCAACAGAGCTCCAAGATATAAATCTATGCATCAATGGTCAACTAATTATTTGTTATCAAACATTTTTTCCGTTAAGTTTATTTATTTATTTCTGAGAGACAGAGAAAGAGAGCACAAGCTGGGAAGGTAGAGAGGAGAGACAGAATCCCAAGCAGGGTCCATGCTATCTGTGCAGAGCCCCATGCAGGGCTCACACTCACAAACTGTGACATCACGAGGTTGTATATCGTGGCATATATTCATCAGAGATAATATCTTTATCGCAAAGAAATTTTTGTGTTTTCATGTTCATTATAGCCTTATTCAGAACAGCCATGGTGGGCAAACAAGCTAAATGTCTACTGAGGGCGGAATGGATAAAGAAAATGTGGCATATATATACAATGGAATATTATTCAGCCTTAAAAAAGGAAATCTTGCTATCTACAACAATATAGATAAACTTGGAGGGCATTATGTTAAGTGAAATAAGCCAACCAGGGGAAAGATAAATACTGCATGGTTATCTCTTACATGTGAAATCTAAACAAACAAAAAAGTGGCAGGCTTTTTTGGCAGGGGAATGGGGAAAATAGGAAAGGGTTGGTGAAAGGGTACAATCTGTTATAAAAAGAAAAAAATATGAGGATCTAATTACAGCTTGGTGACTATAGTTGATAAATACTGCATTGATCTGGGTATTCTTTTCACAGTATGTGTGCATATCAAATCATGACATGATACACTCTAAATATTTTACAGTTTACCAGTTACATCTCGATAAGGCTGAAAAGTTATAAAAAATAAAATTTTGTTGAATTAAATAACCTATAAGGGCTGATAAAATAAAAGTCCTAGGTTAATTATAAAGAGTAAATGCTATAAAAAAATTGCAAGAGTAAAAAAATATGCTAGAGTTACTCTTATGAAGGATAACTTGGGTAAAAATATATCTCCACAAAGCAAAATTTCTTCAACTAAATACAATCTAGAGCTGAGAATAAAGTGGAAATCTGCCAAGACATTTACTCACCTGGAGTCAGAATGCATGAAGCAGCATCTTATAGGGAACATTCTGACTTGCTTAAGAATCATGAGACCAGACAGTCCAAGGAGGTTGTATGTAGAGCTGGTGAAACGAAGAAGGCAGCAAGACCTTAGGGAAAACATAGGCCATGCAGAATCTTGGAAATAATTAGTTAAAAATATTATCGAAGGTGCCCCTGAGGTTGACACATTTAATAATGGAATAGTTACAAGCATAACAAAAGGTAAGTCTAGGCAGCCTGTTTGAATGAACTAGAAAAGTCATGAAGAAGACTGTTTTTCACTGTATGTTTGCTGCTGTACCTGCATACCACTCTGAGAAGTGAAGCAGGCATTTTAAAAAGTGTTTTAAGAATATAAAGTTGAGAAAAGATTTTCCTTTTGGCATTATCTTTACACAATGATGAACCTTTTCTAGTCTTATAAAATTCTACCTGCAAATTTGATATGAACTCAGAATGCCTTGAAAAGATCAATGTCTTGAGAAGCAAAACTATAGAAAAGACGTGGTTTGGAAACCTACATGTAGCAGATGACTAGGCTGTCATTGCTGTAGAACACGTGTCAGAAGAGATTAGCTTAACATCGCCAGAGAGGAAAGGCAGAGCGATGGCATTAGAAACATTCCGAGCTTTCCAGAGTTTCTGGTCTTTAATTCTAATTCTCCAATTCCATTGGAATTGCAAATAACTCCCTCTATATCTCTGTGTCTCATATTCTTTTTCTTGAAAACAAGGCAATTTTTAAAATGTTTAACTACCAGCCTTTGTAAACCAATGGTTTAGATTATCCAAGAAGAAAAAAAAGGTTTTATTTTCTTCCTAAAGACAAGAAAATAAGGTTTTCATCTAAATTCAAGTAACGTAAAATGAGAGATTCATACTGGAGACCATCCGATACCACCCATCTGGTGATCTATTCCTCAAGCTTGAATACTTATAAACCTTTGGGATGTACAGAGATGAGCAGGGCGGTCCTGTGAGTCACAGAATAAACTTGGTGCCTATAAAGTATCAATTCACATGGGCATTTTGGAGAAAATATATTAATATTCAAGCAAGCAAGGATTTAGTATTAAAGAGTCTGAATTCCATAAAAAAAAAGAATAAAAATAAAATGACATTAAAAGTCATTCCTCATTTAAAATATCTTGGGATCTGCTACCAGATTTCCAAGGATATCAGTTCAATGTCCTTCATTGTTAGGGAAAAATTAGTCTGAAATTATGAGAAATATTAATAGAACATATCTTAGGAAAGTAGATTTATTGCCCATAACCCATGTATCAAAACAAGAATAAAATATATGAAAAAATCTTCAAAGATATAGAATGCTGGCTTAGTTACTTTAAATTGATGATTTAGTCAAAGAAAACAGAAGGCTTGGAGAGATAGAAGTAAATAATCTGTAGCAGGAACAGATAGGCAATTTTAAATTAGAAATTGAGCTCTTGAAATGCAGGACTTGTTGATTAAAGAGTCCTGATCAAATCCTGTCTAATATATCCTTATTTTACTTAGACTGTTTCTAGTTAGTAACCACGAAACGCAAATGATCTTAGAAGCTCACTTGGTGTCTGAACCCCACCTACTCATTTTAAAGTATTCTTAATATTGGTGTAAGAAAAACACAAGCACACAAATAGCACAAATCCACATCTATAGTGAAACTACTTTAACTGAAAAGTGAAGCTTCATTTCTAGGACCAGTTTGGGGGAGAGGAACAAAAAACGTGATACTTTAAAATGTATTTAAATTTCATTTTTGTTGGTAATAAAATTACCTGCACTGTTACACAAATGTGTTTATGGCTACACACATGAGGAATAAACTATGAAAATTAATATCAAATATAAGTGTATTTTTCAGCTTAAGACATTTGTGTGGACAGGTGTCCATGTAGTCATAGCAAAGGCATTGCCATTCTCGAAAAAAAATCAACAAAATTAGAAATATATATTTAAAATTTCATTTCGAAGA